>CM061040.1:125112820-125712820 GCA_030762985.1 Adelphocoris suturalis
GCTTCTTTGCCTCATCCTAAATGCTTCACTTCAACAATTATTTTATTAGACGGAAGCAGCAATGACTTTTTTTTATAAACAATATAGGATATCATCATTGTGGGTTTCAGGTGCAAAGGACTTTCGATAACAAATTCAACGACACCAAAACGATTATGGTGGGTTGAGCCAAGCATTTTCCATTCGTAAAGATAGATCATTAAGAATTGATATTAAAAATGCCTTATTAGCTGCAGCAATCTTGGTCGGGAAGAGTCTTAACGCAGCTAACGTTATATGGAGGTTCAAGAAACGGAGAAGCTATTATCAGTACCATTTGCAAGATAAAAAAGGTCATTACTCAGGTCATGAGACGAGTTCAATGACGGATTCCAACCAGATCAGCTGACCTAGGGAGCTAAATTTTCTCCTATTCACCCTGGGAATTTGAAATTTGATAGGGAGCCTTTCTGGGACATCGAGAAACGAATAAAATGAAGGGCTGAGCCTGATCAGCTGAGTGAGCTAAATTCTTTCCTTTTCACCCTAGGAATGTGAAATTAGACAGGGAGCCTCTCTAGGACATTAAGAGACGAATGCAATGACGGGTTTCAACCAGATCAGCTGACTTAGCTAAATTCTCTCCTGTTCATCCTGGGAATTTGAAATTTGATAGGGAGCCTCGTTAGGACATCGAGAAACGAATAAAATTATGGGCCCTTTCCTGATCAACTGAGTGAGCTAAATTCTTTCCTTTTCACCCTAGGAATGTGAAGTTAAACAGGGAGCCTCTCTAGGACATCAAGAGACGAATGCAATGACGGGTTCTAACCCAATCAGCTGACTTTGCTAGGTTCTCTCCTATTCACCCTATGAATTTGGAATTTGATGGAGGGACATCGAGAAGCGAATCAAATGAAGGTCTCTTTTTATGAATCATCACTTACAGCGTCCGACATATCTTTCAACATCTCCGAAAGGTTGGACAATACATCAGCAGAAACTAATTCAAATATACCTCCTATGAGTGTTTTCACAGCGTCTGTTAAAAGGGAACTTGAAAAAACTGAAGAGCAAGAAAAACATCTTAGGATTAAGAGGTACCGTTTACAAAATGAATTGCATCATTATGAATTACACACCTGTATACATAGGTAGGTACTACTTTATTATTTATTTTCAACGTTTTCTTCGCTTCAATTAGGTAAATAATGAATTTTAATAAATGAATTATTGTTATTTTTTGTAACCATGACTCTACGAATAGTATGTTAGGCGGGACAAAGTCCGCCGGGTCAGCTAGTGTCTACCTAAAATAAAATAGAATCATTTTACACCAGCACTCGTGTCACGGGGGTCATGCACCAGAATCTTACCTTATCCTCGGCTACGTTTAAATGGTAATGCTTTGCTACCTGTAAACAGAAGAGATAAATTACTATGAGTATTGTTCAGGTAATAATTATGTAAAAGATACTGTACATTATTGTGAATGTTTGCATTCATAGTACCTGTTAATCCTATAGATCTAACATGCAACAAATGAGTTCAACATTTGATTTCAAACAGTATGGTGGTATTTTTGGCGTATCCTCCACTCGTTTGATCAGATCTAATCCAAGTTTACCTTATTCGGTACAAACGAAGAATTTAAAAATATTACGGGGGGAAAAATAAATAAAAAATGAAATAAATAAAATAAAAGCGTTTTTCTGTAATTGAATTATTATTTATTGGTTTTCAACGTTTCTAATAATTTAAACTGACCGAATAAAGAAACTCGGCACGTAAAGAATGGCAGGGTGGGATTATGTATGGTCCTGAAAGTTGGGATAGAATGAACTAGATTAGGTGGACTGAGAAGGGGTAGATGGATAAGCATATCATTAAGTACCATAAATGACATAAAGGCTTTCTTACTTGTGCGATCATAATATATCAGTAGAGGATCGAACTCAATTGACGGAGACACGATTTCAGGTACTTTCGAGGGCTTTCCCCATAAACATATTAGCTCTACCAGTAAGCGCAATTATTGACGTGGATATATATATATATATATATATATATATATATATATATATATATATATATATATATATATATATATAATAGTTAGTAAACAATTATTTTAAAGTACGGTGGAATATTGATACCAACTATAAATAATCTTGTAGTAGTAACTGAAAATCTTACAGAAGCGGCCAAAGCTTGGTATGTGATTATTGTTACGATGATACGTAGATGAAGCACGAGTGAAATTATACAAATAGACTAGAGTATTGTTAACAACTCATCTATGTTGACTCAATCCGAGGGTAGACTAGGGGTCAAACCGCCTCTGCAACTTCCCACGCTTCAATCGTCGTTCCGCTCGTCTAATACGGGTTGGTATCGAATTGCACGAGTTGAAATACTGCACCCCGTAAACAGTCCCAGCAAACAAACACAATTATGCTCCGATGTGCAGTCTGGGGAAGCGGAGATGTAGCGTGAGTCATGTTTTGTTACTCCTCAAAAACGGTTGCAATAGAGTTCTCGGTTAACATGCAGAAAATGAATCTAATACTACAATACGGATTCCAATCAACCAGATAAATGAGTTCTGAACGTTATAGTTTGTACAAACGAGAGCTTTATACTTCGAATAATTTACAACAATAAATTTCACTTTGAAATTTCATATTACCTTGGCTTATTCTAATTTTCGGATTTCCCTTAGTAGCACTCACACCTTGTCTTTTAGGGAGCATTCGACAAAAATATTATACTAGATAATTTTGATACAATGATATTACACTTAAAGTTTTCCCCCAATAAAATCTCAAAACACGTTCTTGAAAAAACTAGCTTGGGATCCCAGCTTTCCAACGGTATCCTCAATTTTGATTGTAGAGTGTAATTAACGACCATTTTATAAAGCCAAAAATACGAAAAAAATTTGAAGTGAAAGTATCCGGATATATATCGAGCTGTTTGCACACATTTTTGAATAATCAACTTGTTCTTGTCTAAAAACACATCGTATACTTATTACCAATTTATAACGACCAGCGATCCGGATCTTGCTTACTGAAATCTGGTTATAATTTGATCTTTCCAATGAATGTGTTTATGAATATTTAAAGTCAATTGATCATTGATTGACGTGGAGAAATATAGAGAGGAGGTAGATGAACCAATGTAACAATCAATTACACTGGTGCTGTTTAATTTGTGAATTGTGATTCTATACATACATGATCATTATCCAATTGTAAACAATTATAATTAATCAATTATATTCAACGATCGACCGGTTCATTTCTTCTAATCCCATGTGATGTGAAAAGTCCATCCTTGTCCATCAATATTCAAGAATAAAAATAATGATCACGCAGAAAGGCAGGTGCCACATTTGTAGAGACTTGCAATTACCAAACGGAAAAACTGTTGATTCAATAACGTGCTCTGGAAAAAACGGTTGGATTCCTATTTTTTAAGGACAAAAGATACGAAATGACGCGATTAGTTGATTCGTAACTGAACGACAAAAGCCTGAAAAGGTAGAGCTGTGGTGGGAGGGGAGGACAAGGTTTTCGCTAATTTTAGCACGATTGAATAAATTATTTGATCGTATTACATCACAATACAGCAAAAAGTGTAAAAATGTATTTAAAATCAAATGTGAAGGAAGAATAGATTTTCAGGGGGCGTTATCAAACCCCCGTTGGCGGCACAGATCGCTTCCAAAATGGCGGCAGAGAGCGCGAGGATTTGAAGGCCTTTGAAAGGAAAACTGATCATTCATCACATGAATTTATATTATTAATCAAATGTCAAGCGATTTTTGTATGTTATGTATATGTTAAAATCGGAAAAACGCAGCAAATTATTATACAAAGGTTTATAATTTATTTATTTATTAGATAGCCCTTCTACACCTATAAATGGTGAAACTATCACACAGTCTATATCTAGTACTAGCCGCTCCGGCTCGCTACGCTCGCCTCCACGTCCAGCCGGGGGGCAAGCCCCCCGGACCCCCCATTCAATTGCTCGCTTCGCTCGCAACGTGTGACGTGTAGGGAATATTGCTCGCTTCGCTCGCAAACGATAGATCCCTAAGGGTAGGTTTAACTTCTGTAAGGGATGCTGCTCGCTTCGCTCGCTTGAGGAAGTTATACTTCCCACCCAACTTGGCAGACGTTTTTTTCTGTTGGAAATACTTACAAACAAATTAAATCTTATAAAACTACGTGGAACCACAAAAAGTTTATTCAGGGATGTTGCTCGCTTCGCTCGCAAGGTATTGCTGTATATTTGTAGGGAAAAATCCGAATTTATACTGCCCACCCAACTTGGCAGAGGTTTTTTTCAGTTGGGAATTCTTACAAACAAATTAAATCTTATAAAACTACGTGGAACCACGAAAAGTTTATTAGGGAATGTTGCTCGCTTCGCTCGCAAGGTATTGCTGCATATGTGTAGCGAAAAACCCGTATTTATTCCGTTGAAATGAGTCATCGAGTCCCTCCAAGGGTAGGTTTAACTTCTGTAGGGAATATTGCTCGCTTCGCTCGCAAAGTCTGGCATGTGGGAAATGTTGTTCGCTTCGCTCGCAAGGTGTGACTGTGCAGATGCGATGTATTACAATTGAAACATGTTAGGGATGTTGCTCGCTTCGCTCGCAAACGATAGATCCCTAAGGGTGGGTTTAACTTCTGTAAGGGATGCTGCTCGCTACGCTCGCTTGAGGAAGTTATACTGCCCACCCAACTTGGCAGACGTTTTTTTCTGTTGGAAATTCTCACAAACAAATTAAATGTTATAAACCTACGTGGAACCACGAAACGTTTATTCGGGGATGTTGCTTGCTTCGCTCGCAAGGTATACCTGTATATGTGTAGGACAAAGTCCGTATTTATTCTGTTGAAATGGCTCTCGCTTCGCTCGCAAGGTAGGTAGGTACCTATGTATACCTGCTCGCCTCGCAACATTGTGACAACGAACCCCTTGACGTCTTCGTAGAGCCTTCTCGCGTCCACGGCACATATAATTTCTCATTTTAATAGCTTAGTCTCGCTTCCCCTGGCAATTCGACCGAGTTCTCGTCACTTTTTTCGATATCCGATTTCGGATTCAGATTCGGCGACCCAAAGCTGTATTTCGCCCGCGAAAACCGTTCCGAAAAACGTACCTTTATGGGGTATATTTTAATCGGAAAAAACCAAGTTTTTTGGCGGACTTTTCGAGAAAACGGGTCCGTACTCTCGCATTTTTTTAACGCATTTCCCGATACTTTTTTCGCGATCCGATCGCGCCGTCGTCTTCCTCGTAGGAAAACCTACGAAACCCGTATTTTTCCGGAATTGTCAACGGCCGTTTAGAGGGGTAGGGGAAGCGGGGAAGTCCAAAAAGCGCACATTAACCGGAACTTCGACCCCCCTCCCGCCCTACGGCCCATGGTTCGGCTGGTATTAGACAATTTTAAATTCGCTCGTTCCACCTTTCGGAAAATCTCAAGAAGATCCCCCCACTCGTACACTCCCCCCACTCAGCCGTTTGGCCGTGCATAGACACGACAGATAAACAGACAGACAAACAGACGGAGTTTCATTCTTATAAATAATAGAGATAGAGATAGAGATTATCTAAACTCGACGAATCGCGCCTCGCAAAAATGTTCGCCACTTCTCCAATTTTCACGCTTATTTGAAAAAGTGCACTATTTCAAATATTAGCTCCGTTAGATATGAGGTTCCTCAGCTGATCGGTTCCCCTCCAAACCTTGTAATTGTATTCTGCAAGTCCCAAAAGCGCCCTATTTCAAATTCCATCACCATAGGTTAATTAATGAAGAAAGATCAGCTGATCTGTTTACCTTCAAATCTTCTAATTGTATACTACGGGTTCCAGAAGCACTCTCTTTCTCTTTAGTTGCAATACACGAACAGGTTGAGCTATGAGGCCAATTTTATCAAACATCTTTGACAGTTTACCGTCGGATATCGCATAGACCTTAGGGCCTGAGACAGTGAAACATCTTTGACAGAAGAATCCAATATCTCCTTCCAAAGAACGGAAGTCGTGTTTAGGAGTCCTTAGGCAATCGTGCCTTGTGGTCTCCCCCCAGACAAGCTGGGAAGATCCTCCTGAGAGGAGACTGCACACCCAGTCAATGTCCTTGACAGCTGTCAAGTACCCGTTTTGACAGTGATAACATTTCCCCGGAGTCAAATACTAGCCGTCTCGGCTGGTTTGGGGTCGGACGAAAGAGGAAGAGAAAACTGCAAGCCACTGCCTCAGCAGATGCTCGTTCGAAGAAGTCCAGCAGTCGAGCAAGGTCATTGTTACAGTATGTTTTGAGTCAAGTGAGTGAGGAAGTGAAATATGCTACGTCAGGGAATTTGATGTTTACGGTTTTTTGGCTCGAGAGGGATTTAAGAATATAATGTTTCGCATTATTTTGGGTTTTTACTGACGTGCGCCAACTGTTACGGCCCAAAGATATTTGATACATCGGACAGAGTTCAAACTCTTGACACTCCTTACGAACGAGAAATTTCTCCTTAGTGGCAACACTTCAACGGGTTGAGCTATGAGGCTGATTATATCGAACCTCTTGGAATGTGAGAGTTTTCCTTGAACATGACATTTCCCCAGAGTCACATACCAGCCTTCTTGGCTGGTAAGGGGCCGAACGAATGACGAAGTGAAGAAGTGCAGCAGTCGAGCGAGGTCATTGTCCCGGTGTGCCTTTTGACTCAAGTGAGTGAGGAAGTGAAAGATGCTACATCAGGGAATTTGATGTTTACAGTCTTTTTGCTCGAGAGGGATTTAATTAATTATTGTTGCGTATTATTTAGGGATTTTACAGACGTGCGCCAACTGTTACGGCTCTAAAATATTTGATAACTTAGACTGAGTTCGAACTTGTGTCTCTCTTTACTAAGGAGAAATTTCTCTTTAGCTGCAACACTCCAAATGGTTGAGCTATGAGGCTGATTGTATCAAACCTCTTCGACTGTGAGAGTTTTCCTTGAACATAACCTTTACCCAGAGCCAAATACCTGCTGTCTTGGCAGTGAAAATTACGAAGTGAAAACTGCAGGCCATTGGCTCAGCAGATGCTCGCTGGAATAAGTTCATCAGTCATGCGAGGTTACTGTCCCAGTGGTCTACATTGACTCAAGTGAGTGAGGGAGCGGAATATGCTACGCCAGGGAATTTGATGTTTACAGTCTTTTGGCTCGAGAGGGATTTAATTACATACTGTTTCGTATTATTTTGGGTTTTTAACGATGTGCGCCAACTGCTACGGCCCAAAAAGTATTTGATTGATAGGACAGAGTTCGATTTCTTATCTCTTCTTAGTAACGAGAAATTTCTCTCTAATTGCCACACTCCATCGAGTTGAGCTATGAAGCCAATTTTATCAAACCACTTCGAATGTGAGAGTTTTACTTGAACACATCACCTGGTCTGGCGTCTCAACTAATCTTCCAACAGCACCATATTCAACGGTCATCCAGTCAGGTCTCTTTCAACTTTCATATACTCGTATTTTTCAGTTTCGTTTTATAACTAATTTTTTACTGTACTATGTCCCTGAAACTGCAACCTTTCATGTCATTCCTGGGGGTCAAGAAGAACTTCATGAACTTCTTGAACTACAGCCAGAACAAGACAGATCCATTGACAGACAGACTCACTACTCAGGTACGTGAATTTTCTGGAATCGTATTGGATATGATTACAGTAAGGTTACCTTCTTAATCCAAGGAATAAAACAAGGGATATTTTCGAAAAGAGCAACTGGGAGACTAATATAACGAGAAAGTTATAAGTAGTATGCAGCGTTAATAAGAATCAGTATAATACTTGTTATGTAGAGTCGGAATCAGTATTTTGGCCTTCCCTTCAGATCTTAGGCCAAATATTCAGTATCCTGGTCAAACATGATCGCAGGAGTCCACTGAATCTAGTACACTGCAGATTTCCCCCCTACTAGCTATAATACTCGTTCGGGAAAACTGGAATTCTATTGCATGTTAAGGTCATAACTGGTCCTCGTATGGAAGCAGTTTCCGGCGTGAGGTCGAATGATGTTGCCCACCCGCTCGCCTCAAACTTTCCGTAATTCGGTCGTTTCCACACACAGACGCCGCCGCCGTCCATGTGAACACCTACACACACCAACTCACTTTCCACCTCGTAAGGGGGATGGGACTTTACGGTTACGGTAATGCCCAATATTTTACGCTGATCATAAAATAAACAAGCGCTGTACTCGTTTCGTGAATCCCGGAACGTATTTCAGTTTGATCGTTAAAAACGCATCAGCCGCCACCAATTTGTTTTTGAGTTACGGTCTTGACTTCCTCCCACATCGTCGAGTATGAATATGTGCTGGAGCCCGTGATATACCGCCACTACACTTGAATTAAAACGCACTTGAGGTCAAAACACTGTTTTTCTACTTTAGTTCATTTAAACGCTCCTGTTTCCATGTTTGACCGGTCATGCACGTTTTAGTAAAAATAGTTTCGCAATCAACCCGACAAAGGTTTATGGAACGGGGTTTCACGCTAACCAAGTACAAATCAGTGCATATAAAACAAATAATGTTTCTACGGTACTTACAAATGTGTACCAAGTGATATGATGGCAGTAGAAGGTATCCAATAAAATATATATTTATGACGTATAAATATATGTACAGCTGGGGACAAAATTCCAAAATGCAACCATTTTCCCCACTTTTTTGGCTCCGCTAAAATTTTCAGAAGCACCTTTTGTGTACGGAACAGCTGCTGGAAATCGTGTATCATCAAAACAAAAGGCAAGTGTCATCGGGGAGTCAGTCCGAAAAACAGTGTTTTTTACAAAAGACTCTATTTAGGTAGTAGTAAAATGTTGTAGAAAATAAAAAGTTCCAGTCATGCAGCATGACCGCATGAGCGAATTTTCGTAAATTATCGTATTGTATAAAGTTAAATTGTTTTGAAATTTCAGCTTTTTGAGAGCAAGGAAACTATAAGCTTTAATATTATGACAAAAAACTAATTCTAAATAATGATGTATTCAAATAAAGGTTTTGAATTTTGAGCATTTTTTATCGATATTTTTTTTAGCAAATTATAATGAATTTTAAGTAGATTTTTCAGCATAATTTTGTACATAAATTTTTGAATGTTCTATTTTATAGCAAATAAACTTTATTTGAGCAATATTCTGCCGTAAAATATAAATTTAACGATTTTTAGCCCGTTTTTGAAATTTTTAGTGATTTTTTTAGTGCATTTATTGAAATGCGACCAACTGTGCTAAAAAAGTGATGGCCAACGAACCCATCCTTTCGTTTGGAAAGCTCGATTTTTTGGCGCGAGAACGGTATTTTTCTCTCAATCCTAAGGGCAGTTATCGTCTGGAATGACATATATGGGTCATTCTAAAATTATGGAACTTTTCATGTCACAAAGCCTTTACGCTAGCACTATTTATACTAGAATGTTTTTTCTTGTTCTGCGGGTTAGAAAACCTCTGGTCCTACATGAGTACACCAAGTTTTGCCTTATAGGAGATTAATCAATCAATCAGACTGTGCTGAATACCCCAATTCTCACGACCTACAACTGTCACAAGGTATAGGTGGCCAACTTCTCATATGTTTTTGTACCGTTTAAACTAGGTTATATACATTTTTTTAAAATATCTTTAGACTCAGGTTATTCTCCCCCAAAATAATAATTGAAGAAAGAAGACAAAATCTATCTGTAGGCTATAGATATATACAGTTATTGGCCTGTCACCACCCCTGTGGCCTGGGTTTTATTCTCACGATCTACAATTGTTTTTTAAATCTTCAGCCAAAGGCAGAAAAATTGATATTTTGCAATGGAATTAAGTGTGGCAACACTGTCCCTTTATGGCTTTAAAACACCCACTTGATGATCATCTCAGCAACGGCCAATGTTCAGGAGGAAACGACGAGCCCTTCATTTCTTTGGCGTGGTTTTATACTTTCTCAAACCCTACAACAATCTTATTCGTTTACCAATATTCTAAAATGGTTAATTATAGTCAGTCCTTGTAGACATGAGTGTAACGTTGGAGTGTCATTTTTTTAGTATAAAATATCTCCCCCTGTGTACAGCAAGCTATGAAAACTTGAAAAATTTCACAACCTACAAACCTTACACCCAACATTATAGTCGACAATATAGTATTGTAGGTTGTGAGACTTTTTTGTAGGTTATGAGAATACGATATTTACCAAGGTCATCACCGCTCAATTTTCAGTAGATAAGTAGGTATTGTGCTGTTCAAAGTATAAGTCCATGTCCATACAACCAATAGAGTATCGCACGTGGTAATTATATTCTACATGTTCCAGAGAAGGTTCGTTTCAAATTTCAGTTTCGTAGGCAGATTAGGAAAGATTGCCCATGGCTCACTAAGCTGATCAGGGTAGTTCCCCACGTTGCAGTTATATTTCACACGTCCCTTATATTTACTATTTAATGCACGACAATGCTGACTACGACTATTTCAGCTGGCTACCTCGACCAGCTGAGTGAGACCTGTGGCTAATTTCTTTCCTTACTGACCTAAGATGCTGAAATTTAAGACGGAGCCTCTTGGGACATGGGAATATAATTACCAAATGTGGAACCACCGTGATCAGCTGGAGGTCTGAGGCCGATTTCCCTCCTAATTGACGTACATACAAGCATTCATTTTTATAGATACTGACTTTTGTCTACTTGGCCCACTACGTCGTATTGCACGACAATGTTAGGTGGAGTTGGAAAGGTAAAGCACATTATATTGGCAGGACTATTGGGTGATGTCACAATCCGCGAGTTGAACGGTACATTTCTAAACTAGCTTGCCTTTTAATGGAGCATTTCCCGCTATTTGTATATTTCAACAAATTACATCTCTATGAACCTCAAACCCTATTAGACCATGAACGTAACACTTTCAATGCAATAGTCCCTCCACTTCCGAGGAGAGTTCCACGGAAGTAAATAAATAAAATAAGTTTATTTTCTATATAAGTGTATTCAAAGGATAGTTATTTACAGCAAAATCTTTGTTAAAAATTAAGTTTATACACATGGAAGCAATATGTAATCTAATCTGGTATAATGAAGGGACCGAGACGAAGTGGTACGTGGCTTTAGTACCCTACTTGGGGAAACTCACAAGCTATTTGTGACTCGTGGAAATTCATCGAATACCGGCTGATTGCTTCCTTAGTAAATACCATGTGATATCATGTTGGACATGGGACATCTTTCACTTACTAGGTAACAATGAATCTTAACAGCTAAACTTTCAATAGTACATCGCTATAGAGTATGAAAATCCAAGAAAAGAGTCTATGTCCATGACAATGGCTTTCAAGTCTTCGGACTTTTATAGGGGAGAAAACTCAGTTTTCTACAATTGGAACTTCCACTCAATTGGAGTCATCTTGAACTACTTTGATTTAACTTATCTCTGGTGGTCGCAATCCGAATTGAGGTTCTGTAAAGATGCTTTTTTAGATTCATTGCTGTTGTAGGCGAGAGCAAACATGAAATCCTGGAAACAATAAACTACTTCCAAAGATTTCATTCGATAGTGATGTAATTCTCCAGAGTTCAACCTCTGGGAGTTTCGATCACCAGCTCCATCAATGGTAGTATCTGTGCGTGCGTAAACGTAATATTTTCGCAACGAACATAATTTCTAGAGATTCTATAGAAACTCGATGGGATTCTGATGGATTTTGCAGGTTGAGATCTACGTATGGCCTCCCATGAGTTTCATTACTTCTGCAGGAAGCGTAACTTCTTATTTTACCATCAGATTTCGAAGAAATTCACAGGGATCGTGAGGGTTGTACAAATATATTCCACAATGCCGTTCATTGTTCCAGATCTAAAGCCAGTTTCACCGTATGCTCAATTATGCACCTTCAATAAAAAAATGTGTACCCTTCGAGCTTTATATTCCCTTTGAATTAATATAACCTTCCCTTACCATACTATCCTATTAAACCATAACCCTTCATTTTCGAAAAATTGTTGACAATCTCATTTTATTCAATGTAATGTTCAGTACGGTACGTATTTGAGTCCATACACATGGGAAGCTCCAAAAACCGTTTTCAGGAGGAAACATCTCCTCCTAGCACTTAGGAGTATTGAGAAAGTAAAACGGGTGTAGTCTAGTATTTCGGCATCGGAGGATCCTAGAGTTACTATTCCCGTCCTTATCTCATAATAGTAGTGAATGTTAACCGGCTCGTTAAATAAAATGCTTAACTCCCGTACGGAGACGACGCACGAACATTGAAAAGGGCCCCCGCTTAGCTAATAACAACGTCATGACATAAGGACAAATAAAATGAAACAATTAAGGTTCCTTCGACGATTCAATGCGGGTATTTTCTACGAGCAGCCACCAAAGCAGCGGCAACATTCTTTTCGCTAACCTATTTGGCGAGAGAATTTTACAGCTACATGCCTCGTGCCACAATCGAGTGGAAAGGACATCCGCAATGGCGAATAATCATTTGCTTCGTGAGAGAATAGAGGGAATTTTTGGCTTTTTTGTCTATAGTCACGTACGTGCTACGTCCCGTAGCGAAGGAATGGGATCCCTGTGGCCGCTGAGCTCAGCAGGGGAGGAGATGAGATATAAGCCGCATTATGATGTTGGTGTCATTTTTTGTCTGGATTGAAAAGAAGATGAATGAATTGAGATTCAGCTTTATCGTGTTTTACAAATTCAACGGAAGGAAAAAAGAAGGTTCTTGCCAGCGCAGTTTGGTTAGAGCTTGTGGGAAAGGCAGTTCAACGGGTATTACTTGTACGTGTCCAATTGACCAAAAAGGTATCAGCAGGGAAAAGGATGTAAGGGAGACTAGTGAAATCACTAGCCTCGAGAATTTCTACTGGTTCAAGACAAATAGTTCGGAGCAATTCAGAGTTCAGATTGTTCTACGTATAGCACAAATTAAGTCTCTGAGTGAGAACGAATCAACGAAAGATAGTCCGAACGCTCGATGGATTCTAAGTTTCGCATACGTAGTGAAAACTCAAGTTTTTAGTTATGAAATTGATTGGGAATCATTCTCAACCTAACCTGCTAATCCCAGAGCGTTTCATCAAAATCGAATGAAAACGGTTGAAGTAAAAGTAATGGTTGTTAGAGGATTCCACTTTCAAACGGAGCAGCTAGTAATGATACGGTTTTTACGGGTGGGTTATACCGAACATTGCCCCGCAAAATTCATATATTATATCTCAAACTCGAATTCGAAATTCGAATTACAAATAATTGAAAATCAGGCCAATTATGGCCCAGTGCACTCCTCCTCCCGTGATTTTGCCCTTCAAAATCACCTAGTGGCGTTAATATTGGCCTGATTTCAGTCAGCCAAAGCTAATTCTACTCAAGATTAAATACTTTACAAAGTTTGTATCGAACATATTTTAGCTGAGATCTTTCCCCATTGACTTACAGCCGAACAATTTTATGTCATTTTACACATAAAGTTCGCAAGAACGGCGTTTAATATTGTACTTCAATTTAAAAAACGGTCTGAGTAAAAAATTGCTCGAAACGAACTTTGGAAAGTATTCAAACCTGAATCGAATGAAGTTTGGCAGACCTGAATCAAACCGATATCAAGGTCGCTATGTGTTTTTAAAGGGGAAAAGTTTGGGCGACTTTAAGGGCCCGTTGTAGCCAGCTCCCGTAAACGTCGAAACTACCCCAGCGCTGCCGCTGTTATGGTTGTACGGAAATGTGAGAAACCTCTCCCCGAAAACCCACGTGTGCTCACATCTATCTCGGTGGCGGCGACAGGCCTGAGCTACCTGAGCTACCTACCACAATTAGGATCGCAATAGCACAATGGTCCTACAGGTCTGACGTCAGGACGAGTGAACTCCCCTTGTAGGTTTTAGATGGGAGTCGCTAGCAACTAATAGCCAAACGTAGTGAAGCTGTATTTAGAATTGATTGAAATACGAGTAGGTATGCAAAGAAAAATTCAGTTTGTACAAACTCCAGGGATCAATTGTAGAGCTTATTACTGAACGAAAGTTCCTCGTGAACATTTTCGTTTATCATTATCAATAATGAACCTTTGTAATTGACCAAGAAAGAAATTTTGTTCGGAAACGTGTCTCTATTTTCGCGAACGAAACTTCTCTCAGCTCCTTCACTAGTAGTGAGGCTGTATATAGAACTGTTAGATATAGGTAGATATGCAAGGCCAACGGTTAATGAGTTTCATTTTTTAAAAACCCTCTTCTTTAGAGTCGTTTATGTTTTTCGTCCTGAGTCGAATCCTGAATCGTATGATGCTTAGTAAACTTGAATCAGACCAATATTGAGGTCACTAGGGGTTATCTGTTAGATACGTATAGACTTTTGCCCTTCAAAAAGCCCTAGGGACCTCAACAATGGTCTGATTCAGGTCTGCCAAACCTCATTAGATTCTGGGTTAAAACCTTCTAACGTTCGTTTCGAGCTAACTTTTGCTCAGACCGTTTCCCATTAAAGTACAAAATCAAAGGCCGTTTTAGCGAACTTAACGTGTAAAATGACATACAATTTAAAATTTCGGCTGTAAGTCAATGGGAAAAGGTCTCAGCTAAATAAAATACGCTCGATACGAACTTTGGAAAATATTTAATCTTAAATAGAATGAACTTTGGCAGACTGAAATCAGACCAATATTAACGCCAATAGGTGATTTTGAAGGGCAAAAGTCTTGACGGGAGGAGGAGTGGACTGGGCCAAAATTAGCCCGATTTTCAATTGTTTTGCAAATCGCTTATATCAGGAGATAATTCAGAGTTTAGGGATTGAATCGTTTTGTTTTTCTATGCTCTACAACTTTACTACATACAAAAATTTCTGTAAGATGTACGATTAAGGAATGATTAGGGAAAAACTTTAAAATGGGAAAATTAAGCCATCTTTATGGGGCCACTATTTTGTATTCCAGAAATTTTGAGATGGCAGACCAATATTCACTCAGAACAGACTCAATTTTCAAAATCTAATCTCAATCCTTCTCCGCAAATTACTACCTATTTTCGGACCTGGCTCCAGAATTCTTTTGGAACACTTTTGAAACGTTTCATTTTATGGCGAAAAAACGGATTTTTTAAATCTCAATCCAAAGGAGAATTATAAACATTCAAGTGATAAAATCCAGGAATCGTTTCAAATACCTCAAAATGGATTTCTAGGTAAAAAATTTTAGTTTTATTATTTTCAATAATTAAACATAGTAATCGAAGAAGAAAAGCAATCAGTAAACCCTCCCTCAAAATTGGTAGGTTTACCTTTCAAGATCCGTAGAATCCAAAGTTAGAATAAGAAATGTAAAAAAATAAATAATAATTACAATTATTATAATAATTAAAAAAAATAGCTCTTTTTCCAAAACTACGAAACCAATGTTTATGAAACTAGGGTAAAAAACCACATGCGGGGAATAGTTGGTTCTAAAAGCTCGGCATCGATTTCGGTGAACCTTAAAGGGTAGACTTTAAAGCTGAAATATTGATAAATTGAGATCTCAAAAACTTTCAAGTTTTTCTAACAGGAATCCTACAGTGATTGGGGTCTCATTTATATACATCATCACAAGTAATTGAATGAAACCACCCGGGTCGCTATACGTTCGTCCGTTTGATCTCTCTAACTTTGACAGAAATATAACCATCAACACGGGAAGGAATCGCAACTGGTGAAACAGTAAAAATTATCGTACAAACTACTACGATCTAATCAGCTCATAATGATTCCAATGGGATTTTCACTTCACGAAATCGAATTTTTATGACTTTGCCACCTATAGATGGACTTCTGAAGCGTAGGTAGGTGATTGATATTATGTCATTATTTTCAGTTGGTCGCTTAGATACAGAACGAAATGTGTGTTGAATTGAGAAGGTTAAGTCTAGGTGTTTTGTTTGGTTTAATTAATTTCTCTTAGTTAGACGCCTACGCGTATGTAGTTATATTTAAATAATGTAGCCTTCTTTTAATAATTATTATAGATAGATATTCTGCGTAGAAGGGCTACCCAATAGAGAAATAATGAAAATTTGAGTAATAATTTGCAGCGTTTTATTTGGACATTTTTGGAGCCATTGTAATAGCTTAATTTTTCACGAAAATTCGCTAAAAGCCTGCACTTGATGGTGATGTCTAACGATCCCAAAATCGTTATATTTCACATTTCTGACGAACCCAAAATCGTGAAGCTGTAAACCCAAATCTGTCGCCATGCACGACCCCGATGGCACTATCCAAAATCCCACGACTTGAGAAACACAAACGTATGTCTCTAGGAGTCGGAGCACTTTGATAAGGATTTCCTCTTATTGCCCGTAGTCCTGCTCGAAATGATGCTTACCACTGAAAAATTATGTAAAATACGAAGGCTGGAAAACGCTACAAATTTTAGACCTACCTGTTGTCTTTGATTCATTTTTTTGATAACGTCATAATATTGAATGAATTATTTTAATTCTTCAGAAATTAATCACTCTCAAGGGAACTGTATTATTTTGAAGTCCCATAATCAATAAATTATGCAGTAACGAAACAAATATTTTCAAGCACCCCCAATTAAATTAAGTAGGTAAGCAGATTCCAAAGGCAACCTTCATTAGAAAGTTAAATGGGGTTTTCTCGGAGAAATTACTCGGTTCATTATTTTTATTTGAGAATCCCCTTGCTCGATTGAGGAGGGATGAAATTTAATTGAGATCAAACATATTAGGCACCTAATTAATGTTTCGTTTTCACCGAAGTCTTGTTTTTGTTCAGAAGCCGAAGAGCTTCCCTTCTCTCGGCATTTACACTCCACCGCGCGAATCTAATTTATAATTTATCCACTAAATAATTCACCAAAGATATCAACAAGAGTTCATCTCCGTACGTTTATCCCATCCAACCTCATTATGCCGCCGGTTCTCGCCCTTCAGTCATCATCTTTCTCCAAATTAACTTTAACACTCCGGTTACCGACCGTCGCTAATTAACTCCATAAGTCTTTGTCAAGGGCTCAGAAGTTTTACCCGTCGTCAGGCCTAAAACTCGGTGGGCAGATACTTTTTTTTTATCTGAAACTTTTCTCGTTCTCAGGGAAATTCTTCGTCAAGTCGTTCCACTTGTAATAGGTTTACTATGCGGAACAGACTGCTTCAAAGTAGCTGCTATTCTTTATGAATCATTAAATAGTATTGTGTTATCAAAAGTTGGTGTTAAAGTAAATGGACCGGGAGAGAGGGTGTTCGAAATGTTCGAATGGCCGCTACATTTTAATTTCCCATGTATTATCACTCCTCAGTGCGCGTTGTAGAGGTAAATAGTGAATAATGATTTACAAAGTAGATCTAAAACATTGTATCGTGCATTGTAGAACATCGTACAGGGTATAGGTGTATGTCATTGTACACCTATGTTTGAATGTTTGAGTCATGAGATTAGTGGGAAGTTTCAACTTCGCTAAGCAATATTTTCGGCCCACTAATCTTTAAGAACATATTTAAGTCCACTTATGTGCAAGAATGTCTTTTTTGGGCTCAAAGTGTTCCCAAACAACTTCCTCTGGGAATGCTTGAGTTTCTGGATCAAAATAACACTATTTTTTTCACTCGATTCTGAGGATAGACATTCTGGGATATATACTCATCTATAAATTATGATAATAATTATAATGTTATATGAAACCCTAGTAAAACTCAGGAATCCTTTTTAAATGCCTCAAAACGAGTTAACGTGAAGAAAATTTTATTTTAACCTTTTTCGGAGGTATGCAATCCTTTCTTTTTGTTCGAAAACTGGCTAAAACGGTTACATACGATAAGAAAAATATGAATCTGCGACCTGGTCAGCTCATGCCGGCTTTTTAAGAATGTGCGGGTTCACTGATCTAAACAGTCTCAAATAACGTTGGAGACTATAATTTTTCACTAAACTAGTACTCTTCATCAGACAGGCATAAAATTCCAGCCAAATGAAATGCATTAGTTGATGAATTAATTTTATACTAAAAGGATGTTATCTATTTTCCGTTCTTTTTATGTTGTTGTATAGTTGTTATATTATTAAAAATTAGGTACCTGAAATATGGCAACCATGGCATGCAATTTGGCATTGTTTGGCAATTTGGCAATTGTGGTTCGCGATTTGAGTAAAATAACACTGTTTTGTATTCAAATGTTTGGATTCATTGGGATTTTTAATCGTTTTTTTTTTTTTTTTTTTCCCACGATATCATAACATTTTACAACTGAATTTTGTATTTCATCACACAAAGGCAATAAAATACTATCAAGTACTTATAAACCAAGGCATCAAAACATCGAGCTCCTACTGGCGGAGAGCAAGGCTTGGGTTCTGCCAATGAACAATGTGTGTTCAAAAGATAGTCCAAATAAAGAGAAATGTGCGCATCAACAACCTCGCATCGGGGTTGTTCCGCAAAGAGACGAATGGAGTCAGAGGAAAAAAGTCAAGACTGGGAGGCCAAAGGAAAGGGGAAAAATGCGGCAAAAAGTAAACGATATAGCGTACGCTCGGACGTGGGTGGAAAAAATTGTTGTGGGGAGAGACTGAGTGGGCTTAATCTTTGGGAAGAGAATGGGAGGGTGGCCTGGGTTGACAAATACCGACGACAAGATGGACTCAGAAGGAAAAATATCGCACATAAAATTCCTCGGGTGCCCCAAGAAGTGAGCTCCTAACGTAGTAGATTGTGCCAACTTTGGCTTAGAGGGACAGAGCGAAGACCAAACCTTAGTAAACGAGATTGCATCCTGTAAACTCTCACTATACCGAAGATCTTTTCCTTGACCCTTCTGGCGTTTTAAGGAATATTGGTAAGTAATGCTGCATTACAGGAACGTTCGCATATCTGGTTTGTATATTATTTTGGTGATAATAGCGAATAGATCGTGATTTTACTGGATGCATATTTTATAACCTAACATGAACGTACTGCGAAGAACAACCCCCTCCCACATCCCCCCCCCCCCTCGACACGAATTAACTTAATAAAGTATGAACTGCTTTTACAAAATATCAACGTATATCGGTATTACACTCCTGTTCACAAAAATCCGACATCAATGTGATGGATAACTGGTTTGAAATCTGGATCGAACAGTCACGGAAATCAGATGAGAATAGTGAAAACATCGCGATTCATTGTTATTACCCTCTCCATTCGCCCTTTTCCATAATGATGGAAACGAAATTATGGCAACGTTGCTCTAGGCGTTTATCATCGTACGAAAATCGTTCGACGGTCGTTGGAAAGCTCTCGAATTACGTAACCGTATTATTTTAATCACTGCGCAGTGCGTGGCCAACAATCTGAGGTATGGGCTTGGCTGTCTGAATAGTTGTTGACATACAAGTGATCCTTCTCAGTTAATTTTGTGCACATGATTGGGGCCTTTTCTGTTATATCCCTGCATATTTCCGTTAATTCTCTACTATTCATTCATTCTGACCTGTATGTCCAACTAATCTGTATTTTTGCTAAGTTATTGACTAATTGATTATGTATTTCTGAGATGCGAGCTTCCGAGCATCCAGACCTCCGAACTATACCCATCATCCTGACCTACATGTCCGACTAATCTAAATTTTTACTAAGGGATTGATTACTTGATGTAATGTATTTTTTAGATGCGAGCTTGCGAGCATCCAGACCACCAAACAATACACAGCATTCTGATCTATTTTACCACAGTGAACGTAAAAATGATTGAGGATCATCAAACAAAATGTAATTTAGGGAGTTAAGACAGTTTTAGAGACACAAAGTTGAAAACGAGAAAAAAGTTATTTTATTTAAAAATATATGTTGTAGGACAAAAGAAAGTCACAAATTAGTGGTAGGATCGAACCCCAGCCGGTGGTGCGCCCGAAAGTGTGACACCCAGTATAATACTGCTCTATCTTGCATCCAATAATTTCGACCCAGTGTTCTTCAACTAATTCTATAATTCCATGTTACAATATATGAGGAAGCTATACTGCCCACCCAACTTGGCAGACGTATTTTATCGAGGTGCATAAACAATACATTTCTAGAGGATCGAGAGAGGCCAGAAATAAAGATATGTTTCTATCCCAAAAGAAAGCGTCTGGGTTCATGACTCCGATTGCGCACGCACGGACCCTAATGAGATGACTTCAACGCATCAGCATCTAGGGCCGGATCCGAACAATAAATTCCTAAAAATTACATCCAATCGGACATAAGAAACATAATGAGGCTTAAAATTCGTTCAAATAGCTCTAAAACGTAAAACTCAAGTTTAAAATTTGATATAGTAGTATATACTCGTATTAGGACTCAAATTACGACAAGAATCCAAAGGCAACAGGACCTGTACAATATTTCGACTTTGAGAAGTACAACAAGCCATTTTATAGAAGCTAATTTTGGTAGCTATTTTTAATAATACTTCATTTTATTATTATTATTATTGTAAGACAATAAAAAACGGGACCACAGGTGATTCTAGAGAACTGTGTTCAATGGAGGGCTCTTCTTGTACCAGATTCATATGGAACCTTTAAACCATCCGAATTAGTGAGGTAGATGTTGATGATTGGAAAATATTATTTACAATAAAAATTTGTCATCGAGCACGGAGAAACATCTTTCTTTTTTTCTTTCTGAGTAGGTTCTTCTGTCTTTCACGTTTTATTGAGATTTATTTTTGAATCGGTTGGGTACCAACTGGAGTCGTAGGAATGGCGTCGTATAGAACGCTACATACGTTTACTAGAGTTCTCGAACGAGCGAGCGAGGATTGCTAATTACTCACAGATAAAATTTATTGAAGTCCCGGGCAGAAAAACGTGTTTTTTATATTATCTAGTGCCTCGTGGACTTTGAGCGTCCCAAGCGTACAATTACGCCCGTAAAATCAATTTAAACAACCCATTTTCTCATTTCAGAGAGAAAACTAGTGATTTTACTTTCACAGACTCCGCAAGATAGTCCAGGAATCATTATTATTTTACGAGATCATCGAAGGATCGACATTAACCTTATTTTTCATGAAGAAGAAATTATCAAGTTTGCGCTTCCCAACAAATTTCTCTTCGTCTTCACACAATTCGTTAGTTTTCATTGAGAAACTTTAACTTTGGAAACAGAATCTCCCGCTCATCCTGCCAAAAAGCTTTGGAAATCTCAGAGTTCATGGCCAGAGAACGGGGACAATGATCGGCTCCAGAAAGAACTGCAATGAAGGCACCAGGGAGTGGGCAAAGTGTCAAAGCCAAGGATCTCCAAGCATTCGCTTCTCTTTTTCAATCGGAATTCTCGCTGCTTCTCGCCCCTTTCCAATTCCTTTCTGCTCTCCTCTTTTCCTTGAGTTTGAGAATTAAACTCTTTGTCGGAGCGAGAATAACTTGAACGGTCCATTGAAAATGTGGGCCAAGTGACTTTTTCGTTTGAAAAGACGGGGTGTCAAGAGGTTGGGCGTATCGGGCCTTCCTTTTCGGACCTCTCCGGGAGATGAAAACTCTTCGAAGTTGTTTGCAAGCAATTTTCTCCTCATTTCGGGAGTTTTAATGGATATTCGCAAATTAGACAGGGCATTGGAAATGTCAATATATTGATAGAAATTAGATGTGATAAAACAAATTTATGACTAGAAGCCGATAAGATTTTTCTTTTTCTTTGGTGTTATTTCTAGAGAATGGAATCGAATGCGAATTAAAGGGCTCATTTAGGCAATGAGAAATTACGATATATGCAAAAGGCCCGAAAAACTGCAAATACAAGAAAATACTGTTGAAAGCTTAAAAAATATATTAAAATAAATGGAAAATATATACACACATATATATATATCTTCATAAGGTGTATTTCCAGACAGTAAACTCCCTTTAAATACGGCGTAAAAATTTTGTTTTAAAGCAGAAAAATCCGTTAGGCAAAAGATAGGTCCAGAATCACGATCCCGATAGCTCCAGAATTTCAGGCTCAAATTTACAATTTAGTGGCCTAAAAAATGCTGAAGTATTGTTGAAGTATTTTTTAGCGCTGAGTTGATTGCGGCCACTCCGAGATCTTCAAGGTTCTATAATAAGTAAGAAAAATCCATTTTTTGAAAAATGCTTATAATTGACCAAATTTTCGAGTTCGGCTGCGTGTTCTGAAATTTTCTTTGCGATCTCGTCACACGGCTGTCCCCCCAATTTTATTCAGGACTCAATGATCAGAATTTAAGTGCCTAATTTAATTTTATCCACAATTTTTCGTTGGAAGTTCGCTCTATTATTCATGCTGCATGACTGTTTTTTCTTTTTCTTCTTTCCATTTTAGATATGTTTGTAGAATTGGGTAAATATGCTTGGACTATGCCCATTTTCGAAATATATGAGGATGTTCCCAAAAACGCCAATATATTGAAAGATGTGCTAATTTAAATTTGAAATTTTTGGCTGAAATAAATCGGGAACGCTATAGAACGTCAAAAGACAAAGATATACCAAATAAAAACTACATATTTATACAGACATGCTCGATTTCAGTCTCTTGTAATGCAACGGAAAAATAACCAGTCGGAACGACATACTACTACGCAATAATTCGCTACGACGGTATCGCTAGGGGTTCTCGCTTTTCTTCACTTGGTCTGTAGAATTCACGTTCAAGTGACCACCATCATTAGGTAAATGTTGCAGTTGTATGCGCTGCTGAAACCGAAAGCTTGCTGCAAACTTATCTCCGTTCTCGTGCATGTAGATTTTCACTCTCAGCAATAGCAATTTTCATAAATTTTTAACGGGTAGATTTCTGGAAAAAGGTCATTTTTGCGAGTTCGGTTGGTGACTTGTTGTTTACCGAAAGGAAAGGACTATCCACTCGACCGAATACCGTATCTCTTAGTCAGCAGCACTCGAAGAGCCGACCGGTGTCGCGTTGAATAATTGCAACTACGAGAATGTCGTCGCCCGGGATAAATCACGTAATTCAATGCCTTGACGTAATCACAACCAAACTTCAAAACTGCGACTGCATTTTGAAGGAACATACAAATGTTTTGAATTCACAGGTGCAAGCTCTGTCGCAAGAAATTGCCAACAGCCAAAAAACTATCTTGCTCATACAAAAAATTAATTAAAGAATTGACAGTATAGAAGAAAATCTAGCATTATCTGAAACAAATAATACGAAACAGAACCGGCACACGGACAACAGAAACAATCTTATTTTTCATAACGTTCTAGAAGGGAAAGAAAACATGAATATACTCAAGAGGAAGGTGATGGAAATTATTAGAAAGGAATTAAATTGCGTTGCGTTCTTGAGAATTATGAAGTTATAGGCGTATGACATTTAGGCACCATCCAAACTTTAAAGGTATACCAGTTCATTCATTTTGATAATACTCTTCTCTAAATCTAAAGTACGCCAGAACATTTACAAGTTCAAGGAATCCCAATTTAATACATCCTAGTTCTACGACAGACGAACACGGGAATTGAGGATGCATATCTTGCCTAAGTTGTTTCAAGCAAGAGAAGACGGGAAGCATGCCACCTTGATTGGAGATGAACTACTGGTTGATGGGAAAAAACTTATCATTCACTATGGACGAATTACGTTGGAGGATTCTACATCTACTGGGTCAGAAGTGGAGATTAATCTGAATACTCCTCCTCCATCCCCTCCCAACATTTCCAGAAAACAGGTCAAGAAGAAAATGAAAATCCACAAGAAAATCCAAGGTTGAACGAACAACAACACCGCTTTAGAAATTTTGGCTATGACTCAGGATTATTATTGAAATTTGGTAGTGGAGTGTAGGCATTATTGATTCTGATGTATGTTAACTATGCAGCGCTCATTTATTACACGTAAACTATGTAGACCAATATAAGTAATTATTTGATACATCTTACGTAAAAGTCTAACATTGTTTGTTGAGGCGGAAACGAAGGCAAGATATCATGTGCTATTTTTTAAATATGTATTTAAGGAACTCCGTGTAATATACCTACGGGCTATACAATAAAACTGAATTGAATTGGTTAAATTATTACATACAGAAATATATCTTTTTTTCTGATACAGCAATCTCAGCACAGGAAGAAATGCAGGCATATAAGAATTTCGCTTATAAAATTCCGTATTACACAAATGAAAAAAGTTTCGTGAATTATTATCATTTCGAATAAAAGAGGTTTCAGAGATATATGTTCAGATTTAATAATTGACAAGTACATGATAACATGATTAACAAATAACATATACATTTTTTCAAGTGAAGACTTCAACATTTTTGTGTACCCAATGCAGTTGAATACCTAACTTTAATTTTAGTTCAGTATTATTCTTAATGGTTCATTTGATAGGCCGAAAAGAACCAGTGAAGAAGAGTCAGAGGTAAATAAATGAATTAAAGTTAGAATCGCTTTCACCCCCGCATCATCAAGAGCATAACTTGACCACAAATGTCATTTCATATTCTTTCCAAAATTGTCGAGGTTTCACGTTGAAAACAGACAAATAATGGTTTTAAAAGCGCTACATTCAGTTTCGAATTTGGAAAGTCACACTGACAGAATTCACTAGAACAGGAATTATTCACTTTGTTTAAGGATCGGATTCAGCGCACTTGAAGAGCCCCAACTGCAAATTTTAAGGCCAAAACTACAAATTGGTTGGGACAAAGTACCGATACAAAGACAATTATTTTCGATATAGATGGATGGCGCTGATGTTTCCCTCCAGCCCGACGCGAAGGTTAGACTGTTACCTAATGACGTAATTTAGCTTTCCTTACGCAGGTGTTTTGACCACCGGGTCATCCGACACCCTTGATACCTTTCCCTATTCGGAAAGCCCTAATTTGAGATCCTTATGCGGCGGAATAAAATAAAACGGGTGAAACCGCCCACTGTAACTGGCCTTACGTGAAACTGAATTCAGTGTCAATTGATAGCAGAATCAGTGCATGCTCACCCGAGATATTCCTCGTTTTCTCACGATTTATCAACCCTATTGGTCCGAATTCGTTCGATGGTATCCTACGAATTTCGTTGCGATTGGAAGTTGTAGTGATCATCACGAATAAGCAAACCTAAACGATTTTTAGTGAAACGGCCAGGGGTTGTGTGGGTTAGCTGTTATAATAGCAGGTATAATAGATGGTCCCTTATTTCCCTTATGGTCCCAATTTCTGAAGAAGTTATTTAAATTTTAAATCAAAATCGCAGAGCGATATATAGCATTTATACATCGATTGGAGGTTATACACAACGAATGGGGGATGACGAAAATTTAGTAATACATGGTTTAATTCTGGAAAAGTAACACATTAACACATTACACACACATTAAACAAATTAACACGTGAAAATAATAATAATAGATGGTGAAGGAAAATTTACGAATAAGAATCACAAACTCATAATGAAAATCATAGGTAGTAAACAAACATGAATGAACATAATGAACAAAGCTAATATTTATTATCTCCCCTAACTTACAATGTAATTTTAAAAATAGATACGTATATCGTTGGAAAGAGCGTTGAATTTCCCATCTATCTAATGTATTTGGATTCATTTGATAGTAGGTCATGTAGGCGAAAAAATGGACTAAACTTGAGAATTTCACACTTTTGAAAAATTACTGGTTTTTTTCAAAGGTGCGTTAATGTATTAAAACAACATTGTAAAAACCGTACGCGTTACAAGAAAAACTTGCCCAAAATCTCAGCTTTCCAACGGTATAATCGATTTTTATGTTACTTTGTTAATTGGGGGAGAAAAGTACATGTGTATGTTGAAAAACGTGTTTTTTTCTTCTATGAAATCAACGGCTTTTGTGAAAAATGACCCCCTAAAAAATACTAGTTCGGGGTCAGTTTCCACGTAATTTTTCACGCTGAATCGAGTGGTAACACTCGCAGATCTCTCCAACTCCGTTACAACCGAGTTTTACACTTTAACTAAATAGAGTTTAGTTTATTTGTAATGGAAAATTTTGTGTGTTTTTAAGGGTAATCTGGAAAAGAATTACTATTGTAAACGTGTTCTACATTCTCTGAAACTAAAAAAAATACGTCCCCACCCCCAAGTGACGCCGTGCTGATGTATTAACCCCCTTTCCTACGAAAAGTTGGGTAAAAGGTAAAAAAATTACCAAATTTTGGCGTTCACTAAACTAATTTTGCTCCCACGTTATTGAACCGATTTCAATGAAACACGCTCCAGTTTTTTAAATAAAAAACATTGGACTGGTGTATAGGGAATTTTCTATTCAAGTCTTAGGAAGGTCATAATGCAGCGCCTAAAATACGGCTAACGCCATTACTGAATGAAGCGCAAACAGGCAACTCAAAAAAACCTAAAACATAATTTTCAACAATTTTAGGAATCGTAAGGCCTTCAGAAGAAATTGACGTGAGTCATGCCACCCTGAATTTTCAGTGTAATGAACTCTTTTACAATTTTACCACTTACAAATGTAAAAGAATTCACTAGCAGAATTTCCTAGAATGCTCTGGAAAATTCAAAAAGAAAAGTGTCAATTTCTTCTGAAGGCCTAACGATTCATAAATTTGTTAAATATGATGTGGATTCCTTTTCGGCGCATTATCCAGTAATGGCGTGGGCCATTTTACGCACTTCATTATGGCATTCTAGAGGCTTAAATTTGAAAATCCTAAAACACCAGTCTAATGTTTTTGATGTAGAAACACTGGTGTGAGTTTCAATGAAAATGGTTCAAACATGTGGGAGCAGCATTCGTTTCCTGGACTCTAAATTTAGCAATTTTTTGACCTGTTTTATTTTTCTCCAAGCCCTAATCCCGAAGCTCTGTCGTATAGCAAAAGACCTGTCGACTCAATAGAGAGTTCTTATGTCGTACTCGATCGTATATTCGTTGCCCGAATGGGAGCCCGAGTCGTCAGCACGAGTGGATAAATGGAAGTGCGCATGCCCTTCTGAGTCGGGCGACGAAACGCCACTTTGGGACCCGACTCGAGTGAGGCGAATCGGACCGCCTCGCGGGTCGTCAAGAGGAACGAGGTTTCCGATTCATTTTCAGACTCAGCCGAATTAACTTTGTTGAGGATAACCTCATTTCACTTTAAAACAGTACAACTGTTTGGCGAGTTTTTTCTTAGTACTTATTCTAGTTTTTGAAAGTGATTAGGAGTGTTGTGCTGTAACAGCTTCCTGGACCTCCCCTTCTGACGATCCTTGGAATGCCGAAATGTAAGATCAGTTTCACTGAAACTTCCTGACTGAAGCGAAAATTCAACATTACGTCTCAGTCGTTCATTCTATCGAGATCGAACCCCCCAAACGTCAATTCGCGCATCCATGGCGCAGCTCGATGTTGGCGCGATAAGAGTAATCCTTCGTACACCAACTCCATTTCCCGCGCACTAATTACACCATTCAGGTAAAGCTCCTCATACGCCCAAACTTCGTCCGTAACGGACGGATTAAAAGGAAAATAAATGAAAATAAAAAATGGATATGAAATGGACATGGCTAAGTTGTACGAGATTGGAAGGAAAATTAATTAAACTCTAACTTAAATGGATAAAAGTGGTGTATAAATACAGCAGAAAGTGAGCAAAAATCAATTCTCACTTTAGCGTGACTTACCTATTGGATCGTAGCGCAAGTCGTCAACGACCCACCACTCGGCAACCAACGACTCGGGAGGTTAGCATTCGTTCGCTCACCCTATCGCCATCCCGAGTCGTCGCCCGACTCATCGCGCAGTGCGACATAAGAACTCTCTATTTTCGATGTAGAACTTCCAGTAAATACTTTATGTGCCTGACGTACCACGCACTCCCCTAGTAAATTATTTATTTCAGAGAAATTTATATTGCTTGCACGGATATAAATAGTAGTTAGGTCAAATAACTAAAATGAATTTCATCCCTTGACACTTCTATACATATACCCCCAAACCTATCATGTGTTTATCCTCTTGTTCATTCAACACACGAAAGGACCCACTCAGCCGCACGTTTTTCTTGAAATTCCCAGTCGGCAACCAATTTCTCCTTGATTTATCGTCCTCCTCTTTCCGTAACAACAAAGTGGTGTACTCTACTCCGAGATTGAAACGAAAATGCGAAGAAAAGTTGAGAGGGGGGTTTTTTACGACACACTCCGCCGTTCCAGAAGTTATCATTAATCAAGATTCGCGTGCACGAATATTCCGCTATCTGAGCCAAGGGGCATTGCTCCATCACGGGGGATTTACGACCCCGCTGAAGAGTTCAAATCGATTTTTCACCCGTTGCATCCGTTTGTGGTCGTAATCAAAATTTGAGCTTCCTTGAAGGTGAATTTGAATGAACGAGACAAACAACTCAACTTATAATTCCATAACCTTTCCATAAATTCTTAGAAACATATCGACTGATGTTTGTTTTTTCAACGGTGAAAGAGCGTGACTTTTTTTCCCGTCCGAAGAAACGCGGATACTACGGAGTCCAATGTTCACCTATAGAGTGAGCTAGCACCTGATCA
Source organism: Adelphocoris suturalis (assembly GCA_030762985.1). NCBI lineage: Eukaryota > Metazoa > Arthropoda > Insecta > Hemiptera > Miridae > Adelphocoris > Adelphocoris suturalis. The sequence goes on from CM061040.1 coordinate 125,141,360, forward strand.
TAGGATGGAGCCGGCTCGTCGTGGTTTAGATTGTCTAGACTGGAAACTACCAACATGAGTTTTGTTGGAGGGTTGTTGTCCCTAGTTGTTACGGGCACAGAGTTGGTAAGAATGCATATCATTATATTAAACGGCCAAAACTACACGGTTTCCGAGGGTGCTGAATCCGAATCCGAAGCCCGTTTTAAGCGTAGACGTCTAATTATTGAGGTAGGGCACCTGCATTTTTGAAAAAATCTCTTAAATTTCAGGATAATTTATGTTCAATTAAAAGATGATATTATTGTTGTAAATTTAACGCTGAACACATGTGATGGGTCTGAAATGCCTTCTTAAAAATGTATTTTGCCTAAAAACTGCCAAGAAACGTGGTTATTCACCGATTCTTGACGATTTTTCTAGTTTTTCTATTTTTGTAGAGAATGGAGCTATTGCAATGGCTCCAAAAATTTCAAAATCAAAATTTTTGAAATATTTCTCCATTGAAATCCGTTTGGAGACATTCTGAAACTAATCCTAGAGTTCAACATTTTTTCATATGCATATATATATATGCATATATATATATATATATATATATATATATATATATATATATATGCATATATATATATGCATATGAAAATATGCATATATATATGCATATATATATATGCATATGAAAAAATGTTGAACTCTAGGATTAGTTTCAGAATGTCTCCAAACGGATTTCAATGGAGAAATATTTCAAAAATTTTGATTATATATATATATATATATATATATATATACACATATATATTTATTTATGTATATCCAGAAGATAACTCTCCTTAGGATTGAGATTAAAATTCCGTTGTTGCGCGAAAAAGTCAAGCTTTCCAAAAGGAAGGACGAGTTCGTTGGCCAGCATTTTTTGAGCACATTAAAATGTTCAAATTTCAGAAGAAGTACTGACAAAATCACTAAAAATAGCAAAAAACGGTTTAAATTCAAAACATTTATATCTTTATCCATAAAAAAAAAATTTCATGCATATATATTTACATTTATATTTTTGAAGCAGAATATTGCTCAAATAAATTTTATCACCTATAAAAATAGAACATTAAAAATTATGTGCAAAATCATGCTGAAAAATGTACTTAAATTTCATTAAAATGTGCTAAAAAATCTATATAAACTCCAAAAAAGTTAAAAATCAAAAATCTCTTTTTGAATCGCAAAATATTATTTAGAACGAGTTTTTTTTTAATCATGAAATTGGTAGTTAACAATTGCTATTCTCTCAAAGTCCTTAATTTTCAAAACAATGTAACATATTATAGTACGATAGATTACGAAAATTCGCTTATACGATCATGCTGGATGACTGGAACATTTTTGAAAGTTGTTTTTACGAAGTACACCACTTGGTGACCTGAAAAAAATTGTGTTATTACTTGGACTATTTCTGCGTCGGATGAGACCACCACCAGCTCTGGAGAATTTTTTGCGATTTTTCAACTACCGAAAAACGTGTTTCTTGTCAGTTTTTTGATAACTTATTTTTTCTCGGTATATTCCCTAGAAACACGTTTTTCGGTAGTTCAAAAACCGCAAGAAATCAATTATCACACCTCAAGAGCTTTTGGTGGTCTCATTCGACGCAGAAATAGTCCAAGTAATAGCACTTTTTTTTTTTTTTTTTTTTTTTTTTTTTTTTTTTTTTTTTTTTTTTTCAGGTCGTCAAAAACGGTGAAAATCACGTTAATGAGGCATTTCAGAACCATAATATATGTGGTATAGGCATGTTCAGCGTTAAATTTCTAACAAGAATATTACCTTTTAATTGAACATAAATTATTCTGTAAATGTAGAGATTTTTTCAAAAATTCAGGTGCCGTATTTCAAAAATTAGACGTTTTCGTGAAAAATTAGCTTCGGATTCGGATTCAGCACCCACGAAAACCCCAAAGGCCGGTACCAGTTTCTTGAGGGCACAATTTTTATTTATTTATATAATTTAATTATTATTATGTAATCATTTATTTATTTTTTTTAATTATTATTTTATTTATTTTTTTATTTATTTTTTATTTTTTTTAAATTTATTTATTTTATTTTTTTTTGCAGAGTTATTGTAGGTTTGGAATACATTGGCGTACCTACGTCTGTAATGAAGGCTTCAATTATGGACAATCAACTAGTAATAGAAGTACGAGTTCGCTAACCAAGGGGGTTGTAACTATGTGTTACAATCGCATGCTAGGGCGCCGGAAGGAACTCCGTGTTCGCTCATTTGAAGGGTTGGAATTACAGTATGTTTACTTACTGGAAGAGTAGCTTTGAAGAGCAGGAACGTTAAGTTCGGCAGAACTCTGGGATGCACCACCTATTAAAGCTGGCGGAACAATGATACTAATAACTGAAATGCACCGCCTATTAAAGCCCGCGGAACAATGTATCTAATAATTGGAATGCACCACCTATCAAAGCCCGCGGAACAATGATACTAACAATGGGAATAGTGATGTCACAGATTAACACGCTGCACTCATCTCCGCTAGAACGAGCGGATATTCGAAGCATGCAGCTGCCCCCACCAGGCGCGCCAGCACTACGCAAAATAACTACCTATGTAAAATTAGTTTGTTTGTGTTGTAAAATTAGTTTGTTAGTGGGACATACCCCACAGTCAGCATTAGCCAAATATTGAGTAGACAGATGTACATTAATCCGCGTTGTTAGGAAATCTAGTTCTAAGTACTCGCGGAAAAGATTCTACCAAATTAAATAAAGAACATAACATTATTTACCCACATCATATTACATTGTTAATTATAATTTGATATTAGAAAGCGTTTGTGATATTTTGATTCATAAACGAAAAATATGTTGGAATACGATTTATTAGCAACTACTATGAACGGAGATAGATTGTTAAAGGACATTTGTTTGCGCATGCTCACAGGCTGTACTGTCTACCAGCCGGCAATAAATTTCATAGGGAGCTATTTAGGTCCGAACCTCCGTATTCATCGAAAACGAAATCAAAACCAGATGGACTTAAAAGTTGCGCATCTCAATATATCTACTCTCATATTACAACTATATACTTCTAATAGAGAATCATCCCCAACTACCCTCCGGATTATAGAAAAACCGGACTATTAGGTCGTGGTGAATTGACCATTTGAGACTTCGACTATGTAATTATTAATCAGTAATAATAATAAAAGTATTAATAATGATACAAATCAAAGTAATAAATAATAATAGTAAAGAAAATATTAAGTGAGTAATGAACAGATTATTGACGAAAGAACAGTGTTTGTCGGTGTGTATGTATTGCTTTTCCCAATCTAATGCAACGTTTTCCCAATCAAATTCATTCAACATTTTCCCAATAAAATTCAACATTTTACCAAACGAGTTCAACATTTCCTAGACCCAAAAAAAAAGTTCCAGCCATGCAGCACGATCGAATGAGCGAATTTTCTGGGAATTTGTGGGTTAGGCTGTAGGTTGTACCCTAACAATTTCATTTTTCTCAAATCATTGCTCCATTCTGCGCATGCGCCAACGTTAGTTTATTCAAGCATAATTTTTCCGTGTTTTTTTTTTTTTTTCTTTTTTAACCTTCACAGCGAAGCATAAAATTGCGGGATCTTGGAACTGTAAAAGTGTGAACCCATCTCGAGGCACGATGCGCCATGTTCTGATCATACATTACATAAGGGGTTTAATAATTATGGACCAATGATCTGCGTAGAAGGGCTATCTATTACAGGAAAAATAAACGATTGTGTAATAATTTGCAGCGTCTTGGATTCTACGCATCTTGAAACGTAATTCAAAAAAATTTAAAGGGTATTAAAAAAATTTTTTTCTTCTTCCATTACAAAGATTCATTATTGAAAATGATAAACTAAAAGTTCCTCTCATTCGGCATGATCTTATGACCCAATTTTCATAATTATCGTATTATATTATGTTTAAGTATTTTGAGTGCGAATAAATTGAACTACCAATTTTATGGCAAAAAAACTCAATCTAAATAATATTCTACAATTCAAAAAGTTTTTTTTTTTTTTGCAGTTTTCATAGGATTTTATAAAATTTTAATGCAATTTACGAACGTGGTTTTCGCATAATTCAGTAAACAACTTTCTGTTCATTCAATACTTTTATGACTTTAATACTCTGCTAAAAAATCAATAACTGTTAATAGCAAACGATAACTGTTATCGTCTGGTAGTACACACGCATACACTCGATATATATATATAAGTAGTATAGGAATGTACGTTCTGGACCACCGACTTCAATCTCTGTTAAAAATGATTCCGACTTCAATCTCTGTTAAAACTACTTTTGTGCTAAACCCTGTTGAAAATGCTTTTCTGTTAAACCCCTGATAAAATTTTTTACCACAAAACATCAAAGCACCTTTTTTAACACAAAACATCAGAACCAGTGACTTTTTTCGGTTTAGCGACTTGAATCTCTGTTAAAACTTTTTTATCATAAAACATCAGAGCCATTGACTTTTTTTTTTTTTTTTAATATTTTTTATCAGAAACTCTAGTGAACTCTAAAAATTTTAGGGGGTCGATATTTTCGAAATTTATCTCCCTCTGATGTTTTCACTAGAAAAAATTAAAATGACGTCACGCTAAAAAATATTTTGTGAATCTAGAGACCCAACTTTAAGTATCCAATTCAGATGAGGGGTAAGTTAAAAGGATAAATAGTATCCATACAAGAATAGACAAAAGAAAAAGTGGGTGGATAAAAAAATGAGGGGGATAGTTAAAAGAATATATTCTATAATAAAAATAAAAGATGGATAACGAAATTATATTGCCAACTGAAATTTACATGGAGATTCGAGACAAGATCACAGATGCTTATGACTATTTCATTTTTTGCAAAGCTATGAATATTCCAGTAAATAAAAAGAAGTGTATATTTTTAAATGTAAATCCACATACCCTCATATTAAATTTTGATTCGAACAAACATAAACAGTTTATTAGAGATTTTGTTGAAGAGTTCAAAGATAAGGTAGACTGGTATTATATTTCATCTTACCAAACACTATCTGAAGATTTTATCAGGGAGTTTCAGAATGAAGTTAATTGGTTTGATATTACACGGAGTCAAAATTTAAGTGAAAATTTCATCAGGGAATTCCAGAACAAAGTTAATTGGCACGAAATTTCATCTAAGCCAAATTTAAGTGAAAATTTCATCAGGGAATTCCAGAACAAAGTAGATTGGGGATGTATTTCATCTAAGCCAAATTTAAGTGAAAATTTCATCAGGGAGTTCCAGAATGAAGTAGATTGGAGAATAATATCTGAGAGTCAAAATTTAAGTGAAGATTTTATCAGGGAGTTCCAGAATGAAGTAGATTGGGGATGTATTTCACGGAGTCAAAATTTAAGTGAAGATTTCATCAGGGAGTTCCAAGATAAAGTTGATTGGTTTGATATTTCATGGAGCCAAAATTTAAGTGAAGATTTAATCAGGGATTTCCAGAATGAATTAGATTGGTATTGGATTTCATCTAATCAAAATTTAAGTGAAGATTTAATCAGGGATTTCCAGAATGAAGTTAATTGGTATTGGATTTCACGGAAGCAAAATTTAAGTGAAGATTTAATCAGGGATTTCCAGAACAAAGTTAATTGGGGATGTATTTCACAGAGTCAAAATTTAAGTGAAGATTTCATCAGGGAGTTTCAGAATGAAGTTAATTGGTTTGATATTTCACGGAGTCAAAATTTAAGTGAAGAATTCATCAGGGAGTTCCAGAATGAAGTAGATTGGAGAATAATATCTGAGAGTCAAAATTTAAGTGAAGATTTTATCAGGGAGTTCCAGAATGAAGTAGATTGGGGATGTATTTCACGGAGTCAAAATTTAAGTGAAGATTTCATCAGGGAGTTCCAAGATAAAGTTGATTGGTTTGATATTTCACGGAGTCAAAATTTAAGTGAAGACTTCATCAGGGAGTTCCAGAACAAAGTTCGTTGGTATTGGATTTCATATAAGCAAAATTTAAGTGAAGATTTCATCAGGGAGTTCCAGAACAAAGTTAAATGGTATTGGATTTCACGTCGAAAACTCTCTGAAGATTTCATCAGGGAATTCCAGAACAAAGTTAATTGGAGAATAATATCTGAGAGTCAAAATTTAAGTGAAGAATTCATTCGTGAGTTCCAAGATAAATTTAATTGAAGAACTCATCCAAGAGTTTTGGTAAAAAATAATAGTTTAAAATTGTTAGTTTTAATGAAGGTTCTTCATTAAAACATATTGAACAAGGTTGTTCTGAGAGAGTGGATCGATCTTTGAAATAGTACTGCATGCACAATCTAGCGTTTGGACGACGAATTCTTATCAGAAACCGGTTACATCACCCCGAACCAAGAGGAGATATCGCTGGTCTCAGTTATAAGTGTAATCCATTTTTTTAAAATTTCGTGAGTTGTAATTCCTCGGGGTAAAAACTTCCTTGGATTTCCTCTCCACTTAAATCTCTTATTCTGTAAGTAACTGGAGTCGTGTTTAAAATCTCAGTTATTTCAAAAATTTCTTTCGTCCAATTTGCTTCGTATTTGTTTGCAAAAGTTTTCTTCGATTTCGTAATTCTTACACGATTTCCAATTTTAAATTTCTTTTTTCCATTTTTTCCACTCTTTTTAAATAAATATCTCAGGATTTCACTTTCATTTTTCGCGTCAACTTGAGCAGGTGTCATCCCAATAGAACGATGAACGTCTAGTTTGTTATACTCATTAACTAATTCCTGTAGAATATCGATCCAATTTTTATTTCCATTCACCTCGAAACGAATTTTCATTTTCTGATTCAAAGTTCTGTTAAATCTTTCGATAATTGCGGATTTTTCTAAACTTTCCGTGTGATACATTTTTATGTTATACTCGTCTAAAAGTTCTTTGAAAACTCTATTTTCAAATTCTAAACCTTTGTCCGTGTGAAGTAGTTTAGGGGTAGAATGACCATAGAATTTCACATTTTCCAAAACGTCTTTGAAAGCTTTTGAAACTGCTATTCCGTTTTTCTTTTTCAATGGAATTGACCAAACGTACTTTGAAAACGTATCAATGATATTCAACATGTAACCGAACCCCTTGTTTTCATTCTCGTATTGTTTCATTATAATCAAGTCCGCAGCCCAAAGATCATCTTTTCCATGAGTAATAATTTTCCTTTTCTGAAATCTTTTCCTCATGGGCCTATGCAACTCTTTTGCAAACTCTAACTTTTCGTTTTCAGGTAAATTTATAACTTCAGTTTCTACGTTAGTTTCCTCATTCGGATTTTTTATAAATTTACTCTTATTAGTCTTGCATTTTATACACTTAGAAGCAATTCTCCACCTTCCGTTTGCAGTTTGTACAATTTCCGAGTTTATATTTTTCGTTCTTTTCTTACACTTGTGGCAATAAATTTCATCCTCCATGTTTTATTTAAGTTTAATACGATTTTTTTTTTAATGGAGTGATCTCCATTAAAAATATATACCTTATAAAATAATTATAAAATTTCATGTTTAATCATATTTTTAGTCGGGTCGTACACGAAATTCGATCCACTTACAATAATAACGTAACATGTAGTACCTTCTGTGCTAGCTGTTGCTGCTGATACAGATGTATTGAATTCAACATGGAGAATCAAATTGCTTTTACCTCTAGATATACTCTGAGGCTGATCAGACAAATCGATGCTAAAAATTGGATGTTCTGTTTTGAAAAACTGGGGCTCGATGTACGGAATGGATTGTTCAGAACTTATAGTCTTTTTAAAATCTAAAAATGCGTTGTAAGCCAAACAATAATTATTTTCATTGAAATCTAAATCCATATTTTCCTCAGGATACCTTCTACCTCCTAATTCAACCCAATAATTTCTCACATCTTTATGGTGAAATTTAGAATTGTTTTTTGTCTGATCGTTCGAAACATCAGTTTGAAATACCACGAAGCACCATAATGGGTTATGAACGTTTCTGTAAATGTTAGTTACATCGAACATTAACGTTTTTCCAGTAACGTTCTTATGCTCTATGCATTGCCAACTTTTAAATTGGAGTTGATACGGAGTGCTTTTCAAATCTGCGATCAAATTAACTTTTTCTTCATTCTCGTATTCAATCACCGGAACTCTCAAAACGAAAGACTTAATTTCTACAACACCTTCATTAGGAATAGTAGATTCTCTATCTTTTTTCCATCTAAAAATAATATTATTATCGCTGTTTCTCACAAAAGTTATTTCAAAACCTCCCTTGAAAATTGGAACTGTTAAATCTTTGAAAAATCCCAAACCTAAGTCACCAAGGTAACCAACAGCACTGAAATTCCCTCCTCCGATAGCTTTTGAGTTGAACCCTGAATTGATTACATTTCCGTTATAATTTTGTGGACCTGCATGAGTGACAAAACCCTCCACCAAGCCAGAAATGCCCGCATTTTCAATTTCATCTACTACCACATTGTGTTTTTTCACTTCTATACTCGAAAACATATGACCCATGAAATTATCTACCAACATAACAGTATCTGATCCTGAATACGCCTTGGTTGAATCTTTTGACTTTAGAACTCCTGTCACGTAATATTCTATATCTTTAGACAGAAATTCGTCATCTAGATCTATTTTGAAAGTTGTTCTTTTATTCTCTGCATTTAAATTCAAAGTTGAAGTTGGATTTATTGTACGAAATTGCTTTCGCACAATAAAGTTTTGATATTTATCAAATACCTTTTTAGTTTGATGCATACTTTATTATAGTAAATATATATTTTTTTTTATTTTTTTTTTTATTTTTATTTTTTTTATTTACTAAAATTAATTACTTTTCAGCAACAAGTAAGCTTTAATATCGTTGAGTCGAATCGGTTCATTATTTCCCGTGGTTGTTGACAATTTTATCATTTTTATTTCTTTCAGTCCTTTTCTTAGTGGAATGAAAACTACTTTCTTTGGTTTTTCCGTGTAAATAGTATTAGGTGGCAGTAGTTTCTCTATGAAAGAAACGTGTAATAACTCATGTTCAACGTGCAAATGTGGGTGTTCCTCATGATTAGTAAAGCTGTATTCCGTAATGTTGCAATGCCATTCGATTATTTCATTCAAAAATACGAGTCGAATAGGATTGGCATTTGACACGTAGTTGGTGTTCTTTTTGAATGAATTATCGGAACAAGTTTTCAATTGGAATATGTCACAAAAGTTACCTTCATTCATAATTTTCATATCCATGGGAAAGTAAGCAGCAATTCTGTACGTACCGTCAGTTAGGAGCTCGAGATTGAATTTCAAATTATTCGGATTAACTTTCTGTATATCTTTCTGTATATCTTTTTGTGTAGCTTTTTGTGTATCTACCGTCTGGTTTTCGGGATTTTTCAAAGTATCTACTTTCGCTAACAAAATATTATGGAAACTAGTCAAATGACTAATCAACTCGGCTTTGAACGAACTCATTGTGAATTCACCATTAAGTTCATGCACATAATCGTAAGTTTCATCGGAGAAAGGAAATATGAATGAAAACCAGAAGTTTTTTATCTCAAACGTTTTCCTAGTTGTAAACGTCAATGCTGACATGCCCAATTGATACTCTTTATTCGGATCGAGCGGAATCGGACTCTCAAACCATATTGTATCTCCTGAAATTTTTATAAACATTATTTATTTATTTATTATATAATATATAATAAATAAAATGAGTCATGAATACAATATCGATCCTCATCCATTTGAATCAAACAAAGATCATAATGGATTACTACCGCTTCCTCTTCGATGTTTAATAGTTGGAACAAGCGGATGTGGAAAAACCACTCTATTGTACAACCTGATTATTAAACCATGGGGAATTCCCCTTGAAAATCTCTACATATGTTCCACAACTTTAGAACAAGAATTTTATGAAGGCTTGAGAAAAACTATTGAAAAAATAGAGGCTAAAGTTGGAATGAAAATAGCGCATTTTTACGATAGTTGCGACGAACTAATTGAACTAGGTGAATGCCTACCAAACAGTCTTGTAGTTTTCGATGATTGTGTTAATGTTGAACAGCAACGAGTTATAAAAGATTATTACGCGAAAGGGCGTCACAGGAATATTTCTTGCATTTATCTAACTCAATCATTCACTAAAGTTGATAGACAGTTGATTAGAGGCAATCTGAATTTCCTGTGTATTTTCAAGCAAGATCCAGATTACATGAAAGTGATTTACGATAAGTATGCTGGAACAGATTTTACTTTCAAACGATTCAAAGAAATATACAACGAATGTTGGAACGATGATTTTGGATTTCTGACTATAAACCTCACAAAACAATTAAAAGACGGTCGATACATGAAAAAGTTTGAGAAAACGTTTCTCGAGTAGGTACGCGATATATTAATAACTCGTAAAAAATAAAGTATAATTTTTCAAACCTTTTAGGTTTGAAAATACTATCGAGTCGGTGAATAAACGGTCAAAAACACCGTTAGACGATCAAAATAACCGTTAAACGATCAAAAACACCGTTAAATCATCGTTGAATCACCGTTAAACCATCGTTAAAATAACCGTTAAATCACCGTTAAATCATCGTTGAAACGTTTTTTAAATATTCGACAAAAAAATTTTTTATTTTACTATAATAAATGTCTACTGAAAAACATTTAGAAAAACTTTTGTTGAAAAAATGTAACGAACATAAAAAAAAGATTGAAACTCGTGATTCAGAAACTAGTAATCAACCTGATGATTCAGAAACTAGTAATCAACCTGATGATTCAGATCCAGTAAATCGAATTTTCCTGAGAAAACCCAAAAAAGAAATGACTGTAAAGGAAGCGAACAAAATTCGAGAAAAAAAACAAGAGTTGAGACGTGCTTTCCGAAAAGCTAGAGTAGATGAGTTGAACGAAAGAGAAACTCAAGAAAAGATGTATGCTCCCATCATTGAAGAATTAGTTGAAGTAAAAAATGCCGTGAAACAAGCTGATGAAGACATCATAAAGAAACTAGAAATTGTTCCCTACAAGCAAACTAGTTCTCCTAGAAAGAAAGTTGTAACTTTTGGACCAACTACTACTTTTGACATTAATCCAAACGAGGGAGCTTCTGCACTAGTTGATACTGTGTCAGATGATACTGTGTCAGATGATAACGTAGTAAACACGAGAAGTAGCTTATCAAGCATCATGGATATGGTAGATCGGAATGAAACTCCATCGAATAGCGTTGGTCCGAAAGGAATTGGTCCTATTGCGAGACTTTACATCAGACAGGATGATAAACAATTTGGTATATGGGGAAAAGAGGACAAAATTTATATAGGAGACAAACAAATTCAAGTAAATGGAGATACAATCATCATTCAAAAAGAAACTTACAAAGGAACTCATGGATTATGGCGTTTGTTAACTGATCCTCTAGGGCCCGATCCTGATAAATACACTCAAGAGGATTTGAAAGTTTACAAGAAAATTCTCATTCAAACGAACTCTCTATACCAAAAGAACGACCCAACTACCAATAAAGTAAAGTCTAGTACGGGGAAAAAATGGAAAGAGTTGATCGCACCTATTTGGAAAGAAATCAAAGGAAGTAAAGTTGGTTCGGGTTTGATAGAATATTCTGAAAATCCAGTGGAATTTAAATACATCGACAACCTCCAACAGCTGCTACAGCGTTTGTTCTATTTGCACGCACAAGAACGAGCTGGTAATAACAATTTTCACAATGAAAAATTAGGAATTGTAAAGTTTATAAGCGATCAGTTGGAAAAAAACATAGATAATCCCAAAGGAATAGAATATCTGATGAAAGTTGTAAACAGTTTGCCGAAAGGAATTATTAAAAGTGGATCCGGAGTTTTAAATACTTTGCTGAATAAACTAGATGGTTTCGTACCTGAAATGCATTTGCCCGGATACAACTATTGTGGTCCATTTACAAAACTAGATGAACGATTGAAAAGAGGAGATCCTGGAATTAATAAATTGGACGAAGGTTGTAAGCAACATGATATATTTTACAGAGATCACACAGACGTGAAAGAAAGACATGTAGCGGATAAAGCACTGGAAAAAGTGGCAAAAGAAAGAATGTTCGCCAGTGATGCAAGTTGGAAAGAAAAAGCTGCTGCAGCTGTAGTGATGGGTGGAATGAAAGGTAAACAGGTTTTAGGTATGGGAGTTGAAGGTATGGGAGTTGAAATGAGTAAACGGTCCTTTGGTATGAGAGTTCGTTATTAAAAAAATTTTACTATAATAAATAACTATGATTACGAAAAAAATAGATTTAACCGAAAATCAACTAACCAAAATGCGAGCCGCTTACAAGAAGCGCAGAAGTGTTACAGTTCTTTTGACAGCGAAACAAATTTCAGGAAACGGAAAACATAAAATCAAACTGTGGGAAACTCAATCAAAAGCATTTGAAAAAGCGAAAGGAGAAAAGAAAGGAATTACGCTAACTTTGGATTACGAACAACTACAATTGAATCACACGGGCGGATTCTTACCATTGGTATTTGCAGGAATGGGAGCACTTGGAGCCTTATTAGGTGGAAGTGCAGCAGTAGCATCTTCAGTAATAGATTCGAAACATAAAGCTGCTGAAGAAGCGGAAATAAAACGTCATAATCTCGAGATGGAAAAACTAGCTCAAAAAGCAAAAAGTTTAAGTATTGGGTCCGGTTTAAAAAAACGAAAAAAACGGAAAACTAACAACCTTTGAGTAATTTAGATTTACATCGTTTCGCGAAAAATTTTAAAATAAAACATTTCCGAGGTATTTTCATGAAAGATGAACTTCCTGATCGGTCTAAACCCGTTGAATGTGGAATTATTAATTTAGAAAATTCTTATCAAAATGGTAGTCACTGGACTTGTTATTTTAAAAAATCCGAAAAAGAAAAATATTATTTCGATTCCTATGGAAACGCACCACCTCCTAAAGAGTTGGTAAAATACTTGGAAAATAAACATATTTTTTACAATTCCGAACAAATTCAAAAGTATAACGATCCTCCAATTTGTGGTCATCTGTCTTTGATAGTGTTAAAAGAACTTTCAAACGGAAAAGATTATGAAACTGTTTTAAAAACATGTAGAGGGAAATTGAATTCTGAAAAAATCTTAGTATAATATTGTTGTTTTAATGGAAAATTTCCATTAAAACGTTTTTTATTAAACAAACTTGATGTTATACATGTCTCTCCCATTTATTGATTTGATGATTCCATGGTACACTAAGCAAACACCGTACTCAACTAGAGCTTGGAGTTCATTTTTTTCAAATTTTTCAATATATCTTTCTGGTATGAACACTCTAAATTCTCCTAGATTAGCTATAACAGCCTCCCACGAGTATTTCGTTGGCACGAATTCAAAGTTTATAATTTTGTAAGGTTTTCCGATTTCTAGTTCGGAAAGCTTGTTCGTGTTGTTTTCAAAATTAATTTTTTTCAATAGCTGCTCCTTATTCATTTCTATTTATTTATTATAGAATATATTCTTTTAACTAACCTTCCATCTTTAAATAGGGGGAGTCGATTCGCGACCCCTATTAAGGCAAACACAAGTCAATTTGATTTTTTTTAAACTCTTAAAGAGGGGAGGGCGAATCGCCCTCCCTCTTTAACGTTAAAGTCGAATACAAGTCAATTTGATTTTAATCTATAAATACATAGGACCCGTATCTAAAAAATGAGGGGTTAGTTAAAAGAATCTCTCTTCTAATAAAAATTATATATCCTATAATAAAATGAAACCCTATAACAAAATGTGTGATGCGAGAAGGCATTGTGAAAAGTGCGATGTTAGCACTACTTATAAAAATTGGGCTAGACACCTAAAGTCTAAGCGCCATGGAAAAAACGACCCGGACCGGACAATGACTATCAGAAAACCTAGGAAAGCTAAACCTGTATTTGTAAATCCGAGGAAATTGCACAAAGTATTTAATTTTAGTGAAAAAATATTTGAAAAAAGCAAAGAACCTAGGAAAGTGAAACCTGTATTTGTAAAAAAGGAAACTGCATTTAAATCTAGATTAGTGACTTACGATATTAATAATATGAAGGGATTTAAAGATGCTTCCAAATTTCTTGACAGTATTAAAAAAATCGTAACAGGTTTAATCAACATGGAACTTAGAAAAATGGAACTAAAAGTTAATGTAGTTTTAATCGCGGAATTTAGAAAAGGAACTAACGAAAATAATATGGAGTATCAGGAACTCAATTTCAAAACTAAAAACGTAATAATATTGCAGTCAGCAGAAGTTGCAAACTGTTACGATGAAATGAAACAGAAAATTCTAAATGAAATGGAAACGTTCGAAATAAAAGGATCTCAATGGCAACTTCACAAAATCAAGCATTTGGAACTGAACGTTAACAAGTACACTCCTTTGAGAGGATCGTCTTACATCCCACTCCCTGATTTTCTACAAAATAGGAAAGCGATCATAAATGTGAAAAATGACGATAATAAATGTTTCCTTTGGTCTGTTCTGTCTGCACTTCATCCAGCTGACAACCATTCTGATAGAATAGGAAAGTACATAACATGGGAACATGAGTTTGATGAAGCGTTGAAAGATATCAGTTTTCCTATGAAGCTTACGAGTATAAAATTGTTTGAGAAAAGAACTGGGATTTCCATTAATGTTTACTGTCTGGATGAAAATAATACTATAGTTCCCTTGGAAATAACGAAAGAGGAAAAGGAAAAACACATTGACTTGTTGTACTTGAAAAACAAGGAAACTGAACATTATTGCTGGATCAAAGATCTATGGAAACTGGTAGGCCCTAGTCAACTAACAAAAAACCACAAACGAAGGCACTTGTGTAAAATGTGCTTGAATAGCTTTGGAACTCAGGATAAACTAAACGAGCATAAAAAATATTGTGGAGTTCATAAAGCTGTTAAGGTGGAATTACCAGAACCTTATGATAATATTTTACAATTTGAAAATTATAGACACTCTCTAAAAGTACCTTTTACAATTTATGCAGATTTTGAATGTATGTTACAAAAGATTGATACCTGCAAACCAAATCCCGATAAATGTTATATAAATGACATTCAAAAACATGAACCGTACAGTTTTGTTTACTTCATGAAAAATGCCGAAGACGAAAGTAGGGAAAACTATGTAGGTGATTATAAACTTGTACAATATTCTGGACAGGATGTGGTAAAAGTATTTTACGAAAAAATAAAACAAGATGCCATAATGGTGGCGAGAAAATACTATGACATTAATATTCCCATGAAAGATTTAACCGAAGAACAACAGAGAGAATACGATAGTGCTGAGAGTTGTCATATTTGTGAAAGATCTTTCGATACAAACAAGGAGTTTCCACCTCGCGTGGAAGCAAGGAAAGAAGTTCTAGTTAAAGCGATAGAATACTTTAAAGGATTAAACAATATGAAAAAAGTAGATGAATATGAGAAAGAATTAAAACAATTACTTTCTGAATTGAATTCGCAAAAAGTACGGGATCACTCACATTTGACTGGAATGTACAGAGGAGCGGCTCATTCGATTTGTAATTTAGAATATAAAAATCCAAAGTTTATTCCAGTATTTTTCCACAATCTTTCTGGCTACGATGCGCATCTATTTATTAAAGAATTTGAAAAAGACAATTACGATATTAAACTTTTACCACAAAGTGAAGAGAAGTACATTTCCTTTTCTAAAATGGTAACTTATGTAAGTGATGAACTCGATAAAAATGGTCACAAAAAGAAAAAGACTATAGAATTGAGATTCATAGATTCTTTAAAATTTCTTTCTGCTTCTTTATATTCTTTAGCTAAAAGTTTAACTAAAAATCAATTTAAGGAAATAAAAAAGTATTTCCCAAAAGAAAATCTCGAACTAATTACTAGAAAATTAGCTTATCCATATGAGTATATGGACTCTGTTGAAAAATATCAAGAAACTACCCTTCCACCTATAGAGAAATTCTACAGTGAACTCACTGGAGAAAATGTTAAATAAAATGATTATAAAAATGCTCTAGAAATTTGGTCTACATTCAACATTAAAAATTTGGGAGAATTTACAGAACTTTACAATAAAATTGATGTTCTTTTGTTGGCGGATATCATGGAAAACTTTAGAAATATATCTTTAGAAAAATATAAATTAGACCCCGCTTGGTACTATACAACACCAGGTTTCGCTTGGGACTGTATGTTGAGAATGACCAAACAAAAGATAGAATTGTTAACAGATTATGATAAGATTTTACTCGTAGAAAAAGGAATAAGAGGTGGCATTTCTCAATGCTCAAAACGATACGCGAAAGCTAATAATAAATATATGGGAGACCAATTCATCAAAGAAAAAGAAACTGTTTTCATTGAATACTTGGATGCAAATAATCTTTACGGTTGGGCGATGAGTAAATTTTTACCTTATGGAAATTTTGAATGGAAAATGGATCTAGATAATTTCGATATACAATCCATTCCTGATGATTCACCCAGGGGTTATATTTTAGAAGTTGATTTAAAATATCCTCAAGAACTCCACGATTTACACTCTGATTTTCCTTTAGCCCCTGAAAATAGCTATGAAGATGAAAAACTACCAAAACTTTTAACCACGTTGTATGACAAGAAAAAATACGTTATCCATTACATTACGTTAAAACAGTATTTACAACTAGGAATGAAATTAGAAAAAATTCATAAGGTTTTAGAATTTGACCAAAGTGCTTGGTTAAAAAGCTATATCGATTACAATACAAATCTTAGAGCAAAAGCCGAAACACAATTCGAAAAAGACTTTTTTAAACTTATGAATAATAGTGTATTTGGGAGGACAATGATGAATGTGCGTAAACATGTGGATATTAGGCTTTGTTCTGATGGTTATAAATTGGAAAAACTAATTTCAAAACCACACTTTAAAGGTAGAACTATTTTTTCCGAAAACTTGGCGGCTGTGCACATGAAAAAAGTAAATATCACACTTAAACAGCCAATTTTCATTGGTATGAGTATACTAGACATTTCCAAAACTTGTATGTATGATTTTTATTACAACACGGTTAAAAAACAATATAAAAGTGATGTAAATTTATTATACGGAGATACAGATAGTTTAATAATGGAAATAAAAACGGATGATTTTTATAATGATATGAAAAATATGTTGGATCATTTTGATACTTCCGACTATCCAAAAAATAATGCTTACAATATTCCACAAATTAATAAAAAAGTGTTGGGGAAATTTAAAGATGAGTTAGAAGGTAAGATTATGGATGAGTTTATTGGACTTCGCCCAAAGTGCTACGCTTTTAAAATATTCGAAACTAATGATGTGAAGAAAAAATCTAAAGGAGTAAAGAAAAATGTCGTTAATAAAGGTTTAAGTATAGAGGATTATAAAAGATGCTTATTCTTTAAAGAACCAAACTATCAGAAACAGATATTATTCAAATCGAAAAAACACGATGTGTCCACAGTACAACAGAATAAGAAAGCTCTTTCCGCTCATGATGATAAAAGATTTATAATGAAAAATGGCATAGATACTTTGGCTTGGGGTCACTATAAAATAAACATAAATAGAGACAATTTTAAAACTCACCTTGAAGAAATAATAAAAGAAAATAATAAAAAAGAAATGGAATTATAGGTAGGATTAAAGTAAATACTAGATTATAATTTTTATAAGGGATCCCCTATAAAAACCTAATGTGAACCTCCTCTTACAAATGCAAATATACTGTGCACACAGTTTAGCATAATTTGATTATCCTCTTCGATGCATTCAAAACAAATATCACCATTTAGTACTCTAACCCCACAATTTTTGCAAATATTAATATTTCTGAAAGGAGTAAAATTTAGGATATTTTCAGTTAGTTTATTTTTTCCATTGAGAAAGTTACGTTTCACAGTTGGTAAATCCAAAAACTTATGATACTTCCTCACGAAATAATCAGTCAGTTCTACAGAGTCAGATAATTCCTGCCACTCATTATTGGAAAGACAATTTCCATCTTCAAGTTCCCTTAATGCTTTAAAGTGATCCATTTTTATTTTATTGGAGAGATCCTTTTAACTCACTGCCTCAATTGAATTCCATAGACTGACTGGGGAGGCGGTCGACTGGGAGCTGGAAACCAATCTTATCTCAAAAGATAACAAGGTCTCCGACAAGATACGACAATATCATTCCCTCTCTGTCTCGCAAAAGGGGAACGATTTTTTCAACGAGCTGAGAAATATTTCACAAAAAATATTTTTTTTCATCGTTCCCTTTTATTTTATCGTTCCGCTTTTAGGTGGAACGCCTTTTTCGCATCCCTCGTCCGCTAGACAGCATGAGCTGTCTCGTTTACTACGTCCGCTAGATAGCATGAGCTGTCTCGTTTACCGTGCATTCACACATTTCTCCTATTAATCTAGTTGTTCTTAAAGATGTACCGCCTTTAATAGGACCCGTCGATTCGACGGGTCCCGTATCGCCTTTAATGGCTTGGACTAGATTCAAAAAATATTTTTAGCGTGACGTCATTTTATTTTTTTCTAGTGAAAACATCAGAGGGAGATAAATTTCGAAAATATCGACCTGAGTCTGGTCTCGAAAAAGAGTTTCTGATAAAAAATATTTAAAAAAAAAAAAAAAGTCAATGGCTCTGATGTTTTATGATAAAAAAGTTTTAACAGAGATTCAAGTCGCTAAACCGAAAAAAGTCACTGGTTCTGATGTTTTGTGTTAAAAAAGGTGCTTTGATGTTTTGTGGTAAAAAATTTTATCAGGGGTTTAACAGAAAAGCATTTTCAACAGGGTTTAGCACAAAAGTAGTTTTAACAGAGATTGAAGTCGGAATCATTTTTAACAGAGATTGAAGTCGGTGGTCCAGAACGTACATTCCTATACTACTTATATATATATATATATATATATATATATATATATATATATATTTAATACACTAGATGCGAATGGCTCTAGGAAATTGACCGTTTATACATAGTTGAGGAGCTGATAAACTCTGTAAGTACCTATTAAATTTAATATCGACCTCCTCAACCCATACATACCCCGTTAAAGAATTGAATGTAGGTATATTACGTATATTAGTACTTTAGCCGATTATTAAGTTTAAAAAGCCAACCATTTGATTGAGTTGTTTTTGTTTGTATTGTAGCCCTTGAAAATGAAGGAATAAACCTTTGAAACGACGGGAGAAAAAATTTTCCAAGGCCGAACCTCAACATCCTCCAGTTTAATTATATTCGAAAAAGTTTTAAAATCTGGGAATCGTTTCAGATTCCCACAAAACGGATTTCAATGAAGAAAAGTTTCTAAAATTTTGATTTTAAATTTTTTGGAGCCAATGCAGTAACTAACCTCAGGTTTTACGGAAATCCGTTGATTAGAATTTGACTCAAGTATACTTATTACTCCAATGCCCAATGAACATAAAAGTATATTGACATGGATATGTCTTTTGGCTGGGGGTCAAGGAATTTTTCGCGACACTTTTTTTTCCCGACCGACACTTTTTTTCCCGACCGACACTTTTTTTCCCGACCGGCACATTTTCTATTGATTTTCACGTACAACCAAGGCGTTACTAGGGAAGAGTAACTCCCATAGTTTTCATAGTAGGAAAATCTTTCGCCACTTTTTGGAATGCTCTCATTTTACCATGACATTTCATGACCTCTAAGCCATTGTCGTGTCAAGGAATGCTGATTTCTTACTCTAAGTTGAAAACTAATATTGTTTTGTAACCATAATGGAATAATCTTGTGAAATGAAGGCACTACATGGTTGATATACAAATTGAGTAGTAGGTACCAACTGGTAAGCAGTAGGTACTAGACATATCCATGATCTTTTGTTTTTCCCATCAAGGGAGAAATTAAACTACTTTGACATGGATTTTATTCTCCCTATGGGTAAAAGACGCAATGACGCGGTCATGCCAAGTAATGATCATTATAGATCAATTTTAATGTTGGGTTATCCCTCAGAAAGCATGGGGAAATAACCGCTAAACTCTGCTATCATCGTATTTCGGCACATTAATTCCGTTAAGTCGTCAATGAAACTATACTTGAAACTACAGATTTAAACTCTGACTATTGGCCATGATTTAGACCTAGCCTTTCATTAGATTCACTCAATTCATCGAACTTAATAACGATTTGCAGCAAACGCTCAACTTCTCCTCGATCATCGATAAAGAACGGAGAAAAAATCGCTGAATTCATCTCATTATTCCGTTTTGGGACTAGCGCCCCTTATCGAGGGGAGCGGACGAGATTTGAAATGTCTCATTTGCATGGAAATTCTTCCTTTTTTTCTTTTTTATTTCTTCGCTTCAATAACCATTCAGCCCTCGGGGTCCTCGCCCATTAAGCGTAACCCCCCACTCACCGTTAGTTTGGAGGGACAAACGGTGATTTTTTCCGGATAAATGGTCAGAATAGAGGCTCTCTCCTCCTAACTATTCCCGCCGACCTATTCTCACCCCCCCCCCCCTCCTCTACCCGACCTAAATTCCCAGCTCTACCCACCCAGTTTTCAACGACCTTACCCAACCAATTCATCCCCTCCTACCTACCCCTTGAACCAATTCCACTACGGGGTTGGTTCGAGGATCCCCTATCTCGCTCTATAACTGGTTTGCTTTCCATTATGCCCTTCCGCCTCCTTGTTATAGGTTAATTGAAGCCCCGCTATCATTTGCGAGGAATAATTTTCGTTCCTTTGTCCGAGAAGGTTTTTCTGTTGAATAGCTCAACCCCGTCCTGTCTTCATCTAGTTTCTTTCATTTGCATTTTTCTTCGCTCTCTATTCATGTTTTCTTTCTAACAAATTTGTTTTTTATCGCACAATGGGAATTTGAAGATCACTAATGAAGTCTTTGAAAGAAACGAGTTCTGATATTTATTTATTTAGTCACTGGCAAAACCCCGATATACGTAGTACAAGATAGGTACCTACTAACATCAGTAAGAGCATCTAATAAAGGTAAATTGTTCCTAAATTCTAGATTGGTAATTTGTTTTTATTCTTAAAAGCAATATTAAATATCCAAATTTCAGAATATTAAATAAGGTGCAAGGCTACAAACACACAACAAGCGTAACATTCGGGACAATGAAAAAAACTCACTTACCAACGTCGATACAAGCGAAACACTTCTTTTTCTTCTGAAGCCGATTAATAACAAGAGTTTCACCAAAAAATGAATTTTTCCTCAACAAAGGAAGAGTTTCAACTATGAAGAGGAGCTCAATAAGTAATTAAGTAATTATATATACATCACTCATAAATGGGTCATTCTCATTTCATTTGCCGCTTTCATGTCCCCGACAACGAATTCTCACAATTCTTGACCAACACTAGCGATTTTGGGGGGAGAAAAGGGTAGTATAAGTTGGGAGATCAACGAAGAAATAATTTGACTGCCCAAAATCCCCTTTAACCAATACACAGTGATGACGAATGAAACCTAAAATCCTGGAAACTCATGAGTGTTACCGTCCCCTCCTACCGAACATGTAAATAGAAGTTAGGTAGTTAGGAAACAATGACAATCTAGAACTGGCCAGGGTTACTAGCTGCAGTAGGTTGGTTCCTCTTTATTTAGAGTAAGGTTTTACATTTTCAAGATTTTTCCCAACCCGTGAAAAACTAGTTTTTCAGTCAGTCCCCCATATCTCATCTCAATGGGACCTCAGGAGTGTTATCATTTGTGCGTCCAAGAGAGCCGATGGAAAATGGCGGGAAACAGTCAGATGTGAAGGTTATATTGTCCAGTTGAAGATGTGAGACTGCGGTGGAGTGCTTGGAGTTGCAGCAGTTTTTACAGCGAACGAAGCCTAAAAACATGGGGAGTATTTTTATTTTCAATCATGAGTGTTATACTAATTACGAGTGTTTTTAGTGCTTAAACAAAATAAACCGATATCAAGAACCATACTGCTTAGTGACAGGTTTCAAACAGTAGCCATCCCCGAGTTTTGCCACTTCATCATCCTGTGTGACGCCATTTTTACTGGAAATTCTCATGAGTGTTACATCTCAGGAGTGTGACCAAGGATAGGTAAAAATTATATAAAATACAACATCAATGAAAAACTCACTGTTCATCTATAGAACACAAATCTGCAATGTACAATGAGTAGTAATTGCCGATCTAACCTCATTTTCGAGCACTTTCATATTTCACGTCTTTGAGGTTCTCAAACGACCCAAAGCGGCAAATGAAATGAGAATGACCCAAAAGTGTAATCATCAGCCGTGGCCCTTCTTTATGTTATAGCACAATCTATCGAACTATCTATCAGCCACATCAATCGTGACCCCTCTATTACCGCACAATTAATCAAAATAACTATCAGTACTATCGTAATTACAATAGCAACTTTTACAGTGTACCATCTATTGCACACCCAACCAGGACCAGACCATCGTCCCTCTGTTACAGCACAATCTATCGAAGTATCTATCAGCCACATCAATCGTAACCCCTCTATTACCGCACAATCAATCGAAATATCTGTCAGCACTATCGTAACCGCTCTATTACGGCACAATCTATCGCACTATCTATCAGAACCATCTATCGTTACCCTCTATCTAAGACCATCTAAAGTGTACATCTATCAGCACCATCTATTGTAACTCCTCAATCCAGCACTGTCTTCCAGCACCGTCAACCGAAAATCCTCTATTACGGTACAATCTATCGCACTATACCTATCACCACCATCTTAGTAGCGCATTTTACAGATTTAGTGGCTGACTGTAAAAATAGGGGTGCTGACATGATGGCTCAAGGCACAATGAACAAGTCGATCATGCAGCAAGGAGTGCAGCCATAACATGAACACGTAGAACAGGAAGAAGTAGTTTATAGCTAGTATAAGAGAACGTGGCTCTTTATTACATGAAAAATAATAGTACTAGGTGTCGGATTAAAAAAAATAAACCCAAGAGAAAACCTTGGTTCAAAGGTGGGGGTTTAGAGCAGAAATTTATAGAGTCGAATGCAGACTGAGAAGTAGCCATGCTCCATCATACAAGGCTATGATTGTTGTGACCACGAGGAAGAATGTAACTGGGATGTGTGAAAATGCGGATATTGCGCCATTATAATGGAAAAATATAGAATAAATAGAACATAATTACCTAACTAACTAGAATATAAGTTAAATACTGCATTTAATTATAGAAATTTTCACAAGAAAATGTACGGTCTACAAGTCTAGACGTAATTCAAGTTCACAGAGGACACTTCTTTGTTATGTTGTAAAACTAGTAGATTTTAAGTTTATGAACATTACTTTTGTATGTCTATATATAATACGAAATGGCAGAAAAACCTTTGTTTGGAGTGAGTAGCGTCAAATAACAGTTAGCAACGGCATTTATGATGAAAAGATCGGGTAGTGTAATTATACGACAGAATTCAACGAAGGTTTCTAGTGTGTGAAGCCTCACATAAAGAATTTATGTATTTATTTTTTTCTCCAAATTGCAGAAGGCTTGTGTGACACGCATAATTTACCCGTTGTATCTTTTTCAGGTTTTCGCCTCGTTGCAAGAAATGAAAACGCAGACCTCATTATCACTGGAAGGCGAAAAAAACCCTCGCTCTAATTTCAAGCCGTGATGAGAATGAAGACGAAAATGCTCATTCCCCACTAATAAGAGCTCATGTCGGGAGCTGTCGTGAAAAGATCCGACCGCTTGAGGCAAAACGAGCGCTCAAGTGGCCGTTGAAAATAAATTCGTTTTCAGCGGGGAAGGCCGAGGGAGGAAAGGGGACCTGAAAACGACGGTTTTGGGTCTTTAGGACAAAATTCCTCCACATACTCATACCTACGTCTCTCACTGGGGTTGTGCCGAATATGGGACGAAATAAATATGCGTAGAGTATCAAAAGTTTTTATTAATCTTTATAGGACGACCCCACGAAGGAAGGTCATATAGGCAAGGCTCCGTCTATTAGATGGGGGTGTGGGGGAACCAACGCATGATAGAAAAAATAACTGAATACAAATTCAATAAAATGAAAATAAAAAGTTACAGTCATGCAATATGATCGTATGAGCTAATTTTCGTAAATTATCGTACTTATTATGTTAAATAAGTTATGAAAAATTAAGACTTTGAAGGAAAAGAAATTGTTAACTACCAATTTTATGGCAAAAAATTCGTTCTAAATAATATTCTGCGTTTCAAGAAGAGATTTTGGATTTTTAACTTGTTTGCAGTTTTTATCGATTTTTTAGTACATTTTATTGAAATTCAAGTACATTTTTAGAAATAATTGTATACATATATTTTTTATTGCCCTATTTGATAGTTAATGAAATTTATTTGAGCAAAATTCTGCTAGAAAATATGAATTCAACGATGTAAAATTAGCCGATCGTGCAGAGGTGGTTAATCAGAGAAGGAATTGACGCAAAAAAGACTAGGACGGCATAATATTTATTGCGTTAATCCCTCATCTGATCAATTCAACGATTTTTAGCAGTTTTTTCTATTTTAAGTGATTTTTTCAGCACTTTTGTTGAAATTGAACAATTTAATGAGTAAAAAAAATGCTGGCCAACGAAATTGTACTTTCGTTTGGAAAGCTTGATTTTTTGGCGCAAGAACGGGATTTTTATCTCAATCCTAAGGAGAGTTATCGCCTGGAAGGACATACGCGCACAAACACACACACACACACATATATATATGAAAAAGTGTTAAAACCAAAGAATCGTATCAAAAATTATCGAAATTTTTAATTTAAACATTTTTGAGCCATTGCAACAGCTTCATTTTGTTCGAAAATTCACTAAAAAATATTCCATCTGATATCCCACTGAAGTTGGATTAGTTTCAAGCAGAGTTCGGTTCCCTGTTGAGCGGTTAGTTTTGATCCATTTTAGGGCGTTTTTCGATCAAACCCGATCCGAGAGAGGCCTCCCGCTTTGTTCTGCCGCCTTGAACATCGCTGACCGCAATCAAATTCGCGCAGAGTGGACCAACACTGCTCACTTCGGGCCCTGTGAGGCTGTTGATTCCGCGGGAAGTGGTCCATTTCCGCTACACGAGGTCCACCAGGTGGAACACCGTGCGCTCCAACTGTAATTCGATATTCAGATTTTCGTAGGCATCTACCTACTGGCGCTACAGGGAGTGGTTCCGGTTGGATGGGCGGTCTGCATCAGAGAAAATGGCAGGTAGATTCTGAGGTTCAGATAACCACATTTCATGAAGAGCTCTGGAACCTAAGCTGCGATTCAACCGCGTAATTTGGGGATTTGTCGAGCAAGGGAGCTAAATTGTCAGGACTCTCGTCTCGTACTAACAACAAGTCAGACCACATCAAGGTCCAGAAATAAATATGACCCAGTGCCTATGAAACACATTTTTGATTATGAACAATTTTACTTCGAATGATTTTCAATTTGAGTTCTTTTGAGGACAATTTTCAATTGAAAAAGTTATTGAGTGTAATTTTTGATCCAAACTTTGTGATTAAAAAAAAAAGATCAATAATAATAATAAAAATATTTCTGGAATCTGCTGGAATCTTTTGCGCATCATTTGTGTAAAATTTTTGTAAATTAACGTAGGTATTATGTTTAAGTGGTAAATTTTTCAGCATCAGTAATTTTTGTATAAATGTTCGAATATTCTAGTCTAGTTTATAGTTAATAACCTTTATTTGAGCAATAAACAAAAAGGGGGTTATTGGACCCTGGGAGCCACGTGTCATTTATCACTGACCAGTGTGCTCGTAAGCTTGGGAAAACCACAAGACCATATCGCGGTCATATCTCTGGGGTTAATGGTTCGCCACTTAAGAATATCAGTGGTCGCCTTAATATCTCTTTCCAACCCCCGTCTACCTCTGCACTCACCACTGAGGTGATAGTCGTGCCATCGATCACACCGTCTCTTCCACAATCTAATCTTACCTCTTCAATGTGGCATGACTACTTATCCTATAATCTAAGTGACCCAGATTTCTCTATCTCAGCACCTATATCCTTCCTGATTGATGCGGATTTGTATACCGATGTCGTAGTTGGCACACCTCTCACCATATATGAAAATGGCCCTCGCTTGATGGAAACGGTGTTTGGTTTCAAGTCATTGGTCGATTTAATTGCACCTCTGAATCTGACAATGCTGTGGCCCTGCTGGCACTCAGTGATCCTTGCTTCCCATTCGAGAGATTCTGGGAAGTGGAGGAACCATATCTTACCTCAACATCTCTATCCACGGATGATCAGGAGTGTGAAGATCACTTCGTTCGTTCCCATTATCGCATCAACGGGGGGAGATATGTTGTATCTTTGCCCTTTAAATCTCAATCACCAATTATCAAGCCCAACGTTAAAGTGGCACTTAATCGATTTTATGCCTTGGAGGCTAAATTGCTGAAAAATGAGCAACTTCGCATCGACTATCACGCTTTCATGGCAGAATATATCCATCTAAACCATATGTCTCCTGCAACCTCTCCCGCCTCATACCTCATACCACATCATCCTATCTATAAGGTGGATGGAGAGGGCAAAGGGAAGCTGCGTGTCGTGTTCGACGCCAGTTTTCGCACATTATCTGGATCACTCAACGATCATCTTCATACAGGTCAAAAGTTGCAGGCTGATATTGGCAGCATTGTCTTGAACTTCCGTCGGTTTCAATATGTTTTCACATGTGATATTGTGAAAATGTTCAGGCAAATTTTGGTGAACCCTGACGAACGACATTTCCAGCAGATTGCCTGGAGATTCAGTCCAGATGATGCCATCACATACTACGAACTGAATACGGTGACGTATGGGCTTCGCAGCTCACCTTTTCAGGCTCAGCGAGTCCTTCAGCAGCTGGTCCTTGATGAAGGCAGTAACTATCCAGCTGGTGCTGAAGCTATTTCACACTGTATCTATGTGGATGACGTGGCCGCAGGATGTGACTCGATTAGCGACCTCCTGGCACTCAAACACCAAGTAGTTGAGCTACTTGCTAAGGGTGGCTTTGAGTTGGGGAAGTGGAATTCCAATTACCCCCCTCTCCTTAGCGAACCAATCGAACAACAACCCGTAGAACTTTGTAACGACGAGGCTACCAGTTCTGTAATCAAGATTTTAGGGATGACTTGGGACCCTCAGGCCGATGTCTTTAAGTACAGTGTGCAACAACCAGACTCTGGTACTACCAAGCGGAATATCCTGTCAGTGATTGCCCGTCTCTACGATCCTCTGGGTTACTTGGCACCAGTGGTGTTTTACGCAAAGTGCATCCTCCAGGAGACCTGGAAGAGCGGTGTCCAGTGGGATGAAGACGTTCCGGACCTGGTGAAAACTCGCTGGGATGGTTTCCTAAGAGATTTCTGTAACTTGTCCCAAATTGAAATACCACGGCTCCTGGTCAGAACTGATACTGTTTACCGCCTTGTCTGCTTCTCAGATGCCTCTGAGAAGGGATATTGTGCCATTGCTTATCTCCATGGGACCCAGAGTGGTATTGCCTCTATGTCACTACTTAAGGCTAAGACGCGATTGGCTCCACTGAAGCCATTAACTGTTCCAAGATTGGAACTCTGCGGAGCACTTCTGTTGTCCCAGCTCATTCATTCCCTTCAACCACTTATCCGCAATCTCAACATATCATCTATATTCTGTTTTACAGATTCAACTATTGTTTTGTCTTGGATCAAGATGCCTGCTCACCAGCTCAAAACCGTCAAATTTTGAGAGGGGATAAAAAATTTTCTTTTTTCTAGGCCAATCACAGAAATTCTCTATGGTCAATAATAATTTAAAAATTCTAGTCATAAAATATGATCATTTGTGTAAAATTTTTCAAAACGTGCCGCCCAACAAACTTATCCTTTCATTTAGAATTCTTGATTTTTTGGTACGAAACGGAATTATCTCGATCCTAATCCTAAGGTGTGCGCGCGCACAAAGGTATATATATATATATATATATATAAATTTTTGGGAAAAAATTTAAAGTTGTTGAAGCCATTGCAATTCACTTTCTACGAAAATTAAAAGTTTCTACGAAATGCTGAAAGGGCCAAAACTACATATTGAACAGCGTTGTAGACGAACGCTTGACACCTTTTGTTATAATTATCTACGTATTCCTGAGCAGGTCAATTAAGTTTGTATCTTCCTAACACACCGAGTATTGAATGAAAGGTACTTAACCAGCCTCAACAACAAGTACTCAACAAGATCCCCACGAATCAGGGAATTAAAATGTATGTGTGAGTGGCTGCCAGTCTGTCACTCAATCTTATCAGGGATCTAGGTACCCCCCCCCCCCCCCCCCCCCCCCGAGGTGCAATGGGGGCCTAAATCCTCGATAAAAAGGTAGAGGAGGTTGACAGTATCCCGTCAGAGAGATACCACTCCCACTAATAGCATTTAATGAGCTATGTTCGGAGTAGATTGGTTTTCCAGGGATCTGGATCGCCCATCCAACGCCAAACTCAGCTTCTCGAAAACACGGGTATCAGCGGCGACGCCCGTTCTTCACCAACGGGGCGACGACAGCGCATTCTTTGAGACCCCGACGGGACCTCTATGACGGGAACTCTGTCACACTCCCCCGCTTAAAGACATACTTGATTGAAGATCAAGTTAACTAGGTGGAATAGTTACAAGCTGAGAACTGATGCTCATTCATAAATAGCTGCATTGGCTATTGAGGATGGGAAAAGAGAAATTAAAACAGGAAGGATTGTCAATAAATCTTCATAGGAAGACTTCATTAGGTAATTAACCCCCAATCAAAGATTGGAACAATCGGGACAAAACGGTGGCTCAACTATGGAGACATATACCTTAAGGAAAATAAAATATATATAAATTATTATGCCCAACATTGGGGACTTAAATTATGCTCTAACCTGGTAATTGACCTAGGAGGCAACACTCAGGTGGCTAATTCACTAAATTGAAAATATAAATGGGAAAAAGAGAGAAATTATAGATCAAAGACCAATGAAATTATTTATATACCAAAGGGTGATAATAGGAATTCCTTCTGGAACCCCGGGCCATGTTTCTTCTGAAACATTAACGCCCCAATAAATAGTGGATTGGACTACTTGGCGTCAGCCGTGCATAATCCAAACCACGCTCTGCTACCATATCAGGGATCTAGGTACCCTCCCAGAGGTGCAATGGGGGCCTAAATCCTCGATAAAAAGGTAGAGGAGGTTGACAGTATCCCGTCAGAGAGATATCACTCATACTAATAGCATTTAATGAGCTATGTTCGGAGTAGATTGGTTTTCCAGGGATCTGGATCGCCCATTCAACGCCAAACTCAGCTTCTCGAAAACACGGGTATCAGCGGCGACGCCCGTTTTTCACCAACGGGGCGACGACAGTGCGTTCTTTGAGACCCCGACGGGACCTCTATGACGGGAACTCTGTCACAATCTGTAACTGATATAAAGCATTCAGATCCTTTGGAACATTGTTTGTGCTTCTAAAATTTAGAAAAAATTACCGTGAAAAAAAAACCCCCCGCAAAATGTTACATATATGTTTGTTTCCAGGAGAGGTAACCTTTCAAATGTGTGTTCCTCCGAGTTTTTTTACGTAGGCACCTGAGGGGACATTCGATAAACTTTCAAAGATATTTATAGTTTGTTGAACATGCCTATAATTATGAAGAAATGCCGCTCCAAATTATAAAAATTAAAAACGTGTTATAAACATGACCGTTATTGTTAATGAAAAGTCAATTTGACGTTATTGAACTTCACCCAGTAAACAAATTCACGGAAGAAAGAAAAATTCGGAACGACTAATTACATTCACTTTTATGGGTTAAGTGAAATAAACCTTGTCATCCGTGCATAACTAGTTTCATGAATGATTACGGCTTAATACCAACTAATTACACAACAAAAACACAGACTCTTCAAGCACCCGAACCCCTAAGTAGTTCTTAGTCTTCAGACTACACAGAGAAATCCTGTGTAAACAGAAACTGAAAGAGTAAGGTTTTATCGGAGAAAGATTTTTTTATACGATTGTTTGTTACGATCGACTGGTACAACACAACAATAAAAAAGGTCCTTTAATAATTGAAAAGAATACCTTATTGGAAGACGATTGCCTCCTTTTGTCCAAGCCACAAAGAAAGGTAACGTCATAAAAGGGATTTACGAGTTGTGAGAGTTTTACGAGCGGAGATTTCCTTTTTTTATAGGAGAAATCGGACAAATGATGAGTTAAGAATAAGAAAGTTTCCTAAGTGGCATTACTGGGTTGTCGGATCGATAACAAGAAGAAGGTTTAGGGAGAAGAAATGAATTTTTTCCCATTTGAAAATGATCGGAATTGTTGTGTACCTGAGAGTTTGATACTCTTGCTCTTGGAATCTGAGATGCTTTGGACGCATTTTATACGGGTCTGGGTGGAATGGGAAGCTAAGTAGCTGAGATGAACAAAAAAAAAAAAAAAAAAAAAAAAAAAACTGCTAGGCAACGAAAGGAAAGAAAAAGATGCTCCAATATTGCTTTGCAACACTAGCAATATTGCTTTGTATACTGAATTTCTGGAGTTAAAATTAATAAATCCACTACCGTTTTGTGTACCTCTAAGGATAGTTGTGAATCCCCACCTTGTACACCTACGCCATTTACCTCCACAACGCCTACGCGCTTACATTCCTCAGCAATTTTAGTGCTCACATTCAAGCCTGAGACGGAAAATATTCAAAAAATGTTCAATTATTTGATAAAACTCTTCAAATGAGCTCCGTTAATTTATGATTCAACCAGGGCCGACATTAATTTGAAATATTACGAGAATTAGCTCATACGATCATACTGCATGACTAGACCTTTTATTCAGTTCATCTCTTCTTTTTTCTGGCCATTCCCATTTTTCTTTTGACTGTTACAAAAGAGGTTGACACATTTGAAATTATTTTTAATAAAAAAATAGGGCAGAGAACAGGTTTTGGTCGAGTCAATTTCACCATGTTTGACAGTGCATGTTTCTACCAAATTTATACCACTTGACAGAAAATGTTTATACGCAAACTATTGAAGAATTTTCGGGTACTCAATCTTTGTTTCAATCGGGTTTATGAACTGGTCTTTACTACTATTTTCAACATTCAGATTTAGATGGAAATCGGTGCGGATGTTTCTTCATAAGCGTAATTACCTCTAGAACTAAGAACAACGCACTTTTTTGGCATTTTAGTTATAAAGACTAGAACAAAAAGGCTAAACAATAACAGCAAACTTAAAACAATAAAGTAAACGCTGTGGCCCGCGGTCGGACAACATTGCGGTGTTACCGCCTCGAACGTGCCGCGGCCTGTACTAAATTCGGCCCAATTACAAGAGAAAAGTCGATAGGAAGACCTTAAAACGGGACTTTCCAGGCAAGCAGGGGCAGAAAATCTTCTTCTTTTTGCACATAATATTTCTCTGACCTCGAAAAATTAATGCTCATTTTGATGGCAAAGAAACTTTATTTCTAATGGGCTTTTTACAAATATTTAATTATACTATAGGTCGTACCTACCTTTTAAATTATGGCTGAACGTGATGATCCACTTCGACCTTGAGACGACAGGTCTCTCCTGAAAAATGAGGGAGAAATTGTTGTACTTCAATAACCGAACAAAAAAATCATTCGTAATGGCTGCAAATAATAAATAATAATAATAATAATAAAAATTAAAAAAATATTACACTGATTAGAATCACATTTATTGGTATTCAATTGCCAATTCCAACATTCTAGAAAAAAATTAATTTCAATTATTTAAAAAAATAAATTTTTCCCCAATTTTGATGAATTAATGATATTGTATTATTCCATCCACATAAATAGAAGATAATGTCACCTCTTCTTGGCATGATCATTGGCTCAGAGTTCTACTAGAGGGATCAATTCAGTCTCAGGAAGCTCAATACTTCTTATTACACACACTTCTAACTTCTAATTTCAGTTCGTAGATAGATTAAATTGATAGATTATTTGATGAGACTAAAATATATAGAATGCAAACATGTTGAACTTAGACAGTAAATATTGACCGAAATCACGATTTCCCTTACTACGTTCGTAATTGTCTAGGCCACTCACCTCAGTCGACCAATCTCACTAGAAAGCTATTGAGGATCCTACGCCCATCCTACCACTGATACATAACTGATGTGCATTAGAGCGCTCTCAGGGTCATTTAGACTTGTACAGTGTAGTAGAAAGGTTGAATGCTCGTACAAGAGTTACTCATTGGCTACTTGGACAAACTTTTGAGGTATCATCGCCAACTTGGTACGATGAACAGTCTATGGTTTACTCTCCAAAAAGCTAATTTCTGGTGTCCCCCTGCAAAGCGGTGCATACTGCTTACCCCAGCCTCCTCATGCTTTGATCAAACTGGAAAGATTTTTGGGGTGAGAGGGGGGGACTTTCTGATTTCGAGAGCAAGAAGCTGCTTATGCGCAAAATATTCAAGCCACCACACTGGCGCCTTGTCCTACATGTTTTGCAAAAGAAGGCTAGCTGACTATGAGCCACTGCTGTAGTATTGAATTACTACTGCACTTGCCGCTCGGTATACACCCTTCTCCGCTACTCAAACCTATTCAGGGCGAAGTCTGGCGGCCAGGACAAGATACTAAAGAAAATATATTCAAATTTTTCACCACTTTTTCTTAGTGAATCCCCAATCATTTTTTCCCGACGCCTTCCACCCCGACCACCCTCGAACCCACAAGCCTAATCTTCCACGGTGCATGTGCGAGTGTAAAAATGGATAATACTGTTTCTACGGGGATTATTCGAACCCGGGAAAGTGAAATGAAGGTCGAGCGCTCCAGCCATTGAGCCATGTCAGTAGCGAGCTCAGAACAGTTGTCCATGGATTAATGGCACTTGCATCGGTCGTAGACGATCGAACGTTGCTGAACAGGCAGAACTAGCGGTCAAGGGTGACACCAAACTAGTAAACTAAACTAAAGCAGTAGTAAACTAAGCGTCAACCAAGTTTTGGAGGCATTGGAGTATACTACAACAGTTACTAGGGCGCTGATGTAGAATCGGATCAGCTCATTCAATTACAAGTCCAAACATATGTATTATAATTCAAACTCCAACTACATTAATCTCTTAGCCCTCTCCTCGTTACAAGCGTTATTGTGATTGAAAACATAATTATCCAATACCGCACCAACTAGTTTAATCAAATGCTGTTAGAATTATTTACGCTAATTATACAAGGATGGATAATGTCGACGTAGCAAGAGAACGGAGTCGGTTACCAGAATCAACCAATTCGACCGTTAAACCATTCCATTAATTAAAACTCACCACTCTTGCAATAATTATCAATATTAGGAACATGCTACCGATTCCACTAGTTTTCGTGTATGTATTGAACATAAATTATTACGCTGCAATACATTTCACTGTTAAGCTACTGAGAGATTCAGATAACGACTTTCAAATTCATCGTAACCGTTCGATGGTGCACTACTACAGAGAAACGATATGGAATTCCTGATGGGTTTAAATAACCCCTCGATGGAAAATACATTTAATACCTGCGTATCAATTTATTTACCTCTGCCCGGAGGCCCTTTTAAAATTTCCCGTAAACAATAAATCGGGCGTCGGCGAAAACGTCGATAATTTTCCGATTCCTCGTCGCAAATCGCTTTCGTTCTGACGATAATCAACCGTGCGAAATTTCCCAAGTAAAAGCGAAATACGCCTTCCCATAAATCATCCCCTGCACCGCCTCATGTAATCCCAATAAATATCATACGCTAATGGGCTTTCCCGGGAGAGCAAAGGTCATTTGTTAGTTCGATTAATTCCAGAAGAGCAAAAACCGGAGTTGGCTTTTATCTGCCGCGTTCGTAGCAGGAGCAATATTTTTCCACGGTGGGAAATCACCTTTGAATTTATAATGGGAACGCGGTAGCTTCGTAAAGTGATCGGTAGAAGTTCAATAACTGTTTTATTGAATGAGAGGAGGGAAAACGTGTATAGAAGTTATCTAACGCTCGAGAAGATGTGAAACACGAATACACATTTATTGGCTTTATATCCAGTGTACTCCTGATCATACAAATTCAGCCATTCCCTTCAGCTCTCAGTGACTTATAACACGTATCAGAGACATGGTTTAAACTTTTAAGAAACATGAGACCATTCCAGCTACATGACTCAACTTAAGATATTCATTGGGCTGATCTAGAGTGACTTGTTTTAGCCAACGACCAGGGAGACGGCCGTACAGTTTTGTAACTGAGATTGTCGAACTGCTACAGTTTACAAATTTGATCATTCCCTTCAGCTCTCAATGACTTATAACACGTATCAGAGGCATCGTTGAAACGTGGAACGAACATGGGACCATTTCAGCTTCACGACTGTGACGGGCCCCGACAGCCTGCGGCACCTGTCGGCGCCGCCACGAACGCAGTTCGCCTTTCGACCTTTCCGACACTTTCGCTCACCGCCTTGTAATAAGATTCATTACGTTGCCTGACTTCATATCAGCCGGTAATTTTTTATCTCAGTCCCATAATTGAGGTCGGGGGGAAACTGCCAGACCAGGAAACTGTCCGAAACGCCCTTCCTGGAAATTCGGGGAGATCGGGGTTTCGTTTCAAAACTCCCGGAAAACCTGTTTCTCCAAACTCCCCGAAAAGGTGGAACGAGGATTCTGTCAGAAAACTTGAAACACAGATTGCGAAGAGGGGAACTGCCCGAATCTGTACGAACTGAAAACTGTCCGAAAGTAGGGTCGTAAATCCCTTTACCAGGTTCCACCTTGGGCCTTATCAAAGAAATACGAACGTAAGTAATTAGCTCCTGAGGAACTCCCAAGTTCACTGCCAGACAACAGAAGGCCAGTAACATTATTTGCATTATCTAGGCCCCAGTGGGACATAAAAATACCTCAAATTATATATATTATGACTAGGGCTCGGATCGATATGCTCGATAAAATCTCCAGATATGCTTGAAAAACATCTGTTTTATGCTCAATAGCAAATACCATTATATGCTCGAATAACACCGTTGAAAACTATAGAAAGAAAAGTGAAACGAACAAAATCTACAACTCTTTATATGCCTATGAGCTTTATTTTCAAATTGTATGTATAATTGTATTTACAAGTTTCAGGTATATCATCATCATGAGTATAGATGATTTACAAAATGTACGGCATGTCGGTCATCTTTGCTGTTCCAGGACATGACGTATGCGAACATCTCATGTACCACACTGAGTTTTTCTTTTTATCTCTAATATATAAGAAATTATTGCACTCGTCAACATAAAGAAGTGAGTTGGCTTGTTGGCCCAGCATTACAAAAACCATGTTGAACGGACAGAAACACGTCACAGAGATGGGAAAACGAATATCTTACTCTCAGGAATGAAACTTTTCGAATGAATTATTATGGTGCGAGAATGGCCATATATATAGGCTTCCCCCTAATGAACGCAAGACGCAGTGGTTGCCATTATAATAACGGATTAGAATGTGACTCAATAAGAGAATGGCCATACATAGGCTTCCCTCTAATAATGGAAGAAGACGCTTTACAAAGACGGATTAGAATGTGACTCGGATTAGAATGAGACTGGATTAGAAAGGACCCACTCGGAGTTCATTGCCCTGAGCAGACATTCGGACAGTTTTCGAAGTCGAAACGGGGATTTTCCATTCTGCCGGAATATTTTCGGACAGTTCTGCAGCTTTCCGTTTTCCGACAGTTTCCTGGCCCTACTTTCGGAGACATTTACGTGAACTCCTTGAACTCCCCGAATCGATTTTGGGGCAGAAATTCGGACTGTCTCCTGGTCTGGCAGTTTCCAAGTTCCCATAATTGACGATCTTGATATTAATTGATTGATTCCTGATATCATACCTGATCCTGATTACTAACCAGACTGATCCCATCTAACCTACCCCTTGTGGTGTCTCTGAATTAGTATTGAAGAATTAATATAAAACATAACTGCTTTCCAGTCTAATAAAAATCCCTTAGAATTCTTCTCGTAGCAAATACATATTTGGTTCCTTGAATAAATTGTACAACCATTGCCTTTAAATCTGTGTACCTATTATTTTCCCCTTGATCCTTCAGATTAGAGTTATAATATAGAGAATCTTGGTGCATTTTACCACGACAAGTGTTTCGACCCTTGTCACATGGTAGCAGAGTGTGGTTCCGATCCACGGACCTCTGGGTTATGGGCCCAGCACGCTTCCACTGCGCAACTCTGGACAACTTAAGATATTCATTGGGCTGATCTACAGTGGCAATTTTGTTTCAGCCAATGACCACTGAGATAATCGTACACTTTTGTAACTGAGATAACTATACTGCTACAAGTTTGAAGTTCAGAATAGTTGTTGCTGTGAGGAGGAAGGATGTACCTACCCCCAAAAGTGGGAGTATTTGTATTACGTTTCAGGGAGTAAAAGAATCTGACAACGTAGAATCTGAAA
Source organism: Adelphocoris suturalis (assembly GCA_030762985.1). Taxonomy (NCBI): domain Eukaryota; kingdom Metazoa; phylum Arthropoda; class Insecta; order Hemiptera; family Miridae; genus Adelphocoris; species Adelphocoris suturalis. The sequence goes on from CM061040.1 coordinate 125,177,920, forward strand.
TCTATGTGCATACGAACATTTTACGTATGTTGTATAAAAAATCAGTACCTACTCGCCGCAATTTTATATTAACCGAAAATATTAATTGTCGTGAAAGTAGGGGGGATTTATTCGTCAAAAGCGCAGAGTAAACAATTAATTAAATACATAATTAATCTAAATAATTACAATTATTACAATGAATTAACAAGCAAATGAATCGATAAATTAGATTCAGCGATCGGGCTGAATGTGGAAGTTTCCACGTTGGACTTTTTTCACGGAAAGAGAAACGCCATTTTTTGGATTTACTCAGTAGAAGTAATACTGATTAATTTTAGCGAATATTCGTACAAAATGAAGCTATTGCAATGGCTTCAAAATTTTTAAAATAGTGCAATAAAATAAATACACTTTACTAAACCGCTGATAAAAGTAAACGGCCAATGACGTAGACATTATCAAAAGATAATTAAGGGGATAAAACAAAATGCCTATCAAGCCCATTCGTGGGTAACAAGAGGTATAATAACTCGATTTCGCGAAATCAGTACTGCAATGGAATTAAATCAGCTGATGCGATCGTTGTAGTTCAATGACGATATTTACTATGTTTGCGTTATTTCTTGTTGCACTTATGTTGACGATTTATGACACTTACAGTACTTCTGTTTTTAAAGGAGCTGACTAGCCAACTGAAAATTAATGAGGTAAAATAAACACCTACACTTGGGGTGCACTACCTACACTTCACAAGTTCATCTATAGGAGACTAAAGGTATAATAAACTCGATTTCGTGAAGGGAGAATTAGGTACATTAGAATTATATTGCAGCTGATGATATAATCGTCGCAGATTTCAAGGTGATTTTTACTATGTTTTGCAGGTTGCTATTCACTCCCGTGTTGATGCTTTTTTCCTGCCAATGTTCTATCCCTAAGGAAGAGCGATCGGAATAACGTACAGCGATCCGGGTGGTTTCATTCGATTCTTCGGGATGATATCATGATGACAACCGAAAAATCATTCCTCTTACCTAGAGTTCGCAAGATATCATTTTTTAATATTTCACCTCTTAAATTTCGATGTCGAGGTTCTAGCTAGGGCCAAATAGACCCCATTTGAGCTTTTTGGCACGTTTTGTAAGCTTTGGTCCAGGAGTTTCGGAGAAAAGCTCTCTATACCTCAATTCATATGGCGGGTGAAAGGATTATTATTTTTTTTTTTTTTTAATTATTATTATTAGATTTTTTTAAGCGAAGCTACCTATTGCAATGACTCCGAAAATTTTAAAACCAAAATTTTTGAACAATATCTTCATTAAAATCCGTTTTGGGATATTCTGAATATATATATTTTTTTAATTTTTTTTTTAATGATTTGTACGTACCTATTACGAATTTAGATGATAATTGGCAGAATACAAAATAAGTGGAAATACCAAGGTTCACAACAAAACACAAACTGATTACTTTATTCTTAGAAACCAACATTTCATAATAAACATTACTTGAATGAGTGACGTAACTAACTGGCCATTAGGGACTCCCTAACACCACCTCTCTCCCCTTCTTCTTCTGCGTTGCGGAATATCACTAGATGATCAGCGTGGACTACAGTTCTGCGTCCTCTCGGTAAACATATTCGGTAAACAACATCTGACAATTTTTTCACAATCCTGCATGGCCCAATGCTTGGGGCAAACCCCGACCCTGCGCCTAGGTCGGAAAAACCAGAGATCACCTTCTTGGAAGCGTGGTTCATCCTTATGTACATCGTACCTCCTCTTCATGGACTCCGCCAGCTTGTAGTAATTTCTTACGAGCCAAATCATGAACTTCTAGCAGTTGTTTTTGTAATAGCTGGGCGTATACGGATTGGGGCCTTCTCTCTGGAACTGAACCTACCAGCAAATGTACCGGAAGTACAAGTTCACGTCCCATAACCAGCTGTGCAGGTGACTGTTGAGTGGATGCATGTTCAGTCGCTCTGTAAGCCAGAAGAACTGTGGGGAGTTTCACACCCTGTTATTCCAGGAAGGAGGGGAGATGCTGATTGTGATGGAGAGAATTCCCAGTCCCATGAGAGGTACCTAACAGCTAGGGCTACAGAAGCTACTCGAGAGAATCCCCAGCAGCAACGTCAATGGCAACAGGCTCGTCCGCAGAATCCCAATCGGAAACCCCAACCACGATGCTGGCGCTGTGATGCTAAGGGACACATTGCTGCACGTTGTCCTCATCCTCCTATCAAAGCTCCAGTCCGCCTTGCTTTGCCTGAGCCGGGAAACGACCAGAGGTTAGACTAGTAGGGCATAGGCTAACCTTGACACAAAAGCCCCTTCTCTCCAATCACGATGTAGCAGTTCAAACTTGTGGAGATACTCCAATGGTATACCGGGTAACATCAAGCCAGTCGCTTGTGCTGAGGGGGGCAATCGGTGGTGTCCCTTGCGAGCTTGTGGTAGACACAGGAGCTTCTAGGACTATTGTAAATACCAGTATTATCGAGAAAACAGGGCTAGTGATGGGTGCAGCCAGAGGGGCGATTCGATCCATTTCGGGTGAGTCATTGCCAGTCGTGGGCCAGGTGGACCTTGGCTTTGACATGGGAGATGGACAGAATCGGGTACATCGGGCATTAGTTGCTAACATCCATGAAGAGTGCGTGTTGGGTTTGGACTTCTTGGAGAAATTCAAGTGTCTCATCGACCCTGCAGATCAAGCTATTATTCTCGAAGGAAAGCGTATATGGGGATCGGATATTGGAGTGCTAATGGGCAATTATGACGATGAAGCCAACATGAGTGAGTTGCAGGAGCTATCATCTTTTGACATTGACCTGGCAGAGATAGTGGAAAACAACAGTGGAGTACCTACTCACATCAAGGCTCTGTTCGAGCGATGTACCAGTGGTTTGACCCCAGTACAGCGTACAGAAGCCAAACAAATCTTGTTGGAGTATGCTGATGTATTTGCAAAGGATGGGACTGACATGGGACGAATTGTAGGCTGTACTCACAGCGTGAATGTTGGAGATAATGTGCCCATACGACAGTCACCTCGTCGTATCCCACCGCTGCCAATAGTTTTATGATTTGTACGTACCTATTATTACGATATTTAGATGATAATTGGCAGAATACAGAATAAGTGGAAAGACAGCAAAACACAGCAAAACACAAACTGATTACTTTATTCTTAGAAATCAACATTTCATAATAAACATTACTTAAACGCGTGACGTAACTAACTGGCCATTAGGGACTCCCTAACAATATATATATATATATATATATATATATATATATATATATATATATATATATATATTCATTTATTTATTTATTTATACATGTGTCATTCCAGACGATCACTCTCCTTAGGATTGAGATAAAAATTCCGTTCTAGCGCCAAAAATCAAGATTTCCAAACGAAAGGATGAGTTCGTTGGCCAACACCTATTGAGCACTTTGAATTGGTCAAATTTCAAAAAATTGCTGAAAAAAGACACTAAAAATGGCTAAATACGGCTAAAAATTGTTAAATCCATATTTATTAGTAAAATATTACTCAAATAAAGATTATTTACTATAAGATAGAACATTAAAAAATTGATGTACAAAATTATGCTGAAAAATGTACTTAAATTTCATCAAAAATTGCTTTTAAAAAATCGCGAAAAACTGCAAAAACGAAAAAAATTCAAAATCACTTTTTTAATAGCAAATTATTATTTAGAATACGTTTTTTGCCATACAATTAATAGTTTACAATTTATTTGCATTTAAAAAGTTCAAATTTCAAAACAATTCAACATTATACAATATAATAATTTACGAAAATTCGCTCATACGATCATGCTGCAAGACTGGAACTTCTGTTTTTGTTTATTGGAATCTTTGTATTTTGAAACGTAAGCCAACGAATTTTGAGAGGGGTTAACTTTTTTCTTGGTCGATTATAATGGTTCATTATTGAGAATAAACCCAACATGAGGGTATCCAGATTAGCTTGTGATATCATGACTCCATCACAGATGTATACTCTTGCTATGTACCTTTTTTTCTATTCGTAAGAATTTTCTTCTGGGTACCCGTCTCCTCGCTTCTTTCCATTCCACAACAGTTCCAAGGGAGCCCAATTCAGGTCAAGGGTTCACCTCATCCCACTCAGAATGTGTGAAGCACTCCACTCTCATTCAATATGTAGGTACTAACTTCCAAAGTGCGAACCCAAAACTTCCCATCAACGAGTGTTCTTTTTTTACCGCCAAATTCAGGCTCAGTTCGGGAGTAGTTGAGAGCTTCTTCAAAACGATAATGCACTCTAAACCTATGGTCAATTACATATACGTTCATGCTGCTGCAAAGAACTTTGTGCTATAACAGTGCAAGTTTCAGAGCAGCGCAGGATTAATATTGTGATTCTGAAATATGTGATAGTACAGTAACCTACAGAAGAAAAATCGGAAAGGCCTCGTAAAGATTATTTCTCTTCCAGACATGAAGCGCAGATATTTAAACTAGGCTTTATTAAGTTATTTTATGTGTACTATTGCCGAGTCTACATGTAGTTATACTTTCAGATGAAAAATGTTTTTCCTCCAAAATCAGCATTTTCACTCGCATTTACGTATTAGACCATTCCTTGGAACAGGCATAAACTATAAAGTTTCCATTCGATTTCAATGAAATTTTCTAAGAATGAGCGAGTTAGGCTGAGGATAATCCTCCATCAATTTGATCAAGCAGAAATTCTACGAAGCATGCGCAAACGTAAAATCCATCGAGCATCATTTTCTAATTGCCTATCCGTACGATTTCGCTCACACACGGAGGTTAGTCGGGAGATGACGATTTCTTTACCCCATATGAGTTTCATCACGATCGTACCAGTAAGTGCTGCTCATGCGCGAACCTCAAATCTTTGTTACAAGCATAACGTTTTCACCTTATTTTGATGAAATATACAGAGAATGAACAGTTTAAATTGCACATGTACCCAATGAAGTCTTTCGCTCCCAAATCACTTATAGCTTTGGCGTTCGAGGAAACGTCACATCAATCAAGCATCATTTCTCTTCGCCTACTTGAATGTAATCTTTAAAGATTATTTGAAACATTTCGTTGATCTATAAATTCAGGTTAAGGATACGAGGAAGCTACGTGCCACGTCCAACTTGATCATTAATGTGCAATCCTCATTATCATAAGTTATTCTATTAATTTATTATTATTGTTATTATTATTATTTGAATAGTAAACGACAATGAAAATGATCGAATTGTAATTGACAACGGTTCATTCAGTCTTGCTCCGACTAAAATACATTTTGACAAGGAGGTTTCAAATTGGCAATGGTGATAAATGAATAAAACAACTTAACATAGTAGAGATAAGATACACCGCAAAATCTGAGTCATTCTTATATGCGGGTTTCACGGGTTTATGTGAAACGCGTGAGCTAACACACATTCTGTATTTCAATAATTTCATTCGAAGTATGTAAATGGAGGAAACCGGTCCAGGGTTTTTTTTTTAAACATAATTAAATCGTTAAATTCTGAGCACGGAAAATGCTCAAATTTCAAGACATTTTGACATAAATATGATGAGTACAATTACTATAATGGGGAATTTACATGGTTATTCTTTATTTACCCAATTGAAAATTCTGATCAAGAGCTTTTTAAAAAGAAGTCATGTAATGGGTATTTGACCAATAAACTGCTCTTAAAATTCATTCTCATGATGACGTCACAGCCCCCGCCTACCTGGGGGAACCCTTCAGCTCCCCTGCTCAACTATGTCACGCTTGATCTTACGAACCGTTCATTGATCAAACTAAACGGTCTTTTGTGCTGAAAATCGCAAGTAACGGTTTTCAAGTGCGCTAAATCTGAGATCAACAGAGTGAAATCCCAAAAGATTAAAGTTCTCCATTCGAACATGAGTGCGATAGACGCTGCTCCCAGACGGAATCCCCCCTTCCCCCCACTTCAGCGTCTGGAAGCTGAGTTCAGCAGCTGGCAGTTGGAAGCCAGAAAGCGAACGCTGGATCCGGTCGCTACCGCTCTTCGCGGGAACCCAGGTGCCTTTACTGTTATTATCAGTACTTAGCCAGCTACTATAGTGAATCCTGTAATTAATAGTGACAATTAACATAAGAACTGCTGAGAGTGTACCATTGGCATTGTCAACTAGTTTTAAAAGTTTTAGCAATTTCGAACGTTAAATACGTTAAATACCAAACTTTCTAAACTATTTGTGTACCTATATATGTTAGCGATTAAATGCAGTTATTATGGTTTCGCAATTTCCAAATTTCTTACTTTAATTTCATCCTTAATCATTTCATAATGGCCTTCCCAGATTTGAGGGGGGTTGCAAAAATAAATTATTGCTCCAATATTGAAAATAGTAGATCTGAAGATAACCCCAAAACCGACTTTTCAGTATCACGTAATAACGATCTTCGGCCCTCTGAAGCTTTTCTATTTAACTCATAGTCCAGTCAATATAATCTTGTCGTTAACGATGAAATTTGATCTATTTGGTTGGAGTTTGGTGTTTGAACTTTGAACGTTTGATGAGTTTTGTTCAGCTTCGTGTATTGAAGATTTCTGAAATCACGGAACTACTCTTCTTGCAGGGTATTAATTAATATTTGAACCCCCCTCTTCAAAATCCCGTTTTTGGTGGGGTCAAACTACTTTGACCATTTCACACCATATTCACGGTAAATTAGTTCCCTTTAGGAGGTCCTGAGGGTAGGAGCTGTGGTTGGTGATTCAGTTTTAAGGGTGGTCCGGACGGGGGTGGTCTGATAAGAGGCTGCAATTATCGCGTTTCTACTATAGAGAAGAAAAGCAAAGGGGCAATGGGGGGTCCCAAAGCATTATGAGAGCCTTTTGTGAAGTGGAAGTGGTCCATTACTTCGATAAGTTTGTCTATCCTTTTGTCTATTACAACTTCTAACAGCGTTTTAATTGCGAAGGGGGAGCCGCCCTTGCTTGATGAACTTCGCGATAGTTTATTCAACAACACGAGAGGGCTCGTGAAATACATTGAGGGTTGGCGGGTTGAGCCATCTCCAGTGGTAGATTCGTCGCTGAGCTGTGAAGTAGAATCCTTTGTAAGCCCTTAAAACCATTTGCATAGTTATTTAGTCATTATTTACAGACATAGTGCAGTAAAAAGAGCTCGGCTCTGACGGGATTGATGAACAATTGAGATTCGGGAAACACAACACTGCTTTTGAACGTGGCAGTTGGTTTGCGCGAATAAGGCTGCGTGGTAAAACCTACAAATTATTACACACACGTTTATTATTTCTGTAATATATAGCCCTTCTACGCAGAACACAGTTCCATAATAAATTAACAATCAAACTGAGTCTATGGTGCATTATCGAAATATAACTGGACGATGTCACCTACCAAACGAAAATAAATGAATTAACTATGGGGGGGGGGGGGGGGGGGGGGGCGGGGCGCACGAATAGTAAAATCTCATTATTCGACATACATCGCTCGTACGAGTATATTCTCTTTATTGCCTAACATTACTCTATAGGTTTGATCGAACGTGATGTCGACGTTACTCGCATATCCACGGCCGATGTATGATTATGAGCCAAATCCCATTGAGTTCGGTCCAGTAGTTTCAGAGAATAGCTTCGGACGGCGGATCGATTTTTGGATTCCATGCATCTTGAAACGTAAACCAACAAATTTTAGGAGGGAGGGGGGATTTACAAATCGTTTTTCTTGGTCGATTACAAAGATTCATTATTGAAAATAATACTCGTAAACCAAAATCTATAGATCATTTCTGAAATAAAAAACAAAATAAATAAATAAAATAAATAAATAAAAAGAAAAAAATCTACTAACTTCTTTCTATAATGTATTATAACAGTGATTGAGACGTTTGGTACTGAAACTTGCTCAGTTCATTTTCAAAATATTCTACGTCAGAAAAGACGATAAACATCTCAAAAGCTTGATACAAAAGTTTAATTCTAATGAGATTGTGGGTTCTAGTAACAATATGCATAAGAGAGTTTCAAATCAAATTGAGATAGTGGGAAGTCGAAGCGTAGGGTCCTCCTCAGTATTGTATGCCATAATATTACATTTCTGTATACAAATGCATGATAAAGCATATTTGTTTTTTCCCTTGAAAGCCAAAAACGCATTAATACAAAGAAGAAAAAAGACTTTCTTATTCGGTTCACCACGTGTTACAATATTCCATTATTTTACGATATCAGTTTCCTAGTTAGTAATTCACAGCTGCATAGTACGCTAACGATTAGCGCTGAAGGGATGTTGTATATGGGGAAAATCCATTACAGAAGCAAGTTTTGACATTGCAATATATGAAAGGATCATCGGAGGCATTCGGTATCAGTTTTTCCACGGTTAAGATGCGAATTGATTGCTCAAACCCGCCCCTTTGCCCTACATTCGGGGCGCGATGGAATTCCGCCGACGCCACAGGAAATGGGACGACTCCGGTTATGATTCCACAAGAGGTAGTTCACCGAACAAAATAGAAAAACTGGAAGCGTCGTAATACTGCGTTGTAACCAACGGTTGGGCCAGGAAAACTGTAGAGTGGGTTTCATGTAAGTCGATTGCTGAGAACTTGCGTATCTATATTCAACTCAAATTAAGACCACGGACGTTACCCGAATTTGGCAAATGCCGTGGCGTCTAACTTTTTTGTCGCAAAGAAAAAGCAATACAGACCAATCAGAGAGTTCCAGACGATTTTAAGGGCTATCAATGCTCAGTCAAATCTCTGACTAACTACTGATTACAATTATTAGTCTGTGGATAAAAAATCCATTTATAGTGCAGCATGAGTTGGTCAGCATTTTTTCTGCAGAAGATGAAACGTCATATAGGAAAGAATATTTTCGGATGACTGCAGTATTCGAGCACAGATACGCAAATAGTGGAACTGAGCAGAAAAACTTATGAAAGTCGTTGAAGTCATTTCGTTCTATGGTAGAATATCACTTACATAAAGTTTGTACATCATTCATCACAACGTCAGATTGTCTGTGCAAGAAATATGAAATCAAAATGGTGAAACTTGGAATTCACTTACTCGTGTATAAAACACCATATTTGGAATTTCGGAGAGAACACAAGTGGAACTGGGTGGAGGAGGGGGGGGATACCTTCAACTTGAAACCTAACCTTTATGTTGGATGCGGTGTCGTAAAAAGTCTCGAATATGGCAAAATATACTTTTAGTATTGAGACAATTTGTGTCTCTCAATAATGAATACACTTCAATTTAAAAAAAATGAATCTTTTATAGCCTTCAAATCCACTTGAAAATACGAATAAGAGCTCTTTCCGGCATTCTAAATGCTCGTATTTTTAGTACTACATTTAAGATTGTATGAGTTAACTTTGTTTTGAAGGCGAAATATCAGAAACCGTTAGAAACCTTGAGGGGAAAAGTCCTTCGCCTGGGTGATGAACTAAAATAGGGGTTTCACTTCAATTTTAAGTTTTAGCTTCGAAGGTTACAAAAGTTCCCGTCATGCAGCATGATTGTATGAGCGAGTTTTCTTAGATCCTTTGTATTATATGTTAAATCGAATTGAAATTTGAGCAATTCGAGTGCAAAGAAATAGTTAAAAACCAATTTGATGTAAAAAAAACTCGTACTAAATAAAATTTTGCGTTTCAAAAAAGATCTTGGATTTTTCCTCATTTTGCAGTTTTTATAGATTTTTCATTAAATGTTAATGAAATTAAAGTCATAACAATGTGCAAAAATTTTCAATTTCCTAGTTGTTTGCTGATAATTTTTATTTTAAAAATTTATTTAAAAATTTATTTCTTTTGAAATTTGACCAACTTAATTTTATTAAAGTGTTTTTTAAGTGCTGGCCAACAAACACATCCTATGATTTAGGAAGCTTGATTTTTTTGGCTCAAGAATGCGATTTTTCTTTAAATTCTAAGGAGAGTCATCGTCTAGAATGACAAGCACGCGTGCACACACACACTCATAGGATTTTGGTTTTTTTATTTTATTTTAATTTCTCCTTTGAAATCCGTTTTTGGCATTCCCAAACGATTCCTGAAGTTTGCACTCTTACATATGCATATATAGATATATGTAACAGAAATCGTTTTTCAGTGAAGAAATTTTTTAAAAATTTAGATTTCAAAATTTTTGGAGCCAATGCAATAGCTTCATTTTTTGCGAAAATTCGCTAATTAGCTTCAGAGATCACAAGGCAACGCGGTAACGCGTGACGTTTTCAGACGACAGTTTTCGGCACGAAGGCCGGCTCCGTAATAGAGTATTCCAACCTGGGGGGGGGGGGGGGGGGGGGGGGCTGCACTTGTTAGTGTGGATGAGTGCTTAGATTTGAGCCATGATTGGATTCGTGATTCTGATCGCGAACTGTCTGCTACTAATTCACTATTTACTAGAATTGTAGAATAAATAATCGACTACCAATTATGATTTTAGCACGAGTAGTGAATTTCGTTCTCGCGGAAGTGAACCTATTTATTGACGTTCACGTTAACGCCATCACATTTCAATTCGTATTCAATATCTCAAGATCCTACCCACGATTACTTAGATTGAAAAATTCCCCCTTTTGACTCGGCCATCCACCTCTTTGGGTTTACCTTCTTCAGGGCAGAAAACGACCCCTTCGCATGCGACCATTATTCAAATAATAATTATTTATTTAATGTTAAGTCCCGTGACCCGAGACCGGCTTTCGTTTTTCAGGTAATTTCCGTTTAAAGGAAAAGTACAACTCAATCCCGGACTGGACAACCCAGTCGCTCTCCCAGAGTCGTACCTAAAGTCCGTGACTTCATTCCTTCTGCAACGCAGGAGATGCCAACTATCTATTCTTCGCTTTATTTTATTAATTTTAAAACCATTTTCCGGAACTACCACCGGTTCAAACTGCTTAGCTTGAAGGAAAAAACCACTACTTTAAGATGTAAATTTTCATTCCTACAATAAAGAAACATCTAACAACACACTACCTGATTGGCTCTCCAAGGTGATCTAAACTGCTGGCGTCGCAATAAAGAAACATCTATCAACACACCACTAGTTTGGCTCTCCAAGCTGATCTATATACGGACACACACACACACACGTCAAACTCTCAAACTCTGGGATTCGTCTCAGAATGTCTCAAACGGATTTTAATGAAATTTTTTTGATAAAATATTGATTTTAAAATTTTTGGAACCATTGCAATAGCATCATTTATTTACGGAAATTCGCTAAAATAAAGTGTGGAAGGGGTGAAATTATTTTTTGAGTTTTTAAGGATAATGGCGGGTGATGACCAGAGTTAAAGAGCCTTTGCAGGTTATAAGTTTGAGGGTGCCAATATTTGGGTAGAATACCAGCACTGAATGAGTGAGCACATTGAATTGTAAGTTTTTTTGTTTGTTTTTTTTCAAGCACAATTTTAGAAGAAATTTATCAACGATGAAATAAATTATTATCAAATGATTGCGGTTATGCTGAAAACGTAATTAAATTGCATTAAAAATTGCTGAAAGATCGAAAAACTAGAAAAAGATTTTAAACAACCAAATTCATTCTTGAATCGTTGGATATTATTTAGAACATTTTCCCCACTTTCTTTTTTTCTTGTTCAATATAATTGGTAGTTAACAATTTCTTTGCACTTACTACCCAAATTTCAAAACAACGTAACATAATACGATAATTTACGTGAATTCGCTCATACGATTATGTTGCATGACCGAAACTTCTTTTTCAAATCTACTGCTTTTGATCACAACTCATTTCTGCTATTTAGATGAGTTTGGAGGAAACTTCTCGACCGCTACAGGAACCTGAAATGTCGGTATCTCAACATTTAAACTTAGCGATGTTCAGAAAACACTCCGCGCTACCTCAATTTCTCGGAAAGAGTAAGAGGGGAGGAGGCATGGGGTATATACATATATATTTTTTCCTCGACTCGAGAATTGAATTTGCAATTGAAAACTCACAGGGCCAGTTGGAGTTTTTTTTTTTTTTTTTTTTTCTTTACACGTCATCGACCCGCGGCTCCTGCCACCAACACGTGGATAACTTGTACGTGGCTGGACTTGACGCTCTCTATCACGTTGGAAATCCAATTCAACTCGGTACTTGCCTGGGAAGTGTGGAAAGTTGGAATGCGAGGAAAAGAGAGAGAGGAAAGAGATGGCGGATATATCTCTCCTTTTCCCACTCCTAGTCACCATCGCATCAGCCTCTCCCGGAATCATACTAATATTTATCTTGGAAATATTGTTCCTGACGGTCGGGATTGAGCTGTTCCCCGGGCGAAGTGTTTTCCTCTCGCCCGTTTCCGTCTGTTTAATTTGAAACGAGGTAATTTACCGTCTCACGGCCTTGGGGATAAAGCGGAGCTGGGACAGCCGGTAGAAACCTTCCCTGGGGAAACGAAATGCGTCGAGAGCGATTGTGATATCGAGAGGTTCGCCAACTCCCAGCAATGTGTCACAGTGTCCCAGCTACTAAATAAAACTAACCAAACGGATCCACGTAGAACGTGATTCAATCGAGAAAAAAAAAAAAACTTCTCTAAGCTAGAGGCAACATAAAATCTGCGAATTCTAATAAAAGCGCGCTTTGGTATCAGAACGTCCCAATGTTTGGTTTGTATACATTATAATTTTTGTGAGAATGGCGAATAGATTGTGATTTTACTGGTTGTGTAATCCCTCGAATATAACCTAACATGAATGTGCTGCGTGGAACTGGATGAGAAAAGTGAAAAATTATCGATTCATTACTGTTGTGCCCAACCTTTGTACAAGCTGTAGTTTTCTCAAAATGAACCAAGTAAATGAATCTGAGGGCATGGCCAGAGCTAGAGGGGGCTAAGACCTCGAAGGAGTGGTAAAAGTGTGAAAAAGGTTATATAAGGAACTCACCCTGCTCTTCAGCCTCATTCACACATTCAAACTCAAACCAACAACAGTTTTCTCTCTTGCCAACCTGACTCCTCAGTTTGCACTGAGCTCTCTTCTTCATTTGTGTTATACATCCATCATTTCAATCTTCTGTTACTTGGTTCTCTTTTCGGAAATTCCATTCTTTCAATATATTCCATGAACTTTACTGTCCGGACCTAGGTAGAGCAACTGAGCCACCGCAGTAGGGCTATTAATTAATGCATCGGTAACACCTTCAATTAGCTCAACGGTACCCACCGGTGAATAGAGCTATGGGAGCTATTTACAGGCTATTAGAGCTACAGTATGTCCGGCCAATAGAGCTACCGCAAGTCTGGCAATTAGAATAGGAAGCTACGGTACGCAAAATGGTCCAGGTTTTTATTAGTTCTGGTTCTGAGGTTAAAAAACTCATAACATCTGATATTTTTCTTGAAGTCAAATTTCACATTCATTCTCCATTTCACTTCCACACAGCCGCGAAAATTACCATTACTCCTTCCATTCAGCCCCATCTATAAATAAATTTGAAACACTGATATAAGAGTATATTCCTAAACTACTCCGAATCCATGATTGAACAAAAAATAATCAAGAAAAACACATGAAAATAGTGTTAGCAGTATCACCCATCCATTCACCCCCTCACAATGAGGTTTGAGACACACACACACACGCACGCCCACGCACATTCACACACACACACACACACCCACACATCATCATCATCATCAGCATCAATGGGTTTTGTTTCAGGGATTCGGTCAGAATTGTCGAAAACGGATTTGTATTCGTGGTTTTTTTTTTTTTTTCCTATTTTTTTTTCCTTCGTATGTTTGGGTTGTCCCACAACCCCTGGATCAATTCTAGTAGGTCGTTCCTCTAATTCACGAAGTCTATCTTACATGATCTATCTTCAGAGGGATTACAAAAAAATTAACGCCTCAAATCGTTTCAAGTTTTCAAACGAATTCACTTCTCCTGAAACTTTTCGAAAATTTTGGTTTTAAAGATTTTGGAGCCATTTCAATAGCTTTATTTTCTATGAAAATTTGCTAAAAGGTTGGGTTTCCAGGGTTTAGTAGCTGTAAAGAATGGTAGCTTCAAACACTACAAAGATCCATACAAATGCTCCAATAGCTCGAAGGACCACCTCAAAAAAGTATACTCTTGGGGGAATATATATATATGTGTATATATGATTGGTAATTCAGTAGGTAATAAGCAGATAATTATAAGTCCACAATAACTACCTTATCGCACCTCCCAGATGTTCAGATGACACGAACCTAGATCAATTTGATCTATAATAGATGTTAAATACAATAATAGATATGGGTGCTGTAAAAGGTAACTCTAAATTGATGAAACATCAACATATACTCACTTTATAGAGAGAAGTATTGAACACCAAGGCTCCGAGTGGTTCATGTTCAGGATGTACCAAGTTAATATTTCCTAAGTTCAACCTCACAGTTGTATAGATCCTAAGTACCCACTTGAAAATGTCAAATTTGAATTGTATATAAAAGGAAAGATATATCCTTATAAACATGCCACAAATATTCTTTCAGATGCAATTATTATATATGGCTTATCTGAATTTTGTAGATGTAGAGGATTTCTTGCTTTAGATCCATGTGGTGGTAAAGCCAAGTCCCAATAGGCACCAAATCGTCACCAAGAGTAGAGATTTACCAGGTAGAAGCAGAAGTTCAACAGGAACACTCCAAATATAATTAAAGGCAGAACAATGGCCAATAACGGATTTTCAAAGACCTATTTCTACACAGCCCATGTGCACATACAACCCTGGTCCAGGTCATGTTGCGAAATTGCACTGAGAAAAAATGATTTTCAACCATTGACTTCTCAAAATGTAGCACAGGAGTTTGGTGAAACTATATACCAACAACTCTGGGGCTGATGGCCAATAACTACTGTTGGTAATTGTAGATATACAAATATGAAAAGGTAGATAGCAAAAAGGAAGTTTAAATCAGCACGAATTTCAGAGGTAGAATGGCTTTTCTTAGCTGGCTTCAAATTGAAGATGGCAGCATTGCAGTTTTAGCACAGTTGGAAAAAATGTGTTTCTGAACACGCAAAATTTGAGTCCACAGAAAACTTGACTAAAGCCAGTAATAATTAATTGAATTTTCAGGGATGCACAAAATAGGGCTGATTTCCCAAAACACAAAGATGAAAAATGTAGTGAGTATGGAACATGGAATAAATTAGGCATGACAGCTCCATGAGAGTAGGTACCTTTCTAAAGGCCGTATCACACTTGCATTTTTTTCAGCTTTTTTCTCGCATTTTTAATGCTCGAACGTGAAGAAGGCAAGGTGCTTCTTTCCAAGATCAGCTGTGAATGTTGAAGAGGAATAAGTGCAAAAAGCGCATTCTGGCGGAATGCATTTTTATTAAGTCTGTCAGGTTAGGGCTCCTAGGGGTTTTCCATTGATTGGGATTACTTTCCCAAGAGTTACGTTTTAGCAGTTTTCGCGTTGAGGTAAAAATTAAAACACTTTCTAATTTTCCCAAGTGAGTTTAAAAATGCTCCGCCAGGATGCGCAATGGTCGAAAAAACTGACCTTTGAAAAAAGCACTTTGCCTTCTTCACGTTCGAGCATTAAAAATGTGAGAAAAAAGCTGAAAAAATGCAAGTGTGATACGGCCTTAAATAACAACAACAATAAGGGAGGTGATTTGTGGTTACTATTCTAAGGTTATGAAAGTTATAAACAATAAATTACAAGAAAACACGTGGAAATTGAAATTATAAACTAGGTAGAAATATGAATTGTGTCGGATTGCGATATTAGGATGATGTAACTTGAATTATGGTTTAATTGAAGTCGAAAATGAAGGTAAGCGCAAACAGCAACATTTATACAAATACCAGTATATGCTTCGAATGCTTTGCTGCCACCTTTTGCTTGGGAATCCATCATTCGATGCTTGCTCACTAAGTCTTAGGTAAAAAAGTAACAAACTTGAAACATAAATACGAGCACATCTATTTTACTCGTAGTATCAAATGATGGCATCATGTCGAAATGAAACTGGCACATAAAAACAGCCCCTGCGGTTTTCTCCCGTTTCTCGAAACCACGAATTAATAATAGTTTTTTTTTTCAAAACTATTGAATCGATTGATCTGATTTTTTATTTATTTATCTCTATAGATTACCTTCACTCTCTGATTTTTTTTATTTAGTCTCAACAATAAACCTTTTTAATAAAAATTAATTTAAAAAACCCAGAAATAAATAAAAATTTAACTTCCCTCGAAATTTTTGGTTTTCGTTTCAAGATATATAAGAACGAGGATTCCAAAAATAGGATAATAAACGTCCCTTCGCCGTATACCATCCGAAGCTTTTCTCTGAAATTGCTGGAATGCGGTTCAACAATCATACATCGGTCGGGAATAAGGATTTTGCTGTGTTACGCTGTTGGATGCAATCATAGGTTCGACCTGTGGTCGCAGGGGTCCGTGTGCCAGGCAATTTTACAAAATGAGAAGTAACTGCTAAGCACGAAATCGAAAGAAAACTATTCTGTTGAGTTCGTTCAACGAGTTCGTCGTTTTCCAAATAAACAAGTGAGTGAATATGCCAAGAGTATGGCGGCGAAATATGAAACAACTCGCTTTACGACCAGTGGATTCTATACCTGGTAACTAAGTCCAACAACTGGTGCTGAGCTGAATCACAATGACAAAGTGGTGCTTCCTGCATTGCGGGCGAAATATTGAAGTAGCTACCTGTACGTTTCATGAACCACGAGCAGCTCGGGAGTGACATGAAAGCTAACAATAGTTGGTGGGCTGGGCGCTAGATGATGATGCGTGATGGCTCACCTACAGCACCTTTCCAGCCTCATTAAATTTGTATGAGAAGCTGAGGGTGTTCGGTTCCTATAGTTATTCCGGGCGGCGGCCCCTGCGAGATCACCCGACACGCATGTTGGAACGCGTGAACTGCCAGGAGCCGGTCTATTGTTCCACCGGGAATACTTACGCAAACACGGGCTTCTCAGATTTGTTTTGAGGAGAATATGAGAAAAGCCCTTTCTCCCTTCTTCCTCTTGGACATAGTGGCGAGGTGTCGGACGTATATGAGATTTTCTCCAGGCTTTCAAAAGCACGCCTCCCGCTGAGGAGTCTAAGTGGGCTTGAATATGCCAGCACCGTTCCTCTCAACCATTCGAAAAAAAAACAATCGAAACCACAGTCATATATTTTTACCCATTATTGGAATAGTTCTCTGACGGATGGAGGGTGATGTTTAGTGTATGAAATTCATGAATAAACTGCCATAATGATAAACATAAATAAGCTCGATTTTTAACCAAACGTTCAAGTGGGAACACGCTTTTACCCAGAGCTATTGCTAAAAAACAGCGTTGAGCGCGTTCCACGTTCTTCAATGTTTAGCCGTTAGGCTCCAGGTGGGAAAAATGGGGTTCCAGGGGTCGACATCCCTGCATGGAGCACCGAGTCTTGGTATATAACCACCCATGGTTTCAGGTAAATAAGTAGGTATTGGTGCATGATCATGCGCTATTTAGTCATGTGTGGGTTGTTTGCTACCGTACAAAGTCAATCTAATTAAAATTTGTGGGGCCAATTTCAGCAATAGCAACATTAAAATACCAAGTCAAACTGTTATGACTTTTTAGAGTGACGTTCTAAAAGTTCATGGCCTGCCAACCAGTTCCTAGACAATATAATCTTATAAGAGTGGATTTTTTTTCTTTCCAGTCATCCAACTTGACGAATCGGTCATGGCTTCTTTAAAACACAATGTCAAGGCAACACTAAGATTACCCCAATATCTGCGTAATCGTCCCCTCCCCCCTTTTCATAAGCAATTTTATCTTAGAATCGTAAATTTAAAACCAATTCAACTATACCGTTATGAAAGTTTTTCCCGCGAAGCATACACGAAAAACCTATATTTGAAGCGGGAATCCGCATAAAAACAAAGAAGAGTTTTGGGTCATTCTAAAATTTTTCGAATTTCTATACACCCTCAGAGTACTTAAAATATCTCATAAATACCGCTGTCTTCCGTAGCTCAACTATTCAACGTGTGTTAGCTTTTTATTGAGTTTTAAAAGTCCATCACAACTTATACTCAATGCCGATTCATCATTTGCAAATTCAAAAGCAGTCACGATCAATGACCGCTAGTTGTTACACCAGTTTCAAGAGCGCGTGATAAAAATTAATGAACTGAAGGACCGAAACAGTCTACCAGTATTCAACGCGCCTCCGACTCACCTCCGCAAACTACCTCTCGGAAATTATTATTGTATTACTGAGAGCGGGGAGCTTTGAAGTTTCTATTATAGGCGCGGAAATGGGGTGTATGGAACTGTGAGAGAGGTCATCAAAATTCACCGCATTACTCTCGCTGGGCTAAGTGAGTTTTGGGTTCAGGTGGATGAAGCAGTAACGGAACGGGAGCACCCATCTGAATTTGGTTTCCAAGTTGCCGTCAGATTGCACGATCGGATTTGACTTTGAGAATAATTTCAGGGGCATTAGGGGTTAAAGTCCAATAGATCAATGTTAGAGTAGAAGTACAACCCTGCAAGCAGTTCACGTTCTAGAGGGGAAACTAGATATTCGAATGAAGTCATACTCCTCCTCACTTGAATCACAAATAAAACTTCGGAAGACATGATTGATGGACAAATTTTACGTACGTGCATCCGCAGAGTCTACTTTTAATCTGGAAACAATGACATTCATATTTCCCAATTCAGGAACGTGTATCCCACATAACGGGTGATGATTCAATCGAAATCGAATCAAAACCAAAGAAGGTATACTTGTTATAAGAATGTTAAGCTTGCACATGCGCAGAGGCTACTATTAAACCAGCAGCGATAAATCTCGTAGAGAACGTCTTGATCCAAATCTACCTAATTCTTGATTATTTAATCAAAATTAAATAGGAAACTTTATACAAGGATTTTACGTTAACGCATGCTCATTTAAGCTATGATTGGATGAGAGATCTTTGATGAGATTCATAGGAATCTACCCGGCCGAAATCTCTGTACATCGAATCGACTTTGAATAACAGATTAGAACAAATTTTGCCTGTCACAATATTTAGGGGGGAAAATACAGGCTCGAAACTATTAACTGCTACAACAACTCCCATCAGTGATCACAACGTATTCGTTACCTCGATAAACTCGGTTGTAATATTTATTGAGAATTCGGGTACACCTGGTGGTGTAAAACGAAAGGCTGAAGGAGCCATCACATGTTCCCTAAGGCAGCGTGCCGTGGTCGGATAGAAAACTAATCCAAATTCCACGCTTTTCAACGCTGATTGGACTTTGACTATCAGCTATACTGAAAACAGTTTGCACTGTTTAATTTGGATATATTGCAATGGTTGTTAAAGATGTGTCTTATCAGGTACATCATCGATGTCTCAGAAGTACATACCTGGGGCAAATCATAATAATGTGTTCAAGTGTCTCTACTTTGTAGGGCCAGATATCACATTTTGAAGCGTTGGCGAGCTCTAATACCTTATACAAGTAACCTCCGCATATGCCATGCTTTGAGCGGGGACGAGCTATTTTTTTTTCGTCCGCTCTATTGAGCTACAATGGGATTCCCTCGTCAAGAAATTTTGATTCTTTAAATCTTTTTTACTAGTTGATAGAATACGGAAGCCTAAATAAGTGTTTTATTTCATTGAATTATACTTAGATAATGACGTACCCTAGGCTCCGTTTAAAAATGACGTATAGACTAGTGATTTGCGAAAACGGGATAACTAACGTGCAACATAATCTCAACATAATTAATCTTAAAATTAAATTACATTCTTTTATTGAAACTCACTCAAGTCAAGCAGTGCATTAAAGCTAAAGAAAATGTTGACGAGGTTCATTCGCGAAACTAGTTAGAAATTTTCAAGGAAAGAAATCGACTAAACATAATTCTCTCTACCCATCAATCATGTGAATAATCGTACAACGTAGTTAACTGCCTTTAGGAAAATCAAGTTTCTTCTTTACGCCCCCATTTGGGCATTAATATTTTCCACAACAAATAGTTGAGTAGCTAAGGACAACCGCAATGAACATTTCTGAGCCATTTCAAAATAAACTTGTTTCTTTAACCGAAAAGTAAAAGTTTACCCTCAGCCTTGTTTGCACATCGTTTAGGAAAGTTTGCTGACATAAAATACTCACCGCTGATGGCCAGAGAATAACCAGAAGGGGGTTTGAAAAAACGAAGCTCATAAGAACCATCTGCGGAAACCCCTCTTAATCCTGCCAGCGGGATGAAAGGTCCGAGGGAAAGATGAAAAAAATGTTAATAAAAAACAGGCCAGCGGGCGAGAGAGGGCAGGACGTAGCTCCCTGCTCACTTCACAGCCAACAATCCAAATGGCGCTTTCCGCCGTCCGTGTCCAAACCTGATACCACTGACAGATGAAAAGTTAATCCCCACGTTCGTTGGTACTTAGCAAATGGGGAAAAAACAGCGCGAGCAGTAGAGGTCACATTTTTGTTTCGTGCCGTTTCATCCAAACATTTAAAAATTGGCAGTCGAAGTTTAATTTACTATAACGTAGGCAATTAATATTGAACAATACGCCTTTTTATACTTCAATTTCATCAAAGCGGATCTACCTATTTCGAGGAATTGAAGTGGATATTTTTCGTTCCTTTTTGAAATCTTCCATCTCTAACTTGGACAGAGAGTGGCTAGGGGTGACTTGTTGGAGGAGGGACACATACATTACTTTTACTACTTTTTACTATCACTGGCCACTTTGTTTATTCGGGAGTCAAGTTTAAGTTTACTGAGGGATGAGTTTGAGATGTAACATTTTTCGTAAAATAGTGAAGGCGACCTATTGTTTTAAACATGGTTGAGATAATTACATCACTCAACGACAGCAGAGAAAAACGAAACTCATTTACCTCTCTCGGGATCTCGACGGGAACGCTTCGTGGTATCACCACTGTGTAATTTGAGGCTCTTTCCTTCACTGGTGGTAATTCTAAAGGGGCACCTCATATCATCCTTCTCTCCCTCCTTTAATTACCACACCTTCCTTATTCCCTACGGCCTTCATTTGCTGAACCTGGACAATCTCCTTTTTTTTTATGGCGATGTAGTTGTTTTTACATTTGGGGTGGGTAGAGGGGGGAAGGTTGACCCAACTTTCTCTTACTATTATTATTCTATTTTTTATTCTTTTTTACTAGGCTTGTCTTTTCCCCCTGGCTAGTTGTGCAGTACATGGCTGGAATTCAGAATTGTGCGTTTGTTAGGCGGGGGAAGAGGGTTTAAGCCCCAAATAACGTGCTTCTTGACTTGAGATTTGAGATTACGGCTAAGGGAGGAAGTGAAAGGCCTACGTCGTTGATTTTCTTCTCCCCCCCCCCCCCCCCCCCCCAGGTGTTGGCCGATTCGCGTACTTGTACTCTGCGTCACTTAATTTCCAAACTGCATATATTTACCGAGGAGAGGAGGGAAGTAGTTAGATCTGGTCGCAGATGTTGACTGTATATGACTTCGAAATCTTTTCATTGTGCCAATTCTTTTCGCTCCCATATTATTTTTTTAATTAACGGTCTGGGAGAGGTGTGGACATTGGACAATATTACTATCTATTACTATCTAGTGAGTCAGTAGTCTTGGGGCATAGAAGTATAGTGAGTCAAAGATATTGTTGGACAATGTATTGTTTTCTTCGTAACATGGACTCACGGAGACCGAAAGTATCTTCCTCCACGGTTTCGTGTCAGGTGGACTGGATTGTTCTAATCTATTGGATAACCTTTATACGTACGTCCTTCCTTATTCCACCAGAATTTGCCAAACCTTATATCTTCTAACGTCCTCAACCTCCAAAACCATAAATTCGCAGAGTGCAGGAGGAAAACAACCTTTCCGGTACTGTAGAGGACAAAAGTCTCGGCATCTTCATCAACTCAGTCAAAACATTTATATTTATATCCCATCATGTATGGTAATATATTATGTAAAATCAAGCTTTTGCCCGCATTATAAATAAATAAAGGTGGACGAACGGAGGCGTTAAAAAGTTTTTATTTTATTTTTTTTTAACGAAGTGGGTCCTTGTGATGTTCATCTAATACTTATTTATAAGCGTTACAGGCTTCCCAAACGTCATTTTTTTCCACTGGTCAGTCTGCAGTTTAGGATCGTAGCGTACTATAGGTCCGCAGATCCTGATGAATGTCAACAATCCATCGATTTCTGAAATAATCCCTTCATTATCTTGACTCCATTCTTGCTCACAGCCTTCTCTTTTGCGGGCACTCTATCCACATGATGAGCCTACTGTACCAAATCTGCATTTTATAAGTTACAATGTCTTCGGTATTTAGGATTTTAGCAATAACGACTTTTTCTTATACACCAACCAGTTCTATCATTCACTGCTCAATATATCCACATGATGATTATTCGTACCAAAATCCCCAGTTTCCCCCATTCGTTCGGAGCTGTAGCAGACCACAGGACGAATTGCAATTTCTTGGTGGACCAAGAAATGATAAGGCTAGTGAAGAGCTTAATGTTCGCATTTCCAGCCATTGTTTTTAACACATTTATTACTAAACTCTGTAGATATTCAACATTAACTAGGCTACCAAGATGGGTGAAACAACATACTAGCTCCAACTCATACAGATCTCTGACTGCGTGTTCGAGATATTGTGGAACTCGGAAGGATGGATGGATTTTCAGGTACATGGTCTTTGCTTCGTTGACCACCAGACTTACCAATGTTCAAAGTTTCGAAGGCTTCACTCACAGCATCCGCACTGCGACCCATCAAAGCGAAATTGCCCGCATAAGCCAGAACTTGCCATGACCAATCTAACAAAGTATCTACGACGGAAACCCGAATTCCAAAACTATAGAAAATTGCCAAAACCCTTTTCAATCTATTTTAGATTTATTGTACATCTTATTTTTACATGAAATTGGCTGAAACAGATAAAATTTATAAATTATTTGTTGCAATCATACGTAAGACAATAATATCCTCGTATTTGAATCCTAGTCTGAAAAGGGATGTACTTTATTAATGTACATTTAACTGGAAACTCTGTAACAGTTTTAAGAGTTGTAAAAGAACTTTCTGACTACCTCCTCGCATGAGCTGTATACCCTCCGGCATCCATAAAACTATATTATATTACTACTATGTTAGCACGATTTATCGGAGGAAAAAGCAAAAGGTAGAACCAACGTTAAAAAAACTAAATCTTTCGAGTTTAAAAATCTCTCTGGTAGATGATAGTGGGTGAATTTACAAGACTTTTTTCTAGCTTTTCCAGCCAACGAGAGAATAAGGATGAAAAAGCTATGAAAAACGAAGAACGGAAAAGAGAGGAAAGAGAGGATCCCAGGAGCTATTCATTACAAAATAAAACGGGGCAGCGGAGGGATGTTAAGACAACGGGAACGCCGAGCAAATGAGTGCTACCTTTTTTTTCTGTCGTTGCCAAGTACAACTGTAAAAACCCGTGTCGTATTCTACGACTATTCACGAGGTTTCCCCTCGAGGGCAGAGTTTTGTGGGTGGGCATCGAGGTTACAGGGTTAAGAGAAGCGATGGAGGGGGTGAGACGGGGGTGGGTTGAGAGTGAGGAGAGGGGGCTTTTCTTTTATTTAATTACGGAAAACCCCCGGGAAAGTGGGTGGAAAGGGGGTATTAAAAATGGGGGCCCCGAGTCCCGTTGATTCTTTTATTTTCTACAAAGCTGTACCTACTGAAAGACGGCGAAGAAGGGAATATTCTTCGAAAAAAAGGGGAGAAAAGAGATAAAAATAATTCGCATCCCTCGGTGGAACGAGATTACTCCGTTTTCACTGTTTATCAAGTGAACAAATAAAAAGTTCAATCAAGATTTTAAATGGACATGAAGTGGTGTCGAAGGTAAACCCGTTTTGTGTAGCTAGACTTCGTTATCGGCATTATCTCAACACTAGATTTGATTGAAAACTCTCTTTAAACCCCAGCGCATTTTAACTCTACAGGAAAGATTGGTTTCTATATAAAATTTAGAGGAGGAAAATATAAGTGGTAATTAATTACAATTGATCGATTGATTAAGTGATGGGTATAGAATACACCATTTGAATACAAAATTAGCATACAACATTCTCATGTATTTGAATATGTAGGTACTATGTATGGTATACAATGGTACGCCACATGAGTGCGAAACATCGGATTCCGATTGTACAGGCCATTTTAAACACAAAGGTATCCTATAACATTTTTCGACTTTTTCTTTCTTTCTTTGATTTAATTGTTTATGACCTCCCTATCAAAACAGAAATAGCTTAATGTAAGATAAAATAGTTGTTTCGTTGGAGAGCGGTAAATTACCTATCAACCCAGTACAATTCATACTTTTGCTGGAGTTAATTGTTGTATGTCTTTACTGGAGGAATCCACCAAGTTGACAACAACAATTCGACAACAATTACCTATGCCATTACGTAGGCGTGAGGAATACAGCAAGAAAAACCCATCTTACTGTAAGGAATACAGTAAGAAAAATCCATAATCTTTGGTTTTTTCCAGTAAGAAGATTTTTTTCTTTTCTCTTAACCAGTTCCTAGCTAAGCATTTCTAACTGCAGTTTCTATACTTACGATTTCTCCGATTGATAGGCATGTATTCAGATTAAAGGAGAACCATGCATAGGGAGGGTTTACGGGGATAAAATGAGGGCCGATCACGAGCATAAAAACTTTCCGAGTTTGGAAAATAAACATATAAGTTAATAGAAAAATCGAGCTATTTGCAAATTCTACGAAAATATGAGCGGATATTTTAACATGAACATTTTTATTGGCTTTTATATGATATGTAATATATTCTTATCAATTTTCTATGATTTTCACAAGCATCAACTTACTACATTTCGGAGAAATTTAACATCGCCAATTCCCCACAAGAGAATAGTTTGCCTCTCGTTGGAAATGTCGAATGAAACATCATAGGTCGAATTCCTCGCCCCCTTGGGCCCCTCAACTGGATATGAATATGGCCACGTAACAAATTGATGGGAGTTTTGTTTTAGCTTAGTTATCCTAAAGTATGATTTGAAGTACGTACTACCATACTGAACTCTACGCTTCTAGGTACTTTAAAAACTATTACTAAACCATATTTTTACATTTTCTTTAAGTTATACCTAACAACAACAGGGTTTTCTGCAATTTATATTTAAGATTCGACCATGTACTCCATTCATTCATGCAACCACTCAGACGTCCTTGATGTCAAGTTTGAGCCCCAATCAGTCCCTTTATCTTCAACCCAAAGAGACATTCTCAATCTAATTTCAATTGACCTGCCAAGTTTCCAATGAATGGCTTAGCATCGCCAAAACTTTTTTCCTCGTGATTTTTTTTGCGGCTTCTAGTGAACAAATGCACATCTTTTCAGCATGTTACATTGTGTATAGTCACAGATCAAAATCGGATCATTATTTAGGATCTAACATTGTCAGCTCCAGTAGCTCATTCAAGTTTTCGCTCCTAAAAATCACCTCCATATTCACTGTTGAATTGCCATACCGGCCACCCACCTCAACGCATTTGTCATCTATTGATTGCAAGGCGAGTCCGCACAACTCACAGATGTATTCAATAGATTATAAGAGCCCTATTGCACGCCCTCCACTTTAATTTACCTGGGAGGGCCAGGAAGTTCGACAGGTCTCCGTGAGGGGTTCATAGCTTCAGTTTGAGCCTAGCTATCGTACGGGGTCAGCAGTATTCACAAGGACTCTCCTGTGACCCAGAAATTAAAGTTAAATTTCGGCGTAAACGACAATGGGGGTGTATTTTTTGGTGACGCTTTGATGTGGTTTAAATGTTATACAGGCGAATGATCCAACATTTGATATCATCACTGATTCACCCACTGCTCTTCGAGCTGTCAAAAAACGAATTGATTCCCAGCCGTTAGTTGCTGACATTCTCATAAAGGTCCAATTTCTTCTTGATCTTGGTGCATTGATATTTTTTTATGGGTGCCGTTCGCAGTGGTACCGTTGGTAACGAATTGACTGATCTTCATACTTATCTTGCAACCAGTGAACCAGTCACACAATGTACCACATCCGCATCCGTTCAGACTTCCTTGAATTCTCACTCTCCACTATTAAATTGACGGTATGATAGGCATGGCGATCTTGTTGGCTCGATAGGGACCATCAGAAACTATGAACGACAAGAAAAGATGTACGTGCATAGTCGTCTTCATGCAGAACTAGGAAACCACCTGTTGATTCAATTTCTTATTGCACAGCATATTCACGACTCACTCACGGATATCTACAGTTTGAACAATATTTGATTGTCTATTGACAATATATCACCTCCAGGATTCTCTGACAGCTGCTAATTTCCAGAGGAACATTAGTAAACTACTGGGTAATGGCTCTACCCATTTAAATAATTTTCCACGAACTGAAATCACATTTGCTACACCATCAAATTCAAAAACTTCATTTCAAGCAATCGACTAAAATGCCATAGCGTCTCGCTTGATATTCCGGCGTAGACATAGGCACCTAAAGGGGAAAAGGGAAAATTAATGCAATTTTTTTGTAGATCTACACTTAACTAGTGCCCCAGATCTTTATAACGATATCTACGTACCCACCAATTGAATTATGAGATAAAATACCTACCAACACATCACTAGTACATACGTAGGGACAAAAGTTGTTAGAATGAACTCGATTTTGCAAAGTCAGAATTCCATTGGAATTATATCAGCTGGTACGATCGTCGGAATTTACCTATAATTAGGTAAGTTTTACCAAGTTCCGATTTTATAACCACAACCACCGACATTACATTTTCTACCAGCCATTAATGAAATTCAGCAATTTACTCAATAATTTGAAGATTTCGCTTCTCTCGCTTGATTTCACTCCCGGAGTTCTAGCCCTTAGGGAGAGTTAACGGACTAACGTACACCACTCCGTGTAGTTTCATAAATAAAAAACTGTTACCTGGAAAGTTTTTCAGATCTCGATTTTTTAATATTTCAGCCCTTAAATACTACCATTTGAGGTTGATCAAATATGCCGAATTTCTAGGACCAACAAGACCGCAAATGTGATTTAGGTATAAACCAAGTTCCTTAAACTAGTAGTTTCTTAGAGTTAGTCCAATAGTTTCAGAGAAAAGCTCTGGACCCCCCCCCACGCATCTTGAAACGTGAACTGACAAATTCTACAACAACAAATCTCTCTAAACAAAATATGAGGGGATGTTGATTTATTCCCCCCCTTGGTCGATTACAAAGATTCATTATTGAAAATAATAAACCAAAAGATATCATTCACACACAAGTTGACATTAAATAAAATTGATCCGATCGACTTGGACCAACAAGGACTGTTATGCCCTTTTTGACCCAGTTTCATAAACTTAGTCCACTAGTGTGGAGGGTGGATGAATTTTTCTATTCTTTTTTACGCATCTGAATATTGATTATACATTTTTTCCTTCGTCGATTGCGGAATTGTGTGGAATGGAATGTTTGTGGCGGGAACCTAACCCACTGCCGAGTCCTAATTACATATCATGGTCTAACTTGAAATATTAAAATACCAAGGCGCGTCAGAGGTTTTTAGAATACGAAAGTTGACTCACCCTAGATTCGGTACGAAATTCCTCGTGACTGAAACAACCTACAGGCGCTCGAAAGGGATAATATCCGGCCCTCCCCGTCGAAAAATAAAGAAGCGTCGGACCCACTCCAAATATCCCGATGTTGACTAACCATCCAGTTTCCTTGAGATGGCCGAGGGCCTGGTTCGCATCCCACGCACTGGCAGCTGCCCTCCGGGGCCTGCACCAGAGCGAGGCTGCCGGCTTGGGACTTCTAGATGTCTCAGACTTCTGGCACATACCTACAGGTCCATAACGTCGAAATCTTATCCGTTCTGGGTTATTTTAAACGATACGCATCAATTGCAAATCCTACGAATCGATGAGCGTGGGCCAGCACCTAAGGGTTGTTACGTAATGCAAGAATTCGTAGTGGTAGCCATTCTTACTCGCAATGCATCAGATGAGGGTAGAAGGAAGATCGGATTTGTTTTTATTATCAACAACAATTACTCAAGGGATGTATCTATCCTCCTTTCAAAATCTTACATTAAATTACTATCAGACACGCTATTCAAATTTCAATTAATGTCCATGTTCAACTATTGATGGAAAATTATATTATCTTCAAGGAAAAGAACCCATACAAGATATTCCGCCAGGATCAATTTCGCCAAATCATCATTTGAAAAAAAAAAAAAAGAGAATAAGCTGATTCGACCAATGATGATGAAACCAACAATACCTGATGAAGGAAACCACCCAGGCCTATTATGAACTGGTGCTACTTGAACCGACCAATTAAACTTGTTGAGGCTTTTTGACGGCGAAACTAGGTGTACGAATTACGAAAAATAAACAACCTTACTTGAGGAAGAAGCAAGGCTACCTTCTACCTTCACTTCACACATCTTGAATAACATCACGATCAGAAGAGCGAACTGTTCAAAAAAGTTCTGTTAGTTGGAATTCAGCAATCTGATATAGCATACGTGGCTTATGTTTCTGCTAGTGGACACCTTGACAAGTAATTTTTCTCATTGTTGCGCCATACAGAATGCCGCGCATTAAATATTATTTATAATGGAAATCAGGGCACAGACGACTTATGTATTATCTTAAATTCCTCAATATGTGTGTAAGGAAACAGAAGATTGTTAAAGGAATATTCACGGTAAATGTGGCACTAAGAGAAAGAGAACAAGAATCGCTAACGATATTTCAACATCAAAACCTCCATTCGAATCCGAAATTATATTTTCCATCTACTAATTGATACTGACTTATGACAGCTCACGGATGTTGGCTACCTCGAGGTCGCGCGTTGTGATGGTTACTCTCCTCAACAGATTCACTGGTGGCAGACTTGTTATATAAGCACAGTACTTCACTGCAGTCAGTTATTGATAACCTTTTACGAAGGATAAAATAATTGCTGGGAACTTGCAACACATCTTCGCGCCATGAGAATGTCATGATTTGTTTGCAAGACAAGCAAATTTCGTGTACGTGTAAGAATTATTGTTCTTATAAAACATGAGAAGTCTTATCTTGTCAAAAAATAGCTTTCAAAATCAAAATGTCCACAAAAATTTTTAGTTTCAGGGCTTACTTATCAATTTTGGCTCCGTTTCTGTCTGTCTGTGTCCCAGTGGTAAATCATTGCCATGCCCAAAACTATAAAAAGTTTTAGCCCGATTTTGATTAAATTTGCTGGATTCCCTGAAATTTGCTAAATGGCACCCTATAACTTTCATTTCCGTTAAATCAATTGTAGTCTGTCCGCATGAGCAAACGTGAATTTCTTATAACTTTGATTTCCGTCCGATTTCATTCAATTTCGGTGGTATTGGGCACATGTACAGGAAGATGTCCTACGTATTTTATCGCGAGTCTATACGTGTCCATGTTACAATTTGTGAGGAAGTTACACTGCGCACCCAACTTGGCAAAGGTTTTTTATATCATTTTCAAGGCAAAATATCGTCTATAAGGACACATAAGTACGAGTATATACATATTATGGACATATTTATGTCACTTCTCTTCTTCTGGGAAGAGGGGAAAATCGGGGGGGAAATCTTGGTTCACCATGGTGAACTAAGGAAATAAGGGGCTTTTCCATTATCTATATTCGATATGAGGAACAACATTGAAAATATTTTCAACTCACACAATTGGTTTGTTTGACGAATTGCAGAACTTTATAAAAGACAAAATATTATATGCATGGACGTGATGGAATATCCAATATGGAATACATCATCTATATGGAGCATCATTGAAAATAATGAACCAAAAGGAAGGAACGAATGGAAATTCACTTACAAAACCAACTGACGTTTAGCACCGTCCCATGAGACAAGTTCTGTTTAAAACCTAAATGCCACCCACCGACTCATTTCACCAGAGGAAAACGCATTGGTTGGTTTGGCGGAAAAAGGAGGTTAAATTCTTTCTCACATGGATGAAAGTAGATAGCCATGGAGTTAACAAGGGGTTCACTGAATCATGAATCACTTACAGAGGTTGTCAATTTACAAAGAGCATCAATTAATTGTGGAGGGACAGTTCCGAAAACGAATTGGATGTTGGAAGCAACTGGTGTTTTATTCACCACTGAAATCGATTGTTAATTATTTGTTCGATTGTTATTTGCATGATGGAAACGATGCCGATTGAGAAGAATCAGCTTCGTTATTGAGCTTGTTATTTTTGATGCCAACATCAATTAATTTTTGTTTCATTTAATGTCAAAAGGAATTTTTGATATTAGGTATAATGATTATCAGTCGTAAAATGAACATTCGAATTATTCGATTCTTTATGATTTTATTACACTTGACCAATCATGGTAAATCAGCACTATCAACAATCATTAAACTAAAATACTTTATAAAAAGTGGCATACTTCGAACCCATCTTTCCTTCGATGCCTTGCTTTCTTTTATTGGTTTAATAGCCCGGTTTTGTGGCTCGCTTCGCTCGCTCGGTATGATTGCATAGATGCGATGGGATTTTACTGTCGATTGGGACGTGTTGAATGGTTGGAAACGGTACAGATCACTAAGGGTGGATAAAGCGGGTGATTAAAAATGTGTAGGGGATGTTGCTCGTTCCACTCGCTCGGGGTGGGGTTTCTCGCTCGCTTGGTGTGGGATGTATAGATGCGATGGGGTATAGTCCAGATACCATCGAAACCTACAGCCCATGGTTCGGGTGGGGGTAGAAAATTTGAAATTGCTTACAATCCCTTTCAATTGACAATCCCCAAGGAAAAGGGGGAAAAACAACGTATAAAAGGGGCAAAACGAAAATAATAAATTGCTGTGTAATCATTTGCTGCGTTTTCTATTTGCCCGTGGATGGGGTAGAAAATTTGAAAAATGCTTACGATTCCTTTTGATTACAATCCTAAGGGAACTGCGGGGAAACAAATGAATCTTACAAAAGGGACAAAACAAAAATAATAAATTGCTGTGTAATTGCTGCGATTTATATGTGGAACCGCGAAAATTTCATTAGTTAGCCCATTTAACTGCTTAGGGGGGCTAACCAATAAAGAGTATGTGGAACTACGAAAAGTTTACCAATAAAGAGTATGTGGAACTACGAAAAGTTTACCAATAAAGAGTATGTGGAACTACGAAAAGTTTAGTTTTAAGAACATTTCAATTCATCAACTAAGTCTATACGTCCATGTTACATTATGTGAGGAAGCTATACTGCTCACCAGACTTGGCAGACGTTTTTTTCTGTAAGAAATTACTTTCAAACGCATCATTTTATGTGGAACCATGAAAAGTTTAGTTTTAAGAACATTTCAGTACTACAGAAACAGAACTGTCTGATATTAAATAAGTCTAGATTACTTTTCTTGTTGAAATTTTTTTGTTCGATTTGTGTATATTATGGCTGTCACGTAGCACCTAATTAATTACAGCCAAGTATTTGACATTTTCATTCGATCTATGAAATCAATGTATCTTGAACGTAATGAAGCACACTGTCTCCTATCGTTTGAGGGGATTTCAATCACACGGTCCTTAGTCTCACCACCGATTGCGACCAAGACAGGCGAGTTGAGGGAAGGCAACACGACAAGGCAGACGCTTTGGTCTAGCGGTTACCCGCGACAATGGGGGCGTCGAGGTGACATTGTGAGGGCAAACACCTGATTTCTCCCCTTCCGTCCGGATTAACGACGAAGGGCGAAGCTAAGTGGATTAATCGAACGAGGATAAGGAAGTGGTGGAGGGGACGACAACGCTCATCGGTTTAACTCCCTGGACGAGTTCAAGAGGATGGACATGATGGAATGTGCAACAAATCCTACTGATTACATCCGCAGTCAGTGATGAAGCTGATTCGAAAAATCATTCAGCAATCTGAATGAGCAACATCATTAAGACAGGCAGACATAGGGCAGACGTGAGAAGATTTTCTCACTCAGAACGGACTAAATTTTCAAAATCTAATCTCAAACATTCTTCTCAAATCACTACCTACTTTCGGCCTTGGCTCCTGGACTATAATGTTAGTTAAGTTGTCCCTCTGAAACTAGGCCATACAGGCAACGGTTCGTTAATAAAGAATGTTAATAAAATAATGTGAAACAGTTTCACAAATCCAATAGCTGGAACTTAGCAAATTGTTATGTACTGGAATGAACGTTTTCCCGAAAAAATAATAACATGCATACTTGAACTAAACATAATGGCAAATTATCTATTTTGTTGATTTACCCAGTTCAATGTTGATAGTATTAGTTTTAATGGTATCTAGAAAATGCTTCAAATTTTGACATGGATATGTCTTTTACTTGGGGTATTTGAGAAATTTGTGTAACTTTTTTTAGCCCAAAAAAGTGTACAGGAAGCTTTATTTTCTATTGATTTTCACGTACAACTAATGAGTTTCTAGCTAAGTGTAACTCCCTTATTTTTCATAGCATATTTAGACAAGTTTCTCTGCTACATGGAAAACATTACATCGTGGATTTTTTTTTTCCCCTCAACAATTATTTAGTGTGGAATCAAATGAAGGGAGTCACTAATTGTTTTCCTCATTTTCCGGGTTTTTTCTAGAGATTTTACCTGAATTTATTGTGGAATAATTTAGTTACCTTAGTTATGTATTCAAAACATTGTCTTTCTTGTGTTGTGAGTCAATGTCTATTTGCTATTTTTTTAAATTATGACGTTCTTTCTAAAATGCAGTTACTTTTATAAAAATGCATCTTTTTTCCCATGCTTCACCTTCGTTATTACAACCAGTAGGTATGCTGTTTTTTATTTTCGTATTACACGATTTTCGTTTAGAAGCACTAAAGGTGTCAAGTTTTTCATTAAAACGACGAGAGAAAAAAAGGATTTGACTTTGAAATGAGTATTTTTTGTCAGGAAAATCTTAGATTCGGTAGGGAACAATCAGGGGAAAGTTAGGGAAATTAAATATTTCCATTTGGGGGCCACCCTGTATCTGTAAGTGTCGTGTTTTACATAGACAAGTGAGACTCGAATGGAATAAAAAGAATGGACAGACTAATCATCACGAACGATTCAGCAGGATCGTAATATGGTCTTTTATTTGGTTCCTGTCAAAATCATAATGGCATCCGAGAAATCTTCCTACTAAGAGTACCTAGTAAAGTGTTTGGCACCAAGTATTTCATTTTTTGCTGCATGTGAACGGGTCCTCTACGTACAATCCCCAACTTTGGTAAGCTGCTTATTCATCAATCATAAAAGCTCTTTGGATTTTGTAGAGACCCCAAATGAAGGACAGGTAAGCACTTCGAATGGGAAAGCCACGGAAAACTATCTGATAAACCACCTCTACCATACAAATCCTTATCGGTCCGTGGAAACATCGAAAAATGCTTCTCTCACTGAGATAAACCAAGAAAAAGGGAGAGGTTTTATTCGAGAAACAGAGCGAAAAAAAGAGGCGAATGATAAGAAAAGAAGACCGTGAAGGGTTGGAAGCGTTCGAAAGAGAGGAAAAAAATAAATATTTTACTTCTAGAGAACGTTGAAGTTGGCGGGAATCGCAAAGAAGGGAAAATATAGAAATTAGGTTTCACGGGTAAAAAGAATAGCAGAGGAACTCCGGGCGAAGCTGTAGATAAACTAGGAGAAGTTGGAAGGCGGCGTGATAGGGTGTGCGACAGTATATGTGCGCTTCCAACGCTAGAAAACCTTATAAAGTAGTTTGTTTTATCCTGTTTTGTGAAGGTTGGATAAAAAAAAAAGTGGGGATACCTCCAGAATTCCTAGATTATGTTTTCTTACGGGCAAAACATGCAAAGACGGTTAGCTGAAATAAACTGTTGAGCTCATATTTCTGGCCGTTTAGTTTATAAATTTATGAGACCGTTTAACCTGAAGGAGTTAGTGCACAACGAGATAGATCTTCCAGTCTACATATTGGTATACACATGAATATAGAACTGCAAATTATATTATATATTTATTGTATCTATATTAAAAAACTCTTCTACGATTATAACTGTTCTGCTGCATTGCTTCTAACGTTGAAAATTAGTAAATGGAACTTGCGGTATATAACTATTCAAATGTAACTAGATACATAGTACAGCCTCCAGAAAGAGAATTGATGAAATGAAATAAAACACGTACCTACACTAATCTAGTCCGTCCATATGCAAAAAACTCATTACAAACTCTTAGAAAGGAGATTCCATTATATTAATACCAACAGGTTCTATCTTCGTAGTTTATTAGGGGTTTTAAAATATTCTTGTTTATTTAATATTTTCTTGAAGAAAAAATAACCGTTACCCATGGGTGCGAAAAAGGTATTTCAACTATTTTTAAATGTAAGACGATTCCATCCTAAGAAGTTTGGCATCAACCGCACTCTCCTCCGATTAGTAGTTTTATTCTATGTATTTTCAAAGTTTCGCACACTGGTGATGTCAAAGCAGCCTTCCCACCTGGGCGGGACCCCCCCCGCCATCCCAGTGTGACATCACCAGTGCAAACTTTGAAAAATCACAGAAAGAAAACTACTCAACGTGGAAGAGTGCGGATGGTATCAAATTTCTTGGGCTGGAATCTATTTTCATTTTAAAATATAAAATGAATAGGTGGGTAACGCTCATTCACAATAAAACCCATTTTTATTTTGAAATAGAGGATCTATATATTCAATATTTCAACCCTTCAATTTTAAGCTTTTAGAGTAATTGCCAGGGATACCGAGGATTCAGGACCTCCTAGGGCTCACTAGCAAATAGAAATAGCTGGAAAACAATTGCATTTTCATCACTACTGAAGCTGCCTGATATAAGTTCAATTGTTTCAGAAGTTCTGAAAGCAGAAATCACTTTTAGTCCCCCCCCCCCCCCCTAACAAATTAGAACGCAACACATCAGAACGGCGATTCATTCGAACAATAAACGAGAGGTTTGCGAACGCTCTTGAGACATCAAAATCTGCAATTCTTTCTCTCGACCTGAAGAACTCTTCAGCTTCCGCGAGTGAAAACGATTTATTTCTATTCTCTCGGGAAGTGCGAGCCCGGGATTGAAACGCGAGGCGCGAGCCGCGTCAAGTGCTGACGGTGCATGACGCTTGATGACGCGTAAGTGCCGGAGGGGTCCAGAGAAGGCGTGGAATGAAAGCTCACTACCACTTGACGCCTACAATCCCATCTTCTCCCCTCCGCTCGTAATTTTCAAGATGCACAATAATTTGCGAGACCCCATATAGTTCGCTATTAACTAAGGCAATGGGATAGTCTGGTATCGTAAAGACTATATATTATCATTTACATAATATATTTTAAGGTCTCTACATATTCTTGCATATTAACCCCGAATTTTTATCGCTTAGGCATATTGTGTTTTCACTGGTACCCTTGATTACCAAGGAACAGAGAGATAAATACAGCTTCCAAAACAGCTTAGATAAAAGACGATTTTACAGGAGCCGAAATTTAAATTATACGTACAGAATACTGGAAGAAATTTGTAGATAATGGGAAGTGCGAGCTCAGGATTGGAACGGACGGTGTATGACGCCTGATGATGCATAAGTGCCGGAGGGGTCCAGAGAAGGCGTGAAATTGAAAATTCACTACCACCTGACGCCTCCAATTCCATCTTCTCTCCTCCGCACAAAAAATTGTGAAACTCTGCCGCTCACTATTCACTATGAAAGAACTATTCACTATGATAGAATAGTCTGATATCATCTTAAAGACTATCCATTATGACTTGAAATGTTAGGGTTCACCCACATTCGTGCTTGTAACTCCGATATTTTGTTATCGCTTATGTTATGTTGTCACAAAAGTACCCTTGAGGGTGTTGACCTTGGAGTACCAAGGTTCTAAAAGGTAGATACCACCTTCAAAACTGCTTAGGAAAAGGAGATTATACAGGACTCGGAATTTGAATTATAGCACTTCCAGACCAAATACAACCTTTTCCAGACCAAATTAAACTTTTTCCAAACCAAATTGAACCTTTTCCAAACCAAATTAAACTTTATCCAAACCAAATTAAAGCTTTTCAAAATCCAATTAACGATGACGGCCGGTAGTCTGCAAAAGGAGTGGGGCACAAAAATATTTACCTATTTGACCGTCAAGAAGATCATTGAGGTTTTTCTTCCATTTGTTTTGCTTTCATCGTGAATTGATTTTGATCTAAACACATGAAACATAAATGCCAGGGGCAACCATTATGAAAGAATATGACTACCAAATAATAATAAATCATGAATATTAAATATTATTGATAAATGAAATATAAATAAATTAAATTAAAAATACAATCTTCTAGGTAGATATTTACTAAGTATCTAAAAAATTTAGAATGGACTGTATTATTATTACAATTAATTAAACATTATCAAGGCTTCGATTGTATTGCACTAGTGAACTACTTAGGAGAAATAATTCTGAAGCAATATTAAAGAACGCAAATTAAATTATGATGAAATAATAGAAGTGTAACGTCAGACGTCAATTAAAAATCGGACATTTCGAAAGGCAATAGAAAGTTGTCTAACCCCACAACCACCATTCACTTATGTATGGGTCGTTCTCAAACTAGGGGCAACTATTGAGTCCCATAGGCCTTGCTCAGCTACAGTAACTTTTTCCCAGAAAAATTTTTTTCCCAGGGATTCCTTGCAGGCCAGTGTGTTGGAAAAAAGTAATTCAAGTGCCATACCTGCACATCTATACAAATATTTCTGCGCATAAAAGGCCAAAGATGCAATTACCGTGGGTGTCCCAAATTAGTTTTTTGCTCTACAATGTTACTTTTACCCACAATATTGATTAATGTGTGGATAAAAGGTCTTCGTTTTCCAAAGTTGGGTTGTAGAGCATCATGAAACTGATTGAAAGAATGTGCTAATCAACTTTTCGATCCCCTCAATGTATCGTCAAAAAGTGTCCCAATGTTTTGGGATATTACCATGGTTGGAACTGAAAACTGCAATTCTGATACCAACCAACCGAAATTTCGGTTTGAATCTCATTCTGTTGGCAAGCTTAGGATTTGTTAGGGTGGGGATAGGACCCTTCCCCCTCACCCAACGCTGTTGCTGGTGGACCCCCACGTCGAAAGGAGTGCAGTCAGGAGCGTACCTTTTCATTTGCTATTACCATGTGTGTCAAATTGATGACTAGGGAACATTTTTAGCATATTTTTTTTTCCTCCATCCTCTTCCTTTCGTTCTCCTCTTTCAAAATACGTCCAAGTTTTTGTTACTGAAGTTATTTATTGGGTTGAAAATCGATCTCAAACAACGATTTTCAATTACCATGTCTGAAATTGAGCTATTACCATGGGTTTATTAAAATCCACGGTAATTGCATTAGCTGCATGGTAATATAATTACACTGCATTTTCAAACTTTCCAG
Organism: Adelphocoris suturalis; assembly: GCA_030762985.1. Classification (NCBI taxonomy): domain Eukaryota; kingdom Metazoa; phylum Arthropoda; class Insecta; order Hemiptera; family Miridae; genus Adelphocoris; species Adelphocoris suturalis. The sequence continues at coordinate 125,215,470 of CM061040.1, forward strand.
CAATAATTATACCTTTCAGTGTTTTTATCCACACCATCAAGTGCATATGTATGAGGGGAAAATGTAAAACAAAACATTTAGCATGACCATCAACTTGGGGAAGCATTTTAATACTAATTCGCCATCAGATGGGAGAATTCTTTCCACATGTGGCAATTTGCTTGTTGGTAGTTTTCTATTGACTAAACCGCAAATAAAAAAATAAATTCGACATTGTTTCCACTGGAAAAACGGCTTGTGGTAGAAGGAAGTCAGGCATTTAGCGTGAAGAGGTACTTAAAAAAAAAAAAAAAAAAAAAAAAAGAGAGAGAGAGAGAGAGAGAGAGAGAGAGAGAGAGATGCAGAACGCGAGAGAAGAGAGAGGCGAAGAAATGAACCCGAACTGAGGGAGGAAAATAAACTGAAAGAACATTCAAGGTACCAGCAACGGAAAAAGGATATAAAGCTTTTATGTGACTTGAATGAAAGGGATAGGAGGGCCAAAAGTAGGAAACTGAGGAAAAATTGTTTGGCAAAAATGAAACTGATGTGGGACCATCTACAACCTAACCCGCACCGCGCACTGCCAGACAACTTCATCAAAATAAGATGATGAAAACTGTGGAAAATAAGGTTGTTACAAGGATTTGCGGACACAAGATAGACACGGAACCAAAGTTGTTCAGAATGGTCTATAACGTAATAAAATGCAAGTGGAAATTTTGGATTTCGAGACCAACAATTTTTTTTCTCCTGAAAGTGGAACAATGCTTCCGCTACCTTTAGGTAGACTCGGAATTTATTATTTGTTTTTTTTTCGAATTCTCAAGTCACGTTGGTTCTTGAAGTACCAACCTTTTTTTTTTACTAGGTACTGAATGTTGAGAGTATTAGTTTACTTACTATTGCTTCTTAATTTTATATATTTATTTTAATAGTTTATTACTTTTATTTAGTGTTATTTGAATATGCTTTCAAATAATGATTAAATTAATGAGAATTATCTTTCAAAATCCCATTGTTTTTTGCCTTTCAATGCTTTATTCTACGAGTATAATTTCGGTTCTACTCTCAGGTTTCCCAGTCAATATTTTTGCTTCAGAGTCTCCCTGGGTGATGTCATAAATGTACCTACTTCTTTTAAATCTAGTACACAATTTAAGCATAGCTAGACTGATAATTTAGTTTCGGTGTTGGGTTCCTGTCCAACGATGGTGGACCATACCTTATTACTAGTTAGATTTACTTTAAAGGAGATTTTTCCGTAGTCACCATCTTTTTCCATTGACAGAACATGTCGTTAAATTTGGTGAATTTATAATTTCAATTCCAGCCTTCATAAAAGTACGTTAATATGTACCTACTTACTTTGTTAAACTTGCCTACCTTATTTACATAGTTAGCTATTAAACAGCACGTACCTAGGTACCGTTCTACATTTTAAAAATAGTTTTTGTTGACTAGGTAAGCTTATTCATTCGAAAAAGTTATTTATATAGGTATCTATATACCTTCCTATATATACTGAACTTACCATCTCATTAACACTTTGCAACATTTTGTCTGATTTGCCTGGTATAGTGCAACGCCACTTGGGCGCTCTTTAGTCAATTACTTTTTTAATTTTGTTGGTTTGATGTTAAGGTTTCGCTAATATGAACCCCTATGTGATCCTACGCCTAAAGACTAAGGTTACAAATAAAAACTAAAAGACTAATTAGGTGCAATTGACTATTTTACGAATGTTACCTACATATTATGTACGATCTTTTGTTCAAGTTTGGATCGTTTTTATATTATTTAAATTAGAGTTTTGCCAGAAATAAGAAGTCTTCAATGAGTGACTCTTACCCTGTGACGTCATACGGTTCATGTAGTCATGTACCGAGTATCCACAATACATGGTCTATTATTGCATTTGTCAAAAAGCGTATTGTATTTTGTTTCTGAATATTTTCTATTATGAAAATATTTATACAATTTAATGTATTCATCCGCATTACATGTTCTTGCTCATAAGCTTTGAAATTGTGTAAATTCAATGAGGATTAGCTTAAGCCGAACCATGTAATTGGTAACATTGTACGCGTTCAGATGCCTTCAGCGTATGTAAGCTTTTGTTCTTCCCATTCGTTCACCAGCCGTCTTACGACTTAGCTTGTTTGCGTACTTACTGCTCTCTTGTCTTGCTTTTGCATTTCCAATCATAATTCGAGTCATTCAATAGTTAATTGAATAAACTAGTATCAATCATAATTCGAGTCATTCAATAGTTAATTGAATAAACTAGTATTAATCTTAAAGTCAGTGTTTCGTCTACATATTTTCGACCCCCATCTCCAGACCTTCGTTTCAACGGTGAGTTCGTTTCATAATGCATAATGCATGATATTTGGTATTTTTCGTTTGCACTCAAGTAGGTAGATTGGTTGTCTCAAATAATGTAGTATCGCTCGTTGAAGCTTACAGCCGATACGATATCGTAGGATCCTGGCTAATCCACGTAAAAATACGAGTAGAATTGTTTCTAAATCCGTGATCCCTTTGAAAAGCCCAATTCTAACATCGATCGTTCGATTTCTCATCCAGTGGGTCGATATTGGTTCTTTCCTCGCCATTTTGGATTTTCTTGTCTTTGACGAGAAATCCATTCTAGCTGTGTTGTGACGTAAGCATTGCAAAATGGCTGCGCTCATAATTGTTGACACTAAATTCCGCCCCGTTCATGTCCGGTCCATTTGCATGGATCAGTGGGTGTATGCGATGTGTTTGTTTTCTTCCTTCTTATTCTTCTTCTCCTTCCTTTCCTGTCTTCTCTTACTTCCATCCAGTTCGTGATAACGAACTGTTATCTTTGTTTCGATGTCCGTCGTTGTTTTGATCGAGAATTTCTGCAGTACGTCGTTGTCATAGGGAATCTCTTTCAATTACGGGAAGTTTGTTCCAAATACTCCGTGTTATTCCGTGTTGTGTTGATATTGATTTGGTGATTTTGTACGTAAATGAGGAGATCGTTTTGGCCAACCTCAGTAAGTTTCACTTTGATTCGTACACTAACTTGTTAAGTGACTGATTAAGCAGATTATCAGTTCACGTTCCTCAGTCTCCTGCGTTGTGAAAACGAAGTTCATTTGTTCTGAGCCCAACAGAACAAATTAGAGCGAAGAAATAACGCGATGGCCTTTAGCTATAAGAGTTTCTGCCAATGCCCGAGTTGAACGGAAATCAGTCTTAGGAGTGCACAAATTTTTAAATTATCTTTATTAGAAGCGACCTCAGACTGATAAGTGCACATTTAGGTTCAGTTCAGCGACAAATAGGGTACCCGGTGCTAGTGCTTTTCGTGCCGATGTGTTCCTCACAGCACCAGTGGCGCTTGTTAATTCAAGTGCACCACAATGGGCCGTTATTTCAATGGGGAATTTCGAATCGGGCCTATGGTTCCCTGGAGTTAATGACCGATAGTCACTTGTGCGATCATTGTTTGTAAAGTAGTATATTATTTTACAAAACAGGATCTAGTGTCTTGTATGAATCACGTATTCGGCGCTGAGAGATGACAAGTTAATAAATAAAAATCACCAAGAGGAAAAGAACCTTATCGATGCCCAGGATTTAGTTTGAGAAATCAATGTTGGGTCTGTTATCAATCGAGTTTTATTCTTTCTGAAAGAGGGGTGGACTTGATCAGTTCACATGTAAACAAACATGTTGAAACTGAATTGAGACCTTTTGTTCATTATGTCTCATGTCATCCTGTCGCCCAGATTGAATAAAGCAGTAGGTTGCAAGTATGTTCAACTTGAATTTATTTGTTTTTGAATTTTCAGTTTCTCATGTACAAATAGGTGCATGCTGAATAATTTTTAATGTGATTAATAGACAGTTTTGAATTTTTAGTTTCTCATTTACAAATAGGTACATGCTGAATAATTTTTAAAGTGTTGCTTTGTGCTGTTTACACTCAATATTCTTCGCTTACTCAAGGGTCCGATTAATCGACAGTTTGAATATTATCATTTTTTTTTTTTTTTTTTTTTCTCGAATTGGAATCTGACCTTTGAGAGGTGAATAGTTCTCGGGGCTTTGAAGCGCTAGACCCCGGAGTCGTTGAACTTTTATTTTTGCTCACTTGCAACTGAAGGTAGTCACTTTATTTCAAAGTTGTTTTACACCAATACCGATTGATGTCAGAGATCGTTGTTGTTAGTCGGGACGAACGTACATCGGATATCGGCCACCAATAGTGCACAATTGAATGGCAAAAATAAAAATTAGATTCATGACACCAATTAAATAAAACAAAAATTCTTGAGGCTACCATACATGCAATAAATAATTTAAATCATGTCAATTCATTTGTTTACTAATACAAATTAATGTGTAGTTCAACGCACAGACGCCAACTGAAGAACAGTACGCCGGCCGGCAGGTTATAAGAAACTCGTGCGGAATTTTGTCTTAATTTTTGGTTTCGTATGTTTAATCCGCAAATTTCCATAAAAGCACTAGATTCCGACAATACTAGTTCAAACCAAGTATTTATTGTTGTTTAAGTTCCGTGAATCTATAAGTTCTTGTAAGTCTACGTAAGATTAAGTTGGATCCTGTATGAACTATTGACATGTGCAGTACCAAGCTAATTCCGAACTGTGGGTTACAGGTGACTCTTCAGCCCTACTCATCTCTACCAGAGGATACCAGAAATGAGCCAGCACGACTCCTTGTCCGACGACATCTCCCTCGACGGAGACTTGGCGAGACACATGTTCGACGAAGGCCCTGCCTACGTCGGTGCGGCTGACGAGCCCCGCCATGTACCTGATCCTGAGGAGCTTCGGATCAAGGCTGCCAAGACGTCGGATGAGGTATTGGTGAGGTATCTAGGGGAGTTAAAGCAGCAGATGGAAGTAAGTTTCAACCAATTAAATTCTAAGCTTGTAGACCTGGATCAGAAATACACCGAACTGTCCCAACAGGTTCCGATAGGTCGTTCGCCGCAGCTTTTGGTTACTTCCCCTCCGCTTGATCATGCTTTTCCCCAATCCGAGACTCAGGTTTCAGTGATCCCTCGTAGGGCGGATCCAACTCCAGAAACCTTAGTACCTCTTCAGGACCAAAGCTTAGAAATGGAGGTTGACTTGCCGGTAGATGGTCCCACTAGTGAGAATCTAGGTTCTGTAGGTACTGATGAGCCTACTCCAGGTCCTTCCAGGGTCAAGAACCCTAACCTGTTCACTCGGCCCTATGAGAAGCGTGGTTTCGTCCCTAGGGATGAACCCTATAGGGCTCGGAAGATCGATTCCGTCAAGTTTCGTCCTCTTGAAAAGAAACTTGCTAAAGAGGAACAGTTTAAGTACTGGAAAAGGAGTGTCGTGGGTCAGATTGACTCACAGGAATGTATATTCTTGTTAGATCCCTCAGAAGCAGTCCCTCAGGCGTTTTCTCCAAATGATGTTGCGATCGCAAAGAGGAAGGTGCGATATTTTATTGTTGAATCGCTGTCCTCTTACTTTCAAGACTTGGTCCAGGATCTAACAGATCCCAAGAGAATTATGGACGAGCTTCAAAGTGCATGCGATCCTTCTGCGACTTTCCAATTGAAGCGTGTGGTCAATGATTTCAATTCCATTCGTTTTGACCCTAGCTCAGAAAAGGCGATTGAGTTCTTAGGTCGATTCGACGAACTCAGGAAAAAGTTAGCGTCCATCGATTCAGACATGCTCACCCCTAGGTATGTGAAGACGATTTTCGAGTTGGCGATAGACGGAACCGTCACGTATTCGAAAGCGGAACTGCATGGTTTCAAGTTTTCGCTACCTGAGCTGAGAGACATGCTCAGCGAGCAGTCCTCGTCTTCGGGTGGTGCTGCAATGAGCGCTTTTAGAAGTAGGGTTGCCTCTTCTAGGGGTCGTGGAAGGAATCAGGGAGGCAGAGGTGACAAAGGTGGTCATATTCCTGGTAAATTCATTCCGGCAACTCAAATTAAGTCATCCTCCAAAATCAGAACTGTGACTTCCAAGTCCAAAAATGTCCATAAAAAGTCCTACTGTGTTTATTGTAAGAAGAGGGGGCACTCTAGAGAATCGTGCTTTAGAGCAAATAAGATTTGCTACAACTGTGGCAAATCTGATTCTCATGTCGCTGCTAATTGTCCACTTCCACCCCAATCCTCGGAGCCTCAACGACTTAAGTCTGTCGTTAACAGCAAAGCTCCCTCTGCAAAGAATGCAGGTCCTGTTCGTTACAAGGCATCCGCGCAGATTGAAAAGCCTAAACATTTCAGGATGCCTCGGGGTCAGGCTAAACGCTTAGGGGAGCAATTCCGATTACATGCTGACTCGCTGTTTGCTGTCATAGGTCCGCTGGATGGTCCAGAAACTGAGGATGTATGGGTTACCATGGGAAGTGAGGAAGAGCAGTGCATTGCGACTCTGAACCTGATGAGTGAACGTCAGGGTGAAGGCACTGCCTTTCGCATTTCTGAAGGTAAGAAAAATTGTTTTACTGCTATCGTTGATACAGGTTGTACCGAACACTTGACAACCTCCAAAGAATATTTAGCTAATATAAAGCAATTGTCACATCCTAGAATTTTTAAATGTGCTAATAATGATGACAGAGCGGATCTCACGGTATTGCATAGTGGAGACATTCATTTTATCAATAATGATCGTGTCTCAAAACTGCAAAATGTACTTTATACACCGGGACTTTCCACAAACCTCTTCTCCGTTCGAAAAATAACCCAAACCGGAATTAATGTGCTATTTTCCAAAGATAGAGTCCAATTCGTTCAAGCCGCTACTGGTAAAACCATTAAAGAAGGCTATTTCCATAATAACCTTTGGTGGATTGATCTTCCATTAGTGTCACCCCCATCTAAGAGTGTAGAAAATCCTATGCTTCCCTGTCAGTCTAAACAATTTAAGTTCAATTCGGTTCTGACTTCTCATGGACAGCCTTGTAGTTCCACGGATTTTTCTAATTTAGAATCTACTTTTGAGAAAATGGGAGGGAGCGTTGCATCCACTGTAGGTGGTCAACCAGACGCGGACCTTACTAGGCTGGGAGGGAGAGAGGGAGAGAAGTCCGAAGGAAAGTCTAACATAATTGAGAATCCTATTGAATCTAAATCTAAGAAACTTAAACCTAATGATATTGATTTTGAGATTTCGAAATTCGATCATGAAAATTTAAATAATAAGCTTAGCCCATGGCAGGAGACAGGAATCCTCTGGCACTTGCGTTTGAATCATGCTTCTAAACCATACTTGGAGGCGGCCAGAAGATTCTTGCCTGAACTTAAATATGTTAAATTTACTAATGATATTTTAAACTGTGAGGATTGTCATGTCGCAAATACGATCAGAAAATCACATTCTGCAAGTAGACATCGAACAGAAAAGGTTTTTGCTATGCTACATACAGATCTAATGGGGCCCATTTCTCCGTCGAACTTCAGAACAGGAGACTCTTATATTGTGATTTTTGTGTGTGACTTCTCACGGTATACCTTTGCTTATACTCTTAAAAATAAGAAAGAGGTTCACTTGGCATTCCAACGATGTTTACAAGAAATTGGTTCGTTCACCTCCCAAGACAAGAATGTCTTTAGATTGCGTTCCGATCGAGGTCTAGAATTTCAAACTAAGGAAATGAAAAAATTACTAGCGGACAAGGACATTGTCTGGGATCCAAGTCAACCGCATGTCCCACAGCAGAATGGATGTGCAGAAAGAGTAAATCAGGAAATTAAGCATAAGGTCAGAGTAAATTTAAGTTCTGCTAAAATGCCCTCGTCATTCTGGGGCCATGCTTTAAATTATGTGATTTTTGTGTATAATAGAATGCCTCATTCATCTAATAATTTTATGAGTCCCTTTGAAAAGGCCAGAGGGTATGCTCCTAAAATTAAATTTCTAAGACGTTTTGGATGCCTTGTACACTACGTCGACGTGGGTCAAAAATCTAAATTTGCCCCAAATGCGAAGAAAGGTTTCTTGCTAGAGTGTAACGATACAGGTTATGTTATATTTTCGGAGCAACATAAAACTCTAGTAAATTCATGTGACGTTAAGTTTATTGAATCTATTGTGTACGGTGATAGGATTAAAGATTATCCAAAACAGATTGAACAAATCTTAGATATGGAAGGCAACACAGATCAATGTGAAATAAGTAATGAAAATCAAATTGATACAGTAGCTTTACAAAAAGAATATGAATATAGAGAACCTGTTTCATATCAAGAAGCTATGGACAGCCCAGACAGGATGTTTTGGGAAGAAGCTATTCATAATGAATTAGAATCACTTGAGGAAATGGAGACCTGGGATTTAATTCCTAAGTCGAGCCTACCTCAAGGTACCAAAGTCATTAAGTCTCGTTGGGTTCATAAACGTAAAATTGAGCCTGATGGATCTTATAAATATAAGAGTCGTCTAGTAATTAAAGGTTTTGCAGATTCGAATGAATATTTAATTTCCGAAATATTTGCGCCTGTCGCACGCCTTGGAGATGTCAGACTTTTTCTGTCAGTTGTAAATCGACTAGGTCTTCATCTCTATCAGTTGGACGTTGCCACCGCTTTTCTTCATGGATCTTTGGAGAAACCGGTATACATGAGTGTCCCTGAAGGTGTTGATATCTCTCAGCAACTAAGGGTGTCCCATGTGTGCGCTCTCAAAAGATCCCTTTATGGTTTGAAGGTGTCTCCAAACCTTTGGTACAAGAAATTCAGTGGTATCCTGCAGCAGCTAGGATTTGAGGCCTACCCCTTTCAGACCTGCATTTTTAAATGGCAGCAGGGAGCGAAGTATGCGTTGCTTATCATTTATGTAGATGATTGTCTTCTAGCTTCAAATGACAACAACAAGGCATGCGACGTAATTAAGGAACTTAAGAAAGAAATTCGAATCAAAAATTTGGGAATTCCTAAAAAGTTCTTGGGGTTCGAAATAATAAGGAATGAATCGAAAGGAGAGCTATTCATTCACCAAAGAACTGCTATTGAGAGTTTAATTTCCAAATTTCTCCCACTAGACAGTGCTGTTAGTGAGATTCCTATGAGTCCAACTACGTGCACTCTTTCTGGACAAATTAGTTCAACAGAGAACTCAGAGGTATCACCTTTTGTCCCCTATAGGGAAGTAATAGGTTCTCTGTTATATATCCAAAATTGTACTAGACCTGATATTTCCTTTGCAGTGAATTTCATGAGTCGGAAACAGGTTGGATATACTTTATCAGATTGGAAATGCGTACTAAAAATCCTAAGGTACCTTAAAGGAACCATGAATTATGGAATTCTGTTTACTGGTAACACCAATGATCTCGTGGCATATTCTGACTCATCATTGGGACTAAACGATCTAAACGGGAAATCCACTACGGGATTTTCAGTCAAAATTTTTGGGGACTTAGTATCGTGGAAATCAAAGAAACAAAGCCACGTCGCTCTTTCAACTTGTGAAGCCGAGTACATTGCTATGTCACAGGCCTGCAAGGAACTAGTTAACGTCCGTAGTCTTTGCAACTTTTTGATTGGTCTTGACATTTCTCCTACTTTAAAATGTGACTGTTCTCCGGCTATAGCAGTTGCAATGACTAACGACTCCAGAACACTGAAACATGTAGTAAAGCTTTGTATGCACTATGTGCATGAATTATATAAGAAGAAAAGAGTAAACATAGAATGGGTTTCTACAAATAATCAACTCGCAGATTGTTTTACTAAAGCTTTGCCACATAACAAATTTGTGCAATTTAGAGAATCATTGTTAACAAGTCTCTAATCTGGTGTTCTGTTTCCCCAAAGCAGGTGAGGACGAGCCCTGGAACTGAGAACGTCGATCCCCCGACTCTCCTCGTCTCATCTACACGACATGAATGGAATCCTCGCTTCAGTCTCAGTTGAATTTCGCGCATCATTCAATTAGATAAATTCCATTTCTTAACATGTCAGTAGCTTTTCAAATGTAAATTCCTCTCGCATCTCATTTGCATTTGCAGCTGTATAAATGTAAATTCACTTGCCTCAATTTTACATTTTTGATTTGTCATAAATTCAAAGTCATGAAGATTAACTATTGTTTGCGAATCCTTAACAAAGTTTGTTGAATTAATCTTCACTAGATTCACGTGTTCACTTTGATAGATTGGATTTTTGTTTGTGAAAATGCAATAATATCCGTTGTGATCATTGCCTGAAATATGATTTCAGGCAAAAACAATTTTTACGGAATGTGTGTATTACATGAGTCACTGACTCTTGAGCATTTCTGAATAATAACGAGCATGACCCGTATTGGGCATACTATTCGGAAATGGTTGAGGGTTCCCCTTCAGTGAGGCTTCACCCATTGAAGAGGAGGGAGTGCCAGAAATAAGAAGTCTTCAATGAGTGACTCTTACCCTGTGACGTCATACGGTTCATGTAGTCATGTACCGAGTATCCACAATACATGGTCTATTATTGCATTTGTCAAAAAGCGTATTGTATTTTGTTTCTGAATATTTTCTATTATGAAAATATTTATACAATTTAATGTATTCATCCGCATTACATGTTCTTGCTCATAAGCTTTGAAATTGTGTAAATTCAATGAGGATTAGCTTAAGCCGAACCATGTAATTGGTAACATTGTACGCGTTCAGATGCCTTCAGCGTATGTAAGCTTTTGTTCTTCCCATTCGTTCACCAGCCGTCTTACGACATAGCTTGTTTGCGTACTTACTGCTCTCTTGTCTTGCTTTTGCATTTCCAATCATAATTCGAGTCATTCAATAGTTAATTGAATAAACTAGTATCAATCATAATTCGAGTCATTCAATAGTTAATTGAATAAACTAGTATTAATCTTAAAGTCAGTGTTTCGTCTACATATTTTCGACCCCCATCTCCAGACCTTCGTTTCAACGGTGAGTTCGTTTCATAATGCATAATGCATGATATTTGGTATTTTTCGTTTGCACTCAAGTAGGTAGATTGGTTGTCTCAAATAATGTAGTATCGCTCGTTGAAGCTTACAGCCGATAAGTTTAAATTAAAAAATTGCTGGATTAAAAACGTTTTTACGGTATTACCTACATACGTACCTCCTAGTATAATTAGAGAGTTCCTGGTTACCACGGTGTCTTAATACGGTGTACGTGAATCTAGGGAGAACCAAAATTTTGCTAACAACGCTGGCTGTTACTACGGTGTTTCATGTGTCTTCACACGTCGTCTCTTATCAATTTTGTAACCTGAAGCTGATTCCGACATCTTGTATTTCTCCGACTCGGTTATCCTTCATCCAGATCTCACATTCCATAATTTATTATCATGTGGTGTATTGTTCTGTTTTCGATTCGTAGTGTTCTTTGCAAAGTGAACCTTTGTTATCGGATAAGCAATTTTTTTAAATCTCTCTCCCAAAATTTTTTGGTTGCGTTTTAAGATACATGGATTTCAAAAATCGAATTAGTCCGTTGTCCGTCCTTCCGCCGTTTTATTTGTGCAATGAAAATCAGCGTGAAGTATTAGACTTCGTAAGCTTATATATCACGCTAGTTGATTGAGCAAAGACGAGCTCGACGTGTTCCAGGTTTACCTTGAAGACATATTCGTCCGACTAGTCTTGGCGATCGTTCGAGTAAGTTCTAGCTCAACTATGTTAGTAGTAATATTGGTGTATGGAGATATAAAGGTCGGTATCAATATACAGATTATATGCATTTTGTGTAGAAACTCACTAAAATAATACATGTTCGTATCTTAAAAGTTTAATGTTTGTATCATGAAAAAGGTAGATATGATTAGAATGAAATTATTTTATCCGTTTTTCGGCAAACCTTTATCCTCCGATTTGTTGGCTAGTTGTTTTTTGGCACTCGATAAATGGACTGCTTCGAGTGAAAATAGGATGTATATAAATAAATTTAGTAGGTATATTTTAATATAATTATATATTTAATTTATATTTTAAATAATATATTTAATATATTAATTCAGTATAAATTTTAATATGAAAAATATGAACTGAATACGCTTATCACTGAAACCTTCCTCGGGTTTACATTTACGGGCGAAGTTTCGAAGACGTGGTAACGAGGACGTATTAAGACTCGATCTTGCGTTGCCAATCTAGCGGTCTCCTACTCACGTCGTCCACTTCTACTAATTCGTCAGCTGTTTCCAGATCAGCTGATCATGGCTCACGGGCACCGTGTAAACTAAAAACGTGGTAACCAGGAACTCTCTATTATCTGTTGTTGAAAACACTGATGAAATTACCATGGCAACTACAGCTATTACCGTGGACACCGAATTTGAAATTTTCCAAAAACTAGGTTTAAATTTGAGAGTTGATCTGGGTAATATGTATTTTTGCAATCAGTGTTGACTAAGGAACCACCCTGAATTTTTTCAAATTTTTTTGAAGACTTTTATTTTTTGAAATTTCTGTGTCCGAAAGTTGCCCCTAGTTTGAGAACGGCCCGTATAACCTTTTTCTTTAATGCAACATATCCAGAATGATCAATATTCTACCGAAAATATTGATTTGAGATGTTTTCGTTACACATTCTGTATGGTTTTGGAAGTGCCCTTGAACACTGTAGCGTTTTCCAAATGTGACCTCAAAATGTTGTCAGTTTTGGCTGACTTTGTTTCTAAGCCCAGAAAAATTCCTCGGTTCAATGAACTATCTCTCTCATCGAGGCCTCTTAATCCTACTTCATAAAGACCAAACAACTTGATGCAATCTATAATTTCAGAAAGTATATATTGATTTCTGTCAACTTGCTAATCCTGTGATGTGATTGAGATGTTTTTTATTAGACTCGTGAGATTTAATCCGATCTGTCAGATGGTTTATATCAGTCACACCATTCTGAGTCCACAACCCATCTCCACCTAATATTAGGCAAGGAAAACCAAACAGAGCATTCTTTCTAGGGCACCCACTTTGCCAAGCTAAATTGAACCTTTTCCAAACCAAGTTGAACTTTTTTTTTTTTTTTCCGATCATTAAAAACTCTCAAAATGACCGGCATGAATATAAACTGACTTAAAATGCTCTGATATGGACGTATGTAGACTTGAAAAAAATAAATAAACCCTCGAATGACAAGCTTGCATAATGAGGTAACTTTTTTCCAACAGTGAATTAAAGGTACCCGGAAAGTGTACCGTTTTTAGGATAGTTTAACGTTTCCCTATCTCGCAACGAGATAATTCGACAAACCTTCCGGGTACCCTTAATTCAGATTTTCCAGTTAGAATTTCAGTATTACTTCACCATCATAAGGTAATCACCATGGATTTGGCATATATAGTAGTAGAGTGCACCGAAACGGATTTGGTTGACTGACACTATTGGAAATTTCATATTTCTACAAAGTATTGTTGCGTGCTATCATAGAAATTTCCGTGTTCTAGGCGGTTTTGCCGTACGTTTCAACACGTTCGGAAGTCAGTACTTTCCACCGGTGGACAATTGAAAACCATTTAGTTTTCGAAATAGTTTGAAACGCGAGTATTTCATTTATTCGGATTCAATCCACACTTGTTTTGAACATTTTTCTCGTTCTTTTTAAATTGTTATCATGAAATTACTGATAGCAGAAGTACCTAAGCATGTTTTTCCCTCGCGCGGTACGAAGTACCAGCTGAAGAACGGTCGTTTTCAGCGAATTTTCGTAAAAAATTGAAGCTATTAACAACGGCTCTAAAATTTTAAAATAAAAATGTTTGTAAATTTTTCTCATAGAAAGCCGTTTTGAGACATTTTGACACGAAACGTGGAGTTTAGGTTTAACGCCTTCGCCTTTTCATAAGTATACATAAACCTATGTATATATATATATATAAAACACATATATCATGTGTAAATCCAAACGGTAACTCTCCTTAGATTTGCGATAAAAATTTAGTTCTTGCGCAAAAAAATCAAGCTTTCAAGCTTGAGTTCGTTGGCCAGCATTTTTTGAGCACATTAAATTAGTAAAACTTCAAAAAATGTGCTAAAAAAATCACTAAAAATTGGCTAAAAACGGCTAAGAATCGTTGAATTTATTTATTTATTTATTATTATTTTATTTATTTTATTTATTTATTTATTTATTTATTTATTTTTTTTTTTTTTTTTGGAGAATTTTACTCAAAAGGAGTTAATTGAAGATGAACTAGAACATTGAAAAATGTATGCAGAAATTTATGCTGGAAAATGTCCTTAAATTTCATCAATATCTGCCAAAAACTAGATAAAAAAAGTGTCGCGAAAAATTCCTTGACCCCCAGCCAAAAGACATATCCATGTCAAAAGTGCCGGAGCGTTGCATTTTGTGTGGAGAAAAAAAATGTGTCGGTCGCGAAAAAAAAAGTGTCGCGAAAAATTCCTTGACCCAAAGACATATCCAGCCAAAAGACATATCCATATCAAATCACTGCTGGGTGACGATGACAGTTTCGGAAACGCTCGGATTAGGTAAGCTCTGAGTATAACTCATTTCTATTTCCTTCTCACCTCTAGAACTGCAATTTAAGATTGAGATTTCAAGGAACTTTTGGGTAACAATGTCTAGCCACCGTCGTAGCCCATCTGATAACCCACGAGGGGTAGGAAGACTTGGTTCTCCAAGACCCCCGGCAAGAAAATAAAGCTTTAGCGTGAATATTATTGGAGAAGTATAAGTATTGTTCGGAAGCATGAAATTTAAAAGATATATCCATGTCAAATTTTAATTTCTCCCTTGATGGGAAAAACAAAAGATCATGGATATGTCTAGTACCTACTGCTTACCAGTTGGTACCTACTACTCAATTGTATACCAACCATGTAGTGCCTTCTTTTCACAAGATTATTCCATTATGGTTACAAAACAATATTAGTTTTTAACTTAGAGTAATAAATCAGCATTCCTTGACACTACAATGGCTTAGAGGTCATGAAATGTCGTGGTAAATTGAGAGCATTCCAAAAAGTGGAGAACGATTTTCCTGCTATGAAAACTATGGGAGTTACTCTTCCCTAGTAACGCCTTGGTTGTACGTGAAAATCAATAAAAAATGTGCCGGTCGGGAGAAAAAGTGTCGGTCGGGAAAAAAAAGTGTCGGTCGGGAAAAAAAAGTGTCGCAAAAAATTCCTTGACCCCCGTCAAAAGACAGATCCATGTCAAAACTTGAAAAAAGGTAAAAATCCAAAATATTTTCTGAATCGTCGCAAATTAATAAGAACAAGTTTTTGGCTATGAAATTGGTAGTTAAAAATTCCTTTTTACTTAAAGTCCTGAATTTCCGAAGCAACTCAACATAGTATCGTACGAAAATTCCCTCATAACATCACATGCTGCATGACTGAAACTTTTTACGCTCGCGATGGAGCCACGTAGGACACAGCTTAGTAAAATTGAAGTTCAAATGTGTTGCAGCATCGGATCCCAATCGCATCCAATAAACGGCAGAGATGACAGCGAGGGCGGCGAGATGTGGAAGTCGTGGAGCGCAACCCCGTCCCACGCTCAGGAGTCAGCAGATAGAGCTGACCTAGAAATAATATAAAGGGAAGCGCGTCAAGGAGCGTGGGAGGAGGAGAGAAGATGAGTGACCACGCATCAAACGCCAGCCAAATGAGAATCAGCCCGCGTGCTCGGGACAATGGAGCTGTGTGCGGCGGGTCTCTCACCTCCCCCGACCCAACAATGAGCGTGAGGGATGGATCCTGCAGGTACCTATGACAGGGGCAAGCCCGACATCGACATCTACCAGCAGTAGATAACGCGAAGTCTCTATGTCAGGAACGTAGACAATAGAGTCCGGCAATTAAAACCCGTCTCAATAGGAATAGCGTAGGTAATACGCTTTGAGGATCAGATCCCCAGCGTTGTAATCCACTAGGATCCATAGATCAGCGCCCTGAGCACCTTCTATTTAAATATCTACATCTAACAGAGTACTTATTTGCTTTCCTGAAGTACTTTTCGCATATACGTAAAACTATATAAAATACCAACGCGCTTACGGGAAGGGGGCTCCTTTTCGCGGAAAGGAGACAGGCCAGTTCGTTGAACCGTGTAACCATCCATAATATTACGCAAAGGTAACCTCAGTTCGTAAGTACTGGTTCTCCCGCTGAACTGCCGTAACAAGTTCTCCAATTGCCACACTTTTTCGAGAAAAGTAAAAGAAAATTACATGCAGATACATCGGTACATGGATCCATATGTCCGTGAAATACCTAAGTGTTTTGCGTCTCAAGTTAAGAATGTCTCAATAACTCAATTTCGCAACCTTATAATAAATTTTATTAGAACTACGAGTACATCACCAGATAATTTCAATGTTGCCATTATATCAGCTGATATTTACAAAGCAATTTTTATGTATTCTAGTATCACTATCTAGCGATTTATGATGGAATTTCGAGTTCGATCGTCTATTCAATAGATCCGCTAGTAGCGCGTGATTTCTCTATCTTCTCGCGCTTAGAAATTCGAAGGATTTTTTTCGATGTTCAAGCGAATCGATGTTTAGGGAAAGCGAACTATTCAACGTACAGCGTTGTGGGTGGTTTTAATCGATTCTTTGGGATTAAATTTATCATTGAGAAGCAAAAAATTATAACTGCTGCCTAGAAAGTTTTCGAGATCTCGATTTTTGAATGTTTAGCCCTTTAATACATCCATTCAGGGTTGATAAAAATTGAAAGCCGAGCTTCTAGGACCATCTAGATCCCAAATGTAATTTTTAACACAAGTTTCATATAGTTTGGTCAAGTATTTTCGGAGAAAAGCTGCGGACGGCGGACGGACGGATTTTTTTCTTTCGATTTTTGGATTCTACGCATCTTGGATCGTAAACCAAAAAATTTTCAGGGGGTGTTAAAAAAAAATGTTTTTTCTTGGTCGATTACAAAGGTTCATTATAGAAAATAATAAACCAAAAAACCGTCGCATTTTATTTTACAAATCTATGTGAGTGCGGAATCATACACTCAAAATCTATGACAAATGTAATTGTAGTATTACATTCTACTATTGTTGTATCCAAGAGGCTCCGCGTCAAATTTAAATTTCCTGGGATGAACAGGAGTGGCAACCCGTCATTTCATTCATCTCTTAATGTCCCAGAGAAGCTCCCTATCAAATGTTAAAAACCCAAAGTGAAAAGGAGAGAATTTAGTTATCTTAGCTGATCAGGAGCCCGTCATTTTTTTGCCTCTTGATGTCGTAGAGAGGCTCCCAAAAAATCTCTAATTCCAAGGATGGGCAGGAGAATTTGAATCATTCATCTGATCAGAATGGAACTCGTCACTTCATTCGACTCTAAACAACTTAGTTGTATATATAGGCACGTTTGGAGAATCCCACAGCTTTGGGATTGTCAATCCATATAACTCGTGCCTTGCACTTCATTCTTATCCGGTTATCCAATTCAGTTCAATTATTGTACTTAAAATATATCTGTACGGCCAAGCATTGAATATTTATTAACAGAAAGAGTGACAGAGCCAAGATCGTGAATGGGCCTCCATGATTTTATGAAAATTATCAACATTTTAAATATTTATCAAATAATAAAAGCGGGCAAAGCAAATGAACTATGTGATTGTTTCTAGCACACTATTATTATCACATCTGAATAAAGGTTTAACATCTAATAATTTTTATAAGGATCCAAATGATGTCATATTAAACTTTCGAGATCAATTTTTTCAAAGAGCTGATCGGTCTCTATAATGAATACAACGATTATTTTCAAAATTTGAACTTATAACATAGATCAGTGATTTTAGCCTTCAATGATCTGAGCTATCAGTTGTAGGATAATTCGTTCGTGTTTCACCATAGTTAACTACCTTACATTTCGCAAATTAAAGAGTTGTTCTCGTGTAATCCTTCATAATTATAGTGGTTCTTAGTAAACCAGCATTTAGCAGATCCGCCTCTGCGACACCCTGCTTTGGTTTCCACGTCTCGCTGAATTGCTTCTGTTCATGAGGTGACTTCCAGGAAGTTTTCCATGAAAGCAAATAATAACTTCTACTGCGAAAAAGACGAGCGCGACCACAGGTTTCCCTTTGAGGAGTGAAAACTTCCAGCAACTCTCATCCACAACATTTTAGAAACCCCTTCGCTGAAGCGGTGAAGTACCGCTTTGTCAATACAATAATCCACCAGGTTCTGTATCGCTTCAAAGTTGCCGCTAATTTTCACTCTGCTTTGAAACAGCCCCAAGAGAACGGCAAAGGGAAACGGCAGAAAGCAGTTAGAACTTCATGCCGTCTCTCTCCACTCACAAGTGGCTCCCTTCGCCCTGAGTCGTCGACAATCTACAAGTAAACGCCTTCACGGCGCTCTCAATGGGGGAAACTATCGTTTACAAAGGTCTTTTCACATATCCGCGGTTTCAGTTTGCTCCACAGCCCCTCTGCTGCTTCCCCCAGACTCAACTTAGTTTGCCGGAAAGTTTCCGTCGTAAAGGGTTTCCGGGAGGATGGTACAAGGGGGCTGGCTAGGCCTCTGCCTCTCCCAAGTCTACCGCTGTTCCGCCAAACTGTTGAAAACGCGAGACCAATTGGCCCCAAGCCACTCCAGCTCTAACCGCTTGATCCTCCCGCTAATCCACCCCAGCGACTAACTTCCGTCGGTATCACGCTTACTTTGACTTGATGCGTTTCAACAGGGCTGGGAAACCGTGAAATCCCATTAAAATCTATTATCGTCAACGGAGGTCTAGGCTTCGGGACTAAGCGGTCGATTGGATCTGCGGGGTTGTACACCCGCGGAATTGGATCCCGTCGTCTACAATTGCCTTGTTCGTTGACTATCGTGAAATCGTGATGGAGGAGGAGTGAAAATTACCCTACAACTTTAGGCCTAGACAAACACCCGTGCGTTAAATGCCATCTCTAAAAGTCTAATTGTGCAGAAAGGTCTGATGGGAGACCCTGATGCTTAAAAGCTTTCTGGCATTACAAAGTATCAACCACGTACGCAAACATTTGATGGAAAAAACTCGTTCTAAATAGTATTCTGCAATTCAAAAAAAAAAATTTCTACGGATGCATAATTTTGTACATAAATTTTCTAATATTGTTGATAAATTGGTTTTTAACTGAAATTTTGCTAACAATATGAATACAACGATTTTTAGCCGTTTTTAGACAATCTTTTAGAACATTTTCTGAAATGCGAGCAATTAATGTGCTCAAAAAGTTCTAGCTAACAGATCCATAGAATCATTTGATTGTGATTTCTCCATCTTCTCGCACTTAGAATTTCTCCTTTTTTTCCCCTCGATGTTCAAGCCCTTAGGAGGAGCCGGCTTTGCCTTTACCTCTCCATCACTAAACATCACTGGAAGCTTCAGGTTATGGAAGCAAGGTTCCAAATACACAGCAGAAACGTACACCGTTGTGAAGACACTAGAACGCATCATAGAGGAGTACTCTAACCACGGTATAAATAGCACAATGATTGTGACAGATTCGAAGAGTGCAACCACCAAACTAAATAACATGACCATCGCATCTAAACTCACTCTCATTGAAAATAATATATTGCAGACCTTGAGCAGGCAGAAGGTGTTTGGGATCCGGACGACATTCTGCTGGGTACGGGGAGTTAAGGGATCCACCGGAAACGAAGCCGCAGATCGTGAGGCCAAGCTTACCATCTCACTCACTTATCCACAACCCTCCCCTGAGTTTCTTCATAATGATAAAAGGAGGTCCCCAGCTTTAGAGCTCTTCAGTAATTGGAAGGCCGCAATCATGAATCATAATGATTCTAGCATCTTCCAAAATAGAATTGTGCCATTTATTGTTTGACTTTCTGAAGAGCACCATTGTTAATTTGTGATTCGATGTGAGTTTTGTTTAATAGTGAATTTAAATTATTAAATGGGAGTTTGTGATTATTGTTTTTTAATATACTTAAATGTACTGGTAACGCCTGTAAAAAAAAGCGAACTGTTTAATACAGCGTTGCGGATGGTTTCAATCGATTCTTTGGGATTAAATTTATCATTGACGGGCAAAAAATTATTAATGTTACTCAGAAAGATTTCGAGATCTCGATTTTTGAATGATTAGCCCTTTAATACAACCATTTACGGTTGATAAAAATTGAAAGCCGAGCTTCTAAGACCATCTAGACTCCAAATGTAATTTTTAACACAGGTTTCATTTAGTTTGGTCAAGCATTTTCGGAGAACATCCACGGGCGGCGGACGGACGGATTTTTTTTTTTTTTTTCCGGGAATCAAACACCAAAAGACACTATTCTCTTGGGAAATATAACGCTGATTATAAGATTACGGTCAAAAATTAGAATCGATTGAAAGGTACTTACTTGACTTCCGTGAATTCGATCATGGTTTGAGAAATCGAAAAACATCATTTCCTGGGAGTAATTATCGAAAAGTTACTATTGCAAGAGCCAAATCACATTGTAGGTTTTCTTCTGCTCTAATTACAAGAGAGGGGAATAAAACAGAACAGGAGAATGAAAGATAAATTCGGACAGAAGTCAGATTATAAACCGGAGGATTCCGAGACTAGGGACCCCGACGGTAGCCTACTATCTCTAAATTATAGTTTCCAAAACATCAATGTCGTGTTTATCACGATAAAACAGTTCAAATGAACTAATCCCGATATGAAATACAGTAAATAAAAATGAAGCAGTTGGAAGAAAGTCGTAAAAAAAATATAATAATAATAATAACATTAATAATAATGATGATGCACTTATGCCTGAATGTAAGTATAAACAACGTTGAGATGTCTGCCAGTGGTCTGCCGCTGACCGCTATTGCTGATAACGTCGCGCATGCGCACATCTTCTTCTCTTTGATGAAACTGATAACTTTCAACTCACCATAAGGGATAAAATATTAGGATTGAAATATTCCAAAAATCGTTATTTCAAAAAATATTTAATTATATTTGATAGGTTTCATTTCAAAGAATCGAATGCGGCCAAAAGGCATTAGTATTGTAGAAAGAAAAAAAAACCCAGCAACACGACCGTGAATCCTACGGCCATTTTCAGACCTACCCTTCAGACTGAACTTCAATTGATCGGGTGTGGTATTATCTAATTAGGTAATGTAAACCAAATTGTAAAATTTGAAAAGTTGTGTTTATTAATTAGCTTTCAGGTAGCGGTATGAACTCGATGGGTATGCAGGCGCCGAAGGTTCGGATCTGTCACTCCCAGCGACTCTACGCCCATGAGCTAAAATCCTTGACGCTTCAGGAATTCAACGAAGAGACAGTAAGTAGCTGAAATTCCTCCCAGAGGCGAAGAAGGTGGAAGCAGTGAGAGGTATGGGGGGCGGGATACAATTTGCATATAAAGGTGACGGTGTTCTTGAAAGTCATTGTGAGGGAACAGAAGCTGTCTTGACGCCTCCTACGCAGTGTTGAGGCCGATTGTGTGTATAGTCCTATATGTATATATATACTACATACAATGATATCTTCGAACATGACTACCAACGGCATCGGTAGTAATGGAGGGGTGATCTCTCCTCGAGATAAGACCTCTCTATCTCTTCACGTCTTAGTTTCCTCGTAGAACTGAGTAGGTGAAGAAAGGCGATATATCGGACGTCAGTCATACTGGGTAAATCGCGAAGATAGATACACTGTTATACCTCATCCAGTGATATATAAACTAAGCTGGGGTGATGAGACAACACAAATATGAACACAATAATTTAGTACAAACGTCATTTCACACACTTATGAAAATTTACGAAATTGTAAAAATTCAAGTTCACACCAGAATTGACTAGATAAAATGGCTCCTCCCAATATTTGCACACTGAAGATGACGAAGCCATTTTTGATTATCTCTATAAAATTATATAATTTCAATAAAATTCAATGACTCCCGCTGGAAATAAAGTGAATGAATGTCTATCGCCTACTGCAAGGTGAAACGGATTAGAATTGATTAGCGGAGTACTTCGTATAATAGTTGAACACGAAATGAAATATATTTACTGAACTTATACATGGCTGTGCCAACTTGCGATCATGAGTCTAAACCACATTATGTCACGGCTTTCCAACAGTCCCCCTCAAGGAAACATTTTAACATACATTAAGCCCTCCAGGATCCCATGTTGAAGCTTTTGGTTCACGTTGAGTTCCATGTTTATTTTTTCATGTTCTTCAGACTTCCACTGGATTGATTTGGAAGTGTGCTCCGAACATTTGAAACAATTGACATAACACTGAGTCAGAAATTTTGTTGGATTTAGCGAATTATCTAAGACAAAATGAGCTGTTTAGATGACTTCAAAATTTTTAATGGTGGGAAGAGGGGCCCCCAACAGATCCGTTTCATACATCAAAGAAAACAATCCTAGATTATTACACACACACACACACACGTTCATATCTATTTATAGGGTGTACTTCCAGACGATAAACGATAACTACCTTAAAATACGGCGTAAAAAATTCGTTTTGGCCAAGATGCACAACTCAGGTCACTTTACCGAACCGTGACCTTGATGTTATTTGACGCTACCCCTATTAGCTCAGATATGTCTTGCTTTAGGCCATTTCAATCATACTCATTTATCTTAGCTTGTCTGGTCCGTTTCATGTGCGAGCTGCCAATCTGATAGCCACTAACCACTGGACATCCTGGATTGTGGAAGACCCATCAGGCTTTATGGTAATGAAATCTGGCTTCTTGCATAAGTCACCTGACATATTATAAAGTTTCCACACATTCCAGCCAGTTAAGACAAAGCACCTGCTATCTGCTTGGAAACCACATAATGACGTCGAATGCGGGCAACATGAGTTGGTGGACACTTCTGAATTTTGTAATATAGGTTCTCATTATCACCCTGACTGTCAAAGCAAAGGACTACCTACTACCCTACGTCTGTAAGCCCTTACTTAGACGACTCATGGGGCCAATTGGTCGGCATAAAAGTTCGGAAGGAGGTGACCCAATGCCTTCTGAAGCCCACGCCACCCATTAGGGATTCCCATTTAATCCCTACGGGGGAGTCAGAGCACTAAGTTCTTTACCATACAATGAATAACACATACCAGCATCAAACTCACCAGATAAGCTGAGTTTTGGGACTGTTGGTGTTGTTCGGTTACACCACAATAATTGCTGTCTGGCAAAGTCAAAGTCAGGGCCGCGTCCCAGCTCGAAACGTCAAGTGGTGTAAATATGGGATACTGGCTGAGAGAAAGGCGATAACTGACCTCACGTGGCTTCGACTGGTGAGTGGATATTGACACTAGAGACACCAGGTGTGAAGCCTAGCCAAGAGCGCAGTGCAGAGTGAACTTCTCGGTCCAATGCAAGCAGCCTCTTCGCAGTAAGTCTGCCCATATGTTAGCTCTGGCAGAAAGACAAAGGAGGCGCGGCTTTTGCCTTTCTAACACAAGTTCCAGCTACACGGCTTGCGGCAATGATGGCCACACACATAAAGTCGAACCCACCACCATCACCACACGTGCGCGCACACACACACACACACACACTATGTTAGATAATTTCTAAATTGAACTATTGAACTGTATATTGTGTAAATATACAGTTACGAAAAGAATATATGTATATACATGTATATATACATGTCAACCATCATTTTTAAACATTTGGAGACTGTTTATCAATTAACAAACATTTCTAACAAACAGAGAGACTTTGGGAACATTAAAAATGTTCACGTGAGTAATCAAGTTGGATATTATTCCTATGAGCGTAAAAATGAAAAATATTATTGTCAAGTATATAATACTTCGCGAGTCAAGTCTTCACTTTGTTTGAACGAGGTCGTGAGAGGCGGTGGGCTGCTTTGTTGAGTGAAGCGCCAGTGGAAGGCAGTGAGAAGAGATGGGAAGGGATGGGACGCACAAAACGCTGATAATCGCCGACCTATCGACGTTCGTGTCACACAGAAGGTTTTGAAGGTTGAAAAGGGGGGAGCGCTCAAAGTCCGCCTGACGGTCTGACGCGTGAAAAGGAATAGTTGTCACGAGGGGGCTTAGAAGAACGACACTCCCCGTATCGGGTACACCGACCTACAAGAGGAAGTTTCTTTCGCGGTATTCACGTCGAAAATTAATGGAGGAGACATTTTTTGTGACTCAAAACATCCTGAGAGTAGGGTTAATCTTTTTAGATGCACGAAGAAGCAATAGAAGTAAAAATCTGTCAGCACAGCTTAGTTATTAAAACACCCATCCCCTTGGTTTAGCACAAGAATTTCAATTGATATTCAATTAATAAAGCTCAGTATTCTCCTTCCCAACAACCCAAATGTAAACTTCAACAATCTGCCTGAAATTTCATTTCCGTAGCCTTCTAGATATAAAATATCTAGCCCAATCCTAACAATCCACTAGATGTAAGCAATGATTCAATAATCATTGTTAGGAGATATTATTATCGATAATTATTCAGTTTGAGATGGAATGTCAGAGTGGCGATTTGTCTGTGTATTCCTAACATTGGTGACAGCGGTGGGGTGGATTGGAAGTTTCAAAGCAGAATTGTTTTAGAGAATTTAGGCACTAAAGACCAAGTTAAGAAAAAACGGTGACACAATAAAATCGGCAAAATTTATGAGGAAGCCAACCTTCCGGACTTGGGTCATCAGGGAACACCGATTTTAATGTGTTCGGTTAGGATTTGAAGATGCTCCATTAAAAATTAGATGTACCATTTAGTTATAATCAATAAATATTCAATTTGAGTTGGAATTTTTTTCTACTACAATTTAAAATGTATTTTCTTCTACTTCTCTGGTAGTGAAGTAGCGATGTTCTGAAACAGCAAATTTTCAATAGCACAGCATTCTTTAGCAATCAAATTTTTCGGCCTATAGGGATGTTGAGCCCAATTTATTGATAATCAAACGTATTTTTGTGGACCCTTCTGAGAACCGAAATTTCCATTGAACCTCGTGCAGTATTATACTACTCCTTGGAGGTCACGTTCATTTATTTTGTATTTTTTGTTATTATTATTTTCTAAACTGCTTTTGTCCCAGATTATCCCCTTGAACAAAAGGAGCAGTCAACTTTATGGATAGTTATTCCCAACAGAGAAATGAGTTTTGCCCCTGCGTAAACTTGGAGATCAGTGAGTTTTATTTGACTCCATCCCCTTGATAATTGACACCGACCCACTGAAACAATTTTGAGTCGATTATAGAAATATGTAAACTACGAGTATGTACAAAAATAAGTGGTATTCCACGGAATGATTTTTTTTAATTTAGTACAACTCAGCGCTGGTATTGTGGTCAACAGGTGATTAGTTCATAATATTGCAGTACGGGTATCAATCCTAATCTCATCGCTGATAGGTCACTGAGCAGACTCGATTAAAATATTCATTTTTCTATTCCCTCTTTCTTCTGAAAGACTGTTGGATGTAGGGAAATAGGAATAATTCCTCAACTTCTTGTCCTCTTCAAATTTCTATCGGCAGTTTGGTGTGCCTCGAATAGTCTGGGTCATACATGTGACGTCAACAGCGAAACGTGTTCCAGTCACGTGGCCATCAATTTGGTAGGTGAAGCCGTCCACTAATATGCAGCAGATCCAGCACCTACATTAGGACTTCTTGTTCATACCGTACACGCGGACTTGATCAAGCCAGCGTCAAGTCGAGGACTTAGAAATAGGGAGTAACATCATATGTTATTAAAAAAATAGCCGGAATACAATTGAAATCGGAAGCTAAATAATAAGATTACAAGAATTTATTTGGTAAGAATGATATTACATTAAAAAATATCACAAGATGCAACTAGTTCAGCAGATTCGGAATAAATCATAATAAAGACAAATTAAACTTCTAATCGTGCATCATAAGCCATAACAACGACTTCTCATTAATATTTCTACAATTAGAACATTTTTCGTAAACAATTTTTCACGTTCAAAACGCATACAAACTTCCTCTGGATAACTTTCTGATAGTACCGACAAAAATACATCTTTTCAATAATCTTAACCATTTTTCAGTCGTAGTATTTTAATTGTAAAAATAACACTGCCCTTCAAACGCATCCGTAGTTATTTTTTTAGGCTATTTTTTCATCTCTCTTCCATGAACAGAAATAGGGAATGTAGTAACATGCTGTTACCTTTCTAATCCCATTTTGTGAAACTACTTCCATTCCATTTTGAATGTCGTTCTCTTGAAACTATATATTACCGTACCGAGCGTTACCTATACATATACCTATATATATTATTTCATTTCTGTAAGAGGACCAGAAATGAATCAGTTTAGAAATCAATCAGTTTTTCAATAGCTTTTTATCTTATTTCAATAAGGATGGAGTCCAGTCCAAAAACTGCTACGTCCGTCCGCCTCCGCCGGACGCTGTGAGTGGAATATTCTGCCCAAAATTCATCACAGCGGTCTTTTATTGAGCAAGAAGGCGGGGGGGATGCAAATGAATTTGATCAAATAGTGTAAAATATTACAAAACCAGCATACTGAAGAGTCCCTGCAGAGAACTCACGATTTTTCGAAGATTATGTGGAAAAGTGGGAACACGCACGAATGCTATATTTCCCGAATATTCGCATGGCGCGAGCCAAAGATGAGCATATTTGTAACCGCGAATACGAATATATTCACAGACAAGCATCCTAAGCCGTCACAAATGCCTAAGTGTGGACGGACGGGGATATTGACTGGGGCTCCGAACTATCAAGGTCCGCCGCTAGGAGCGCTAGGGGGCGACGGACCTAAGGAACATGGTGGTTGACATGACTTTCCCCATGTTGATACCTTTCATTGCCTCTTTTTGCTCTAAAATTCGTTTCCCGCACCACCAATCTCATCAATACTGGTCAAAAATGAGGATTACATTTTTATTGAATAAATTATTAAAAAAAGAAACACGCAAATAAAAACAAATACGTCAAAAATCAAAAACAACTAGTGTTCGTCGCGACTGCCCTTATAAACAACAAAATAGAGCAAATCGGTAAGGTCCTTGTTAAAGTGCTGCGCTCTACCTCGAGCTTCTGATGTTCGGAGCCCCATTGCGTAGGCTAAGCAGACAGAAGTTAAACACTGACATCTGAACCGAGATACAGAAATGCACGCGAAATGGCCACTGCTCCATAAACAGTGACTTAATTCTCTCTAAGGGCTTTGTAACAACACTCAAAACAGCTCATCATTCAGAAAAAGACGATAAGAATTTACCGTAAAACTATTAAGTATTCGCCGTATTTATTCAGGGGTAAATCCGTTCTTTTCATTGCGCGCATAAATCATTTGAGGGGTTGTTCGTAGCGTGCATCGCTGTTCGCGTGTCGAGTCTTCCAAGGTCGTAGATGAAATAAATAAAAGTACATTCCCCAACGTAATGCAAAGCAAGCGAAAGATGAATGATTTTTTTATGTAATGTATCCGTACTTGAATGAATGGAAATACTTACGTTTCATCAACAGAAATACATGATTACGTAATTTAAGAGACTTTTAATGACTACTAGTTGAATTAGTCTATCAGAATTTGTACTTTTTACGTACACATTAATGGCATGTATATAAAAAATGTATGTTAACTGTAATAATTATATTTAAAATAACTCAAAATTACTGTTACGTTTGCAAAAAATAATATAATTCAATAAATTCCTCGCATGCTAACCCATTAACCCTTTGCTGCCCGCCAACGTGGTATATCGGACGCCTGTACTTTCCGAAGCTGCTCTTCAACGCTGAATATCGGCCTACTTGTCCTTTCCGTTGCTGCCCGCCGCTGATAATAGCTGTTCTGAGATACGCGCTCTTTCACTGTATAACTAAGCCTGTTCAGTGTGTGATTTCTATTAGGATTCTCATCATATTAGTTACTGAAAGGGACAAAAGAAAAAAAAAAAAAAAAAAAAAAAGCGGAAGGGTCAAATTCGCTAATCATGTTCTTGCGATTGTTTGAGGCCATGTTACAAACGCACCGAGGTAAGTACTGTGAGATTTGTTCAATAACTATTTTCTGTTTTCATCCCTAAACTATGAAGCCGATTTGTTCATCTTGTTTTCAGACTTAATCCCACCCCGAAAGGTATTTATGGTATTTCGAAAGAGCACAATCCTACACAGCATGTTACTGAAAGGTAGGTAAACCAAACCACTTTTTCTGACTCAATCCAATTAAATCACTTCCGACTCATAATGGGGCTTGCGAATTCGCTATCATCAATGACAATAATTTTGACCGGCAGTAAACAGAATGGGTAATATCGCATTATAGAACGTTCTTCAGTATTTACCTTCCCGCTGGGCACCCAGAAGCCAGTCTGATGTCTGAATCGCACAACAAACAACCACTAAAATCGGATATGATTTGAGGCGTTGCTTGATCTAAAATCTTACGTTTATTACCGTTGAACCTGTTATATATATATCCCCTCCACCTTTCTCTCTTCTACCCATGATTTAAATCTTAAAATATCGACAGCGTGGTTAAAAACAAAACAGATAGACGTGCGAGGCAATGAAATTTCAAGCACGGAACCCTTTGTGAATTGGCACGGGTAGAAACCAACGATTTTGCCACATACAGAATTACATAAATCAATTTCGTTCAATTTTGAATAATTTACACCTCTGTAATCGTCCAAGGAACAAAAAGGTTTAAGCACACCCTCAAAATTGTTGGTTTATGTTTCAAAATGCGCATAATCGTTTTAAAAAAAAAATCAGTCCACCCGCCGCGCCGTCCAGAGATTTTCCCCGAAACTACAGAATCAACATTGATGAAACTTGGTTTAAAAATAACAAATGGGGTCAAGTAGGTCGTAGAACTTCTGCAACAATTTCGATCAACGCTAAAGGGTACAGTTGAAGAAGTCAAAAAATATAAACACCAGAGATCTCGAAAATTTTCTAAATAACAGTGGTTTTTCTGTTTGGTAATTATAGAAATCACATTAATGAGTCGAATGAGCCTACCCAGATCGGTGTACGTTCATCCGTTCGTTCTCTCAAAGAGTTTTGGCAGGATAGAATATAGTTAACATGCGGGTAAATGGAAAACGGTGAGAACATAGTAAGAATCCGCCTTATAACCTTTGATGATCGTATTAGCTGATATAATGCACGAATGGAACTCTGATTTCACGAAATAATTTTAACATAACTTTTGTCAAGTATATGTAAATGGGCGCAGATTGCTGTTTTATTTTCTCATTGATTTTCAGTTGGTGAATGCCTACGCCTGTGAAGAAATACTTAGATTCTCATTTACAACTGTACTTAGATTTCAGCTCTTGTTACGTACAGAACGACTAGTACCTAAGGTGTAGGTGTTCTATTAATTCTATTAATTTTCTTTCAGTCCTTGCAGTTATTATTAGATAATGTACCATAGAGTACCTATAAATTTAATACATATAGACCATTGATATGCGTAGAACGGCTATAACTAACAAAAATAATAAACCTTTGTGTAACAATTTGCAGCGTTTTTTCCCTATGATTTAAATCCAGTATATTCTAAAACAGATTGGTACAATCTTTCAACAGAGTGATGAACTCTCGGGTACCTGATTAAAAACGTATTAAGGGGGCGCCGAATGGTAGATAATGTGGTTTAATAAACTTTTCTCGGCCAATAATGGACCGATTTCGATGATTCTTGCGGCAATCTACTGGTTTTGCAATTCTACAAGGAATTGAGCCTCTGATATGTTCAAATTCCAAAATTTTCCAATTTAGATAGGTACTATTTAACAATTTTACTTTCAAACTTCGAGGTCTGTGGGACCTAGAGGTTTCGAAAATAGAACGAGCGCTGCAAGAATCATTGAATTTAGACAATTATTGGCTGCAAAAAGTTGAATATACCGTTTGGTCATATTTTGAATTTGGAGGGAGCTTTGAGCCGTTTTCTGGATAGGACAGAGTTCGCGCGTCTACCACATACTACGCGTGTCACTACATACGAATCACTCACCTTTCCCGCTCTTTTGATTGGAAAAGCGCCAGTCAGTCAACTTTCTGAGAAACATGCCTCGTATTACTGACAGACATTCTATAAAGCTGTTTGGTTAATGCGTTTTTTAGCTGAAGTAATATACAGGGTGATTCCCTCGCAGATTCAAAGAAAATTTTGGTGAAACTAAATCAAAAATAGAGTAAAATGCCGCCAATTGCATATTTTCATCTCAAACCGTTCTCGAGATATGATTTTTTAAAGGTTTTTAAAGGAAAACCGTGTTTTTTTTCCTTTTAAACTCAAATTTCTCCACTTTACTTCATTCAATTTTACTTTTGACCACATTTTCGGAATCAGCATTAAATTTACTATAAGAATAGTGTGATTGGGTTCTTAAAAAGTACCATCCGAAGACCCTCACATCAGCTCAAACATTGACGATTTTGAAAAAATAATATTTCTGAAAATCTTTACTACTCTTTTAAAAAGAATCCTGGAAACTGGCAAATCTCATGAAAACTGCTTCATCTAATATTCTTTCCAACGGTATTATCAATTTTACTTTTATTTTGTTATTTAGGGAAGAAAATAATGTTTTAAAGTTAAAAAATGTGGGTTTTTCAATGAAATTGTTGGTTTTCTCGAAAGATGACCCTCCATGAACCAACGAGTATGGGGTCGGTTTCTATGTATTTTTTCTCGCTGGATCGAATGGAAACTCTTGCAGATCTCTCAACTACGTTATAATCGAGTTTTACACTTTAATTAACTAGTTTTACCCCATAACACACATACATTTCATCGGAACAAAACAAACTAACCATTTGCGATTTCAAGTGTAAAACTCGGTTATAACGGAGTTGGAGAGATCTACAAATGTTACCATTCGATACAGCGTGAAAAAATACATAGAAACCGACCCCATACTCGCAGGTTCATGGAGGGTCATCTTTCGAGAAAACAAACAATTTCATGGAAAAACCCACATTTTTTAACATTAAAACATAATTTTCTCCGCTAAATAACAAAATAAAAGTAAACTTGATTATACCGTTGGAAAGAGTATTAGACGAAGCATTTTTCATAAGATTTGCCAGTTTCCAGGATTCGTTTTGGAAGAGAAGTAGGTAAAGTTTTAAAGATTTTCAGAAATATTCTTTATTCAAAATCGTCAATGTTTGAGCTGATGTGAGGGTCTTCGGATGGTACTTTTTA
The DNA here is from genome assembly GCA_030762985.1 of Adelphocoris suturalis. Lineage (NCBI taxonomy): Eukaryota > Metazoa > Arthropoda > Insecta > Hemiptera > Miridae > Adelphocoris > Adelphocoris suturalis. The sequence continues at coordinate 125,246,616 of CM061040.1, forward strand.
AGAACCCAATTACACTATTCTTATAGTAAATTTAATGTTGATTCCGAAAATGTGGTCAAACGTTAAAATTGAATGAAGTAAAGTGGAGAAATTTGAGTTTAAAAGGAAAAAAACATGGTTTTCCTGAAAAAACCTTTAAAAAATCATATCTCGAGAACGGATTGAGATAAAAATATGCAGTTGGCGGCATTTCACTCCATTTTTGATGCAGTTTCACCCAAATTTTTTTTTACATCTGCGAGGGAATCACCCTGTATATAAATATCTATCTGGTTCTATTGAACTATATGTAAATTAATGGATGAAAGAAAATTTCACAAATAAAAAGAAAGAGAAAATTCTGATATTTCGCTGATTATTCTTGATCACAGAAAAAATACGAATGTTATACACAATATTCTATGCCGTAGGAACTAAGAATTTACAATCAAATAATGAAGAAAAGGGCTGAACCCTATGGACTGACGACTGAGGTACTATGTATTTATTATTTAACTTAATAATACTAGGTACTAGGTGCAAAAGCCAATTTACGGTTACAAAAAAAAAATAGAAAAGCTCAACTCATAATTAATAGTGATGACTAAAAATAATTGAAACAGAGAAAAATTATATGAATGAATGAAAATTATAAATCTCTGGCACAAATATAAATGTGTGGAACTGATAAGTTAAGGACTGTTTTGAAGCTTGACAAATATTCATCAAAGTAATCAAAAATAGTTGCATGTATAAAAGCGTTTTTTGTTCTCGAGGCATGCGGTGCAAGAGACGATGTGTTTGATAGTGTTAGACAGCGAAAGAGAGATGGAATAGTGTGTTGAGGCGTGTGGCATAGCATGGTTCATTGATATTAACGCGAGAAGAGATGGACAATCCAAGATGCCAAAAGCTTGAGGTTAATAAAAATGATGTCCGCCATCTAGGGTCTAGCTGCCAGCAACATAGGGAGGCCACGTTTCGCTGAGCAGGGAATTGTTAATTCCATCAGCTGGTATTTTTAATGTAAGAAATTTCCGCTGCTCTGATTTTGAATGGGAGGAGTCAATTTCTCTGTAATACGTCTGAATTTCGGCGCAGTTATAACGTAATTATTTCTCATTAAAGCCACCATCATTACGAAAACGCACTTCCATTACATAATGGAAACGTGAGTAATAGTCCTCCAAAAATTCACGTCCTCCGTGCTTCATCTCTTAAGAGAAGAAAAATAAAACCTCGAGGGTGTTTTCCTCCTATAGCTTTCGATCTTCAAATCATTTACCGCCCTACAAGACCCAAAAGAAGATGCTCCTTCCAGGAGGAAAAGAGGCATCGAAATTAATGGATAACCCTTCATTGGAGAAGATTAAAAAGGCGGAAAAAACCTGGAAAAAATACACTCGACGCTCCTGATAAGGAAAAATTTTCAATCTACCTCAACGTCACAGTTCAACCCCTTTTCTCTTTTCGCGATTTTCCCGTCAGTGTCCGCATTTTCTCAGTGAAGTATAATGAACTTATTTGGGCTACTCTCTCTCTCACTCACCATCTCTCTTTCTCTCTCCTCTTCTTGAATAATAATTCCCACCCTCGGCGACCATCCATCAACCCTGAACGGGAACAAGTACCGCTAAATTATTCCGCGCGGTGAACATGAAGAATTCACCCGACGGTGTCGCTGGTTTCACCTCTTTCGCGAATTAATCCGGAAAATACGGTGTTTTCGCGGGGTCGCTCTTTTTTTACGTTAAGCTGGAACTACTTAAAAGAATTACGGTGGGGTTCAATCACCCTACTCGACTTGATTCACAAAGTGAGTTCACTCGAAGTCGATTATAACTTGAGTGAGGGCATGATGAAGTTTCACAGGGAAAATCTGCACAAATTAAAATTTTGATTCCAGATCCAATATTGAATTACCGAAATTTTTCAACTCAGCTCACAAAAAAACTCTGAAAATTATTACACTAAGTGGTTATAAGGGGGTAAAATTAAATAGTGATGACTAAATATGATAAAACAGAAAACTTGGCCCTTCGGGCTTCGCCCCCCCTGGACCCCTCCCCCCGGTAGCTTTCCGCTTTGAGCCTATTCAGGGTCGCATTTTTGTTCTTCCCGCTAATTCGGAGTCGCATTTTCCTACCAATGGACTTTAATGCGCATAGCTCAGCTTCCGTAACTTTATAGCGGACTCACAGAACTTTATAACGGTTATGATGACTCACTACTACAACCAAGGAAGTATTATTTATTTTGTTTTCTTATAGTTATGATGTTGCCAAAATAATTATCCAGCCACTAAGCTGCACATCTATAACAAGATTGCCACTTCAACCAAGTGACAACAAAACTAGGCTTCCGAGTGGCACCATAACATTGTTTACAAACCATTTTTAACATTATTGCATTAATATCTTGAACATAAAACTACGACATAAATATCTTACTAATCCTCAAGAAAATTAGAGCTGCGAAAGTTCCATTTCCCTACGAACTTCTTGGTTGTACGAGAAAACTTGTGTGACAGTTTTTCGTGACACAAAAGCCTTATACATTTGGCCAGTTAGGTAATGCCTAAAGCATGTTCCATGCTAAGATTTATTCAACACTTTTCAGGAATTAAACTAGAATCCGATGCTTTTCAAACAAAGAACCTCTTCCGCACAACAAGTATTAGAAGGTACAGAGCATTCAATTGCCAGGTACAATAGGTAAAAATCGGACACTACCATGATGGGGGAAGGATGACTAAAAATACTCATTAAAACATCCTACATTCATAAGTTCCATGCATGCACAATTATTAATATGCAATAGCAAATTTTCGTAGAAAATGAACTATTGCAATGGCTCGGAAAATTTTAAAATAGAAATTCTTCATTGAAATCCGTTTTAAGGCATTCTGAAACGATTCCTAGGTTTTAACACTTTTTCATATATATATATATATATATATATATATATATATATATATATATATATATATATATATATATATATATGTATTTATGTGTCATTCCAGACGATAACTCTCGTTAGGATTGAGATAAAATTCCGTTCTTGCGCCAAAAAATCAAGCTTTCCAAACGAAAAGATAAGTTCGGTGGCCAGAACTTTTTCAGCACATCAAATTGATCAAATGTACTAAAAAATCTCTAAAAATGGCTAAAAATTGTTAAATTTATGTTTTTTTGGTAGAATATTGCTCAAGTAAAGTTTAAAACATTCAAATGTGTATGTACCAAATTATACTGAAAAATGTACTTAAAACCCATTAAAATGTGCAAATGTGTACAAATCAATAAAAACTGAAAAAAAGCTAAAAATTCAAAACCTCTATTTTAATAAGAGATTATTATTTTATTTAGAATACGTTTTTTGCCATAAAATTAATAGTTAGCAATTCCTTGCCTTGCACTCAAAAAGCTCAAATTTCCAAACACTTCAACAATATACAATACGATAATTTACGAAAATTCGTTCATACGATCATACTGCATGACTGAAACTTTTTCTTCATGAAACCATGTTCATTACCTATTCGGATGGGGGAACCTAACGTTTTGTATCACACATACCTATGTTCCAAGTTCTAATAAAAATCAATACCGACGGATAACTTTTGGAGAAATTTTGAGTTGAACTGGTTCGAAAAGTTCCAGTCATGCAGCATGATCGTATGAGCGAATGTTCGTAAATTATCGTATCATATCATGTTAAATTGTTTCGAACTGAGTGCTTTTTGAGTGCAAAGAAATTATTGTTTACTATTAATTTTATGAAAAAAATCATACTGATTAATAATCCGCTGTTCAAAAAGGATTTTAAATTTGTGGCTTTTTTGCAGTTTTTACTGAATTTTTTAGCAAATTTCAATGGGATTGAGGAGCATTTTTAGCATGATTTTGAACATAAATTTTTAAATGTTCTATTATATAGTTAATAAATTTTGGTTGAGCAATATTCTGCTACAAAAAGTAAATTTAACCTAGCACGCTTCCACTGCGCTGAGTTGAAAAACGAATTAACGAAAGCGTTCGATATCTTGGATTCGCTTCACGTAGGCATGCTTCAAATAACTACCGTTTCAGAGAATTCAGCAAAAACATTCTCATGAACTAGTTTTAGAGAAAGGAGTATTGGAAATAATGAGTTGCGTTGCGTTGTTGCGTTAACCACTTGTGCATGTGTTGTGTGTTGTGAAAATATAAATTATTTTCTTAATTTGAGCCGTGGTAACTCTGTGTATTAATTAATTGTTTATATTAAGTATTTTTATTAAGTTGTTAATTAATTTTCGGCTATTATAATTATGGAGGTCATCTTCAAACATTCGGTTAGGTGTTGTAATACGAGTACCGTCGAAGAAACGAATTAAATTCGAACGTGAAAAAAATGAACTCACGAAAACGAGAAGATAGGTTAGCTGCACATTTAACTCACCGTCTTCAATCTGAAACAAATAAAATAAGTACAGATTAACTGTTTGGCGTGGCATTAAATAAATTTTTATTCGGGCCCCACAATCTACCATTTTTAATCACAACAAAATGATATCTTCAAGTTCACAAACATGAAATCATAACCTACATCATTGTACATTACAATTATAATCCATTATTATGAGAAACAAAGTAGCTGTGTACCACTTATCGAATTGTCGTAAGAAATGAAGCTATTGCAATGGCTCTATAAATTTTAAAATGAATCCGTTTTGAGACAATATAAAACTAATCCAGAGTATAACGCTTTCTCATTTATACATGCGCCATTCCAGAAGGTGACTCTCCTTAGGATTGAGATAACAATTCCGTTTCAGCGTAAAAAAATCAAGCTTTCCAAACAAAGGATGAGGTCGTTGGCCAGCATTTTTTGAGCACATTAAATTAGTAAAATTCCAAAAAATGTGCTTTACAAAAATCACTAACAGTGGCTAAAAATCGTTAAATCTATATTTTTAGCAGAATTTCAGCCAATAAAGTTCCAGTCATGCAGCATGATCGCAAGAGCGAATTTTCGTATATTATCGTACTATATTATGTTACATTGTTTTGAAAATGAAGGACTTTGAGGGAAAAGAAATTGTTAATTACCAATTTTATGGCAAAAAAATAGTTTTAAATAATATTCTGCGATTCAAAAAAAGGTATTGGATTTTCGACTTTTTTGCAGTTTTCATCGATTTTTTAGAACATTTCAATGAAATTTAAGTAGGTACAGTTTCTATCATAATTTTGTACATACATTTTTAAATGTTCTATTTTATAGTTAATAAACTTTATTTGAGTAATATTCTGCAAATAAATATAAATTTACAGATTTTTAGCCATTTTTTGTTGCTATTTTAGTGATTTTTTTCAGCACTCTTTTGAAATTTGACCAATTTAATGTGCTTAAAAAATGATGGTCAACGAACTTGTCCTTTCGTTTGGAAAGTTTGATTTTGTTGCCCAAGAACGGAATTTTTATTTCAATCTTAAGGAAAATTATCGTCTGGAAGGTCAGGATATATATGAAAAATGTTAAACTCTTGGATTTATTTCAGAATGTCTCAAAACGGATTTCAATGGAGAAAATATTCGAAAATTTTGATTTTAAAAACTTTGGAGCCATTGCAACAGCTTCATTTTCTACGAAAATTCGCTAAAAAGTTCATCGACGATGAACTGGAACGTTAAAATTTTTATGCACAAATTTATCCTGAAAAATATACTTAGATTTTTCTAAGTTACATCTAAGTAAACTGCAAAAAAATCTTTTTTGCATTCCGGAATATTATTTAGAACGAGTTTTAGAATGTATTTTTAGAACGTAGTATTTTATAACGTAGTTAACCATTTCTTTCCACTAAAAGTTATCAATTTTCAAAACAATGTAACATAACATAGTGCAACAGTTCAAGAAAATTCGCTCATACGATCATGCTGCATGACTGGTACTTTTTATAACTAAGCACAATCTGAAGGCAATGTACCTTGTGATACCATGACATTTATTTATTAATGGGTGCTAAAAAAAATTGCGGCTGTTGATGATTAGATGTTCAACATCATGGACGGACCCCCCCCCCCACCAGGACCATCCCCAACTCAGCAGCAATATAATATAGTTTAGGATCGTCTCTGGTCAGGTCCTCCGTGGCCGAGTGGCTAGTGCTCAAGCCTACGATTATACGATTAGAGGATTTTAGGTTCAAATCCAACATGGTACCTTTTTTCTTTTTTTCCCCCGAATCGTATTTCAACCTCCGAAACACATTTTAAAACGTATTTCTGATCTATTTGTCCAATAAATTTGCATTTCTCGCCTCTCATATGCTCGTGTGATGGGGTCACATAAAGAATACGGAGTATTTGTAAAGAAAATTGCCCTCACCCTGGCCGAAAAATGGAAAAAGGCATACTGCCAAGTTCTTGGCTGGGTGAGGGTTGAGCTCCAATTCTCCATCATACGAGCAGTTTCACTCAGGTTACGTGGAGCGCGTCGAAAAGTGAGATCCATTGGTTTGGAAGATAGAGCTGCCCTCACGCTACTGGAAGACTAAGTAAACAAAGAAAGCGACAAAGAAAGACACTAAAATTTTCAAACCCCCCCCCCCCCCCCCCCCCCTCTAACATCTTTGAGAATCGCTGGAATGTGGAGAAAAAAATAAATAAAAAATAATTTGTTATAAAAAAAATAAATTTGTATTTTAATAAAGATTGATTGAGGATAGATTTTTCATTTTTGAGATGCGAGCTTGGAAGCATCCAGACCACCAATGAACTATTTACACATCATACTGATCTATTACGGAGGCCTGTTTATTACTTGGAGGCCGATTATTATACGGTGGCGGGGGGGGGGGGGGGGGGAGCGGTTGCGGGAGGCGAGGGGGGTCTGACCGTTCTCCTGAAAGTTCTCCTGAGGCAGGGTCCTCGGACACCACGCGGCCCACGCATTCAATTAGTTGACCCCCCCAAGACAAATCCTGGATACGCCTCACATTGATGAATGGGAGTGCCCTACAGGTGGATGGTATTACCTGACTGGGTGGTGGACTTTGTCCTATCAATGACAGCAATGCCAGCCAAATCACTATTCGCAAAAAAAATTTAAATTTCTTGTTATTTCATTGACCATGGAGATAAAAGCTTTATAATACTTCAAGATACTTAAATACTTTCAAGATTAATAAATTTTAAAGTGATACAAGTTGAAATGATATTATGCATTATGGCTAATACACATTAACCAATATTATTACATAGAAGTTACAAGGATGGCATTACCCGCCTCTCTCAATACTTGAAAGTAAGGCTGGCTATCCTGACAACGATCTAAACACCGGCAATGTAATATTCGTATTTGAAAGACCCATATAATTGCGTTCTTCCGCCAGCCATAAAAGTGTCGGTCAGAAAACTCTAACTGAAAAAACGTTGATATTACAGGCGCCGAGTTGAGCGGTAAAATAAACACGAACCCAAATCGTCCCACGGAGCTCGTCGGGGCGTCTTCGATCAAATACTCCCCGACGCCCCATCGTCTGCTCTCGGGAAGATTGATCACGTCCCCCAGACGATCCACAGCAATTTCGCCGTATCTCCGCAACATACGACCGGATTCGCGAGCACATCAGCGGTTCTCCTATTGGCACTAGATCGCGCCTGGAGCATTCCCGTTATTGCTCTCACCACCACCTAGCAATTCGTACTTGTCTTGAGAACGCTTGGGAGATAAGATAAGGAAGTGCAAGGTGTAAACCAGCGTAGGTACATACGACATACCTACCATAAGGCACATGTGCAGGGGGGTGGCGCAGCTGTGTCGTTCCATATGGTGTTTTTCCTCTTTCTTTTTAAACACGAACCCGTTGGCCTTCTCAAGCCAAGTCCGCTCGGAACCGATTACGATTCTAATCTCACAACATTTACACAGCTAAATAAGTTCACTATCGCTTGCTGTTGCTGGAGCGAACATGGTTTCCAACGAATTTTAGTTCCAATAAAAAATAACAATATATGTACTTCCAAAAGAGTCAAAACACAAGTCAAAAAGAGTCCGCCATGTTGGATGCGACACTATTTTATTCTCATAACCGTAACATTATCGGATAAATAAATTAAATGTTCTAATACAAAAGGTTAAAATATATATTATTATGTCAATCAATTTATATGTATAAAATCGAAGCGAATAGATCGTGATTTTAGTTTGATGAGGAGGTTGTTATGTTATGTTTCTAATAAAGAAATTTTGGAAAAAAAAAAAAAAATGAGGAGGTACGATATTAAAGCATTCGAACTGCTTTTGGGAATTTGTAGAAAATACCACGATATATCGGTATTGACCCCCCTCCACCCCACACATACACCCCATCCCCCAGCCAATGAAATTTCAACTCACTGATACACCACATTTTATTTACCTACTCAAAGAGACCGAATTCTTCGAGCAACATAGTAAAACAGACGAACAAACAGAAAATCATCAAATCGGTTGAGAATAGCGTAAATAATAGATTTCACTTCTCGCTGCACATCTTTAAAAAAAAAAAAAAAAAAATTATACTGGAAAACAAATTAGAGAGAGAAACAAAAATATCAAGATTTATTGGAATTTCCCCCTCCATTTACCCGTAACGTACATTTAAACCTTCCAAGATTCGTTGAATAACTGGACTGAAAAAATGGATCGAACAAAAGGAGAATCACATTAAAAAAATGAGATAATGTAAACATCACGATTTATCAGTATTATCTCCTCCATTCACCCGCTTCCAAAAGAAATTTGAAACCTCTGGCATATGTTCCAAAACTAGACTACCGAAATTTTAATTAAACAAAAAAAGAACCACAAAATCAGATGAGAATAGCGTAAACATTACGACTTATCAGTATTACCCCCTATTCACTCCTTCTATATAATAAAACTTGAAACCACTGACATAATTTCCAAAACTGGACTATTTCCTAATTAAACAAAAAAGAATCAAGCAAGTCGGTAGATAGAAAATCGTAGCTTGAGCAGCGCTTGAATAAATTTCCAACTTCCTTTCAAGACGTGGGTCGTAATACGACGGAGCACTCCTACCAGGATACTCAACTCGAGTAACTCCGTGGCATTTTCCCCCACCACACCCAGCGCTATTTCACGGTCGCGATCAACAACCTTTATGTTGTTTGTCGCCAACCCCTTTACCTCGGACTCCGTTTGCCGCAGATCATTTCTATCATACTTACTCCGCTGAGACTGAAAACCAGGATATACAGGATTATGACAGACCAATTGAGCTAAACGGCAACGATATCAGGCCCGGTCACTCGGCGTGTGATATATATATTCTCACCCTTCCGACATTCCAACCGCTGGATGACAAAGCACCTGTTATCTGCTTGCCAACCGCATCAAGACGAAGGACGAGCCACCGCGGTTCCGGGGACCCACAGACACACATACATACACTTATGGGGTTATTCACGGATTTGGTCTTATAATGGTCTAAAACGGTTTGACTTATTCTTTTTTCTTCTTTTTAATTTATTATTTTTCTTCTTCTTTCTTTTCTCGTGGTTGCGGTTTCCCACATCACTCCGGTCGTTCCCTCTATAATATGCGAAGCCTTGCCCATAAGACCTTGCTTTAAAGAGACGTCCTAAATAGGTAGAAGATAAGCGTGGTCCGAGGATTTTACGTTTACCCAGGTGAAGATGCAACTTTGATCTGGTAGCAACGGGGATCTTCAAGAGTCAATCTCATAAAACGTCATCGAAATCGGACGAAAACTATAGCAGTTATGATGCTCTAACAATTCGATACGTTTCTGCACACAGAGAGGCTTCCAATAATAGTGTGAGGGGTTGGGGGGGGGGGGGGGGGGTTCACCATAGGTTAAATGAAGATTTTCTCATTTTCACTGAATCGCTACATTTTTCAAACGGAAAATTAAATTTTGCTATTTTCATAACGGGAAAACTTTCACAATATTTCAGCTTTCCAATGGTATAGTCACTTTTACTATGTAAATTAGGGAAGAAAATTATGTTTTAATGTTAAAAAAAAGTTATATATATACATTATATATATATATATATATATATATATATATATATATATATATATATATATATATATAATTTTTTTTTTTTTTTTTAATCAGGTTTTTTGAAAAACGACCCTTTTTGATCGCACGAGTTTGGTATCTTAACAACTGCAGATCTATAATCTAGGTTTCAGGTTCATTTGATAGCTTAATTTTATTTGTTTTAGGGGCAAAACTAAGTAATTGTAGCGTAAAACTCACTAATAACGAAGTTCGAATGATCTGCAGTTGTTACGATACCGAACCCGTGGGATCAATAAGGGTCGTTTTTCAAGAAAACCCGATTTAAAAAAAATACGTTTTTTCAACATTAAAACATAATTTTCTCCCCTAATTCACAAAGTAAAAGTTAGTATACCGTTGGAAAGATGAAATTTTTCCCGTTTTGAAAATGGCAAAAATTAATTTCACAAATGTAGAGCCGTTTGAAAAATTTTATGATTTCATAATGATGAGAAAATTCTCATTTTAAACCAATACTATAGAGCACCTTTAAATGTTTGATTAAGAAGGTATTTGACGATAATATATTACGTTTTCATCATGTTTGGTGAATGAAAAAACTCAGTTTGTTTGCATTTAAACAGTATATCTATTTCAATCAATGGTTTGTGATGGGCATTTCTCGCGGTTTTTTCAGGCGAGTAAACAAATAAAGATGTTGGTGAGTGCGCTAACTGTAGATCAGGCGTCGTACAATTGACTGTGTGAGAAGCACGAATTTTCTATATTAAGTCCACTCGTACTCACCGTTTGTCCTTGTAATTTGTTGACGGTCATGGCGAATGCAAGACGAAATAAGAAAGCAATCGTTTGAATTCGAAGACTAAATCAGTCGGAATCACTGGAATGCGCGAAATCAACACGTCCTCGTCAACGAATTTGCCTTCGAAAACTGTCGCTTCTATTACGTTGGGCTACAATCGTTTGGCAGCAAGCCTGGTTCCATTGCGTGGCCTCCGCGGGTTGAGATTTTGAAGCAAAATGGCAACTCGGCCGATCTTTAGTTGCAGTCCTGCAAATTAGCAATCCTGGCAAATCTAGTTTTCAAAAAATCTGTTAGAAAGTTGACGACTTCCTCATCGTTAGTAATGGGGTCGATTGTTTTACATGTCATCACTCCGCCAAGGATTTTACTTTGAATATTGAAATTTAAATCGTAAATGTCGACCTCTTTGCTGCTGAAATATCTCGTTTACACAACCATTGATGATTCTTGTAATTCCGCACGGTGTTCGGGAGAACATATTCAATGATTTGATCCTTGGACACGGTGAATTGATAAAAGTGAATGGGAAATGCGATGAGGCTAGCAGTCACACCAACTGGAATATTTCCAATTTCCGACTATTGATTCGAGAACACATCAGCAGATTGATGATTATGCGATGGAACATGCATGTTCGTTATCAGTTTCGACGTATGCACATAATTCCACAAAGGAGATGATTTCAAGCACGCGGTTGATCTCGAAATGATGAGCAGCGTTTGACAGAAATCACCAGACAGTAGAATCATCGAGCCTCCGAATAAATGCTGATTATTGCGCAAGTCTTTCAGAGTGCGATTGAGAGCCTCTAATGCTCGTTTATGCGCCATTGTGCATTCGAACCAAATTATTATGTTGCAGTTAACCAACACTTTAGCCATAGTAGATTTTTTCGAAATGTTGCATGTTGGTTCGTCTGTGGTTTGCAAGTCCAATGGTAATTTGAAGACAGAATGAGCCATCCCTCCTCCTACAAGCACAGGTGCTACAATACCAGATGATGCAACTGCAAACGCTTTTTAACTTTGTGAACGAACCGTCACCATCAATATCAACATTTTGCTAGTTCCTCCAGGCGCATCAAGGAAGGAAAATGCCACACTGCTCATCCTCAGACGCTTTCATTAGTGTAACGTATGCACTTTTCACTTTTCTGCTGGGGATTCCACAACGGAGCATTTGTTTGTACAGCTTGACTCAATGCATCTCGATTATCGTTATCGTTCCATTTCTCGGTTGAATACGTCGTGCATTGTCCGAATGGAGGCTAGCATTCCCAATTTGCCCAACGGGTTTTCGCACAACAGCAAAAACATGTCCTCTATCAAAATCAGCGTCCCGTTGTGGACTTCATTGTTGATTTTAAGTTCAACAGTGGCCGTAGCAAGGCGAACTCTCTGCATTATTTCTTCTGAAATTTCGTCTTTATATTTATGCCGTAAATAGACTGGGTTCGATGGGAAACATCGCGATATAACGACTAAATCAGATTTGCGGGTGCAGAAACAACAGCTTCATCAAGTGTGAAATCCCAATTCGTGACATTTCCCAGGAAATGCAATCACTGACAGGCGTCCAGAAATGACGTGCACAACTCACATTGACTGTCCGCAGTAAATCAAATTATGTTGGTCCAGGAACATTGGCTAACAACAGACGCAAATGTTTCGAATGCGCATCATTTATATAATAGATTGGCACATTGAATGAGCCTGAAACATCATAAAAGGTGAGGGAATTTTACGCTTTTTCCAGCGGTGTGCTTATTTTTGATTTCGAAATGAACCTAAGGCGAGTTATAGTCGTCTTTATGAAAAAAGTCGAAAACACGAAAAAATTGTAAAGTGAAATTACTTGAAAAAATATATATGTATATAGTATTTGTCAGACCCACAAACCTTTTCATCCACACCGCAGATACTGGGCTGTGTCAAGTTCATCACACGGCACCTACTTACCAATGGCAAACACTGTGCATCTTCATGATTTATCAGCACTATTCTAGGGGATGCAATGAGATATCTCAATTACCATCGTGTTCAGCACTAAAAAGAAAAATTTTCCCTCGCCCTTTCGCAACCCGGGCTTTTTGAAAAAGGTTTTAATAACCGAAAATAAAGGTAACCCTCTCTTTAGTCAAACATTAAAATTTAGTACCGACAAAAATCGAAATTTTCACTTCGATTCTCTAAAGAACGTGGATAACCCTCTCTTTAGGTAATTCAAACACTTGGATTTTTTCCCTTGAAATTTAGTACCTCCTGACACCCCAAAATCGCTCCACAATTTTCACTTCGATATCTCTAAAGTTGTGGGGAAATTATTGTGAGCTAAATCTAAATACTGACAGCACCACGTGAATCAGCGCTGAAAAACAAAGTAAAGTCATGTGCCACACTTGGGGTTTACCATAATCCATGTTTTGCGCAATTTTGATGACTTTAGCAACTTTGAACGCTCCTGGCGCCCGTTTCGCGCAGTGGAAAAAAAAAGTTGTCGAAGTAAAATGTTCATGAAATTTGATGGAATGCGAATCTGCAATAAAAATGGGGGGGTTCCATTTGAAAAAACAAAGTTTTTTAAATTTAATCCAGTGAGACTCCAACTTCCTCCTAGTCACCAGCAATGCTGGTACCGTGTTGCTTAGGAGCTAATTTCAACGAAGCAATCCTGCAAGACTAGGAGAATTAGTTGATTAACAACGATAAACGAAACGTCTCATAGTGAGTCTCACTTTTGTGAATTTATTATATGAAAAAATCTTACATATATATATATATGCTAACTGCGGAGGTGGATTCGAGAAATCCACTTATTCTACCTAATCTATTCATGTCAATATGTAAATATATGTGTGTAAACAAATGTGAGAATAAATTGTGTAAATGTGTAAATTTGTGTAAAAAAAAAAAATATGAGTAAAATTAAACATGTGTAGGATATGTAAATATACATTTGTATTCAGGTAACGGTGCTGCAAGACCGATTTCGGAAAAAAATTCCTCCTTATACGTCATGGTCGTTATAAAAGATACAAAAAGGACCATGTGGCCCAACTGGGTCATTCCTTCTGTAAAGAATCAGACTGATTCATCAATCTGAAATTCAATTTGCGAAATATGGAAAGGAGAAAGGAAAATACAATAAGATTTATTGTGGTCTGCAATCGGTAGAAAAGCCGGTGACAACTCAAAAGGGCCGTTGGGGGGAAATAAATGTTCAACGGGGACGTAAACACGACCAATTACGGCGACGTTCCTCTGGCCCCTCATTTCATGAAACGGCAATTACCGGCCTTTCATAATATCGCGTCAACGAGCATCAAATAATTTCATCTTTCGCGGGAGAGAAAAGCTCCGCCGCAATTTCCACTGGGATGAAAATCCGCTGGGGGTTATATAAAGTGAAACTCAAGCCTTTGGTAAACAAGAAACTCGGGACCATCGGCCATGGTGGAAAAGGGGGAAACAACGTGACCATTTTAAAAGGGGAAGCAGTTAGTTGATATTTCACGGGTTGTCACGTGGAGGTGTAGAGAGAGAAGGAGTGAGAGAATGCTTGGAGAACAGATTCACCAACAATACGTGATTTTGGTTTACTATTAGAGTGTTTTTGTCCTTCCCGTAATTTTCTACCTGTGTACGCAAAAAGACTGAAATACCAACTGCGCATTCGCGAATTTAGGCGTCAACGCGTAGAACTACGCGTGTAAGGGAAATTGGGGTGCCAATCTACACGTAAGCGAGAAAAATGCATTCGTTGGAATCCTGTCCTACGCGTAGTCACCATAACCTGACGCGAAGGTGACCACAGTTTTAAGAGTATAGGTTAGGTACCGATTCGTTCTCCCTCTGACTGTCGTCTAATAAAATTTCCCTTCTAGAATTACCTAACTAGTCGAAAAAAAGTAAAAACCTGTAAGAAATATTATAATTGTATTATTAAATCAAATTCTGTTGATCATGTGAAGAAAGTACCTCCTTCGTCCAACATCTAGATATCCTGTTCATCTACTTGGGAGTAAATGCAGTCGTTGATACTTTTCCGATTTTCAAGTAGATACCTATTCTTCGAAAGCATTCCCTAGTACATTTCGTACTCGAAAGTTGTATCTACCAACATAAACATTCAGACAACGATCAGGTTTGTGATTAAATAATACGATTTTATATAAAAGCTGTTGTCAGTCCAATAACGAATTGAGTACTAAGATTGGTAGTAGAATTTGTTCTAGGTACCCAATCAGATCTTGGAAATGACCATTTGATAAAGCAGAGAATGTACTCAAAACAAACTATTCCAGGAGGCCTGATTGAGTAAACCTGATTGAGTATGTCTTTTTTTCTGATTTGTGGGTTTTTATTGTAATATCTCATTAATTTATTAATAATAATTATAGTTCTAATTTTTGAGTAGTATTGATGAGGTTGATGGTGCGGGAAACGAATTGTAGAACAAAAAGGGGTGACGCATAGTACCAACAAGGGGAAAGTCATGGCATCGCGTCACATGGCATGGCATCAGCTTCATTATACTACCCACACACACCCACATACCAACATTGATCCATTGGTACCCACATTGTACCCTTGATGATGCGTGAGGAGGATTACTTACAGACAATGTTGAGAGAGTAAAATGCTGAGGATTGCCCGAAAACTGTGTTCAATATATTATTAGGATACTATATGCATTTGCATAATACATCACTTTCAGGTTGCCTTTAAGCACTCACCAGGAGACGCTTTAATGCGATTAACAGAGACATAACGCAGAACCCGAGGCGACATTACGAAATTATTCGATACCGTTCCGAGGAAGGCGAAACTTTAAAAATCTTGATTGTGCTTCCTTAGGACTGCGATCACCTAAATGCTTCCCGAATTGACGGCTTCTCAAGATTTCCACCGGAAAATCAACTCCGTAACTCGATTTCCTCGACGGGTCATCCAAGTTTGTAACGGATGACAAAACCTCAAACCGAATCAATTATTCAAATAAGTTGAGAGTTATACATGTATTTTGAGGCGTAGGAGGGCGGTATAGCTCCAACTTTCGAATAACCAATAGAAATTCGAAGCCCCCGATGGTGACCTAAAGAATTATATCGCAAAACTACCCAATGTTCGCGGAATATCTTTGCTTTGAAATTCGGATACTGTGTGATACTTTATTGTTTCATGATCCAATCATTCATAATACAGAACTTTACAATCATTCATCGAAGAAAATTAACATTAAATGTCATTTTAAATACCACTATCACTACGCACCATTATATGTATGGTACTCGTAGGAAATCGATGGAGTTGGTTGAATTTGTTGAAACTGATGGATAAATACTAACATTCCATACAATTACTATTCATTCCAAAAGTTCCAGTCATGCACCATGATTGTATGAGCGAATTTTCGTTAATTATCTTATAATATTATGTTACATTATTTTGAAATTTAGCTCTTTGAGTACGAAAAAAATGTTACTACCATTACAGGATTAGTGCAGTACCAGTTTTGTTGTGAAAAAAATAGTTTTAAGTAATATTCTGCGAGAAAAAAACAGATTTTTGATTTTTAGCTATTTTATTGTAGTTTTTAATAGGATTTTTAGCATAAATGTGAAAAATGTAAGTAGGTAGGTATATGTTTCTGCATAATTTTGTGCGAAAAATGGTTATTGTCCTAATTCATTGATGATGAACGTTTTGAGATTAATATTCTGATGAAAAATTCAAAAGTATCAATTTTTAGCAGTTTTTAGTGATTTTTTATTATTCTGAAATTTGACCAATTTAATGTGCTCAAAAAGTGCTAGCCAACGAATTCATCAGCAGTGTTCTGCTAATCCAACTTCAACAATATATGTAACAACACCAATTAAAACTATATCAATCATCTTGTTGTCGTTAAGCAAGTAATCAAATACAGAAGATCCAACTTTAAAAATAGATGTCACAAAATCTATTAAAATTTGATTTATCATCTTTTTGTCACTCAGCAAGTAATCAAGTACACCCACAACATTGACCCACAAGTTTTGGTCTCACGCAAAAGATACTGTTTAATTAGCTAAAAATTCAACTGAACCTATGGTACTACATGCCCTTGGTGGACTACCATGGTTCAGAAATCCTTACTTCTGCGATTTTTATATATACTAGACCTTCATCAACATGGGAGGGCATTCCAATTAATGGAAAAACGAAAATCTATTCCACAAGATTTTGGATACATCCAAACCGATCTTTCAAGGTTGCGACCAGAATCAAAGGAGAAATATTTTCTAGAGAGTAAAAGGTGTTTTTGAATTAATACAATAACAATTTTTAAATCACGTAGGTTTCATCTGTAATTCATGTTTCTATCCCTGAATGACTTTCTATCCCTATTCACATAAATATCTTCATCGGAATTATATTGTAGGAGAGCCAATTATCCATATAACGACTAGTTCATGTTACACATTTCCAGATTCTGTAGGGGACTAAATTTTGGTAAATATTAGTAAATAGTTCAAAATGAACATTTGATGCAATATTTCTGCATGGACTGTCATCAGGAACGATATAGTGCCCTTTTGGTTTATTATTTTCAATAAATAACCTTTGTAATCGACCAAGAAAAAAAAATTCACTTCCCCTGAAAACTTTTTAGTTTACATTTCTAAATGGGTAGAATCCAAAAATCCGTCCGTCCGCCGTCCGCGGCTTTTCTCCGAAATTAATAGACCAAAAATCATGAAATTTTCGTTAATAATCGCATTTTGGGTCTAGATGGCCCTAGAAGCTCCACATCAATTTGTGTCAACCCTAAAGGGTAGCATTCTAAAGAGCTAAACATTCAAAAATCGAGATCTCAAAAACTTTCAAGGTAACAGTAATGATTTTTTGCTTGTAAATGATAAATATGATCCCTAAGAATCAAAGATAAATATAATATATATTATATCAAAATAATACATTAAATATATTATATCAAATACAATATAATATATATATAATTTATCAAAGATAAATATGATCCTCAACGATGTACGTTAAACGGTTCGTTCTCCCTAAGGGCTCGAACATCGTAAAACACCTTTGAATTACTAAGCGCGATTTCTAATGCACTACTAGCTAATCTATTGATTCGACGATCAAGCTCTAAATTCCATCAAAGATCGCTAGATAGTGATACTGGAATAAATAAAGATTGCCTTGTAAATATCAGCTGATATAATGCCAATATTGAAATTATCAGGTGATATACCTAGTTCCAATGGAAGTCTAACGTTGCGTAATCGAGTTCATTAACTATTGTCAGTGCAGATGTACCGGCTAGTGAAGTATTGGTACCTAAATGATAAATTTAATCTCTCAAATCGCTCCCAAGTCTACCTTTCGGTTGCGGAAGCATGTTTTCACTTTCGAGAGTGTCTGTTTGTGAGTGCAAATTCTTCTTACAAGCTTGGTTTCCACAATATTCAACCGATTTCTATGAAATTTTCATGGAATGTGTGGGTTATGGTGATGATGGTCCCCTACGAGTTTCGTTGTTCCCAAATCAATACTTCACTCGTCGTCCAATCCCACTCAAATTTAGTGCATAGTTCAGTTGCATTAGACAATGGTCTAATTATTCCACGTTTATTTCAACATGATTGCATCGCTAATAGCTCCTGCGCATGCCAAAAGTATACTCCCAGGAACAAGGTTCAGTTTTCATCAGATTTTGATTACATATTCTGGTCGTGTGTTAGGGTGTAGATTGTTCCCTACCAATTTCATTTTTCCCAAACCATTACTCCATGCGCTAACGGAAATTACTTCAAGCATCATTTTCCTGTTTTTTTTTTTTTGTTTTTTATTTTTTTAACATCTTTACTGTGAAGCGTAAAATTGCCGGGTCCTGGAACTGTAAAAGGGCTTCTCGTGTCTTCTCGGAGGCACGACGCGTCATGTTCTGATCACAAATACATACGAGGTTTAATAATTATAGACCAATGATCTGCGTAGAAGGGCTATCTAACAAAGAAATAATAAATCATTGTGTAATAATTTGCAGCGTTTTTTACTGTCCACTTTTAAACCTTTATGATTCTCCTTACCGCACAAGAATGGAACAACCATTCTACATGCGGCGGGCTCCAACCAATTAAGTGCGAAACAGTTCTATGATTGAACACTGGACTACTGCAATCGGCTGGTCAGGTAGGCTGATTCGAAATTGGATTTCTTCGTGGACTCGGTGGGTAGACTGAAGACTGGTGTTCAAAGTTGGGAAGCAATGTGAAGCACAACGATCTTTTAAATATTAAGTGCCCGTTTCTATAGCTTTATTTTCTGTTCTATAATTATATTATTATTATTTATATATTATTATTTATTTTTTGTACTGTTTTTCACTTTCATATTTTCTTCGTATTACTGTTAATAATTTTTATACTATCTTAATAATTCCTCTATTTGCAATATAATTTAATTAATAGTTATGTAATTCCTTAGTAGCCCATATGACTAATAAATCAACAATAAATAACGTATCTTCATGTATTTTTTCATTCTTGAGCGAACGAGACCACCCCCAGGTTGATACGACGAACATTTCTACAGATACGAAGTGTTTGCCGGTTTAGGGCATTTGTGGCATCTTCCCAACCATTTGATTTATTTTTTTCAGCGGGATGTATGTGTGCGTGTGTGATACCTATCCTTAGAATCAAGACTACAAATTTCGATGTTTCACCAAAAAATCAAGCACCTCAAAAGAACAGATGAGAGCACATTCCGAGCACAAAGAAGTACTCAAATATAATAAAATGAGCTTAAAAATCAACTAAACTCCTAAAACTTTGTTTCTGCTGCAGGCCTTAGTTTGAATAAAATATTCTAACGTGAATTAGAACTATTTTTGTGAGCAATATGTTACCATATTCAATATTCACTGTACTGCTCTGCAAATCAAAGAAGAAACAAAAAATAATAATAATAATTACAAAAATAAATAAATGAATAAAATGAAATAAATGAACTAGTAGGTATTGCAAAAAAGAAAGAAGAAAATTTGGTCAACGGCCACGCTATTTTATTTGCTGCTGTCTCATTGTGAAAATGGAAATATAAATAATACAGAATGTAAATAAGCTGTGAAGTTGTTCTACGACAAATTTCAACATTAATAAAAATTTAATAACTTGTTGGCTGACAAGTAATTGGATATATGTATAAGAAGATTAGCTACCTCGCTTGCAATTCTTCATATGTGACCGTGCAAGGGAAAAGGGATCTTAACTTGTCAAGGCTTTATTTTATTTTATTTATTTTTCAGGAGAACAAAAAAACGAAGAATAGGTCAAAAAATGACTTTCTTTGTACTCGTAATATTTTTTTGGGTCCCAAAACTATCATTCTTTCTCCAATAATCATCAAAACTTGAATTTTCTTCATTTTTCATTGTATTTATAATCGCGAAAAACTGTAGTTTTGCGAGTATGCTGAAACCTGCTGAAAATTTGCAGTTTTCGTGCCCGCTTTTTTAAACTTTGAAAAATCATAAATTTTTATTGAAAAATGATAGTAAGAATTAAAAAAAATTTTTTGTTCAGTATAATGTGGAGAAAAATTAAAAAATATAAACTCAGATTTGACCTCTCACAAGTTAAGCTCCCTTTTCCCTTGCACTGTTACAAAATATGTAGTATTGACTTCACCTATGCTAGAAAAGCAGAGTGAAGCCGCCCAACAGGTGACGGCTCATTCAGAATATAATAGTTTTGCCTCTGATTTTATCTCTAATATTGTATCGGATTGAATGTGGCAAATTAGACCCTGTGATTCAAATAACCGTTCAAGCCAATCAATTCGGAACTAGACGTCAGCATAGCGGAGGCGTTTGATTTATTAACCTCTCCCGCGCCTCCCCGATGTCGCGAAAGTTAACGCGATAACAATTATTGATAAATGACTCGAATTGTAGAGGGTAAATTGAGGGCTGAATTGGGTGGAGGGGAGAGTTGGGGTGGAGGTAGAGTGGTGCTGGGGTGGGAGGGGAGGGTGGAAAGATTCGCCGAAATTGACGATAGTGGGGGTAAAGAGGGGAAGGCGGAAACTGTTCGAAACCGGAGGGGCGGACCGCCGCGCCGCTGAGGGCTGGCAGCGGGGGACGAGGGAGGCGTTCGACCTTTCATTAAAGGCCACTTGACGTGGAAAAATAAAGGGAACAGATTGCCTGCCGCCCCCAGCCGCCTCCCTGATCCCTCGGGGAACGTTTCGGGGGCGGTCGCCATATTACAAGGGAAAAAATGTGATGAATCCGGGGGCGGCAGAAGAGCCCTCTTTATTCTTGCCGCCTCCGGACCAGCCACTAACCACTTTCCCTGCGTTGCGGACATTCGCCCAACTCAGACTTATTTGTTCTGAGCTTCGAATTAAAACTACCACACACTGCTTCATCTTTGGAGAATAATGACAATTATTTTCCGGACTAATACAAGTTCAATATTGTGAAAGAAATGGGATTATAACAGAGATTATTCGACTAAAACATCTGTTGATTCGTCGAGGCTCCCACTTAGTAGTCATCATCAGTATCTTCCACATAAAAACCCGTACGAATTGATGTATAATAATGACATTTATAGCCGGTTTCACCAAAAGCTCCCACAGAATGGTTAAAGTAGATCATTGATTACCGAACCTGAGATCTGAATGTTGATTTAAAACAAACGGTAATCAAATTTCACTGTTATCAGTAATCATCGATTTACAGCGTTTCCACGAAACGTCAATATATAAAGTTTTTTTTTTACCTTATCTGAGTTACAAAAATTACCAGGTTTACAAGATTAAAGTACATGGTGGTAAGTATTAAATTTATAAAATTATATCAGCATATTTAATGCACTGAGTAAGCGTTTTTAGCATCCTACTATTTGCAATTCTTAGGGCCGGTTTCACCAACAATCCCCAATCATTGTTAAAGTATGTAGATCATTGTTTTACGGGTCCGGAGTTTTGAACCTTGGTTTGGAACAAATGGTTTCACCAATGTAACAATGGGTACACTGTTATCAAAACATCGATTTACAATGTTTCCATGAAACGTCGATTTGGACGGTATCAAGGAGGCATATGCCCGCAAAATGAGGGTGATAACGAGATAATAGTGAGACAACTACAGTTGTCACCAACCTAAAATCTGTTTTAATCCATGCTGACAGCATAATGTTTTACAAACTCGTAGTCCACTGATGCCCCATCGTTTCGAAACTGTGCAGCTATGATAATATATGGGGTTTTTCAAGAATGCTAGATTTGATTTTGAAGTAAAAAACGCGAAATTTCGAAACACTGGAATACTTCATCCAAACATGATTTTGATTCGCCTCCATTGGGAATTTTGGGAGTCAGTCTACTAAAAAGCAGTTATAGGTATTCGATGGATTTTATAACTGTAGCCACTGAAGAATCCGAAAATTACAAAGTTATTTTGAATCAAAAAGCGCAGGTAACAGGTAACAATTTTCTCATAATCTCTTATGGTCAAGTTGCATAACTAGGTATTTTTATGTTTGTGTATCCCATCCCATCACTTCAATGACAACAGCCTACAACATCATCTAGGCACATTGTGTCATTTCAAATTGCAATGAAATGAGCCCTGGACCATTTTATCACACTATTTTATTAAAACTGTACTTGTACATTCCATGCATGTACCTATATCTTTTAGGCCTGGTGCTATCTGCGAACTATTCGTTTATACAAATAGCAACATGTACGGTACAGAGGAAGAAAACTATTTTAAAATGTTCGAGAGAAGAAGAAGATTTTAAAATTATTGATAACTTCAGTTAATGATGCCAAGAATTATTAGTAAAAAAAATTGACTGATCGAGGAATTCTGCTGAGCGTTGCTGGAGGTTGTTACTCTGTGAGGGAGACCCAAAACAAAGGCGTCGAACGCGCAGATAAACGGGGGAGATGATGCCGAACCTCACACAATGGAGCTGGGCAGTCAAGCCTGCCATTCAGAAGTTAGCAAATCAAAGAGAGGTCGGTTACATTCCTTCTACGGTCTAATGACAGCATATGGCATGAATTCAGTATGCTGGTGTAGTCTAACTCGCCGGAAAGAATACAATGTTAAAATGCAATATAGCGGAGAAACTTATGTTTGACCATAAAAAGTACGCTCCCCCAGTAACGGAGCGGTTGTGCGTGAAGATCTGAAGTGTTTTGTGAGAAAAAGACTTAACTATCCATGTCAAAAGCAATGATATTAGCGAATTTTCAAAGAAAAATTACGTATTTAGATGGTTTCAAAATTTTAAATGTGGGAGAAGGGAGGAGGCGGGGACCCCTTACAAATCCGTTTCACACATCCTAGATTTTACAAATACAGAATCCTCGATTTAAAGTCGTAATAACAGGTCTTGCTCGTTGGCCAGCCAGAATATCAGGTTCGAATTTACAATTTACAAATTGCTTTTTTGACAGTAGAGCATGTGGGGTGTCACAGTCGAAGTATTTTTCAGCGCTGAGTCGATCGCAACCACTCCCAGATCTCTTAAAATCATAAATAAGTGAGAAAAATCGATGTTTAAAAGGTTAAAAGGTTTTAGGATAATAAGTTTGACATGGGATATTCCTTATTTTTCAAGCTGAATCGAATGGTGACACTCCCGACCCTGGACGGTACCAAAGTGCGGTGTTGTTCTCAAGCTAAGTAAGTTCCAAATCTAATTTT
Organism: Adelphocoris suturalis; assembly: GCA_030762985.1. NCBI lineage: Eukaryota > Metazoa > Arthropoda > Insecta > Hemiptera > Miridae > Adelphocoris > Adelphocoris suturalis. Next base: position 125,270,180 of record CM061040.1, read on the forward strand.
TTGAAAATTCTGACGCCAAAAATGTAGCCACATTGATTCTGATGGGTGTCAATGGTACAATGTACGAGACTACACCGATCAATAATGTAGTAAGCCAAGTGGCTAATCTGCATGTATCAATTCCATATTTCACACTAATTGATGAGCTTCGTGACAACATGGGCTGTAAGATATATTTACATAACAAACCAAACGGTCGTGATTGCATTGAATAGATGTTAATGTACTTGGATATGTATAAATAACTATATAAAGTTTCGTACTGCATTTGAAAACAAGTTCTTGAAAAATCATAAATCATAATTTCATTTCGTTTTCACAATAATTGAATTGGCTCTGCTCTTCCTATTCCACTAACATCCAATAAATTCACTAATAGTAGTGAATTCATAACAAGGATCCACCTTTCGATATTTTAACTCTATGAAGTTATATTATCTGGATCAATGATGTAGGAGGCATGAAAGGTAATGGCCTGGGTAAACTCAAGCGATTATTTCGATTTCGGATTACCCAATTTCAACGTCCCAGGGCGAAAAAGAGAGAATTTAGCTCGCTCAGCTGATCAGGAAAGACCCTTTCATTTCATTCGTCTCTTGTCCCAGAGAGGTTTCCGACCAAATTTCAAATTCCCAGGGAGAAAAGGAGAGAATATAGCTTATTCAGCTGATCAGGATGGACCCCGTAAATCCTCTAGTCAGTCTAGTCTCTTAAATAGCGAGTCTCCTCATCAAATTTCAACTTCCTGAGTGAGTAGGAGAGAATTTAGCTCACTTAGCATATCAGGAAGGAACCCGTCATTTCATTCATACCTTAATGTCCCAGAAATGCTTTCATTTCGGATAGATTTAGGCAGCGACTGATTTTCCGCTTCTTCGTGACACATTTAGGTCTTGCAGAAAAGTTTCGGGTTTTTTTTTTTTTTTTTTCTTTTTCCCCCAATAGGTCCGCGCTGAAACCAAAGGGAAAATAATTAAAAGAATTGCAACTTTACAATAAACGCTTTTTTCCCATCTCGATGTGAATTGCGAAATTCAAACAATTACTCAAAGGCCTAGTATTTTATACTAATATAATATATATTTGCAAATTAATAGTAGGTATTTCTGTAAGAATTTCAGTATTAAACGGAATCTATGATACTGCTTATGGTAAACGTACAACTACCCCAATTATTCTAATTGTGTGCGATAGGCGAAAATCGGCAATGCGATTGCAAGGGTTAACTAAAAGCTTGGCACAATGTGAGACTAGCGTCTCAGAGGATCACAATCGCAAGCACATACTGACATTCATTTACAGAGCCTTCCCCAGAGATTCCCCAAGAGCTTGTATTCAGGGTGGTTCGAAACGGATTCATACGGAGTTCTCTTTCCTTTCAATTGAGCGTTGCCCTTTTCCGACCCAAATCGATAACACAAGGACGCCTCCGTACTACCGAGGCTTCCTAAAAAGATACCCGCTGAAGAGAAACTTTGTGGCGACAAAGAATAGCAGAAGGCCCTCTGCAGGGCTCGGAAGACGGAATGGTCTTCCCTATTCTCAAAGGTGAGGTTACAACATGCTTAATAAAAGGCCGGGAAAAAATACTATAAAAAAAAGCCAAGGAGGAGGAATTGGGTTGGGAACGATGGAATGAGCACAGGATAAGGTCCGCCTTCAAGGAACGACGCGAAAAAACCGTCTTCCTTTTTTTACAGCAATTTTTCCTTTCTACCTCTATCTCGCGTACACCTTCCTTAACCCTCTACCCCAACGTTTCAAAAAAAAAAAAAAAAAAAAAAAACACTACTTTTCCCCCCTTTCCCTTCCTTTTCTTTACGTTTTTCCTCCCTCTAGCTTTTTCGTGGTGTCTTTTTCTTAGCTTTTTCTGTCCGAAAGAGAAAGTAACCCCATCTCTCCCCTCCCAATCACCCTTACAAAAAAGAGAGATAATAGAAAGCCCGTTCGGACGGTATCTTACTGCTCTGTGATAAGTCTTATCCATACCACTCACTCAAAACCTTACTTTCCTACCAACACAAAGACTGATATATGAGCAAATGTGCTAAACACCAGTTGACTGCAAATCTCAAATCCAGTATACCAATGAGGGCAAAGAAATATTATGGAGTACACCAAATGAGTCCAGCCGTCTCTTCCAGATTGGAAATTAGTGATTTGAAAGGGTCTCCTACACGGACAGCAACGCGTTTACTGCTTCATTCCAGTTCTTCATTTCGCATTAACCATAGAGGGTCAGTAATACTGACATTGTTTTCTTCGGTACAGTGTGTTAAGGCGGAACCTATTCTTGTTTGTATTCAATAACGCACCCGGCTCATTCTCAAATAGAATGTTTTTGCTGTCCGGACGATTCAAAATGCTCTACGAAATGCAGTTTTAACCACACTTTGCAGTTTTAACAGCTTTACCAGTATTCAGTTCGTATGGAAACTGCGTGCAATTTGAAACGCTAAAAAGAAATCAAATTAAAACTTTTGAGGATAATTCATCTCTTGAAAAGTTCGCCAAAATGGTTGTCAAAAGTGATTTTATGAATTTCCAAATTAGTTTAAGGTAAAAAAAAAATAAAAGTTTCGGTCATGCAGCATGATCGTATGAGCGAATTTTCGTAAATTATAGTACTAAATTATTTTACATTGCTTTAAAAACTAAGGACTTAGAGTGGAGAGAAATTGTTATCTACCAATTTCATGGCAAACATCTGTTTCATGGCTGAATAGTGTTTAGTGATTCAGCTAAAATTTTAAACTTTGTTTTACAGTTTTTATCTAATTTTTTTGCAAATATAAATTTGTTCATAAATTGTTTACTGATCTAGTTCATCGTTGATAAACTTCTTTTTACTAAAATTCTGTTAAAAATATAGATTCAACGATTTTTGACCGTTTTTAGCCATTTTTAGTGATTTTTTTAGCACCATTTTTGAAATTTGACCAATTTAATGTGTTAAAAAAATGCTGGCCAACAAATTCGTCCTTTCTTTTAGAAAGCTTGATTTTTTTGGCGCAAAAACAGAATTTTTATCTCAATCCTAAGGAGAGTTATCGTCAGGAATTCGTTTCAGAATGTCCCAAAACGGATTTTAATGAAGGGCATTTTCGAAAATTTTGATTTTAAAATTTTCGAAGCCATTGCAATAGCTTCATTTTCTACAAAAATTCGCTAAAAAAAAAAAAAAAAAAAAAAATGAATGGGAGTAGAGACTTTCCTTCAACAACTAAACAGTTATATTATGACATGATTATTGCAGAATCATTTCCGTAATTAATAGTTTTATCGACACAGAAGAGAAATACCTTGTTAGAGACTTTTGAAGTGTTCCCGCGGGTGACGTTACGGTAGGAGGTCGAGAGGGGCTTTAAGGTAGCGCGGCGGGGAAGGTGAGGACACCCTCCGTGGGAGAATACTTGAAATTCGTTGGATGTTCATTTTACATTACGTAGACAATACAATACCGGTATACATTTAGAGGACTGCCAACAATTACTCTACAGAATGTAGCTCGGTACCCCGGTCAATCGAATTTCTCTTCTGTCAAGATATTAGAGCTACTGAAAAGAAGCAATTCAGTACAAATGCAGTAGAGCTACTGAAAAGAAGCAATTCAGTACAAATGCAGTACAAAGTGCTCAAATTTCAAAACAATGCAACATAATATTATAATACGATTATTCACGAAAATTCGCTCATGCGATCGTACTGCATGACTGACACTTTGATATTTTCATTTGTAAAGCCATTGCAATAGCTTCATTTTGCACAAAAATTCGCTTAAAAAAAAAAAAAAAAAAAAAAAAAAAAAAAAAAAAAAACTGGTTGATTTAGTAATAGCATCCTCATGTAGAACCTCTCGTCATCTTCCTTTAATTGGGAGAGAAAATGGTGATATCCTTACAGTTCGTCCTTCACCTGATTTACTGGACCTATTGGGTGGTAGATATTCAGTTGCCAATAACAACGACTTAGTTGATGCTGACAAATTGACATTTTCATCACCATCACACGTGCTGGAGATCATTCTACCTTCAGCGCTCGAACACAACTAAAAACATATGTCAATTAAAAAACAAATGAGGCTCAGAGGCCCCACAGATGATTAATGTGCACTGATATTGAATTCTTGATATTACAAAAGAGGTCCATTTCAAATTGCAGATCCGAAGGTTGACATCAATATGCCTACGTAGATACTTATAGGAACCTGCAGAGGGAAAATTAATGCAATTAATTAGAACATCTACATTTTACTAGTCCCCCTGATCTCAGGTTAACGATATTTAAGTAAATAGGTACCTACCAACTGAAAATAACATAGATGTATAGATCATTGAAATGGTTTTAATGATCATTAAACAAACAATCCAACTGTGTAGCGCCGCTGCGAACCCGTCCGCGCTTGTCACCCTGCTCCAAAAATCCCTTTGGTACGCCCTGAAGAACCACAAACAGGTGGATCGGCTCCGAACGTTCCTCCGAATCTCAATTCATCAGAAATATCGAGCCCAGAACCTCGAATTGGTTCGGTTCAGAGGAACGTACGAAGGTTTGTTCAAGTGTTTACGCGCGGATTTAGGGCGGCAACGAGTTCCACGAATTTCCGATGGAGCCTTCCTCGCTAAGGGAAAGTCTCGGAAGGAACGAATTTCACGGATTCCCGAACTGTGCGTTACTACTTAGGGAAAATTCTCGGGAGCCTCATCCGCTGCCGCCTTGCTCAACTTCCCAAGATTATTTTTCATTTTCGCGTACCATCATTTAATTGATGGGACCCTTACGCAAACAATTGAAAAATCAAAATTTTGTAAATAAAATTTTTAATTCAATAAAATATCTTATTAACAAAATAAAATAAAAATCCGATTTAAACCAAATAAATCCGAGTAGGTAATTTGGTTTTTCATTTAAATCGTGATTTTATTCAACCCCGATATTGGATCCAATAACAACGGTAATTCCGTCCTTGATATTAATTGAATCGGTGTGTCTTCCAGTAGGTACTTGAAATCTACTGCAAGCTTATTGGACTATTTCGGAATCCGCGAGGGGCAATCCCACCTTCGGTCGCCAATCACCGGGAAACTAATAAATCCAAGAGGCAGCCCTTGAGGCAGGGAAGGAGAGATTCACTTGAGAAAAGCGGAAATTCCAAGGTTCAGCGAACCGGATTTTCGTTACCTTTTTCTTAATAGGTGCCTTAACAAAAATAAAAAAATAAAAATAAAACCACCCCAACTTTCCACCCCGACTACTCCCAATCGCCTCCTCTCTCTATTACCCCCAAACCCAAAAACTCTTTCCAGACAAGCTCATGCTCCGTCTAACAGGATTTTATCTCCCGCTGATCAAAGAAACGGTCTTTTGAGAAAAATCCAATTACCGAATAAAGCCGTCCTTTTTTCCCTTTCCCCTTCTCTTCTTTATTTTCGAAGGACGAGCGTTTTTTCTACTTTTTTTCTTTTATATACCGCGGACTATAATTCACCCTTTAAATAAACTGCCGTTCTAATATTTCCGACCCAGATGACCGAACCGACTGCGGGGAAGGAAGTGAATTGCTTGGGCTCCTCGAATTTAGAGACCTGCGGTGCCGAGCGGAGAGGTGGTGGTAGGGAGTTATGGGGTTGTGAAGGAAGCTAAGGTAAAAAGGATCGAGAGTTATGAGGTCCGTTACCATGGTAATCAAGAACTATAGGCTCATCCCTGGATGATCCTTAGCAATTAGCTTGAAAGGGGAAGTAAATGAAGTATTGGACCCAAGTATTCAAATTTAAATGTAGCCAGGGCCATCATGCAAGACTGCAACTCCACAATCTCCACTCTGCAATAATTGCAGAGTGCAGAGGCGAAGCTTTCCTCCATTCCACGAAGCTAACTGTTCAATTCCGGATTTTCAGTCTCCACTCTGCAAATATTTTTTGCTGCGCATGCGCGAATGTGAAATCGTGGTACCTAGTTTTCCACAGTATTCATCTGAATTTGATGAAATTTACAGAGAATGTGCGGGATAGGCCGTAGATAGCCCCGCATCAGTTTTACTGTTCTACGCGCGCGTAAACGTAAATTCCATCAAGCATCATTACTTTCTCATTTCCTAATTCTCTGGTTTTGACGTTTTAAGCTACATCTTGATTTACTATTTCCAGCGACGGACTTTTAAAAACATTTCAATGATCTATACATTCAAGTTACGGATACGAGGATGATATGTGCCTCACCTAACTTGGTAGACGTTTTAGCGAATTTCGAATGAAGCTCAATGGGTTGGAAAATATTAAAATAGAAAATTCTGAAAAATTTCATCATTGAAATCTATTTTGGGCATTCTGAAAAGATACCTGATGTTTGCGAGCGCGCGCCTACGTGGCGTTCCAGACGATAACTCTATTCAGAATTGAGATAACAATCCCGTTCTTGCGCAAAAAAAAATCAAGCCTTTCAAACGAAAGGATGAATTCGTTAGAAAGCACTCTTTGACCACCTTAAATTGGAAAAATTTCAAAAATTTTGCTTAAAAAAAAAATCACTAAAAATGGCTAAAACGGCCATAAATTGATAAATTTGTCATTTTTAGCAGAATTTTAGTCAAAACAAAATTATCTGCGATTGCCTACGGGATTAAAACATTTTTGCAAAAAATTATACTAAAAGAGTACCTACAGGCAATTTAAGGAAATTCGTTCATAAGATCATGCTTCATGACTGGAACTTTTTTGAAACAGCGGGAGAGTATTTACCAAACTAGAAATCAAACTGTTGGTGAAGTAAGAGCCTGGTTTGCAGTAAACCTCACCTGTATACTTAACTGAGATGAGCTATAAAGACGCTGACAAACCTAAGTGGGTATTGTTAGTACCTACCGTTTATCCCGCCCGTTTGTCCCGCCCAACATATTATTCGTACAGTCATGGTTACAAATAACAATCATTTATGCATTAAAATTGATTAACTAATTGAAGCGAAGAAAACGTTAAAAATAAATAATAAAGTAGAAGGTACGTATAAAGGTACTAAAAATTCCAAACCTCTATTTGAATAGTACATTATTATTTAGAATACGTTTTTGCCATAAAATTAATAGTTGACAATTTCCTTGCACTCAAAAAGCTCGAATTTCAAAACTATCTAACTTCATACAATACGATAATTTACGAAAATTTGCTCGTAGAATCATCATGCTACATGACTGGAACCTTTTTAAATTGTATGTTGGGATGCTCAACCGAATGGATTAACTCTATTCAAATTCCAATCTATCATCATTACCAAAAATATTGACCAAGTATCAATTTTTGTGTTACGAAATTTGTACATTCAAATTTTTGGCTTCTATTAAATCAGTTGTAAAAAGTAAATTATACTTTTTCCAAACGTTGTGCTGGTTAGCGGACTCACAAGTATGAACATCAATGTCAATAATTTCAGACGGCAGATATTTTCAACAGGAATTTCCACCACCGTGATCAAAAGGACGAGATCATTAATCCGTGTTCTCCACGTTTCTGCTCACTAACGAATTGACGTTCAGTTCATTCGGGTCACGTACCTTTTCGACCTGATGGAAACTGAATAATTAAAGGAGGTCAGCCGTGTTGGCAGACGACGATTGACTTTAATCTAATCAATTATTCATCCATTCAAATCGGGTTGACGACCTATAAATTCAGAGGTATCTACCGAAGCACCAGTGGAATGGTCGAGGTTGGAAATCAGATTTTCGTTCGCGGTCGCCGCTTACGAGTTACTTTCCTCAAACGTTTTCCCGAGGAAACCTAAAAGGCTTTAACACTGAGTTAACGAGCGGCAGCATATCGTATGAAAATCCCAGGAGAACTGTAGTTGTTTGTAGTGAAAAACGCGGAAAATCATCTCCATCGAAAATTTCGGAAGTCTGTCTCCTAAAGCACGCAAAGTATCTACACTACATGCAGATACATCGGTACATGGATATGTCTTATTTTTCCCCTTGTGAAATGTGTTTTGTGTCTCAAGATAAATATAAATTACTCAATTTAAAAAGTTACATATTTCAGAGAACGTACCTACTACGAACCTACTTCAATAACCCAACGAGTTACTGACTGTTTATTGGGATCGCGCTGCAATTTTCCGGGCTGAAAAAAAGTCATCCAATTTTTTCAAAGACCCTAAGCTAACAGACAAATCCACGTCAAAACTTCCCTTTCGAGATCTTTATTTGTTACTTGTTGGCTTCATTACCAACATAGTATTTTGGGTTTAAAAGTTACCATTGACTAACGGGTGTTCTTTCAATTTATTGTAACTATGATAAAAAATTTGCAGTCAAATATTGGTTGCAACATGTTACAAAATTCTGAGAAGGATCATCTGTACGTAAACAATTATTCAGACAACCACGCTCAAACCTCAGATTGTTGGCCAAGCACTGCGCAGTGGTTAACATGATACAGTTAGGTAAATCGAGAGCTTTCCAACGATTGGCGAACGATTTTTGTACAATGATAAATAGAGAGTTCCTAGGATGCTTTTTGATAACGGTATGCCGTTAGTGGTAGTGCCGTTATGCAGTCTGTCTAGGGCGAATCACTCTGAAGCTAACTCGGATGCAAAATAACGGCATGGAAGGATTAAGGTGATGGAGAGTTACGGCCATAATTTAAGTGACGCTAAATTGAAAAGTGACGCCAATTTTCCCATTCACCGTCAGTTTTACCTAGTTGATTGCTGTTTTGATTGCTCTTTCCCATTTGAATCTCGTATTTTTTATTTTTCTGTATTTTCTATTTATATATCTATTTATTTTTACTTTTCTCTATTTTGAAGAAAACGATTTTGTTATGGATCGCTTCATGCATCTATATTCCGTGGGCCTTATCTCCGCCGAAGAGTTTTTGGATAACTTTGTGGAAAACGAGGGCCGACCCCGAATTCCTCGTCAGTTAGCAGAGGAGTTTGGAAGATTTTCACTTGACGGAATGTCGGAAGAAGATGCTCTTCTCCAGTTTCGATTTCGGAAACCTGATATTGATTTCTTGTTGGTACATCTCGGGGTACCGGAAATCGTTCGATCCAAGGGATATAAGGTGCCTGGCACTACTGCTCTTTGTATTCTCTTGCGACGATTATCATACCCCAATCGTCTGACAGATCTTGAGAGGGTGGAATTTGTATGAGTTATTTTTCAATGTGCAGACCTAGCGAGAGATGTGCAGCCCATGCGTAAAAAGAAAAAAAAAAAAAACAGGGAAAGAACTCGGAAAGTTAAGTGAAATTAAAATACACATGCTGCAAGAATTCACAAGTTTATTGAACAGGGGTTGGTGAAATCAGGTAGGTATCTTGTTTCTAGACTCAAAGGAATGAAGAACAAATTATTTTAAGTAGGTACATCAAAACGCTTTTTCACCATACACAAGACAGAGTGTAGTATTTACGTGTGCCTCTATGCATATACATTTTACTGATTCCGATAGTTCACTTTCTCATCATATTACGTATGGGAAATATATAATTTATCGGTCAATGGAAAATTTGCTTGGTTCCTTAAAAGGTTCTTTGTTTTCCATCAACCCTCTCTTAATAATATATAACTTGACATCAAATAATTTTCTTACCGTTCTTAATTCAAGTTTCGTAGAAAATGTAGGTTAACTAATAGGAAGGACAGCGTTTTAAATCATAATGGATGCCAACTTGTAAACAAACAGTGGAAAAGTGTTACCATCCTGTAAGGTTATTTTACCCCAACGGCGAGACTTTACGTTCATGACCGTTTTGACTGAGTACCGTTGTTTACCGGCCTATTACTGTCTTAGTTTAGCGCCAAAACGTAAATTCACACCGTTATAATGCGCACGCGCGTACGCATGCGTAGAACATACTTACTAACGTCGTTAGCTTCGCCGTACCGTTAAAAATCGTTTTTAGGAACTCTCTAATGCCTATAACACAGTGCCGTAGCAACGATTTCGTTGTAAGCTATAATCATCAGAAAATAGGAGCGTAACGCACTTAACGTAACGTAATGGTAATTTTGTCTCATTTTTGGCTGGTTTATGTTGGCAAAAACATGTGCCATATTAAAATATATTATTCAGTTAGCTGAAAAAGTCACTAGGACAAACTGATTATTTACAAAGATAATTTGAAGTGTGAATTATCTTGTTAGCAAGTGTGATGTTTTAGTTAAACATTCAACGACAACCCTTAAATTTTTTAATTTTCCTTGGTCGATCACAAGGTTCAGAATTTAAAATAACGCACTGAAATTCGATTCTGAGAGATTTATCACTTCAATAATTTATTGTTCACCCGAACGAATTCCTTCCTAATCTGTGGTATATTTTAACGAAGAGTTCTTGCGCAGATACCCATATTTACAAGTACATCCAACGTAAATATGCACGCTACAATTACCTAACTAAGTAAAAAGAATCAAATGGCATTCCTAGAAAACAGGTCGACCTACTAAGATTACAAACATTTATATTAAAACGGTATAAAATCTACGATACGGGTTTAGTTGAAGCTAATTCGGTTAATCGAATTCTATTCAACATAGTTTAGAACCAGAATGATAGGGTGAATAGCGGTAAATGTGAGTAGACTTTAAGAAGACACTTCTTATTTTGATGCTAAACAATAATAGGTTGACGTTTTTATAGTTTTGTAAGAATATTTTGAAGTAACATAAAGAAAGAAGATAGAAAGTTTGATCCCATGCGTCTAGAACACCATGGTGAAAATTCTGTTTCAAATATCTCTCGTATAAGTTACACTACTTGAAGATGACACTGAGGACTTATCTCCATTGTTGACGGTGAATGGAGGTATATAATAAGGAAATTAAAAGTATAGATCTTCAGAATTAAAAGGAATCTGTGTATTTAGTAGGATCATTCATCTTCACGGGAGTAAAGATGGGTCTAGTCGATGTCCTTAAACGTAAAAAAGTCATGCAGCATGATCATAGAAGCGGATTTCCGTAAATTAGCGTATTTTATAATGTTAAACTGTTTTGAAATTTAAGCTTATCGAGTGCGAAGAAGTTGTTAACTATTAATTTTATGGCTAAAAACATACTCTAAATAATCTATACAAAAGGAGGTTTTGGATTTTTAGCTTTTTTGTAGTTTATATCGATATTTTAGAAAAATTTTATTGAAAATTGTATTTATGCACATTTTTCAGCATAATTTTGTACATAAATTTTTGAATGTTCTATTTCATAGTTAATAAACTTTATTTGAGCAATATTCTACAAATAAATATAAATTTAAAGATTTTAGCCGTTTTTAGCCATTTTTAGTGATTTTTTTAGTACATTTTTGAAATTTGACCAATTTAATGTGCTCAAAAAGTACTGGCTAACGAACTCATCCTTTCGTTTGGAAAGCTTGATTGTTTGGCGCAAGAACAGAATTTGCATGTCACTCATAAGAAGAGTTATTGTCTGGAATGATACATAAATATATAAATACGTGATTTACACATACATACATACATAAATATGAAAAAGTGTAAAACTACAGGATTCGTTTCAGAATGTTTCAAAACGGATTTCAATGAAGAAATGTTTCACAAATTTTTATTTTAAAATTTTTGGAGCCATTGAAAATTTCTTTCTTTTTAGCGAATTTTTGAAGAAAATTAAGCTATTGCTCTCGCCTCAAAATTTGTAGAATGTGAATTTTTGAAAAAAAATTATGCAGAAATCCGTTTCAGGCTATTCTGAATCATATTCTGAAGTTTAACGCATTTTTTTATGTATGTATGTATGTATATATGTATATATGTATATATGTATATATGTATATATGTATATATGTATGTGTCATTCCAGACGATAACTGTCCGTAGAATTGTGCTAGAAACTTCAAACAAATTTTAAAATGTTAAGGACACAAAACGAAAGTTCAAGTTCGTTGGCCAGCATGATTGGATTACATCTTCGGGTTGAAATTTTCAAAAATGTAGTCAAAAATTTCAAAATAATCTGTTTTTTGCGATTTGTTGTGCGAAATAATTTTTTCAGCATACTAACATGTGGTATATTCGGAATCAGCGTAAAATTTCCTATAAGAATATGTATCAAGTTTTCAAAAATTTCAAAGTTGAAAAATCAGTCAAAAATCGCAATAATGCCGTTCGCTAGTTGTAAAAATCGGTAATATTTGCATGAAACATTGTCCAAATTCAGATTGAACTACTCTTATGGAAGTATCCCTGTATAACCAATCCTAGAACCATGCTGTTTAAAACGTAAGTAGTAGGTGCTTAAAAAAAAAAAAAAAAAAAAAAAAAAAAAAAAAAAAAAAAAAAAAAAAAAAAAAAAAAAAAAATGTAATCACAACTGATGAGTTTACTCTGTGCATGTGTTAATAATTTGATTCCATGCTTGTCTATCAAAATCATAAACTTAAATTTCTCAACACAATCAATAGCGACTGAAATGTCGAAGATTTCTTCAAAAATTCGCTCATGGGGTCATGCTGCATGACTGGTTTCTTCTCCAAGCTATAACTTCAGCTTCAACTTCGAGTACTACTTAGTTTGTGCGTGACAGAATGGAAAGACACATACAAGTTCGAATACTACAGGTATATTTTTACTCAGCTAAACATAGGATAGCCCTAGGATACCTAGCAGTATTGTTCAAGTTAATCCTGAGCTCGAATTTCTAATCAGCAGATCTTAAAGTCCAATTTTCGTCTTGTAATCAATCATTCCTGAAGAGTTACTATCCTCAAGCCGTGGATTAGTAGTAAAATGCCAATTAATATAACCTTTTCGACGAAATTTTCGATACGTTTGTTAGTATTTTCTACGGTTAGTTCAATTTAGTGTTTTGGGACTTTCGATACAATACAGCGGAACAACAGCAACTAAGTAATAATGAATGTGTGTGAAGCAAGCAAAAGTCTATAAACGTCCAACACCGTAACGTATTACCACATAAGATCAAACAGATGAAGATCAGATATTTCTCGCTTACAAAGGGTATGGCTTACTCGCTGTTTTGTATCGTTACAAGTTCTAAGGACTGCGACTTACCTGCAATGAAAAGAAAATATCAAAATTAAATATAAACCTATAGCAGTATATTTAGGAAAACTAACATCAATAGAGTAGTTAAGCTTAAGATGCCCTATAAAATTATGACGAAGTTGTCCTTCCACCTAACCCAACCCCTACAACATTACGTTACAAAAATCGGTCGCGAAATGTTTTTACGAAAATCGGTCACGAAACCTCGTTACGTAATCGCCTAACAAAATATTCCTGAGGCCTATTTCTTTCCTAATCGATCTACAGAGCTTAAATTTGATCTGGAGCTCCTTTGGGACATCTAGAATACAATTACAAGTACACTGATCAGCAGAGCTTGTTATGTTATGTGGGGAATCTGCTCATAAGGACTTTTGACGAATAGGGAGTGTGAAATTCCTGAACTTTGTTTGTTGGTTTGTTAGTTGGATGCGGTTCCCATGCTTGTAGTTGAGTTCAAAGTGAAAATAAAATATTATTTGAGAAGATAAAACCGGGCTCGTAATAATCAATTATACTCGTAATAGACTGGATTAAATTGATCATTAGTTGTAGTCATCTAATGTTTGGGAATTTCAAATTCATCGGTGTTGAAGTCGATTTGTGTTCAAATAATGGTATTTTGGCCGGATCAGTCTACTTCATTCCGTTGTAAAGTTAAGATATCCGCAGCTTGTTGCGAAGAAAGAAACTTTTGATTTCGCCTTTAATAAAAACCATTCTGTACCGAGAAATTCGTCTCAGAATAGATCCCTGCCGCCCTCCCACGGAATGAGGAAACACGCAGAACCGACTTCAAAAGCCTGAGCGCTCCTTTTGATGACAGAAACTCCCTTATGGACGGCAGTTGGTGGAATATCCTACTTTGATGTGTAACTTCACAAAAACCAGGAGCCGGACGAGATACTCCCTGGTTTTCGCCGCCTCCATTCCTCGAAAAGAAGGGAACAGCTATTCCTGCAGAAAAAGGGGGTTGCGGGACGAGGAGGATGTTTCAGAAACCCCTTCGTCTGCTCTGGTGATTTCTCGGCTGCAAGTTGTCTAAGTGGGCCAAGAGAGATAAGGAACTCCAAAGCTCCGGCGGTTTTGTGCCTTTTCTGTGTTCAACCACCGCTAGGCTTAACTCACTTTATTCTTTTCCTTTCTTATGAGGTCGGCAAGGCGTTGAAGGGGGTTGAATTTCATTCCGCGTACCTAAAAGTATAATGTGTTTTTCCCTCGGGTGGATTCCCTTTTCCGCTTGTTATCTCGCGGAACGGGGTCCTAAATGTCCCTCTTTGAGCAGAGTCCATGATGTAGCAGCTACTTTCACACTCCATACTGCAATTTTAATTTCAACAATTACATTAGTCGTACTGGAGACCCCGAAATCCTGTTCTTCTTTTTCCATGACAACATTTGTTGTCAATTTTAGGTTCACCAGAGAACAAAGTAAAGCCTTAAGGTATGGATATGAATACAGAGAAAAGAAAGTTAAGTTTCCTAATAAGATTATGGTAAAAAAATGTTCAGTAATGCAGCATGTTCGTGAATTAACGTATAGGTATAGTAAAAGTAAGTCGAGTTCACAACCATTCCAGGTTGGGGTATTTCGTCCGACTGCCTCGGGCGTTGCGGTCATCAGCTGTCCTAAAAATGGAGGATAAGAATTCGTTTTGATGATTTCGCTTATTACTCATTGTCTCGCTTCCTTGAGTGGAGAGGGGTTCGCCGTACCTTCAAAAGCGTGAAAAATACTTGGACGGAAGATCCTTACCTAGGCAGTCACCCATCCAAGTACTTACCTCGTTTGACGTTGCTTCACTCCGCTAATCACATGAGAAAAGGTTCAAGGCAACGCATAATCCGTAAGGCACGTTTAGGTATATTCATAATGAATTAGTTTGAAATTTGAGCATTTTGAGTGTAATGAAATTGTTGGATATCAATTTTGTGACAAAACAACTTGTTCTGAATAATATTCTGCGATTAAAAGAAGGATTTTCAACGTTTAGAATTTTTGCAGTTTCTATAGATTTTTCAGAATATATTAACCAAATTTATTAAATTTATCAGCTTAATAATATGCATACACTCTTTAATGTTCTATTTCTTACTTTACACTTATTTTGAGTAATATTTCACTAACTCATTTAAATTTAACAATTTTTACAGTTCTTTTGCCAATTTTAGTGATTTGTTTTTTGTTAAGCACATTTATTGAAATTTGATGAATTTATTGAAGGCAAAGTTCTCCAGCGAACTAGTCCTTTCTTAGGGAATGCTTGATTTTTAGACGAAAGAACGGATTTTTAATCGTAGTCCTAAGATGAGTAATTATCTGGGACGATATATATATATATATATATATATATATATATATATATATATATATATATATATATATATATATATATATATATATATATATATATATATAATGAAAGAGTGTTAAATTACAGGAATCGTTTCAGAATACCTTGATACGGATTTCCACAAAGATTTTGGAAAATGTAATTTAAAACTTTTGGAGTCATTGCAATAGCTTCATTTTTTACAAAAAAAAAAAAAAAAAAAAAAAAAAAAAAAAAAAAAAAAAAAAAAAGAGAGAGAGAGGGAGGGAGGGAAAATTCGCTGTGCGATTTTCCAAAATTAGTTCTTAATGGCAATAAAAATTCAGATATGATGAGGAACTAAACATAATTATTACAACTTACTATGATAATATTGAAACTTCGTACGAGATCATAAGATCATAAGAAGTTAAGATTATTATAATTAAATAAATATCCTTACTGAAACGGTCGATGCGTTAGCCCTTAGGGAAAGCAAACGAATAAACGCATAGCGACCGGGGTGGTTTCGTTTGATTCTTTGGGCGGATGGATACCTATAAATGAAACTCAAAAAATCATTATTGTCACATAGAAAGATTTCAAGATCTCGATTTTTGAATATTTCAGCCCTTAGGTTTTACCCTTTTGTGTTGATCGAACGTGATGTCAATGTTACTTGTACATACTTGTACACCCCGGTCGATAAATTATTTTCAAGCCGAATTTCTTGAAGTTTGGTTCTTTTTAAGAAAAGCTTCAGAAGGCCTACTACAGCCTAAGGACGGATTTTTTTTTTTTTTTTTTTTTTTAATTAAATATTTGATTTTTGGATTCTACGTATCATGAAACGTAAACCAACAAATTTTGAGAGGGAGGGGGGTTAAAAAAAATTTCTTGGTCGATTACAAAGGTTACCTAATTATTAAAAATAATAAACCAACAACGGCAAAATCGAGAAAAAAAATGTTTGGCGGTTTTTCCAGCCTTGCCCTGAGCAGCATCATTTCCTTAAATGCGTACAGTATTTATTTTTAGTCTTTTGTTTTGAAGGGTAAATGGCGATCGACGCAGGAGCCGACAACTCCACCGTAAGGTTCAACTACCGAAAAACATTGGAGGAGTTCAGTTTAAACAACCAGCTCAGCTTGGGATTGTTCCAGTTTACTAAGCTACTTAGGGCTTTGAGTGATACGGAGCACTTCGGATTACGACTGATCCGACAAAAGAGGAACGAAAAAAACCTGCTTGTCAAAGAGAGAAGGGATTTGCAGTAATTTCTAATCCGGCGTCACCCTCAACTCCTAATCCGGTCCAACTGGGAATTAATTCCTACCGACAAACGACTTTCAAATGACTTGAAAAATGGAGACAAAAAAAAAATTGATTATGTATAACAAACGAATCAATTACATTGAATAATCATGATGAACCTACAAAATCGCTTTACGTTCAAGGTCTGAAATATTAACATCCGGGTTTGAAGAAGGAATAATATTTTTTCATCAATCATCCCTATCAAAGAGAAATACGAAGGATTAGCAAAGGGCTTTACCAACTTAATATTTAATATGTTAATGGTAAAAACAAGCTTGCTTCATGGAGGTAGAAGTCACCCATTTAGGTTTAGGTTTTTATAATAGATGATCGAGATTCGAGTAATAAACAAGAAAGAAATAGGAATCCAACTTGTGAGAAAATATTATAGTTTTCTAAGCAGGATAACCACAGTTTCAGTGATGTGAATGCAGCATAATATGATATTATTGCTTAATTACAAACTCTTCTCTTGGTCCCAAACTAATGCGTTCGAAGCCAAATCCAGGACATGTGATCAGGCACCAAAGCCCAACAAGTTAGTTCAGAGACTTTACTCGTGGGAACACTGTCGAGCGCCACGGATGAGGTTTCGATACTATTTATTCGATAAGCATAGAAATTGGAAAAGAAAAGCATAACGAAAGCTCGATCAGAATGATATGGTGTTCTGTTAACCGAGATATTGATGTCAATATCTATCTAGAACTATGTGTCGATATAAGTAGTCTTCTTTCACATGGTATCGAATTTTACTAATTGATCGTTTCCTTTGCACCTTTTGGTGATTACACCATTCCATATCCGAAGTTTCGTGAAGAAGAGGTGTTGTGAATTATGCTTTGAGTGTGAGAGTGAGTAAGACAGGGAACTGCATATTCTCGTCTGCCTAACAACATACTAGATTCCTACACTAATAATGGGTGGTATGCATGAAAACTAACTAAGTAAGCTGTTTCAATCCCCATGGGCCCAGGAAGAATTACAGGCCTTGAAATTATCAAAAACTGAAATTGAATTAAAATTAGAACATAACAAATTAACATTGAGTAATAACATACTCACACATACATTCTTTCCTACATCCTAATATCTCACACATACATTCTTTCCTGCATCCTAATATCTCAGAAAACTATTATCACCTATTATCACAACGGATTACATTCCACAAATTCAATTCAATTCAATCCCCCCTACTTAAAACAAGAGCACCTACACTGGTGAGGGCATGGTTTAAATCCTACGTTACTAACTTAATTTCCATTGGCCAAGATGTATATCCGATAACAGTCAGAAGTTTTTTTCCCCTTCCCAGATAACCTATTTGTCCAATGAATTTTACCACCTGACGCCTCTGCATGACAAGAAAATGAAATAAACGGAAGAAACGGTACGAGAACAAAGAGGAATTATATAAATGGGGGGGGGGGATTTCTGAGGCATGCCCCGTGAATATGGAAATCTAACCATACAAAATGTTCAATGCCAATAGAATTGAATAATTAGTTTCCACCTAGAGGTTCCATTTATTCAACCAGTTCCGTGTCTTCAGTCCGTTTCTGTACAACCAAATTTTTTCAGCATATCTGTTTTCCCTTATTATTTATTTTTTGCCGGCATATATATTTCTAACATTTCAGGTTCAGGTGATTCAGGTCTGCCAAACCTCATTTGATACAGTGTTAAATACTTTTCAAAGTTCAGTTCACTTGCACCGTTTCCCATCAATGTACAAAGAAAAACGCAGTTTTTGCTAACTTGAGTAGAACTAAATAATATTCATGAGTTCTGATGTAAGTCAATGAAGAAAGGTCTCAGCTAAAATATGCTCTATATGAACTCGAGGATATTGGCACACTGAAATCGTACCAACATTAATGCCACCAGGTGATTTTGAAGGGCAAAAATGTAGAGGGAGGGGGGGATGACCCAAAATTAGCCTGATTTTCAATTGTTTGTAATTGGCTTATTATGAGAGATAATTCAGAGTTTTGGGATCGAATCGTATTTTTTTTTTTTTTTATTATTATTATTATTATTATTTTTATTTATTTATTTTTTATTTTATTTTTATTTTTTTCAATGCTCTACAACTTTGCTAAGTATGAAAATTTCTATAGGATGTTCGGTTTAGGAATTATTAGAGAAAAACTTTAAAATTGGCGAATAACTGCATTATTATCAGGCTGCCATTTTCGAGATGGTAATTTTGGGATGACATACAAAGATTTTTTTCACTCAAAACGGACTAAATTTTCAAAATCTAATCTCAAACCTTCTCCTAAAATTACTGCCTATTTTCGGCCTTGGCTCCTGGACTACTGCAGTATTTGCTTGCGCCACACCCTTCAAAGACTCGCAGCGTCCACAGGGTAAGTCAATGTGACTCGTGACGCTCTGGATTATTAGCTTTGATAATGCGCTCCAGCCTTGCACGAAACGTCAGTAAAGGATGAATAACATCCGTTATTAAATAGCGTCCCGACAAAATAGAAGTCACTGACCCACCAACGCCAACGGCTGGCGGAAGCCACCCCCACTATCCTAAATCCTAAACTATAACGATCACAGACCGATGTCCCAACTAAGAAAAATAAAATAAATGAAGCACTCTCGTTCTACAAACATTTACATGGCACTCATAAATAAATGGAATAAATGGGTATAAATTCATTTTTTCTTAACTAATTTTTACGGTAAAATTTTATTTCATTGACACACTTGTTGAAATCCCTTTTATTATGTCAAACTGCCATACAAAATAATTGAATATAATACATTAATTATTAACAAATTTAAAAGAAAGGAAGTCCCAAGAGCCGGTTCAGCAGATAAGATGTAATCTACATCTTTGGTCCAATTTTATTTTTATGTAAAATTCTCAAGAACAAGCAAAACCTTTGGTCTTCCCATAAATTTAGAAGTATATTTGACGACAAACTGGACTGAAACGGACCTTTTCTGAAAGTTGCAAAATCAACGTTTTTATTGTTGGGTGGTTCCTGTTTGTGAAATTATTTTTCTTCTGCGTTACATATTGCTTTGGGTAGTGGAAAAAAGTCAAAAAACTTATCGATTTTCCATGGGAAACAAGCACAGACCCACCACTAGGCTAAATAGAAAAGTTTCCAGTGTGAAGGAGCTATATCCTCGGGTATAGGCCAAGAAGTGATTTGATCCCCTTAGGAATTTTATAGCTGCCAGATCAAATGTAGCTTCTGCGCATGCTCAAATGGAAAAGCCATGAGAACTCTCAATTTCTGCACAGTATCACCTCTCAAAGTGCTGTTCTAACGATACTACAATACACGTTTTTTCTAATTCTGCTAATTCATCATTCTCCTCTGAAGAAATATGATATTGTTCTTTGTTCGATGATTCAATAACTATTCATTCTACGATTCAATACATTCTCCAAAAAGTGGAAAATGATACAAAGTATAGGTATTATCCAAAAATGGATTGAATTAAAAAAAAAAAAAAGTATGTTGAATAAATGAATACGTTGACACCGTAAGGATCGTACGTAAGTAGAGGAAATGTGGAGGTTTTGGCAACTTTCGGCCTTTTGAGCCTATACAAAGGGTTGAAATTTGGGGTTTGATTATATATAAATTATTGTAAACTAATTTCTACAGTAACAATTGATTTCATTGACAAACTTATTGACGTTCCTTTTATATGACTTTCGTACAAAATAATCAAATGAAAGCATTAATTAATAACAAAGTTCAAAAAAAGGAAGCCAAATGAGCCTGTTCCCAGCAGATAAGATGCAGTCTGCATCTTTGGCCCAATTTTTTCAAGATATTCTGATGAACAAAACCTTCTAGGATTTGATTCTACAGCTCATTCCCGAGAAAAAAGTTTGCCGTTGAGATTATTGTTTAACCTTTCATTTGACGACAAACTGGACTGAAACGGAACTTTTCTGGAAGTTGCAAAACATCGTTTTTATTGTTATAGTTCCACAAGATGCATAATGCTACAATGCTACAGAAATAAAGTTGATGAATTAGCTCAGAAATGGAGTTGAAGGGCTTGGATCAAGCAAAATGTTTTATATTACTATGAAGACCAGTGATCTGCGCAGAATACCGATATAATAAACATTCGTGTAATAATTTGCAGAGTTTTATCACTGTTTTGGAGGGAACCAGGAATCCTCGATAATACGCCACTCAGTTGACAATCTCCAGGAGCAATGTGAGGATCCGTTCACGCCTTGACGGGAAGGCGAGGGAAAACCAGGAAGT
Organism: Adelphocoris suturalis; assembly: GCA_030762985.1. Lineage (NCBI taxonomy): Eukaryota > Metazoa > Arthropoda > Insecta > Hemiptera > Miridae > Adelphocoris > Adelphocoris suturalis. Next base: position 125,291,100 of record CM061040.1, read on the forward strand.
TGAGCAAACTGAAACAGGTGTTCGCAGCACCTCACCTCGCTTCACCCTTCCGCGACCTAACGCGCCCAGAAACTAAGTAACAAAGGACCGCAAGCCGACCAAGTTTGCGAAATTTACGTTTGGTAATTAAACCGAGGTGAGATAGTGGGCGAACCGCCGAACTTGGGGTTGTTTTGGGCTTTGGTCGAGAGTGGTGCCCTCAGTCGAGAACAAAGCTTATTAACTACGCTAACGCATTTCGCTACTTGTTCATTAACACGCTGTTTGTAGGATTTGTCGGTTGCGTGATTATGATGTTCACTGCTAACTAGCTAGCAGGAAAATTTATTATTATATTACTGTTAGCGAGTTCAATTTAGTTAGCTTATCGAATGATGAACCATTGCAATCAATTTGGACAACAATTGCAGTAGTGCAAGAAATGGGAATAGATATTTGAGGTAAACTCTTAGTATTCTAGGTGGCATCAATAATATTGCAGTTTTGACTGTTATTTTCAAGTTTATTGAAAGCGTTTTTAAAGTCAAACAATGGGTGGTTCTTCTTATAAATTGTCGGAACTGAGTAGGGTTTGTGTTTTGGTTGGCACAACTTGGGTATGCATTATTATTTTTCTTATTCGTCACACAGTGCTTTGGGTAATAGAAAAAAGTAAAAAAAAAAAAAAAAACTCGGCGCTCCGCGCCTCGCCAGGGGGCAAGCCCCCTGGACCCCCGGTTACCTCTATTTACATACTTCGGACGAAATTATTGAAACACAGAATGTGTTTGCGTTGTCGCGCAACCAAGTGACAACCAAACAAGCGTCATTGTTTACTATTCATTTACTATTCATGCTCATAACTCAGGTTGATGGCCACGCACTTCACAGTAGTTAACATAATATGGTTGGATAAATCAGGAGCTTTCCAACGAATGGTGAACGATTTCTGTGCGATTAAAATTGCGGAAGTTCCATTTCCCTACCAACGGCTCGGTTGTACGTGAAAATCATAAGAAAATTTACAAGCGGTTGCAATCATGTTGACAATATCAATTATTGAGAATGATCATCTGTGTGTAAACAATTGATTCAAATAACCATGCTCATAACTCAGGTTGATGGCCACGCACTTCGCAGTAGTTAACATAATATGGTTGGATAAATCCAGGAGCTTTCCAACGAATGGTGAACGATTTCTGTGCGATTAAAATTGCGGAAGTTCCATTTCCCTACCAACGGCTCGGTTGTACGTGAAAATCATAAGAAAATTTACAAGCGGTTGCAATCATGTTGACAATATCAATTATTGAGAATGATCATCTGTGTGTAAACAATTGATTCAAATAACCATGCTCATAACTCAGGTTGATGGCCACGCACTTCGCAGTAGTTAACATAATATGGTTGGATAAATCAGGAGCTTTCCAACGAATGGTGAACGATTTCTGTGCGATTAAAATTGCGGAAGTTCCATTTCCCTACCAACGGCTCGGTTGTACGTGAAAATCATCACCGTCACGCATTTCGTTACATCCCGCGTTCCATTTTCGGCTAGTTAGTCCATGGCTAAAACACATTCTGTGTTAAAAAACTATAATAGATTTTTATGGGAAAAAAGCATAAACCCATCACTAGGTTGTCCCTGAGGCTAAATTGAAAGGTTTCCAGTCTGAACGAGCCATATCCTTGGGAATAGGACAAGATGTGATTTGATTCCCTAAGAATTTCATAGTTGCCAGATGAAATGTAGTATCTGAGCATACTCAAATGTAAAAACCATGAGAGCTCTCAATTTCTACACAACAATCACAACATCCTTGTGTGTCGAAAGAACGATGTTTCAATATTCTCTTAAGAAATATGATATTGTTCTATGTTCTACGATTCAATGAATGTCTATTGTTCTACCACTTTACCCCCCCCCCCCCCCCAAATGGATTGATTAGAAAAATCTATGTTGAATAAATGATTATGCTGACACCGTAATGATCGTACGTAGTGATAATATACCAGAACTAAGAAGTTCTATGGGGAGTTACAAAACTAATCTTCTCACAGGTGTGGGAAATCATCTTCTAGATTAGTAATAATGGTAATAATGGATCTTCGAGATCTATAATGCGATGTTACGCCTTGCATACTTCCTCACCAAATGGAAACATGCCATCAACATAATTGTTCACAAACCAGAAGAAAAAATTTTCCTAATATTCTACTCACTTTATTTTCGGAAATATTATATCGTATATTACTCCCCCATCTCCACACCCATCTTCGAACCCTCAATATAAAACTTTTGGATTTCGGTTTCTGATCGGAGTTCAGTTAGGGTTTTGCCCGTTACATTCTTGTGCTCAACAACTTCACGGAGTCGTACAACATATTACGAATGGTTTCGAGAAGACCGTCTGCGTAAGATTATTTTAAGACACGAACAAAGGTTTGTTAGCCAAAATTTAGCCTCATCCGCCGGATAAATTATACCTAATCCTCCTCTCGTATCTTCCCAATCGAAAATTTGAAGTGGTATACAACGGGGCATTCTCCTCTTCACAACAAATCCACGTCGATCGCCCAAGGCAGTATATGGAGTCAATCCTGCACCAGTCAACACCTGAAGTAAAATTGGCACACTTCGCTGAAGATGCCAGCGGCGCTAGCCAAAGGAAACTCAAACGCAGCTACCCAAAAACTGCAGAGGTTCTATGATGAAGAATGGCCGTAAACCCTTCAAAGTCAAGAAAGTGTAAATACGATATCAAACAATGCCTGAAAAATGGATCCAACATGCCTGAAGAAGACACGGTCAAATACCGAGGCATTATACTCGATAGAAAGCACATTTGAGAAGCCCATCTCAAACTTAGTTCAGAGAGAACGTTCCGCTTTTATTAACTTCGATACTTTCTGACCCCAACCAAAGTCCAATTTTCCAATACACCCGAAACTGAGGGATATTGTACAGCTGCAAAATCTGGGCTTCCACGAGTGACTCCCAAATTAAAAGGATACAAACCGTACAAAATAGAAGTCAAATTACAAATGCACCACAGTATGTACGGAATTCCAACAATCATAAAGACCTAGATATTCCAAAAATGATGAAAGTTAAGAAAAAAATTATGTATTTAGTCGCTTATTATCCAATTTCATTGATCATTCCAACCGAACCGTAACCCCCAGTAGCACTGGAAACCCTCCCAACATGCTCTGCAAGACGTCAGAAAACCAAGTGGCATAGTTTGTGACTTGACATAGTGACTTCATGTTATTTCATGATGGCCTTTTTATGAAAAGGACCTCCGCATCTTGTTTTATTCAAAACTCGAACGCAACGTAATTATAAAATTAGAGCTAAATATAAAAAAGTTTGATCCAAGCTTTTCTCAATAATCGTGCTTTTCAAGTTTCAATTCACCAGCACACCAGAACAAAACAACTTATCAATGCCGGTGTACCAAAGGGCACCCAGCGTCTTGGGACCCCTGTTCTACATAGTACATGTTCATGACCTTCCAGTGATCGATGGAATATTGACAGCACAGTTCCCAGACAACTGGCTGGTGAAAATTTACAGCATGCTGCTGACGCAATCACTGAATGATCAACCAAATCAAGAATAGCCATAAACCCTAATTAGTCAAAGCTAGACGCACTCAATAACAGGAAAAATTTATATGTTCTGAATATTAAAATAAACGGAATCATTATTGCAGCAAAAAACTAAATGACGTATCTAGAGCCAACCTCAAAGAAAAATCAGGAATAGATCTGCTCATCTAAAGCTACTTCTCAAGCCACCCGAAACTTCCTTTGCATCTAAAGCTGATTATGTATAAAACCCTGCTACCCCCCCACCTGGATGTACGGCAGTGGTTTGTGAATATCGGCGTGTGCAACTCAGATCAACAAGAACCAAGTGCTACAAAACCGTATATTGAGAAATATTGTAAACGCTCCCAGGTATGTAGGTAACGGAAGAACCGCACAAAGACCTGAACGTTCCCACTGTAAACGATTCCCTCTTTGCAGCCTACAACTCAACGCACCAAAGCATCTCATCTCATCTCAACGACCTTATCAATATAATTCCCAAACAACGTCCACACCCTCGACTCCAACGGCGTTTGAAAAGGAAACAGCGTGGCAACTTTGCGAATGGTTTCAACTAAACAGCATCGACACCTTAACAGTGATCACGGACTTTCTTATTCTTAACATTATGATTCTTATTGCTCTTTTACTCTTAATTACCTCTATTCCAAAAATCTAACAAGCCCAATAGATTCCAAAAATCTAAGCCATTGAACTTATAACTAGGTTCCTATTAACAAGTGAATCACGCTCGGAGTGCTTTTGTACATATTGAATGTTCACATAATTTGAGTGCATAGCAAAATATTGTTTCTTAATAAAATTGTTGAAAAAAGTAATAATGTAATAATTAATGCAGTAATGTAATTGTTTTGAAATGCACAGAGGTGGGGTTTTCGCAATTGAAAAACCAGATACCCAAGACACCAAACTTTTAATTTGTGGACAGGCACATAGATTTGTACAATAGATACTCGTGGTTTATAGTTTTGAATATCATGTATGAATTAAATGAAGGAGCTCCTTGAAATAGATTTCATATAAAGTAAACTAATATTATGTACGATCATTAAAAATAAAGACTGTCTTCTTTGCCTACTTTATATCGCCGATTTAAATATAGAGTTAATAAATCTCTGACCGTAACGACTGCTGGATGTGGGTAGCACGCGCACGTTTGCTGCTGAAGGACCGCCGTAGAAGTACCACCAGGATATGGTAACAATCCCTGACGATGGTAGACGATGCTGCAAAGAAGTGAATAGCCGCAAGCGAACTGAAAACGGTGCTGCCTGGTACACCCGTAGAATCTGCAAGGAAGTGCAAAAATGTATGGTGAGAATGATTCACTAAGGCATACCAAGGCGGGTTGACGGAGTGTCAACTAGTAGGTACTTACGTCGAAATGGACAGTAGGTTTGATTAAATGCGGTCCAGTGGTAGATGACGTCGAGATGTGGGATGCTGCTGACCCATCAACAAGACCTGGAGGAATTTTGCGGGATGCTGACGACCCGATTTAAATTTTGAAAGAGAAGACGTGTTGAGTGAACAAAGAGAGGTGATGAGCGGGCACGGCGGATGACGACGTATTGTACCGATAGCGGGGCAATCAATTCAGTGATCGAATAGGCGCACAAGAAAATGAAGGAAGATGTTGGTTCCGTGGGTCCATTCGCACAAACACTGATACGGCTGCAGTCACTTCACTTCGCTTAATAATATTACAAAAGAAAAATACGCTTGGGCGTTAACAGTAATAAGTATGTGCACTTTACAGAAAAAATTTTGATGCACTAAAAAATTAAGGAAATGAATGACCTACTTCATAATAATGGTAATACTTTGTTGATTTGAAATCCAGCGTTCATTTAACCGAGGATAAGTGGATGCCCAATTCATCGACATTATAAGTGAAATGAGGAATGAAGTTTGAATTGATTAAGAGAAAGGGTAAGGAATCTTGATGATTCCATTGAGGAACTGTTTTCACTATTCCGGATCTTGCTCATTTTCTGCCAATCCCCGATAAAGCTCACGGACTTGAACTATCGATTTGAACTCGTCTATTATTCCGAAGGCATTTCTTCCATTAACCAGGACTGCGTGATTTTTGCCAGTACCGTGAAACAACTTCGTGAATTTCCCCGATGTCGTGTCAATAAACCGTTTGCCCGGGTGATAAAGCCTTGATAAGGGACCTTGTCTAGTGATAAGCGATATTTACAACCAGGAAGGGCTTCAGGCTCGCTTGCAGCCTCCGCCCCGAATCCAATGAATAATTAAATTCCATTCGTTCAACATTAAAAAGGAAGGAGAGGAAAAAGGAACGGCGGGTGGACCATTAATTAGTTTGGTTATTGGAGTTCATTATAGGCATACCAACTCGTTTAAAAGTTGAAACATTCCGCTCGTTAACGAAATTATTTTTATTCCTTCCATCTTCGGGAGTAGAAAGTTCCAATATAATAAAAGTGGATCATTTTCTTGGGAGGAAGACTTAATTTTCAAGACTGAGTTCAAAAACAGAAAAACAAATGATTGGATCTGATTGTTGTATATTACCAGTTCTTCGTAGAGCACCAAGATTGATATTTTCCAAGTAGGAAGGCAATTTTATAGAACCTTACGTTACCTTAAGTCTACCTTAAGTTCCTTTGTAAGGTTCAAGGAAAAACGCAGAACTCGGATGACGAATCAAAGCATTTTGCAACTCAACGACTGGGGAATTCAACCTTTGTTTTCATAATTCCCTTTATTAAATGTCCAAGAATTAACTTTTTTTATTAACGCCCTTAAAAGTTGTTGAAATAATTTTCAAGATACTCGTATGTAGGTACCTTAAGCTTTTCATAAAGCTGATCTTTAGCAAATTTTCAACGAATATTGAAATACTGCAATACCACGGAAAATGGAAAATGAAATTATATTATGTATATATATATATATATATATATATATATATATATATATATATATATATATATATATATTTTTTTTTTTTTTCCCCGAGTAATTTTAATGGTTGATAGAAAGTCTCCACTTTTTGTACTTCAAGAGCTGTTAACGCGAAATCGAACGTTCCTAAATGTAGATGAAAACACATCCGTTTTGACCACGGTTGAGTACGTCTAGGTCATCAGCATTTCCCAAAGTCTTTTTGATGGATTTCGAAGAAGGCAAGTCACTGTATTGAAGAAGTGTTATAGAACGGGACTCCACATTCTTAAAGGACTCCAGATTGTCAAGGATTACCTATATGGTGTGTATCGATAACTATTTCTTGACATGTTAGGTATATTAGTCCATAACTTCATTTAGAGCTCGATGTAGTTGTTGAAGACAAGAACTTTGTTGTCGAATTCCGAGTTGATAATTCGAAACCATTACAATGGAATGAAGGACAGGTTAGAGTGATTTGAGTGGTGAGAAAATAAAATGGTTCAAGCTAAATTTTAAAAAATCGTATGAATGTTAAAAACGACGAATCGCACAAGCGTTGATACTTAAACTCACGATCAATTTTACTATCTGAATTTCGAGAATTAAACCCGATCTCACTACCCAAGCTTAATGAAATATCACATTGGGATTACGTAAACGCACTAATTCGCGAGATGATGACGATACTTACTTTCAATAGGAACATTTAAACATGCGACACATTTTACGCAGATCCGCTTTTAGAAAGATATATGAATTAATAAATACGGGTTTCATTAATCGGCGCATATTTTTCGCATCTATCGCAAAGGGAAGAGAAATGGGAAATCAAGTGGTCATTCGTGACGGTAATGACAGTAATCGCCCTTATTTCCGAATCTGATGACACCGGGTCAGAAAGAATGATTGAGTGGTGAACTGGTCAATCTGTCGGAATAGACTAATCCGTAATTCGTTGTTTATCCGACCTACCCTCGCTCTGAGAGTCTATCGTAATTTATACACACTTAGCAGTAGTCACACATACCAGGACTCCACAAACCTATCGTGACTGACGTTCTACAAGGCATAGACTTGTAGACCAAATCTCATAAATAAAAATGATCTACTATTCTGAAAAATATATTTTACTAATACCGAAACTGACACGTACTGATATAATGGCGGTAAAAGAAAAGCAGTTGTACTAGGCACGTCCGGAAAGTAAGAGTGCAAGCGCAAACAATGCACAATCCTACCGTGACAGATGTTCCACAAGGCCAAGACTTGTATCTAAAAAATCTTAAAAATAACTAAGATATGCTTTTGTGAAAAATACGAGTACATTTTACTACGAAACTGTGTGATTCGTTTTCTCCCCCATGAAGAAGTCATTCTTTCTGAAATCCATCGTTGACTTATGCAGACATATGGATCAGGTGTAATGGCCTGCCTACGACAATTTCGAGAAGGAAGGATGAGTGTGCAGGAGGAGAGGAGCTGCTGGCCGTCTGTGGTGACCGACGATTTTGTACGAAAATTCTAACTTTGTGAAGATCGTCGCTCGACTCTCCACGAACTTTCTCGATCTATTCTGCTCGAATTGTTCTCGGAACGACTTGATTTCAAGAAACTGCTTGAAACAAATTGTTCGAATAGATGGACTAAATCTTCAGTCACCACAGAAGACAAGACTCCACATCGTGCACACTAACTTGTCCTTCATTCTCGAAATTTTTGTGCCCATTAGGCGACGATCAACGCCTGGTTTACATGGTTGGAAAAGTCAACGATGGATTTCAGAGGAAATGACTCCTTCGTGTGAGAACACGAATCACACCACACTTCACTTTCGAATATTCAGTGATAGAGATGACGGGAGTGTTGTGACTCGCTCATCATAAAAAAATATTGGGGTATTGAAAGGTTTTCGTCTTGATTCGACCGTTACATTCAGCCTTATTCGCAGTATTGCCCAAAGTCGAAAAAAATCCCTGATGTCGTTGGGGATGGGCTTGTATTCTAACTTCCCGGACGTGCCTCGCAGGAACCACTATAGCTGAGTGATTCGATGTAGAACAGTGTCATTCTGTAGAACAATGCCTATTGCTACATCTAAACATCGTTTTGCGATTTCGAATTGGTTTGCGTGGTATCCTTCAGGACTTGTGTCCGGTAGGCCCTTTTGTAGCCCAACTTCCAAGGAGGGACCGAATAGTGATCAATCGGACGGGTTGCCACAGGCCAAACCCGCCTTACTCACTGACACCTGCTTAGAGCAGAAGCTTGAGATATTGCGTGTGTGTTAGTGAGTGTAATGATATGTCCATCCGCCACTTCCTGGAGGGCTGCCGAGTCCAGCATATGCCCCCTCAGTGGGTTGAAGTTTTATCTGGACCAGTTCTACTACGAATCGTCATATCTGACCAGCAATTCATTTATGTGCATCTAGTCGTAGTTTGATTTCAATTTGCTGTTATATATACAATAACAAGCATTTAGTTAAATACGCTTATTCATCATCCAGTCTTGTATAATTTCATTATGGGGATTTGTATCCGCTGTAGGGGCTAAACAGTGGCCAGGCTGTCCACCCCTCTGATTTGCCAGTGGAGTCCATGATGGCACTCCGAATCGTGCCACTTGCAGTGTCCCATTAGACACCTTGTTCAATGCCGCTAATGAACCTTCTGGTTAAGGTGCGGCTTAAATCATTAAATAAAAATAAATAAATAAATATTGATTTGTTATTTCAACCATTAGGTCCTCAGGAGATCTGAATCGGTACAAGTAACAACAGCCTCACACATCCGATTCATTGGAATTAAATCTATCAAAATCTAACCAAAAACTACTTAATTCGAAGTTTTTAATACTAATTTGAAAAATAACAACCCCTAAGTGTCCCAGCCAGAATTGATTAAAAGTGGTGCCGTGTTCACTACTACTAACGGGCGATGTAAACAATATCAGCCGAATTTCCGGAATTTTAGTCAAGTAGTTTAGGAGAGGACTGTAGGAAGGGGAACATATAGATTTAGTTTGTTTTTAAATTCTCAAATTTCTCTCAAGTTTACCTAGGCAGCAGAATTATTATGAACACTTTCGGAAGGTGAAAAGAATGTTCCCTCCAAAATTTCCAAAAATTTTCCTCGCATTTGCATCTCAAGACAGTCTTGGACAATTTTGGAATCGTGTCTGTCTGTCTATGTGTCCACTAATCCTTCTAACAGTTAAACATATACTTCCCATATAGTCCGGGAAATGTTTATAGAAATTTCAAGGATTGTGCGTACCTAACAAAATAAGTATGTATCTTATGAATTTTCATCAGATCTCTGGTAGCCACCGCACATGCACGCACATACTTAATGTATTGAGTAATTAAACAATTGTAACTGCTACAGTTTTCATCTTTTCCGTTCATTCATTTATTTATAATTATTACGGGCAAGCCGATTTAACACATTACAAGAAGTTACAATTTTATATGGTAACGAAATAATAATGGAAGTGGAAAGTAATGAAAAGTGAAGGAAGAATAGTTTAAAATATATATATACCAAAGTATTTACACCAAACAAAAATACAAATGTGACTGACATGTGAAGGACACAGGCAGAGAACACACTGGTGACTTCAGCATTGAAAGAGAGCTGATAAAAAAATTAAAGTGTGGATTTACTTCGAGGAATAGACCTGTTGTCATTTTCAGGAATGGGATGGGTTGGGCTATAATATTCTCTTACGATTTCCATTGCTGCTGGATAAGTGGTAGTATCTGCTTGTGAGCAAACGTAAAATTCGTGCACCAATCATCATTGCAAAATAATACTTACGGGAAACGAAAATAAAATAAGAAGTCCGCTAAAAAAAGAATTGAATTTCCCCCCCCCCCCCCCCCCGCTCCGGGCCATATATAAAATTCATGTGGCAAGGCAACAGCAATTACTGTATAAGGGATCTCGCAAACAACAGTAAAATTAGTCTGGAACAATTCAACGTTTTGTAAACTGTGCTCATGAATAACTTTAAAAAAAAGTAGCTAATCCAATTGTTTTATTCTAGATTTTTCGAGATTTCCTAGTGTTTACGATTAATCATTTTTGGTGATAAAAATAACTTGTATCACAAGAACAAAACGCTGCAAATTATTTCACAAAGGTTTATTATTTTTTCAATTGAGTATGATCGTAGTTTTAGTTGGCTAGCGTACGTCATAAGGCCCGTCCAGACTCCTCGGCGTGTCCTATTTCGAGTTGCCACAACTTATACTTCTAAAATTATATACGCATGTTTATATTTCTCGATTTGAGCTCCTATCTATTCAAATAGTTATTGCCTTAATAATATCATTATCTAAGTACGTTCGCAAAGTCGAGAGGATATGTTATTAAATATGCGTAGGAAAAGCTTTGGTATTAACACACAAATATGACCTTGAAAAAAACATATATTCATGCCTCGAAGGAACGCCGGCGCCGTATCCACCACAAGGTGCCGCGGCGTCGGCGCCTCCTCTCACTCCACCCCCCGCTCACCCCCCCTCACCGCCCACCGTGACCCCCTGCCAAGCGTGCCAGGCGTGCGTGCGTGCGTAAGTCTAAGAAAGCCTTGAAATGACACGTTTTTGCCCGTTTTTGGCCCATAGCATCTATGCGAGTAAAGCGATCGGGATGGTTAAACGTTAGGACCAACTAGACCCCAAATGGAGTCTATGGGCGAAAAGACGGGTTTTTTAAGTCAATTCTTAGGCCTTTTATGGCCCGGACGGCGGACGGCGAACGGCGGACGGCGAACGGCGGACGGCGGACGGCGGACGGCGGACGGCGGACGGACATTTTAAATTTGGATTCTACGCACCTTGAAACGTAAAGTGACAAAGTTTGAGGGGGGGTTATAAAAATTTTTTGCTATACGATCACATAGGCTTATTATTGGAAATAATAAACCAAAATGGGAGATATGGAAGAATAATGATTTTAGAAAAGTGATTATATACCTAGTGTGATAAATAATAAATAAAATATAATATTTACTATACATCGATTGGTATTAGTTTTTGGAGATTTCACCAAGTGCATTTTCTAGACGTCCAAATATTGAAAAACGTATCCTGTCGCTCTAGATTCAACGATCGCACCAAGATAACACCTTAAACGACAGGGCGCCCTAGAAACTGAACGAAAAATAGCGTGAGGCTTTCCACGGGCTTCACTTTCGCTATCTAAATCTGTATCGACAGATTGCTCGGACCTGTGCGAAAAAAAACCCTATCCCATTGCTCGAACGTTTCCCCATTGGATCAGAATATAATGACGACAGGCCGTCGAAGGTACTTCCGTAACTTAGCATTTCTCATTGAACAAAAGTGTCGTATTTCAGATAATAGAATGAGCACAATCATACGCCAGAGCCTAGCGTGGTAGCGAATGAATTCAAAATAACAAATGCAGACTGATTCGGTTGTGATTTGGTAACAATGGGATTCAAGAGTGCTATCTGAAGAACAAATTAACGTAGCACATGAACATTTGAAATAAATCACGTAATAGTTTATGAGTTATTTGCACCCAAATGGAACCAGATCATGATTAATGTCACTATAATACTCAGAACACTTCACATTATTAATGAGCAGAGAAAACAAATTATGCGCCAACATACACATTATTCAAAAGATTTGTAGAAATAGTTTGTGGCGTATACCACAATTTGTAACTCCCATGAGTTACAATAGGTACCAGATAAAGATGACGCGCATGGACTGAAAGATGCCAGATAAAGAGTGCAAGACAAAGAAACGCATAACTATAAAAAGCCTCGAACGCGACTACGCTCTCTGATTTTTCCTGCCATCTTCTCTTCATGAATCGTCAACACCTCTTCCACACGGAGACCCACGGTTCAAGCTAGTCAAGCCACCGTCTTGCAACTTATATGCAATGTATATGTGTATGGAGCAGCTTAAGAGCAAATATCTGGCGCAGTCAGTAATTAAATAGGCAATACCCGTCTAGGCAGGCAAACACCCTACACATCTCGATGATCAACAACTTACAGCGATAAATTATTAAAGTTATACTAAAGAATGGCAAGTATGTATTCTATTAACTAGCTCATGTTCATCAAAATGCGGTTACTTGTGTACCATAGATTTCTGGCTCACCATTATGAGATTAGTTTTAGAATAGAGGGCAACGTTTATGGGAAGCCGAATTTGTGCTTGACGACTAAGAGCTCTGAGTAAGTATATATAACTATTCTGTGTTGTGCACCGAAGTATGGATAGACTTATGAGGTCGCCTTATTTATATTCTCACCCAATCTATATGAGATAAGGTATTAAATTTAAAAAACTATTCCCGCAAGTAGTAATAGTAAAATTATCATTTATGTACCTTTCGAATGAGTCCGAATATAGAATACGTGGGCAAGCGCTTCCGATATAAAGACATCATCATCAGGCAGTCGAAACAGTACTCGCGAGAGATTAATTTGAGGCTGGCTTCTAATTGGGTGAGACGATGTGAAGGTTCTACCTATGTCTACCTATCTAGTTTTTACTTTTAGCTTTGTTTAGATTACTTTATTAGATTTCGAGAGGGCAGTTTGATTTTTAAAGATTTTTTTCATTGTTGTTCAAGATTTATTTGTTTTTGAGAGGGGGCTAACCGGTCACCCGACATCATAACTCGAAATGAGCACCGACCCCCCCCCCCCCCCCCCTCCCAAAAGTTAAACCAATTTCTAGCGATCATCCTTTCGATTTTACAAGAAAAATACCTCTGAGAACGTCAATCACCTTCCGAAATGGAAGGTAGGGAGTAACACTGAGTGATGTGATGGTTTGGAGCCTACCATTCGATGGTTCTTGTCAGGAGCTGTGCGGAACAAAGGCATCTTTACAGGCAATACGTTGTCAAAAATTAATTAACTGTAGAAGTTTTCCTCAACTATTAATTTGCGCTGTTTAATTTTGTAATGTACAGCTGATATGAGTAACATAAAATAAAAGAATAATATCACCACCAGGCCTCAACAGGCCAAATTCTTAGAAATCTCTCAAGGCTACAGCTACAGCTGACATTTTCTTCAATAATTATCCGTGGAACTTATCGTCAGGACCTGCCGAGTGCCGAACTATAAAAGCTGTAAAAGCATTTAGGGTTCTTCTACTTCTCAACCACTACTAACAACGTTAGCCTTCTGATTTGAGGTATTTTCGTATTACCGTAAATACACCAAACATCTGCACATATCTACCCAGGCGATTTGTTCAGGAAGACTAGAAACTCAAAAAACTATCGATGTGTTTATTTTTCGTTTATTACTTGGAAGAATGAACCTTTGTGTTTTTTATTCCTTTTAAATTGACCACAAAATGTTCATCATGATGGTTTCGAAAGGAAATATCGAATGACATTTTTTTTAATTATATAATTAATTATGTGACATCTCAATAGATAAGTGAAAAGTTGTAGACCTTCAAAAATGTAACGCAAAACATGGATTTATAGTTGAATTGGGTGTAAATAAAGATTGGTAAATGTATGGGTAATAATAGTTTCGCATTTAAGGGTGTGGATGAGGTGATAACATAAAACGTACACTCAATAAAAGCCCATTGGGGCCCGCAATCTAATGGGCGGGCGGAGATCTATTAGCAGATTAACAGGAAAGGGGGAAAAACCCACCAACAAACCCAACCTTTGCTAAATTGGTATAAAAAAACCTTTTTCGGAGAATGAGGGATATAGAGAGAATAGTGTGAGGTGGAGAGGTGAGGAGGGGCGTAATAAACAAAAGCTTGATCACGTGACAAAACCTCCAGCAAGTGCCATTCGGGATTGGAACGGCGAAATCAGGCAGTGCAGAGGGGGTGAGCGAGGGGTCACGATAAACCGCAGTTTGAATTTCCTGCTCCTAATAGAAAGTGCTGGGGTACTGCGGGAATTAAGTTGAAAACGGTTCCTCCAACCCTCATCTTCCCGGATCGGAGTGGGGGGGAACGGGCGGTTTTTCGCGAGGTGTTTGGTCCTAACGACCGGACCGTTTTGAACGAAAATGTTCTCGGTGGCTCGGATGGGATTGGGACTTTTCTAACAGTGGGTTTTATCTGAATGAAAACGGACAAAGCGTAACGTCAGCTGCGTAATGGGGAGTTGCGGTTTCGGCTCAACGAAGTCCCTCGACTACAAGGGAACATACTCGTATCTCCTGAGGACTAAGCTAAACTGGAGGGTTAGGTTTTAACAAATTTTTACCGTCCCGAAACCCAAAGGGAAATCGGCCTGAAAACGTTTGAGAGATACGAGAAGCCTCACAACCCAAAGAATTCCAACGCTTTAGCTACAAAATATATTCAACAGCTTCCACCTACCTTCATTAAGCGCTTCCGGGGTCGGATTGCGAAGTTCAATTTCGGTCCACATTGTGAAACATAAACACCTGATGCTTTTTTGGCCCAACTCACATAGACAATTTCAACACTCCGGGAAACAATAAAGCCCAATTTTTCAAAAATAGGTCCTTCATTTTGAGCAAAAAATTCATCTTTTCGAAATTTTAATAATTGATTACGTATAATTTTCTTCACATAAATTACGAGATAATGTCATCTCTCTCTGGCCGATGGGTAATATCAACTGGTGTACAACGAAAGGGACAGGTACGAAGTCATGGGAAGCACAGGAATATTTCGTATTACAGTTCAAGGACACAAACTGAAATGTATAAGAACCAATATTGCTCAGACTGAAACATATATAGAACGTAGACTGTAGGGTCAAGTAGAACCATATTAAGTTCCCTAAATTAGATTAAAAATTGCCAGGCCTCTCACCATTTTATTTTTATTTATTCATTTTTACTTTATTTATTTTAGTTTATTTTTTTAATCTCTAAGAGGAAATTTTGATCATCAGAAATTAGCTCAAGAATCGACCCCTGAAGCACTGACCACCTTATGCGGGACACCCTGTATATAAATTAAATTTCAAAACTGGCAAGGCTTTTTACAAAATGGCTTTCTTATAAAGGCTGCGACACATACATAAGAAAAAGTGTTGAAATCGAGGAATCGTTTCAGAATATCACAAAAGAGATTTCAATGGAGAATTGTTTTTTTTTTTTTTTTTTTTTTTTTTTTTTTTTTTTTTTTAAGCCAATGTAATAGCTTAATTTTCTACGAAAATTCGCTAATACATTTAAATTGTCAATAATATTTGTAATCAAGTTAGTTAAGTCGTTTATAGTCAATATTGGTCTGTTCGTCTAGGGGTGAGGTCGTAGCTTGAAAGACAAGACTTTACAAGTTTGTTAGGAGATTTCCTCATTTCCTGAATCCATTTGTCCACCCCAACGTTGCTCTTTCAGGATTTTCGACTTTCGATTTCGGTGAATCGTGTGCATACAGTTGAGCATAGGGTTGATATCTGCATGTACATGTTGATGAAGCTCACTGAGAAATAAGTAAATATTTGAGCGGGCATTATTACTAAAATCTTTATTGAAGGAGGCGTGGAAAGACTCTCCAGCGTTGGTAACTTCACTCGATTTGCACGCCCAAGACTTCAAATTCACGTTTGTCAGCGTCGCGGCGAAAAACGACGTCTTTCCCTCTTTTTGCAGCACCTCGAACCCAAACCGTGTTAATCTCGTTCGAACTTGTAACTAAAACTAGCTCAGATAAACATGGGACGGTGATATTCGGCGTTATCAGCATCACCTCGACTAGTGACGATCTGATATACACCACAGGAACGAACGGGAGTGTATCGTAGGACGCTCGATAGGACTTCCAATTCGTGAGGAGTGAAATGACGGACGCCCATCCACATTAGAAATCATTCATTAGAAAACTATCATAATAGATTATTGCTTCCGAGTCTACCTATAGGTAGCGGAAGCATTGCTTTCACTTTCAGGAAAACTAAAAATTCTGAACAACTTTGGTTCCGTGTCTGTCTGTGTGTATCTGTGTGCGTAAGTGTGTCTATCGTGTGTCCTCAAATCCTTGTAACAAGCTCATTTTCCACAGTTTTCATATGATCTGGATGAAATTTTCAGAAAATGTGAGGGCAAGGGTGTAGACGGTCCCAATTGAGTTTCATTGTTCCGGAATCAATACTCCACTGTGCTCATGCGCAAACGTAAATCCCACCAAGCATAATTTTCAAACACCCTAGTCGTCCGATCTCGCCCAAATTTCGATGATAGTTGGGAATGATGATTTTATCATCCCGTATCAATTTTACCATGATTTAATCATCAATAGCTACTCCACATGCGCATATGTAAAATCCTCGCAATGACCTCAATTTCCACAGTTTTTATCCGATTTTGATGCAATTGTCCGAGAATGCGTGGGTGAGATTGTAGATGGTCTCCTATCAGTTTCATAGTTGACAAATCAATACTTCACATGCATACGTGCATACGTAAATTCCATTATGCTCCATATTTTCACTCCCTAGTCGTTCGATTTTGCTTTAATTTGGATTATATTTGGGAGAAGACGACTTGATTACCACATATCAACTTCAATATAATCATTGAATCATGTCTCATTAATATCTACAGCGAATGCGCCAATGTTGAATACTTGCAACGACCTAAATTCCCACAGTTTTCATCCGATTTTGATGAAAATATCAGTGAATGCACGGGTTAGGTTGTAGATGGTGCCGTACTTATGTCATTGTCCCCAACTCATCAGTTCATTCTGTGCATGCGCAAACGTAAATTTCATTGAGTAAGTATAGATTTTAACTGGCCAATTATGACTTTTCACGGTACTTCTTGATTTACTCTTATCCACAATGAAATTTGTCAAGATCATTTAAAACTTTCCAATAATCTATACATTCATGATACGTAAACGAGGAAGCTATGCGCCACACCCAACTTGGCAGACATTTTATATCATAATGCATAAAAAACACTCAGGTTAGAATTACAAGACATGTTAATTTATTTGGCGAGTGTTTTAGGTCTATTTCAAGACTGATTCTCAATTTGCTGTTATACCCGCGAAATAATTTGTCCAATGAGGTATGCGGATGTAATTTTGTTTACGGCCTGCGGAAATTTTAAAATTTCCAAAACAAACCTCAAAGCTCTTGTGACACTATAATAACCCCCATTCATTTTAGTATGCTCAACAGTAATTAAATACAAATTAATTAAGAGGATAACGAGACAGCGATTCTACCATTTCTCGGTGAACCACTCGTGTTTTAGACAAAATGAGATGGTGATAAATGAAGAAAAAATAGCTATGAATATTCCATTGGATATTGTCTCTCTATTGCGACAAAGGCGAGAATCCTAATTAATTCCGAAGCCAGAAGGCCTTTCGAAGGAATAGCTCGAAATGAGAAGCTTTTTTTTCTGAACTAAACTGAAAAAGAAGAAAAACACACAATGGCGTAAACGAACTCAGCGGGTCAATTGAAATCCAATAAATCAACACGGGGGAAATGAGCAGATAAGCCGCAGGCTGATAGGAATCAGCATCTTATATGAAAGGAGAGGCAAATAACACCCGATAGGGAGGAAATTAGTACAACGACAGCAATCTAGGTTCCGTATTAAAAAGTGGAATGGAGACGGGCAATCTGCAATGTTTGAGAAAGAGAGTTTCGAATAATTTAAATTTGATATAAGGGAAAAAAGTTTAGGTGGGGGTATTGTAAATACAGGCCGCATTTTGAAGAACCCATTTGATGCAAATAAATAAATATAATTTTGGTTTATTATTTTCAATAATGAACCTTCGTAATCGACCAGGAAAAAAAAATTTTTGAACAGCCCCTGTAAATTTTTTTGTTTACGTTTCAAGATGCGTAGAATCCAAAAATCGAATTTAAAAAAAAAATCCGTCCGTCCGTTTTCTCCGAAAATACTAAACGAAACTTTATGAAACATGTGTTAAAAATCACATTTGGGGTCAAGATGGTCCTAGAAGCTCAGCATCAATTTTTATCATCCCTAAAGGGTTCTATAGAAGGGCTAAACATTCAAAAATCGAGATCTCGAAAACGTTCTAATTAACAGTATTAACTTTTTGCTTGTCAATGATAAATTTAATCCCAAAGAATCGATTAAAACCACACGCAACGCTGTAGGTTGAATAGTTCGCTTTCCCTAAGGGTTTGAACATCGAAAAAAAAAATCTTTGAATTTCTAAGCACTAGAAGATAGAGAAATCACGAGGTGCTAGCGGATCTATTGAATGATGATCAAGCTCGAAATTCCATTAAAAATCACTAGGCTGTAGTGATACTGGAATACATAAAAATTGCCTTGTAAATATCGGCTGATATAACGCCAATATTGGAATTATCAGGTGGTATAGTTCCAATGGAATTTATTATAACATTGCGAAATCGAGTTAATTACTATTGTCCGTGCGGAAATACCTACTAGTGATTCATTGGTACTTGGATGCTTAATTTCATATCTTAAATTGCTCCCAAGTCGACCTATAGGTAGCGGAAGCATTGTTTTCGCTTTTGAGAAATAGAAACGTTTTAGTCTCCAAAAAAGCAAACTGTTGTTGTTTTGTTACAGTGGTAAAATTTCCACTCGCATTTTACGTTTTAGACCATGCTGAGAAACTTTTGTTCCGTGTCTTTCGGTGTGTATGTATGTGTTTGTCTGCCGTGTATCCTCAAATCCTTGTAACAAGATTAATTTCCACTAAATTCAACTGATTTTTATGAAATGTCCATGGAATGTGCGGGTTAGGGTGTAGGTGGTCTTCTATCAGTTTCGTTTATCCGAAATCAATACTTCACTCAGCCCAAGCGCAAACGTAAATTGCATCAAGCATCATTTCTCACGCCCTCGTCGTCCGATCTCGCTCAAACTTGGAGGATAGGTGGAAGAGATTAATTTGAGCATTCTCTAACAATTTCAACATGTTCCTATCATTAGAAGCTACTGCGCATGCGCGAATGTGTGTTACTTTTAACGAGACTAATTTCAACATTTTTTATCCGAGTTTGATGAAATTTGCAGGCAATGTGCGGGTTAAGCTGTAGACGGTCCTGTTTTCATATTTTAAAACCATTACTTCATTCTGCGCATGCGCAAACATAATTACTTCAAGCATCATTTGTCACGCCCTCATCGTCCGATTTCGCTGAGTTTGGTGCATAGTTGGTGAACAATGGTTTGATTATTCCATATTGATTTCCACATTATTGTATCATTAGTAGCTCCTGCGCAAGCGCGAAAGTGAAATCCCAGGAACAAGATTATTTTCTTGTTTTTATCGGATTTCTATTACACTTTCTGGGAATGTGCGGGTCAGGCTGTAGATTGTCCTCTGCCAGTTTCATTTTTCTCAAATCATTACCACTTTCTGCGTATGCGCTAACGTAAATTACTTCAAGCATCATTTTCCCCGTCTTCTAAATGAAAGATTTCGAAGTTTTACGTTATCTACATCTTGATTGACTATATTTCGTTATTAATAAAACCATTTCAGTGATCTATACATTAATTTATGTTATTTACAGTTGGTAGGTACCTAGTTACATAAATATCGTTATATTGAGAACAGGGGGACTAGTAAAATGTAGATGTTTTAATTAATTGCATTAATTTTCCCTCTGCAGGTGCCCAAATCTACCCAGGCATATTGATGTCAACCTAAGGATCTGCAATTTGAAATGGACCGCCTTTGTAACATCAAGAATTTAATATCAGTGCACACTGATCAGTTGTGGGGCCTCTAAATCGTCTTTAATTGGCTTATGGTACTGAAACCTGAAATGTAGCTCCTTTTTGGAGATCTGGAATACAATTTTACAAAGTATGGAGGGACTCAGATCAGCTTTGGAACCTCTGAGGCTAACTTCTTTCCTAATCGACTCACGGTGCTGTTATTCCCCTTCGGAAACAATTGCAAGGTATGGAGGCGCACTGATCAGAAGAGAACTTATACTCTTTCCTTACCTATCGACCTTTTTTCTAACATTTACTGTGAAGCGTAAAATTGCGGTGTCTCTGAACTGTAAAGGTGTTGACCCCTTTGGGAGGTACTATGCGCCATGTACTGTTCATATATTTTAGACGAACTACTATAAATATAATTTTGAAAAGTATTTTGAATAAGTCTCTAATGAAACCTGACTGCAGTTTTATTCGTCGAAGGAAAGAGAGGTTAGAGGCATTCTGAATCAATAGCTGGATTATAACAAGTTGGGCACGGATGCGTGTCATTCCAGACCCAAACTCTTTGCTTAGAGCAATAAATGAAATAAAATGAAAATAATACCGTGGAATGAAAAGAAAACTAATTATATGCGACTGATTATATCATATGATTATCTGAACATATTATTTGCCATTGAATGTGAGGGATAGGTATCATCATTATCACAACTGGCATTGAAATTTATTTACAGCTTTTCCATATTAAATTGAACATTTTACAAATTGAATCCAACATTGTCCGAATTGAATCCAACATTTTCCAAATAGAATCCAAGTTTTTCCAAATAGAAATCTTCGCTACACGGAATTTCGGAAAATCAAAAAAGAAATATCATAATGAATTTTTTTGAAAATTTTCATATTATTTTGAGTTTCTATTTTTCAAAGTAATAATATTTTCAACATTTTATACCTAATACGATTTGAAATAATAATCTTCCGATGTGCAAAGGTTTTTGAAACCCCTCTCTTTCTTTCTTATCTTAAAAAAAGTTTATAAAATGGATAAAAAGTTAAATTTTAATTTGGAAAACGCTGAACTTCTATTTTGGGAATCGTTGAATTTAATTAGGAAAACGTTGGATTCAATTTGGAAAATTATGGATTTAATTTCCAAAATGTTGAGTTCTATTTGGAAAATGTAGAATTTTATTTGGAATATATACATTTTTCAATTGAGTTCAATTGGGAAAATGTTGAGTTATACTTGGAGGTTGATTCGATTTGGAAAACGTAGAATTTTAGTTGGAAAATCTACATTTTTCAGTCGCTATCTGACCTTAGGAACGATCTAAAAAATCAAAAATGGTGGAAAATGATAAATAATATCAAAATAATTTAAAATATATATATATATATATATATATATATATATATATATATATATATATATATATATATATCCCAAGAAAGGATAATTTATCAACAAATTCATTATGGGGTTCTTTTTTCGATTTTTCAAAATTGCACATAATGTAAAATTGTATCCCCCATAATTTGTAGCCAGGAATTCAACTATAACATTTTCACGCACTCCGCAATTACGCAAACCAACGCAATTTTCAACGACTTTGTTTTTTCAAATAGAAAACCCCATTTTCTATTGCAAATTTGGATTCTACACAAAATGTAATGAAAAAATTATCCATCACTTCCATTTTTGAGAGTGCACGCGCAAATAAGGCACAATTTGTGAAATATCGAATTTTTGAATATATAAAATTGCCACATGTGATACGTTGTTTTGGGGTGTTTTTTCACGCTGAAACACGTAATGATGTTCATTTATTGATAACCGTAACTCCAACTCGTAAAACAATTGAAAAAACAACATTTTAATACGCTTTGCGCATTGTGGAAATGAGTGGGGAAATATGTGATTCTGACGGTTTCATCGGCGTTAATTGCGCAATATTCCTCACAAAAAAGGATGGGGCATAGGTACCATTCCTTTAGTTCTTTAGCTCGTATGTTGAGGGAGAAAAGCCACTGAAGCATAACTCGTGAGACACCCTGCATATCATAGAAGTATTGAATTAATTCAGTTAGATTATAACGTTCATTTCGAGTTGCGAAGTGACAGTCAATCCCTTTGTGTCCATCATATCGAGAGAAACAGTTGATCCGAGCCGTACCGATTCATTTGACACACTAAAAACATTTAAAAATTGATCGAGTTTTTAATGGTGGAGAACATGGTGTGGGACCTCTAGTGTTCCTCAAGGGTTTCTAATCTAAATTATTGAACGTACCTTGCCTCAAGAAAAATTTCTATGAGCTCCAGCTTACCTGTAAAAAAAAGAAGAAAAATTTGATGAAATCTTTATACCAATAAAATTCAGCTAACATGAAGATGCAATTGCGAAATTAAATGCTTATGTTAATAAGGAGATCTATACAAATTTGCTTTTGTACTATCTGAAAAGGCAGATGCATTCTAGCGGAATCCCAGAATTTTAACGAAATTTGGGGACACTCATTTAAAACCTACAATTAGCGCTAACGCGGCATTATATTTAGGCTCAATCCAACATTTTTCGTTCACCTCCCGTTCCTATTAAATTAACCGTAAAAACTTGATGGTCCGATTACCAAGCCGATTAGCTTAATTACCCGACTCTCGACGTATCAAGAGATTAACGGATGTTTATCATTTCGTTGATACAGTACGGAGCCTTGGCCTTCAATTTCCTGATTTTCATACCATAAGTAATGTACTATCCTACTAGTTTGACAATTAAGTGACAACATTGAGTGAAAAAGAAAAAACCCATCCCACTTCATGAATATGATTTTGGGTAGTGAGTGTCCATGAGTCAATGTGGGTATCTAAGCTGATCGGGATGCAGCCTGTCATTTCATTCCCAAAGAGTCTCACTATCAAATTTCATCTTCCTACGGTGAACAGGAGAAAATTTAGCTCACTCAACTGATTAGGAAGTAGCCCATCATTTCACTCGTCTCTTAATTTTCCTGAGGGTGTCCTTATTTAATTTCGACTTCCTAGGTTGAACGGGAGAGAATGTTAGTAGATACCATACGTATATTTTGCATCTATATGAATGTATTCGGATATAATTATAAAAAAGCATTCTCCTTCATTTTTCACTAGGTTAATGAAACACATCGTTAGCCAGTCAAATCACTACAAAGTCACGTCACTATACCTCGAGGAATGATTAGATATACTTCATTAATGACTTTGCATGCAGCTCATTTTCGGAACTTTTTAAGCTACGAAAGATTTCACCATAAATTGAGATCTTTTCAACGAGCGGTAAACCATTTCTGTCGGATGTAAACTGACGTTACATTTCTGTGGGAACGGCTCCATTGTAAGCGGAAATAATTAGGAAATTAGACCAAAAGTATTTTACACTTGGATAGCTAACATTCACCCATTAATACTTCTTATATTTTCTAATATCTCTCATTCTCTTCTTTTTTTAATGTAGAATATGTGTTTACGGAGACCTTCTTGCCGAAAACAGTCATCTAACAACTCAACGAAATACAAACGTTCCAACTTATGTATAGGTTTGATCGGGTAAGTACGTAAATTATGTTTATTGTTGAAACTGTTGTATCACCAAGATTGTAGATAGGATGACGCACTGAGTAAAGACAAGTAAATCTCTATAAATCCTACTCCAGCTGGCCGATAAATCCGCAACACCAGGAGACATTTCCACGTTTTTCGCAACACCCGTCATCATCTTCACAGGTGTAGCTGATTCATTGGCGAGCTGATAGGATATAAAAGACGAGGAGATAGTACGCGTCTTATACGATCGATGGGACAACTAGTGTTTAATATACACTGGGGTGTTGGGATACTAGTGTTAATGTCTTATCATATTGCTCTAATTATATTTTGACTATAGTGCATCCCAACAATATTGTAAAGTAGAACTGAAATAACTTTAACTTCATTTTGTAGTGAACTAACTTTATTATTTATTATTATTAGGCAAAAGTAACATGGATTAATGGTTAATCCTGTATTCTCCTATTTCAAGCCAATTGATCTGTTGGCCCCATTTGATGCTCCTCTTTTCATTTCCCTTCACATTTCTTTGGTAAATTTAATAACTACCTACTACTGCGATGATCATCTATAACCAATTTTACTATGTAACAACAATAATTTCTTTTTAACAACTATAATAACACAATTATTTCATTGTAACGTTATAAAATTTCATTGAGGATGGTAAAATAAAAATACAACAGAACAAAGAATAAGACGGGATGGGCAGGGAGTTTCGGCTGACCCGGGAGCGGCCCTTCTCGACGGTTAATTCCCTGAAAGGTGTAAAACTCCGATTTTCCACCTGTTCAGCAATGGGCAGGTGGCAATGGGTGCCGTCATACTGCTTGGGTCCAGGTCGATCAGGACAAACTGTCCCAACCGACCATGTAAGAAGTCACACGTGGTGGTACATGTAAAAGATGAATATAACCAATAAAAGAAATTTGAAAAACTCCTATGAAATGGTGAGTAACCAAGCAACCACACCCTCCAGTATTACTCTCCAGTCTACAACTTTCATGATTATAACTACATAACATGTATGTATGCCACCTTATATCCTTACAGGACAAACATCCAGTACTCTATATAACATACGGGAAGAGATAATAATTATTACTACCTACCTAATAACAAAACAAAAAAACATTTCTGAGTGCTTACCTCAAGCAATGTTCATATATTGTTTAGCTCTAACAAAATGCATTCAAGTATGAATATTGCCCTTAAAGTCTTAAGCATAAGACAGACACCTCCTTACCATTTAGATCCCAGATGAAGCCGTGAGGAGAAACAACTTGGATGATTTTATGCATTAAAGAAATGAATAGGAATAGCCGCCTGTATGATTTCACCCGACAAATTATTCCTACCAAAGTAATTGGAAATTTTCATACGCTTGACCTTTTCCAGTACGTCAAGTTAAGTATGGAAATGGACCTTACATTACTCCTGACAAGCCTCGCACCAGATTTTCCATATCAATTGGAAAACACTAAGGATATTCACCGTTGGTTTTGACGCCTCACGATATCGTGGAAAAGCGGGCGGACCTCACACGATTTCCCGTGCGAACGACTCAATTCCAACTGGTCCCCCAAAGTCAGGACGGGGTGCGCGTCGATGAATCGCATTATCTTAATGTTATGCAAATACGACCGAATGAATTCAATCCGAAACTCTGGCGCGGGGGATGGCCCCGGAGTTGATCTCTCGACGGGCGCCGCTCTACATAATAATTGTGGCTGCGTTTGACAGTGGACTCACGTAGCGGTGGAGAACTCAACAGCGTTTTAGCCGAGTAATAAAGGCAAACACCCCTCGACCCCTCCCCCTGTGCCCATCTCGAGTTTTGTTTTTCTCGCCCAGACAAAAATGAAGCCATTCGAACTCAAAACAATGTGCTCAATTATCACATTAGCGAACGGTCTCTTTAGCGGCTAACGGCGGTTTCCGCCCAAGAGCAATCACCTCTTCCCCACATTGCGATTGGGGTCACAAGTTTTTCCAGAGCTGCAACTATGACAGGGTGAGGGAATAGTACAGAACTGTACGCAATTTTTCTAGCACTCAAACATTTATCGAACGCAGGGGAGCAGAATAATTCGAAAATTACATCAACAGATTTTTACAGCACCCTGAGAAAATTTATAACTACAGACAACCCGATTCAAATCTAAGAAGAAGCTTCTTCTAGAAGAAGCAAATCTAAACATATTCGAAGAATGGAACGGTAGTGCGTTTCATATTGCTTCCGGAGAAAACCTTCACCACGTACATACACATTCGATGGCTCTTCAGTAACTCCATACTCCCGCCATCCGACATTCGAAAAACGATTAAGAAATCACAGAGAGCATGTGGTACCAAATGTATAGAGAATCCGAAAAAGGTTATAAACACGAAACTACGTTCCCGATTCCACCCCACCGACCATGGTACTGTGCTAAATCAACAAAGTAAAATTTACCATAAAACAATAAGCCGTCTGCAAAGTGGCACCCAATCTTATCTAAGAAGAGTAGGCATAAATTGTAACGGAGGATGAAGAGTAAATACCTAACGCACATAGTCCTTACCTGCCAACAACTCGAAATGAAACGGCGAGTGCTATTCATAAATATCACAAAGCTAGTTGTTAACCCTTTGAATCTTTCGTCACTCATCCAAGCACAGAAACAAAAAATACACAGACAATAATTGTTTACATACCTATGTGATGTAATTGACATTCAATAGTAAATTAATAAGTGAAACTAAGTTCACATACAACAACAATGATAAACTTTATCTTCATAATAATTTAGTCTAATATCCGGCAGTTAGGTTGGCGGTATGGAAATGAAGAAATGCGAGATGCTTGTTGTCCCATTATAGGTACCAATCATAGGTAAAAATCATTATTATTCCAATAAACCATATGCACGTATTATGAATTTTATGATTAAATCTTTCTTACTCCTACGCCTCTTAACCCCTACTACGTATTACGGTCATGTCTTGATCAAGAGAACGTAAATGTAGTAACTTACCACTCAAGTCATACCACATTTTGGAACGAGCAGGCTTATGGCGCCTTTATATAATTATTATTTGCAGCGTTATTTCTTTAGTTTTTCCAGAGTGCTGTCTAGGGAATAGAGGTACCACAAAATAATGTTGAAGGCAACACTTCAAACGTTTTAAACGGTAGGTAAATAGGACTTATTCACTAGGACGGAGGGATTAATCTTCGTGTAATTCTTTCCGGTATTGTCTTTAAATTGTTTTCTCCTTGCCTTCTAAGGATTATTGATACCACAAAACCATGATTGAAGACGAAAGTTCAAATGTTATAAGCGGTGCACTGGTGCACTGATAAGTAGGTAAATAGGACACAACCACTTACTGGGACGACAGAATTAACCTTTCTATAAATATTCGCAGCGATGATTCTTTAATTTTTCCAGAATATTGGTCGTCTAGAGAGTAGAGATACAGAAAACCTTGATTCAAGGTGGAAGTTTAAACGTTATAATAAAATGTGCACTGATAAGTAGGTAAATAGGACACAACTACTTATTCACGGGGGCGACAGGGTTAACCTTTGCGTGATTATTTTCAGAGTTGTTCCTTTAGTTTTCCCACACTCTCTGCCGTCTAGGCATTTCTTCCCGTGTCGTACAGTTTTCTACGAGACGCCTTGAGCTCGAGAGCTGCTCGCTCCTTCAATTAGCTCGACAACTGCACGTTAGTGCCGGCACCATCTGCTCCTAACGCCCGCATAACTCACCCCCTCCACCCACCCACCATCCAAACTCATTCAACCATCTCTCTCTGTCTCTCCCCTTCTAGACTTCTTCCAGCTTCAAGTTTCGCGTGTCTGTACGAGACATGAGCTGAGACGGGCCTCGAAAGATCGCCGAGGAAGAGCTACGATGAAAAAGTATGACGGCGAGGAAGACTTGGTCAAAGAAAGTGAATGATTTAAGAGGTTGACTCCGAGATTCGTTAATTGGAGTCTCGAAAGTCATTTGAATACCGGAGTTGACTCGGAACATCTAGCACTATTTAATCACGTACCGTTGAACCAAATTAATTTCTCTTTTCTGACCAGTCTGGGCATACCGTAACCTTAACGACAGCAGTTTGAACCCTTCGTTATAGATGTTTTTATTTATTAAAAAACAGGCTTTCCCAACACATTTCTCTACACAACACATGCAATAATTTCGATGGAACTCATACGAGCTACATTCTACTTACATTATACTGAAGTTATGAACCGGGAAAGAGTTAATCACTATAATCCCGAGAAAGAATTGTGTATTGTGAATTATTGGGTATTGTGGAACTAGATATCGGAACAAGGGAGAGCTGTGAGTCACACTTCTACCTATGAACCCTCAAATAATACGAAACTAAAAGGTACACTCGTGATGCATAAACAAATTTTCGCGATTTTCCACATTTTATTTATGTTGAACTTTTCTGAAATTTTAGCGTTTTATGGGCACAAACAACAATCAACTATCATATCAATGCTCATGTTTCTTGCGCGAGAACAACTGATTGGTTGGCCGTGCGCGTGCAGTGTAAACGCACCCTCCTTTTTGGCGTTGCAAACGTTCTGCGCGGTGCGACCTCTTTGCAAACTTTCGCGAACGGTGCGCGCTCTGTGTAAATGGGCTTTTAGAGATTTTGCTAACGCTTTAGGATCTTTTCTATTATACAACTGTAAAACTCGAACTTGAGTCTTGCTTGACTCCTACTTGTGTGAGTTTCTTAGGCGAAACCATCATCAAGGAACTAACCTGTTCGAACAAATTATTGCAGATATTAAAGTATTTTGGACACCGGAAGTGTAAATTCACTAACAATGTCAATATGTAATAAGTTTGTCAAAACAAGTAAAATCTTTCACATTATGGATGATTTCATCAACATAGGTAAGAGAAACTACTTTAAATCGTTCTGTTTCAATAGAAAAAAAAAGTTTCAAGCTTTGTGGTCGTATAATAGCAAAATACCCACGCTTTATTTTCGAGTAATTTAACGTTTAGGATTTTTTTCGTGTTTTCTTACTTATGACATTAAAACGATCACATTAAAAACTTTCTCCGCACTTTCAGCTTTCTAACGGTACAGTCAATTTTCTTTTTACTTCGGTAATTAGGACAGAAAATCAAGTTTAATGTTGAAAAACGTCGTGAATTCCAGAAATCTAGGGTTTGCTTGAAAAATACTCCTTATGATCCAACGAGTTCACGTTCCGTATCTATTCAATTTTTCACGTTGAATCAGATGGTAAAACTTGCAAATCTTTCCAACTCTGTTACAACCGAGTTTCACACTTTAACCAACTAGTAGTTCTACCCCACAAACACATAAAAATAAACAAAAACTAGTTAAGTCAGTGTACAAGTTATAAAGGAGTTGGAGAATGTTTACGTAGGAACCGACTCCAAACTCACTAGGGTCATAGAGGGTGGTCATTTTTCAAGAAAAACCTCGATTTCTTGGAAAAAGCTAAGTTTTTAAACATTAGAACATAATTTTTCCCCTAATTGGTAGAGAAAAACAAAATTAATTTGGTATTAAGGGTGAAAGCTGGAATTTTTGGGAAGTTTTTCCTTATTAAGAAACGGAAACAAACAAATTTTTTTAGATGAAAAAATGCAGTGATTTCGGAAAAGTGAGAAAATCATCATTTAGATTTTGATTCTCCCCCACTGAATGAGCTTAAAACTTCACAAAAGCGTAAGTTATTCTGAAAAGAAATTTTTCTCCATTTCCAACGGTGTGCTCATTTTCGGGTTTACAGTGATCCGTTTCAATGTCACAAGATAAAAAACACGGAAAAAAATTAAATTACTCGAAAACAACGAGTTAAAAAACATCTCTAAGGGGAACTTTTTGTTGGAAGAACTCCGATTCTTCTAGAATTCTTCATGAATTTTGACAGGTACCTACTCCATGCGTTTGCGCACTGCAATTCAATTTTAACTAGGCCAGCCACACTCTACGCACCAATTTTAATTTATTTCAACGTTGCCATTTTAGTGCCTAGGAAGGTACTTTTCATACGCTCATGAAAGGCTCATAACGGATAAGTTATACTGCTGGCTCCGTAACTTTTTTCCATTTCAAATATGCAGGACAATTGTATATATTTATGAGCGAGGGTTGAGAAAGGGATGCTGTAGCAACAAGAAGCGTTGTTTAGGGCGGAGAGGACTGAACGCACGATGAAAATTTATTCATCTATTCCGCTTGGAGTTGGCAGGACTGAGGGATGAGCCTAAAATACGATGGTAGAGTAAAACGCCTCGTTTTGAAGAACATACACGCTCGTATCAACTTTTTCAAGTGAAAAAAAATCTATGCAAATAGTAGTTGCAAGAATCATTCCATACTTCCGCGGGTACATTGCATTTGTAACCTTGATCACTATAAATATAGGCACTCGACCTACTAGTAAAAATTTAGCGGTCGATTCCAAAACTCAAATGAACAACGGAAATGACCTGATATGGAAAATTAAAAAGTTCAAATATTACACGAATGATTACATTATTAGATTGCATTACTGCGCGAATAAATGGTATAAATAAGTAGCTTAGGTGAACATATACTTTGTAAGGGCGGTTGTGAAATTTAACACACAAAAATTACCTCATAAAACATAAATATAACTTAGTCTACATAAGCCCATGTTATTGTAGAAACGGTTCGTAAGGGTGATCTTCAAAATCAGCTGGAAAGACCAAGAATCATGCGTAGTTATAATCATAGGGCATTTCAGGGTACTTTTCCGTTATACCCCCCCCAGGCAATTTGTCTTCAACACGCCCGCCCGGTGTTTCTAGGCATTACTTCTTACTTAGATTATGTTATGTTATGTATTTTTGAGATGCGAGCTTGCGAACATTCAGACCGCCAAAGTATAAACATCATTCTGACCTATATGTCCAACTAATCTGAATTTTAACTAAGG
The DNA here is from genome assembly GCA_030762985.1 of Adelphocoris suturalis. Classification (NCBI taxonomy): domain Eukaryota; kingdom Metazoa; phylum Arthropoda; class Insecta; order Hemiptera; family Miridae; genus Adelphocoris; species Adelphocoris suturalis. The sequence goes on from CM061040.1 coordinate 125,321,834, forward strand.
GATTGACTACTTGATGTAATTTAATTTTGAGATGCGAGCTTTGCAAACATCCAGATCATCAACTTATACACACCATTCTGATCTATTTGTGCGAATTCATGTGCATTCTACTTGTGCGAGCGAATTCATGTTGAGGCAATCAAACCACAACCACGCCAATTTGTTTCAAAAAATCCTCACCCACATCGGCAACTTCTTGTAACACGGTAATTCTTTTTTCCTTCTTTTTATTAAATAATATAATTGAAATTGTCACCAATTCTATGTAAATATGTAATCTAAGTAAGAAGCAATGCCTAGAAACATCGGGCGGGCGTGTTGAATACAAATTGACTGGGGGGGGGGGGATAACGGAAAAGTACCTATTTCTGGAACATATACCCCCCCCCCCCCTTCACCCATCACTCGATTGTGAACGAAACCAGACCAACAGACGATGAGAGATCGACGAGATAAGACATTAACGTTTGCTCATGCGCACAGGCTGCTATTGATCTGATGGCAATGAAAGTTATAGGACCATCTCGGTGCTAAACGCACGTTCCCTGAAAATTTCATCAAAATAGGACTAAAACTTGGCTTAGTTTCAGACACGGTACCTGGGATATTCACGGAGCATTGGACGGAGCGCATGGGGAATCGCAGAAAGGAGTCTTACTTCACAGCCCCCCCCCCCCCCCCCTTCCATCAGTCCTTCCTTTCTTTAACATTATCTCAATAGCTTTTTGGTCCCTGTAATGCGCGCATTACTAACTAATATTATTTGTTATTTCGATCGGCCGGAGTTCTGTTATGTTACTGTCGTTAACTGCTACTGCTTAAAAATAGCGACTGCATTAGGCATTTTGTAATGAAAACTATACGGAATATGAAAAATGCATAATACGAAATTCAAAAAAGAAGCAAATTCAGAGGCAAGAAAACAATACGAACCACTGTTGGTTATAATAACCCTGCAAGTTCCACGAATGTTATAAATAAACACCTAGGAAACCACGTCAATATCACTGCAACTTTTAACGTGATGTTCTCGAACAATCAAGTCGAGTCACGACAGTCTAGACCCTGACTTGCTCTTTAGTTCGACTACCCACTCCATGGCATTCCCAGAGCTCCATTCGCCATGAGATTTTACACAGATCAGTTTTTTGCATCTCAAAAATACATAAAATCACGTAGTCAATCCCTCAGTAAAAATTTAGATTAATTGGTCAGGGTCTAGAGTCTCACGACTCAACTTTATTGTTCTCGAACGTCTCGTCAACTTGTATGACCTATGGAGTTATATATATGTAAGCGCGAGTTTTTCTTTTGTTGACAATTCATTATTTGAATAATGAGGGTTACCCCACCATTAATCTGAAAATGTTGTGTTTACTATTTTTAATTGAAACTAGAACATTTTGAGAATTTCCACACCATCCGAGATTGCCTTTGATGTCTAGTTGCTTCTTATGATTTTTCAACGTTTTGGGTACAATATGAAGTCACACTGGGCAGGAGGGTCCCGCAATGACGCATATTGTTGCCAAAACATAGAAAATTTTATGACAGAAAACTACTAATCATAGAAGAGTGCCGCTGGTGCCTGAAATTCCATCTGATTTCATTTGAAAATGTAAAACAGAAATTCGGTTATACTCTCATTGCTCAAGTTCAGGTTTTTGCGAATACTCAGGTTGATATTCTACGCCACTGGCATTCGTAAAACATCTGATGAGTGGCGTTCCGCCTCCGCACCAGTGGTAGATTTGAATTTGAGACAGAGATAACTCCCACAAAAAGGGGGGTTGAGATTCCCCTCAATTATCTGGGTTTTCACCTCGGGATAGGTGAACCGGCCATTTCGTTGTTTCGTCGAGAAAACCTGGAACACTGTTAACTAGACTTCGACTCCATGTGATGAAACAGACCCTTACTGGAGGTAGCGGGTTTGGGATCTCGTTAGGCCCACCAATCACGATTTCATTCATATTATATGAGGACGAGCCTTGATAAAGAGTTAGTGAGTACCAAGGAGTCCCCCTCGAAAAAAAGAAAAACATGCCAGAGAGGTGTTTCAAAGGGCTTGATGAAGGGATGGGTCTCACCCGCTAGTTCGGCGTTGACACTTGGATGAACACATATATCGATCCCCGGTCTCGCTAATGATTGAGACAGAAATTGACGAAGTGTCAACGATTGGACGCTTGGTTTTTAGCATTGATTGGGTGCCGCTTTTCTTACAAGTTCCACAGACAGGAATTGGAATTTTAGTGCCCGGTACAAGGAAATAATGGTTAAAAACATTAGAGAGTTTTTGGCGACTTCAACTGAACGTCACCCGTTACCGTAGTCTTGGGGGAGCAAATGAAGATGCTAACCCAAATGGAACCGGGTTGCCTTAACGGCACCTCGGGAGAACGGTTGCCTTTTGATGTCACGTTAACGGTGGTTGGGCAAAGCTAATTTTCCCCCAGCTGTCTTGTTGTGTACAGGTTGTCTAATCAACTTCTTCATTTCGATGTGGAACGCCGATTTTCAATCCTGAATTTAGTTAGTTTCAGTACAAATACGGGCTAATTTCTCATTTTTAGTTGTCAATTCGTAAAAAGGGCATGGATAGTAGATAGTAAGCCTCAAGTGTGGATCACCGCGGTTTAGTTGCACTTATAGGTCATTAGTCGTTACGTACTCGTATTTCATGTTTTTAGGTTTTCCATTGGGTAAATTATCAACAAGTATGAAAAAGTATTTATCTCTATGACAATGAACCAGGATTTTACCTTACACAATCATCAGTGGAGGCACCACTTCACGCAATGTTCACGAGAAAATAGCTGAGAGATCAGGCAAACCAAGATCAATACTGCGAAAAAGTAGTGTCTTAAAACACAGTTTTCTCATTTAAAATATGTGAAATAATAATAGAAACAATGCTCTATTCGACCAAATAGAGTCTGTGAGCAAAAGAACGGATATTTTCGATCGAGTTGAAGGCTAGTAAAGGTAGACAGCGGAGGTGGACTTCAGATGGCAGATGGCACATTCGGTTTCTACGCGACATGAAATGTAAAATGACCAAGACTGAGGGGGGTTTTCAAAAACCTACCCGCTACATCAACATAATTAGTTGGTAATGAGGCATTTGAAAATAAAAACTATTATTATTTACTTCAACAGTGTATTCGAGTAATTATGAGGTGCCCATTAGTGTTATATTTACGGAAGGTTAGGCAGGTGTCGTGTGCCTTTAGGTCCCCAAACGGGTGACATTAAATGAGCCATTCTAACGTACGACGTTGCTAACGTCTTCTCAAGGTCACGTACTCTTGGGTACGTTAGGGTGACGTTAAGGGTACCTACGTTAGTGGTCACCAAAAACTCTCTATTTATGCGGCTTGGTAAACTGTATGCCTATGCATATATTGAAGAAAAGCCAAACATTTTCTTCTATGTGGGAAATCAGAGTTTTAGCGAATCGTGTTTAAAAATAATTGAGTTAAACCAACGGATGCACTATAAAAATACAGCACAAGAATAATCGCCAAAGAAAAGAGAAAAAATGTTCAACGCTCCGAAATTTGTTCTTAAATCGCGCGCTTCGCGAGACCCTCCGGCCCTTGACCCCGCTGGGGTAACCCCAGACTCCCTTTTCCTTTCACCTTGAGCCCCGACATAACATTGGAGGAACGTGGAACACGATCGATACTTGAACGGTTCTCTAGTTCAAATTTCAGCTTCACAGGTTGAATAACAAAGAAATTAACTCCGGAGCTCATTCAGGTAATCTAGGGGGCTCAGAATTTATAATTTACTTTAAGATGTTCCTAGAGGCCTCCATTTCAAGTTTCAGTTTCACAGGTTGAATAGCAAAGAAAATAGCTCCGGACCTCACTCAGCTGATCTGGGGATCTTCAGACTTTACGATTCGTTTCTAGATGTCCCACGGGTTCTCCATTTCAATTTTTAGCTTCATAGGTTGATAACAAAGAAATTAGCTCCGGAGCTCACCTAGGCAAATCGAGGAAGCTTCAAACTCTACTATTCGTTTTTAGATGTCCCAAGAGGCCTCAATTTGGTTGGGTAGCAAAGGAAATAGATACCCCGCTACTTTAGTCCCGTTTTTTCGAGACAATAATTGTGACAATATTTTTTAACATTTTTAACTTTTAAATAAAAGCACGTTCCCCGCTTTTCCAGCATCTTTCACGTATTACAGTTTTTAATCATTTACAAGGGATAAAACTTACAGGTAGAAATGTAAAAAAAAAAAAAAAAAAAAAAAAAACTAGGAATCAAAGGGAAGCTGATGGCTGATTTTAGCAGCAATTATGGCTGATAATTGGATGACGCAACTTGGGTAGCAGTGCGTTGACCTTTTCGCTCTCCTTATAGGAACTTTATGAAATTAAAAAAAGAAAAAAATCAATATCTCTAAAACATTTGGATAAAACATATTGGTAAGTAATGCATGCATTACAGGGACGTTTGCATTAATGGATTTTATATCATTTTGGTGAGAGTTAAAATACGAGAAAAAACAAAAATATCATGACTTCTCGGACTTCCACCCCTCAACCCCCCCCCCCCCCCCTTAAACTCCCTCCACCGACAGCAAATTCCTATCATAAGTATGAAATTTGAAACTCCTGACATTCGAGGTTCTCCATTCCAGATTCCGAATTTTACAAGCATACGCAACACTTACCCATTATCAAAACATATTATATAATTACCAATCGTTATCACGGATGTGTGAACAACTCCATTTTTATTAAACACGTACGGTTTAATAAATTCAATCATACGTGCAGTTTATATTTTTCTCCATAAAATGCTGTTATTCAATTTTTAAGCGGGATCAAGTTTTTATGTTACTCAAAATTTTGATGTTAAGTATCAAAATTGACTCAAAAATGAGTTCGAGTTGAAATTCTTAATGTCAAAATTGATGTGGACGTCGACTTCGGGTGTTAAGATTTCAAAATTGCAAAGACATCTAGAAGGATGTGGCGAACTTTGGTACTGGTAATCCTGGTTTTAGGATTCGCGAGCCCCGGGTCGGCGCAAGGCAATGGAACTGACCCTGGAGGTAAATCAAAATTTCTATAGTACTGTAATTTTATACGAGTCAAGTAAAGAGCCCAAGCAAAATAGGTTCATTTATACCTATGGCCTTCACATTTTCCAATATCCTTCCAATAGGCACACTGCTTCGCACAATTTTACCCTCACAATTTCTAATTAGGCAGGTAAGATCTGCTTGTTAGATCTCAGGCAAATGGGGGTTGTAACTAGTTCGATCGATATATCGTTCAGATATACTTAGAACATTAATTTCATCAAGGAAAATACGATGTGCGCATACACGACCTTATCAATAATGGCGGTCATTGGCAGACCATTGACAGAGATCTCAACGTTGTTTACTTGCATTTCATGTGTTCTAAGTCATTATTTTTGTGGTTTTATTACTTTCAACTCCTTTATTACTATATTCTTCATTTCCAATCTAGATTAGTAAAAACCTCAAACTTATAAACCTCAAACACTTAGATTTACTGAATACATGTTGTCTCAAGGCTTCCTGATAGTTATTTCACTAATATCAACCTAGTGTGAACTGCAAGGCATAGTTTCCTGCCATGGTTTTTCCGGCGTACAAGGAAGTGATGGTATGGTTTTAATTCTATCAGGAACTATTGTATTTTCGTACTATGTCTATTATAGTTATGTTGTTATACGACTTTGATGGTAGCTATCTTACACCAGGCTCCGATCAATGGACGGAGCCACGGTAAATTATAACAGTTAGGTACACATCGCCCTGAAAGGCATGGCTACTTTCCGGTAATCGTGTTTATGCAAATGATGTAAATTATGTGTACGCATACTGCAACCATGTTTTCTACTAGACGTTCAACAGCACGACCAGCCCCCATTAGCAGTGCCATCTAGATCCAATTCTTCTTCAAATTCGACCTCCGTAACATCATTTTAGGCGTAAATCTGATTTGTTTGTCCAACTAATCTGTATTTTGCTGAAAGAATTGATTTAGGATATTTTTTAATTTTGAGATGGTAGCTTGCGAGCATCCAGACCACCAAACATTAAAAAAATCAGTCTTATCTATTACGTAGGCCTGTTTCATTATACGGAGGTTGATTATTATACGGAGGGCCGAAAAGAAAAATTATTGCAACGGGTTCAACAATAAATTATTTTCTTCATGAAAATCCGTTGTAGGGCATTATGAAAAGATTCCTGTGTTGAAAACTTTTTCATGTGTAGGAAAAACTACTTACACGAAAATATATGTTTGTGTGTTGTGTGTGTCATTCGAGCCGATAACCCTCCTTAGAGTTGAGATTAAAATCTATCGTTTCGCACAAAAATTGAGTTGGTTGAACAGCAATTTTAGTGCATAATAGTATAATAAAGGGCTCACATTTTAAAAATTTGGGAATATTGCTTGAAAAGACGTCAACTAATAACGACAGAGATTTTGGAGAAAATTCATCTGATAGATATATATTTTGATCTGTTAAAATTTATTCATAATTAATTAAATCTGCCAAAATTGTTTGAAATCAACACCAAAGGACACCATACTGATTTTGAGGTTATGATGATAAATTAGAATCGGTTCAAATGAAGATAAGCAAAGTTGAGAAATGTGGGTTTCAGGAAGAAAAACACGGTTTTCTTGAAAATGCCTTTGAAAAAAAATCAAATCTGGAGTAAAATTGCGCTAGATTGATTGAGATACGTAAAATCTCGCTTGAAGGGGTTTCACTCCTTTTCTTTACTTTCACTAAAAAAGTTTCAACACTTTCAATTCACCATGTATAAAGCGTGAAATTGACCATTTGCCCATATGGTCAAGCTGCATGACTGCAACTTTTTATACATGTTAACGGGAGATAGCAATGTGAGACACCCTGAAATAGGTAGGTTCCAAATCGACTTCCATGAATTCGATCATGATTTGAGAAATCGAAAAACTTTGTTATCTGTCAATTGCAAAAGCCAAATCACATCGCATGATTTCGTTTGGTCTAATTATAAGAATGGGGAATAAAATGGTACAGGAGAATGAAAGATAAATTTGGACAGAAGTCAGATTAGTAGGATTCCGAGAGTAGGGACCTTGATAGTAGTCTACTGTCTCTAAATGACAGTTTCCAAAACAGCAATGTCGTGTTGATCCCGATAGAACAATTAGTTAATAGATAGAATACTAATCCCGATTATTTAATTTACTAATCCCGATTAGAAATAGACAAAAATGAAATAGTTGGAAGTCGTAAAACCAAAAAAGTAATGCACTTAGAATCCTAAGTATTGATTGACACAGGCAAAACTCAGAATCTAATGAAACGATTTTGATGAAATTTTCAGGGATTGTGTGGGATAGCTGCTAGACGGTCCCCTATAACTTTCATTGCCGTCATTGCTGTGCTCATGCGCAAACATTAATTTATTATAATGTCGACTCATCAATCATTTCGACTCGTACTTTGTTCTTCAACTAATTCTATACGCCCGTGTTACAATATATAAGGAAGCTATTCTGCCCACCCAACTTGGCAGGCGTTTTCTTCTCATGCTTCGGTTGTCCCACACCCCTTGAATCAAATCCTATAGGTCGTCCCTCTATTGACGGAGCCTACCTTCAGAGGGACGTCTTAAAAACGTGAACACTCTTTAATTCAATTAAAATTGAATGTTGCAGGTGATGGTGGTACTGATGGAGGTGGGGGCGGTGGCGGTGGCGGTATGCCTATGGGCGGCAATGGGACAGGAGGTGGTAATACGACCGCTTGTATGAATGCAAGGCCTCTGATGATGTATGAATCCAGGGCACCAAATTTGGCTTGGATGAACATGCGCCGTGCGGATCTCAAGCATCTCAAGCCCTCCGCAACTACTTCAGCCTGTGGTTTAGAGTAAGGAAATAATTTTTGCTATATTTCTTACTTCACGTTTCCATTTTTATCTCCTTGATCTGCCTCCCAAAAATGAATATCTCGTCAGGGCAAAGAACCTGGTTGTACCAAGTACCAAAATTTCTCAATTTGTTACCGGAATGATAGGAGGGCAATAAATTAAAAAAATGGATTGAAGAACGTATAAACTTGGAACAGTTTCAAGCTAATTTTTCTTTTCTGTAATAAGTTTAGGTAATCCTGTAATCCTTCATTTATAGACTTGGGATATACAAAGTGTGATGTGGGAAGATGTGAATTTATTTCAATTTTTTCTTCTGAACATTGAAACATTAGGATTAATAAATAGAAGGTTTAATAATAGCATTAGTTAGCAACCGAAAATTTTGTTTTCAATTTTATATACATGGTAGGATAATCGTTTGTTTACAATTTTGTATACATGGTAGGATAAATGATCTGAAAGAGATGACACACAAATGCCCGGGATCGTTTCTGGGATGCCCTACCACGGTTACGAGCTTGCTGATTGTGGGGGGATGTATTTAGGAAAAAGTGTATGAAAAAATATTGAATATATGATTCATTTTGATACATGATATTGCGGTATTTTTTTCTCGTTGAATCACCTAGCGATGTTAATTTATTGATATTCGTAACATCAACTCGGAAAAACACCACAAAACCTAAATTTACTAAGCCATGAAGTGATGGCTTATGAAGCTCTATGAGTAAAATTCCACTCATTATTATCAGTATCATCTATTCACCTTTTTATGTTCTGCAGAGCCGAGTAACGATAAAGTTTTTACATTATTGTACAAGTATGTTCTAAGTGAATACGATTCAACGTCACGATTCGTGAACACGGAAACACTAAACTTTATTTTACAAGACACATAAACATAATACATGAACATAATAGCTTAGCCATATTTTTACAGAAACGATACTATATATATATATATATATATATATATATATATATATATATATACATATATACAGGGTGTCTCACGAGTTATGCACCAGCGGCTTATCTCCGTCAATTACCAGTAAAAAACAACCCAAAAAATTTTATTGCGTGATTGTGTTCATTTTTGCGCACTCAAAAATTCAAGTGTAGGGCTATTTATTCATGAAATTTTGTGTAGAATCCTAATTTATAGTGAAAATGGGAGTTCCTATTTGCAAAAACAATGTTGGGGTTGATCGCACATGGTTGCGCAATTGCGTGGTGCGCAAATGTCAATGTTGAATGAGGGTTACCCATGGGTGCGAATAAGTATGTTAACTATTTTTAAATGGAAGAAGATTCCATCCTAAGAAGTATGGTATCTCTTACGTTGAGGAGTTTTCTTTCTATGATTTTTAGAAGTTTCGCACACTGGTGACGTCAAAGCACCCCTCCCGCCTGGTCGGAACCCCTCTGCGTACCAGTGTGACGTCACCAATGCAAACTTTGGAAAGCCACAGAAAAAAATCTACTTGACGTAGGAGAGTGCAGATGGTATCAAATTTCTTAGAATGAAATCTATTTTCATGAAAAATATAAATAAAATACGTGGGTAACGCTCATTCTTCGCGGAAAATTATGGAGGATGTGATGGATAGGTAGTCGCTCCTTCTAGAATATTGAAATTAACACAACTGGAGATAGTTCCTGAGCTGTTAGCTTTAAAGATATCCTCTGGTTGTAGCAGGTTAATCGCCTCTACCCTTTGAAGGGGTAACTACTATATTTCCATCACTTTCTTGTCATATGATAGCTGAGTGTGGTTGTCTTCCGTAATTTCATATCCTCGGGTGGGATAGTTGTCGCGTTCGGGTGGGATAGTTGTCGCAGGAACACGATGATGTCCATGGTAAGCATCCGTTGAAACGTACGTTCCAGGAGCAAGGCTGACATGGACTCAATTTACAAGTCCTGTCAACATCTAGTTTACAGTTTAGTTATGACCGGTCAGCTGTGCCTACAGGAATTTGACTGGCGCTACAGCAATCCTCCAGAAAAGTTTGATCAGGAAGAAACTGATCAGAAACTATGTTGTTATGTAAAGGGACCCGAATGAGTCTCCTTCCCTGGGCCGGGTAGGGCTAGGTGAACGACTTGTGGTTCATCGACGCCATCACATGGTGACCGGAGACCATGATCATTTCTTCAGTATGCCGGCAGCTCACTTTAAAACAAACTCCTTACCCTGAGGGGAAATGAGGGTGGAGTTCGCAGCTGAGAATTCGTGTCAAATGGTCCAAGACAATATCCAAAACCTCAGTGAATATCTTTGACCCCATTTCAGGTCCGCCTCCCCATCAACCTTAGATTGCACAGCTGTTATTACATGTTTCAGCTCAGCTTCCATAGTGAGTAAATCCTGGACATATTGAAGATTTCTGCAGTTGATTCTAGAAGGTGTTTTCGACAGATGGTACCACGGTGAACCATCTTGGAGTAAAAGTTCGACTGACAGCCAGTGCATGGAGGCGTTGAAAATCCTGATTAGATCTCTTTTGAGTAGCGAAGTTGTGAAAAGCGATTTAAAACGTGTAACAGATCAGCAACCCAAGAACTCTCTTTGGAGGGGAACGGCACAAGTTCCTCGACCTTCTACGTCCTTGTCATAAGGATGCGATTTTTTCGAGTTTTTACTCATATATTGCGGAAAATAAGCCACTGGTGCATAACTCGCGAGTACCCTATTAATTGCTATGCGATTCTTAGGCCGACCCCCAATAATTTTTTTTGTAATGTCCGTAACGAAATTAACGATGATTTTCACGTACAACCGAGTAGTTGAGTAGTTGCTATAGGTTGTGTCACAATTTCAGTGTTTTTCACGTACAACCCAGCCGTTGTTAGGGGAATGAAACTTCCGCAGTTTTCATCGCACGAAAATCGTTCGCCACACGTTGGAAAGCGCTTGATTTATGTGATAAATGTTCACATTTCAAGCTACCAATTTCCCTCTCCTTACGTACCTGGCTACATTCCAAAACTAAGTTGATTCAGGCTAAGAATTGCATAGCAAATTATCCTCGTTTTATACGCAGTACAAAAGAAAAAAGATCCGGCGAGGCGCGAAGCGCCGAGTATATACATACATACAAACTACTAGCCCACTGCTGATGGAATTACGATCAGGAAAGAATCCGGTAAATCTAAGTGATTTCGATAAATAAAATTTCTTCCACCTGATTACCAGTGTGAAGTCAATTAATAAAATTTTATTCGTTAGACCATTGAAGATGAGCGATACTCTGATGCAAGCCGCACAAGATTTCGCCATGATGTGCCCACTGACGATGGGTGCTCCGATGATGCCCATGTGGAGCTCCATGGGAGGGCACGGCACTATCGTTGTGTACATGCAAGCTTTATTATTACAGAACGGTTCTACTGGTAACAATTTCGACAGCAACTGGTTGTCAATAATTAACGAAATGCCAGGTAAGAAGATTGATGTTCCTCACTAAAGTGTTTGCAGACCTTTCGTGGAACGTAGTGTATATTTGAACCTATTTTCAGGAAAAGATGAAATCAGAAATCTTGAATTTGGCCATTGTGGGTTATATTGTCACAAGAAATTGATACCCGTGTGCCATACGGTCGAATCGGTCCGTTTTCGGATCGGTCGGAAATTAATATCAGCGCATGCGCATGATCTTCTATTGTTGTAGGGGGAGGGGGGCGGGGAGAATTGAAAGGGAATCGCGTAGAGGGTAACTAACATCTGAAAGAGAGTGCCCACAACACATTGCTGTGAAAAAGAAAAATTTTTTTTTAAAATAAATTTCAATAAAGGACATTTTCGGAAATTTTTGGAGCCATTGCAATAGCCTCATTTTCTACGAAAATTGGTTAGAATTTTTGAAAAATTTGAACATATGAATCCGTTTTGAGGCCTTGATTTTTACGCTTTTTTACACGAATAAATATGTGTGTGGTGTGTGTGTTGTGTGTGTGTGTGGTGTGTATGTGTGTGTGGCGTATGTGTGTCATTCCAGACGATAACTATTGCTAAGATTGAGATAAAAATCGCGTTCTAGCGCCAAAAAATTAAGCTTTCCTAATATAGGTTGAGTTCGACGGCCAGAACTTTACATTAAATTGGTCAAATTTCAAAAAATGTGCTTAAAAAATGACTAAAAACGGCCAAAAATCAAAAAATTTGAAATTTTTATCAAAATTTCAGTTAAAACAAATTCTCAATGATTATCTAGGACATTACAAAATTGTAAAAATAAAAACACTAATATTACAAACAAAATACTATTGAAATAACAAAAAATAATAATAATGAAAAACCAAAACCTTTTTTGAATCGCCGAATATTATTTGGTACTTTTTTTGCTATAAAATTGGTTTTTTTAAACTATATTTTGAATTGAAAAGGCTCCAATTTCAATACAATTTAACATATTATGCTACAATGGGCAATTTTAGAAAATTTGCTCTTACCATCATTAGCGAATTTTCGTAGAAAATGAAGCTAGTGGAATGGCTCAAAAACTTTTAAAATCAAAATTTTCGATAGTGTTTTTCATTGTGTTACACCTTGATTTAATTATTGTTCATTGGCATTCATGGTTGTGTAAACTAATAATAATTGAAACTTAGTCGGGATAAATTAAAACACTGTAGCTCTGGTTATAGATGTTAATATAGATTATTGTAAACCCCTAGCATGTGAGAAGGGGATCCTTCTCACATCCATTCCTAAGTACGTAACCCTAATCTAACCCACTGCGATTCGGTCCTTACGATATGAAATATCAGACGCGAATGAATTAGCCACGTCTCACCAAAGTGTAATTTTTGTGTGGGTGACCTGATTTCCCAATCTCTTCTAACGGATGTAGGCACATCACCCTTCCAAAGACAGAGCCGCTGATAAACTTGAACTACTCAGTAACCTGCTTTATCTCAGGCTGCTCCCAGCTTCGTTCTTCAGGTTTTATTGTCGCGCCGGGCGGTACCGGACATCAGGCGGTACAGCATTCCGGGGCTGAGAGGCAGCATGCCCTCATGCACACATGCTGTGGCATATGTGGCACCAAATGTGGGGCTGCTAGGTCCATCCTCCAGCAAACTTGGCCACCCTGGCAATCGGGAATCAGGTATCTGAGTGAGCAGGCCAATCAGAGCTAGTGCACCGGGGTTGGTTGGGCATGTTTCATCATCAAGAGATTATGCAGGATTCAGGCACCGGTTTTCATGTTGGTACTTTGGTAGGACGTGGCATGGAAGGGAGGTAATGTTGAAAACTACAAAAAGCCGAAAGAAAAGGGACCTATAGGTTCGAGGGTTGCAGAAAGAGAAAATCGTAATGATAAGTGGGTTTGGTGCTGGCAATAGACGTAAATAAAGAACTACAGCGCAAGAAACACCATTTAATATATCGAGGCAACACAAAGATTTAACCGTAAATGGTTTTGAGAGACAAGGAAGAAGACAATCATTTGGAGAGTAGTAGAGTATAAAGATATAAATTTTAGTGGGTTTGAGTTACAGAAAAGACTAGTAGGAGCCGTAAGTAGCATGAGAAACAAGAATTAAGACTAGCATTTGGAAAGTAGTAAGGAAAAATATAAACGAAAGTAAGGTATAAGATACCTTAGAAAAATACATAAATTGAAATATTTGAGCAGAACGGAGATATAAACGAAACTAGACTTACAAGACACAGTAGAAATGACAATTTAAATCTCAGGTCAACACATCAATATATGCCTTAGAGTAGATTAAGTAGAATATAGAAAGCTTTCTATGATTTTTAAGTCTGATAATCAACAGTTCAATTTTTTTAGAGGGAGGGGGGACTACAAAAACAAATCTAATAAAGGGGACAGGGGTGTAGTATACACCCGGACCCGTGGATTCATGTCACTCTTATCTGGCCTGGGGGGTGTCCCCCCTCACCAGGCCAGCACCTATAAAAGACCCAAGAGGGCCGCTCAAAAATGCCATTCTCATGACCTCTTGGAGTTATTATTTCTGATATCCTGCATCCCACACGAAGCCTCATTATATATATAAACAGGGTTTCCTAAAAGTACCTCTCCTCTCAACACCCCAACCCATCTCCCTTCTTAATTTTTGACATAACGAAGTGAAGCTTTTTTGGGTGGGGTAGGGTGTCTTACACCAAGTTATATTTTTTTAAAAAGTTTTTGGACGACCCAAGGGGGGGGGGGGTTATTAATACCAATAAATAATTATTTTTAAAAAAAATTTCCTTTATTTAAATTAGCCTAAAAATTGACTAGAGAAATACACATAATATTTCGTTTCATCTTGTTTTTGCAGAGGACCAATTTAAACAAATAACTGGCAGTTACTTGAGCGGAGCTTGGGATCCAATTTTTCAAATATTATGGTCAGAGACAATGGAAGTGGGGATCTACGCCACCCAGTATACCAACGGTGACCTTGCGGCTTTGACGAGGATGTTCAACAGGCCAGTGACCGAACCAATGGACATGATCTCCTGGGTCGCCATGTTCAATCCACCCGGATGTATGGCAGGAAGCATGCCGTGGAAGACATGCGGATTTGATCCCACCGGCGGTACTACAGATCACCCAACCGGAGGGCCGGACCCGGGCCCGAATCCAGGCCCAGATCCTGGTCCGAATCCTACTGATCAACCGCACGGTGGTGCAACAAGAGTCAGTGGAAATATAGTAATCAACTTTGCAACGATGTCCATCTCCTCTATCATCATTGGGAATCTATTACGCTCACCTCATGTTGTTGTTTGAATAAAATTGTTTATGCCGTATCTACCACTTATTATTATTTGTGAACTAACCATTTTTTATTTCATTCACATTACTCTTCCATAGCACAACAGCAGCAAAAATATTGGCGCACGGATTACAGCGACATCCCAATGAATGGAAAAATGGGAAACAGCGATAGTATCATTTTTTGGAGTCCCCCCCCCCCCCCCCCAACCATATTAACCCTCTCCACAAATATATTTGAAACTTTCAAGGATGCATAGCTGGACTAAAATCTGGATCGAACAAATAATTGAGATGAGTATAGTAAAAATATCACGATTCATCGCTATGACCCCTTGCATTCACTCCCTTCCATAATGGAATTTGAAACTCCTGACGTAGGGTTCTTAAAATACGTTCCAAAACTAGGCCAGATTCTTATTTGAAAAAGAAAAAAATCACAAAAATCTGACGAGAATAGTTGAAAAATTACGATTCATCAGTGTATTACCCCCTCAATTCACCCCTTCTATAATGGAATTGGAAACTCCTGACGTAGCGTTCAAAACTAGATCAAATCCCTAATGGGACAAACTAAGAATCACGAAAATCGGTCGAGATTTGTAGTTAGGCAGCGCTTGAAGAATGGGTAATAATCCACTACATTTACCCTCTTCCATCATGAGATTTGAAATAACTGACATATGTTTCAAAACTAAACCAAATTCGTAATTTATTGATCAATAAAAGAATCACGAAAATCTGACGAGAATAGTTAAAACATCAAAATAAATTACTATTACCACCTCCATTCACCCCCTCCATAATGAAATTTCAAAATCCTGATATCCGAAACAAGACCGAACTCATAGTTGTACAAAACGAACCCCCGAAAATCTGACGGGAATAGTTGAAACATTACGATTAATGAGACTTCATAATGAAATTTGAACTAACACACGACCTAAAACTTCATCAAATTCTAGAGGAACAAAATAAGAATCGCGAAAATCTGACGAGATTTGTAGTTTGGACAGCGCTTGAAATAATCGGTAATTAACCCCTCCATTCACCCCCTCCCATCATGATATTTGAAATTCCTGGCATATGCTCCAAAACTACACAAAATTAATAATAATTGATCAAAAAAGAATAACCAAAATCTGACGAATGAGAATAGTTAATACATCAAAATTTATTATTATCCCGTCCATTCACCCCCTTCCATAATGAAATTTTAATATCCTGAAATCCAGAACTAGACCAAATTCATGGTTGAACACAGAGTACCCCCCCCCCCCCCCCCCCGAGAAATTTTTTTGAAAAAAGGCCTTGAAAAACTAGCAGTTATTTATATCAGGTATGTAAAAATTAATATGAAAAACATAATTTTTATTTGCAAAAATTTTAGCTTCGTTACCAAACATCCATGTACACACAAAATATAAAAAAATAAATATAAATAAAATTAAGAAAAATTAAAATGATTATAGGTAGGTTAGTAATTTTTTTGGCAAAATTATATCGAAAAAGGCAGGGAACGTAACATAAAACGCTGGACAACTTCAGTCCTCGTGATGTAATATTATTTATAAATTATACATTTATACTGTAAACACAGGATTAAATAATAATACACTCTTTATTTTTTCAATTTACTTCAGAAGTAAAAACCATTTAATGAACATTCACGATGAAACTTAATGAACAAAGTACATTTTTGATTAAAGATGAAAATACAAATAAAATATTAGGTACTTTGTTAAACATTTTTTGTTCATTACTGGTGAATGTGAAACAGTGAATAATTCACTTCAATCGAAAAACACTGGTTGCAACCAGTTAAGAAAACACGTTTCGTTTCTTTCTTCGTCGAAACAGTAGGTAGGTTGATTATGTATTATGGCTATTGATTATGTATTGTTACCGTTACCAAAAGCGGTAAACGAGAGACAAATACAGTAGGTTCCTACCGTAACTTGTTAAACTGATGAACCAAAAGTTTTCCATATTAACTAAAATTTTATTCCTTACCGCCTGCCTTATGTTTTTTAAAGAAGAAAGATGTTATCTTCCATGCTCGTTTCTTGACGGAACTAAACTCAAACACTAAAAAAAACTCAAGTTCGCATTTAACTTGAAGTTTGGTTTCTACTGCTCTTCTACTAACAAAGAGCGACGATGGACGACAGCCCGACACGGACTCAACACCACCGTTGCCAACCAGCTTTGATGATTTTTCCCCTAAAGCACTTCTGGAAATCTCAGAGTTTACCGACGAAAATTCTGACACTACCCGCGTAAATCAAACCCACGTCAATCTCTGATTGATTACCCCGTGGGACCTACACAGTTTGTGGGCCAACTAAAATTCAAACGAACAAATTAGTAAATTGGCCGTGACAGATCAGTAAAACCGGTGCCTTTCATACCAGTTTCCCCACAGTATAAGTTCCTTCATCTATACTCGTATTTTTGTCAACCAACAAGCGCGACGGCGTGATTCTATACTGACGTTTCCTCGCAAGCATTTTTTCTTCTGCCACTCGGGTGGAGGGGGGGGGGGGGGGGGGGGCGATCTAAATGTTTTGGTGGTTTAAATTCGCTAAAAGGTTCTCAAACACAAAGCGAGTTGAGAAGCCGAGAGAAGTAAGTGATGGCCCTTTGCGTGGATGTATATGCGGAGACTGGATGTACGGGCGGAGACTGTGGCCTGTGCTGGTCCCCTTTGGTCTTTTAAGAAAAACCGCGACGGAGGCGACTGCCCGCACGGCTCCTCACGGACCGGACTTCGGCAGTTTTTTCGAGGACATTTTGAGTTCACACGATCAGCAATGCGCAATTCGGTCTAGGTGTGCGGTGCAGTGGCCATTGTTTAGAGGGGCCTCAAGGCTGCCGAACGTTTATTTTTGGTACATAAGAAGGCTCTGAGGATTTTGGCTGGAGCTGATGGTCGGACATACGGGGCTGCAGTTTCGAGAGCAGAAACGTTTAACAATATTCACTCTCTACAGCCTTGAATCTTTGTGCTTGGTTCACTAGTCTCGCGGGGAGTCTGTCACAGGGGCCATAAGCGCAATCATGACGCACGGGGACGTAGCCTGCTCCAATCCAAGCGCTGTCATTTGACCATTTTCCTGCACCACAAAATTTTTAACGTGGGAGCTGGTTTTTTGAACGCTCTGCCTGCATCTCTGAAGTCTTTAGAACTGAAGCGATTTAGAGCCCGATTGAAGGACTCACTTTTAAATAACTCTTGTTATTATGTTTTTATTCAAAGTTGTCATTATTACGTATGTTTGCTATTATAGTTTTTATCGACATGTGAAAGGACTTTTTGTCCAAATCACTAATAACGCAATATTTATTGATAGTTTCTATACTCGAGGCTTGCGTACTACAAAACAGCAAGCTCTCAAAATTCATAATTGCCTAAGAGGCGGGGAAAGTCGAAATATATGGACGAATCGATTATGCGAATTCATCGAAGGAATGGGGATGTGGTATATCAATATTTGAGGCTATGGAATGTAGGTACTTGTCAGGTCATACCTCTAAGAAGTGAAAACGTATATTACATCGACGTCAAGTCTTGACAAGGAATGCTATTGGATCTCCGGTAGAAAGACGTTCCATCCAACCGTTTTCCCTTCAGGACGAATAAAGCAACCGCGTTGTCATCCCATCAGTCAAAACCGAATGGAGAAGCTGGACAAGAACAAAAGTTTCCGAGTGGGATCACGCGGCGTAGGAGGAACATTCACACGTGTGCACAAGTGTACACTGACGGTCTCTTTCATGTAACAGAACTTTCTGTCTACGTGTTGATGTCTTTATCCCCGTAGGTTTCGAATGTAGTGTGCTGGTGTGTGCTGGCCTTTTCCAGAAGCTTTCCTATCCATTCATTTCTACAGTTTCATTCACGTTTCTGTAGCATCCACAAAAAGCGTTTATGAAAGGAAATACGCAGGAAGGTTAACAACAAAAAACGCTACAAATTATTACACAAAAATTTTTATTTCTATATTGGATAGACCTTCTACACATACCACTTTTCAATAATTATTAAACAGTCATTAGGCATCTAAAATATATCTATGTAGACGCCGACCGAAAAGAAATTAATTAAATTAAATAACACCTACAATTTCCTTATTTAATCCTTATTAATTATATAAGTATATTAAAAAATAAATCACCTACCTACGCTTCAGAAGTGACAAAAGTTAGAATAAACCAGATTTCTTGACCAGATTCTATTGGAATTATATCAGCTGATACGAACGTCATAGTTACAAGGTTATGTTGTTTCTCCGAAACTACTGGACCAAATGTTACGAAATTAGGTTCAACAATCATACATCGGCTGGGGATGTGCCCTTGTAATAGAGGATATATAACATCCGAGGCATCTACGAAGTGACTATTCCAGCATTGTTGCATTTTCATTCACAGAGGAGGGGCGAAGTGCAATTGCACAAACAAACCCCAAGGCCCCCAGGATTTTGTGCCCTTTTTAGCAGTTTTAAGCTTTTATCAATGATGTCAAGTGAAACCTCGAATCCAGAAACTTATTTGTTCGTGCAACTGGCACACTCACATTGTCATATTTAACTGTAATATCAGCAACAATGAAGCGTATATTTGTGAAAGAGACGATGCAGCATTTTTCGGCATTGCAGAGTTCTTGTGTTCCCGTACACGAGCAACAACAACAACAACAACAATTATTTTGAACGATTTTGAATGAACTTCTCTTGTTAGGAATGTAGACAATAATGACGTCTTGAAAATGCACTAAGTCAGTTGCCCTAGATCATACGTAATGTTCTTGAAGACAGTGTTATAGTCCTACCTAATCGCTACAGTAATTACAGAAGTTGGTAATAGGCGGTCGGTATGTTTCAATTCGAGTAGGCTGATGAGATAGTTGACGAGGTCACTTAGGAAGATGACGAGTTTATAACTCGATGAAGTCTACAGGAGCTAATGGAAGGCATGGGAAACAGGGGTGGCTTGTTTCCCGAGAAAACGTTTCGTTAGATTAACGGTCTTGTTAGTAATGTTATGAAGAAATATCCTTTCCCATCAACATAAAATACTCGACCCCAAGGTTTTCCGACCTCCAAGTCCGAGTTACAGTTATTCAATAAAACCTCCGAACGAGGTGGTTCCTTCCTTCCTCCTCTCTAGGCTAAATTGGCTGCAAGCACGATAAGGGTGAAGTGTGGATCTATGTTGACGTCACTCCAGAACCCTCCCAAGAGATTGGCCAGGGGAGGGGGAAACCCATGGGGCAGAAATACGGCAAGTTGAAGATGAAGAAGGGAGGAAACTGCAGGAAAGACAGGAAATGAGCCACTCATGTCAACAACTGGGAACTACTGTAATTTTCTTTGAGTTTGCGATTCAACATTTAGCTTTCCAGGTCTCAAGCGTTTACCTTTGGAACGACAGTGAGGAGGGTTTCCTTTTGAATTAGTCACAACTGGATTAAAACAAGTTACCGATTACTAACTCACTGGCATTTTCTCTCGTTTTATTTCATCCAACAACTTCATTTTAAATTAAACAACACTGTTCATGGAAAAGATTGAAAAAAAGTTACAGTGACGCAGCTTGATCGTTTGAGCGAATTTCCGGAAATTATCGTATTGTATAATGTTAAATTGTTTTGCAATTTAAGCTTTTTGAGTGTAAGAAAATTGCTAACTATTAGATATTTTTATGGCAAAAACGTATTCTAAATAATAATCTCCTATTCAGATAGAAATTTTGAATTGTTAGCAGTTTTTTTTTTTCCAGTTTTCTTTGATTTCTTAGTTTTAATGAATTTTAAGTACATTTTTCAGCATAATTTTGTACATACATTTTGGATGTTCTATTTTATAGTTAATAAACTTTATTTGTAATTCTACCAAAAAAATATAAATTTAACGATTTTCAGCCGTTTATAGCCATTTTCAGCGATTTTTTTAGTACATTTTTTGAAATTTGACCAATTTAACTTAATTTTGACTCTTTTTCGAGGATTTAAGGCCCCATTGCACCTCTGGGGGGCTACCTAGATCCTTGGTTATAATATATATATATATATATATATATATATATATATATATATATATATATATATATATATATATATATATCTATTTATTTTTTTTTTTTTATTTTTTTTTTTAATTTTTATTTTTATTTATTTTTTTTTTTATTTTATTTATTCATTTTTTTTTTTTTTTTTTTTTTTTTTTATATTATTATTATTTTTTTTTTTTTTTTGAGGTATTACAGATGGTTGGAAAATATAGGAAACACATAAATATAACTTACAAAATTGAGAGAATATTTCGCCGTATCGGCGTCGTCAGCTCAAGTGAAGAAGTCACTAGGCTAGTCACTAGGGAAGAAGTCATATATAATTAAAAAGCGTTAAACCCTAGGATTCGGTTCAGAATGCCTCCCAACGGATTTCAATGAAGAAATTTTTCAAAAATTTTTATTTTAAAGTTTTCCGAGCCATTGCAATAGCTCATTTTCTACGATAATTCGCTAAAAAGGTCAAAAGAACACCAGTAGAATCTCCAGAAAATATCCGTTAAAATATAAGTAGATAGGTACATTTGGTTCCAAAAGAGGAGAAGTAGATGCCACTAAACGTTGTGTAAGAAGAAGGGAGCATCAGACTACTAATTAAATTTGAAACTTCAGTATAGTATGCTTGATTCCTGGTATGGAGTATGATGAGTGTTTGGTTGAAAGATTGGAGATTAAAATGAAGTCACCCCCCCCCCCATTTCGAAAATTGGATTCTTTGGCTCAAGAACGGATTTTGTATTCATCTCAAGCCTGAGGAGAGCTGTTTCTACCTAATAACTTTGTAAATGTTGGTACATTCAAACTCGAGAAAGATGTGAAATAAAATTTATTTTCAAAAATAAGTTGGGGAGGAGGGGGGACTAATATTTTGCTCATGAACGCTGGACCATTGGGACGTTCTATTTTAAAAATTCATAACTTTCAATCACTCATAAGTAAACCTTAAATTTCGAAGAGGTTAAGGAAACAATTAGGTAGAAATTCTATAACTATTCTACCTCCCTAGTTAATATGATTTATTTCAAGACATTGGTAAACTTGCCATTACAATTCTACTCGCAGCTAGTTAAACTGGTACTCTCAGCTTCGTGAACCACTTGGATTCCAATAGAATCTATTATCATTATTATCGAAAGACAGCTATTATTATACAATAAATCTATACCGTAATAATGTAAGTACCTGAAAGGCTCTGAGTACAACGTGATCGTACAATCTTGCCAGATAATAGTAGCTTTATTTGGCCACAGAAGTAGCAATGAACTCTACCCTATAAACTGAGTTCATTTAAAATCCATAGAGTGAGTGAACAATGCTATGCATTAGGTACCTACTAGACTAAGGTAAGGGGATACGATTTCCTAGGAAAAGTGGACTACGAATGATTCCGCGGAATATGTGGTCGACTGTATATTCACAATTCTTCTGACCACGCCGTAGTCCTCGGTAGTATAGTGGTAAGTATCCCCGCCTGTCACGCGGGAGACCGGGGTTCGATTCCCCGCCGGGGAGGCTTATATTTTTTTCATCGTAAATACGTAAATTCCAAGAGAAAAATCTTCCTTCCTCCAGCTACAATTTGTTTATACTACTACTGCTGCAACAACTTTAGTAGCGCACACTGTTATTGAAGAACACGTGATTAAAATGTAAGTTAAGTTCAATTATGTGATTTAGGGCCAGTTTATCAATCACATTTATCCAATGAATAAAAGGGATTCATCTGAAGGATAGCGTTATTGGTTTATTATTTCTGTACTAGATAACCCTTCTGACCAGATCATTGGTCTATTAAGCCCCATACATATTCTCAACCGATTTTCGAGATTCTTTCTTAATTAGATCCAAATTTAATTCTAGTTGTGCAACAAACCTCGGAAATTTTGAATTCCATGATGGAAAAGGGGGTAAAGCCGAAAAAATACGGTTTTTTGAAGACAAATTTTGTCGACTCCGCCCAGGCTAACAATTCTCAACCGATTTTCGTGTTCTTATTTGGTTCGATTCCAATTTTGCCTAGTAGTGCAACAAACCAAGGGACTTCCGGATTTACTGACGTGGTGGGGGTGGAGGGGATAATTACCGATTCTTTCAGGTGCTGCCCAAGCTACGAATCTCGACCGATTTTCGTGATTCTTATTTTGTTCCATCAAGAATTCGATATACTCGTAGTTTTGAAACGTATGTCAGGAGTTTTAAATGTCATCATGGAAGGGGGTGAACGGAGGGGGTAATACTGATTATGATTTCGATCCAGTTTTGATCGCATATCAGGAATTTCAAATTTAATTATGAAAGCGAGTGAATGGAGGGAGTAATAGAAATAAATCATGATGTTTTAACTAATATCCCAGGATAGCCCAGTAAGATTATATAACCAAAGCCATAGAATCATTATTGGGAGGGAATTAATGTCCGTGACCTAAAATCCAGTGAACCATATTGTCTTATCATTAAGTCAATTTATTTTATTTAAGTTTAGCAATTGAAATTTATTCAAAAATTTAAAAGCGGTTAATGCTTTGGAAAAATTCAATATTTTTTTAAATTCAATTTTATTGTCAACTTAAAAGTTGATGGTTCTCAAGGGTTTTATATTAAATTAAGCTTATTAGTATGGGTCCTCTAAGCATTGTTCTTGGACCTATATATTTTTTTAAATAAATTTTATTCGGCATTGGTTGCTTATACACCCACAATGTACTTTATACATTTCAAAATACAAAAATAATTACAGGTCTAAGATAATTTTATGATACAAGATTCAGTTTTTACACTTTTACACCACTGTGGAGTCAAGAATTTTTGAAAAGACTAGAAACTTCCACTGATGTTTGAAGCAGGTATGGTAGATTTGTTAGTTGTTGCAAATAATTCAGTAGCTCGTCTAGCAGACACCTTCTATTAAGGACTAGTCCTCGGCTAGATTATGTGGTGTAGGTCCTCTTTATAATTCATAATCTATAATTCAATTAGGACTATTTATGATCCATATCAATTAATTTGGAATTGTTTATACAACCGGAGAAATCGAATTGTTCGCGTATGATTCCTTATTATATTTTGATACTCTTGAGAGTGAAATTATTGTGAATTAAAAGTGAAAGGAAATGTATTGTGAAATCCTCTTCACGCAATTTGCCTCTACTATCAGGATGATCTTTGGGGAACGAATCAGTTTAGTGAGTAAAGTAGACAGCTGTTTCTGCGAACTTCTTGTTTAGAAATACACTTTCCTTTCATATAAGTGGGTCCTCAGAGAATCCCCAGTTATTCAAGCATTATTTAACAATAAGGTCCATCTGCAAAGGAATCTGTGCAAGTACAGGCGAAATGATACGATGAATCTCTCCGTCATTGAATTTATAGAGTGTAATAGGACGTATTTGGCATTCAAGATAAATTCGAATCAAACGCCATTCCCAACCAACATAAATCCATTGAGGATCACGGAGGACATCCAGACCGATTCGTTATCTGGACGGACGGTTTAGTGGGGCTTTAGGTGCGAAATCCCGACTTGAGTGAAGAATGGGCGCGGCGAGGGCTATTACGTGGGCGTTTTCTTCGAGAATAATTCATGAAGATTAAACCTCTCTGTATCGTCTCTCCCGACTGACTCACAGAGTTTGAGTTGATACATTGGCAGATCTACCGCTTTTGCCCGCAGTATTTTTTCGTCCTCGGTGATTCTACATTTCCAAGGTTCGTTCGACTGTTACAGTCAAGGTTCTATTTCGCACAATGTGTAACATTTTTTATTTTACGCTACGAAAAACACTAACCTGTACAGAGCGGTTTAAAAACCGACGAAAATCTATTGTAATTATCAAACTGTCTTTGCCTAAAACTAATGAGGAGCAACACTATGAATCGGACAGTGTTGAGTCCAATAAGCTCGTTCGACTTTCATCACAAAGCTGTAAATTAAACTTGGAAAAAAAGCCGTACCCCCCCCCCCCCCCCCCCCCCAATCTGGTAATGGTCCTGGGGGTTTTCACGCCTGCTGCTGATCACGCCTACACCACAAATAATGGTTTAAAACGCCTCCTCAACTTTTTTTTTTTTTTTTTTTTTTTTTCGTTTTTCGACAATTTTTTTTTCGGTAGTTTTCCGACAAAAAAATATGTTGGGGATGCGTTTTAGACCATCATTTCTGGTGTGGGAGTGATCAGTATTAAATTTCCGATAATGATGGTAAAGTTTGATTTTAAAAAATTAAGAATAAGGTGTTAGGTAAACCCTCCAGGTCAAAAGTTGAAAAAATCGCAAAACATCAAGTGCCTCCAGAGCTGTTGTTGGTCTCATTCGACGCAGAAATAGTCCAAGTAATAGGACAATTTTTTCGAGGTCGCCAAGTGGTGTATTTTGGACAAAACGTTTCAAAAAACTGTGGAAAAATCGTCAAAAGTCGGTGGAAAACTACGTTTTTTGGCAGTTTTTAGGTAAAAGGCACGTTAGGCCCAGGTACGTTATTTCAGACCCATGTACCGTACCTGGAAAGCTAGACGACTACATGAAAGACGGCTTCGGATTCGGCACCCTCGAAAACCCCCCGGGAGCAGAATCAGATCACTTTGGCCTCTTCATTAGTGCCTGGGGGGGGGGGGGGGGGGGGGGGAGTGTTATCTATGAAAGAGGGCAAGAGCTTGCAGATGAGGCGGCAGGGGGATGGGGCGGCATAGATGTGCGCAAAAGGGATTTTTTCACCACTTTTTATCGATATATCGAATCTGCAGAAACATGATCAATGATCAACTGTTCTACACGTAATGTGTAAGTATCAGAAGCTCCAGATAGAGCGCAGCACGTAAACAATGACCTTACCGATTCGCTACCCTTATATTTCCTATAAGGTTAGTCGCCGACACAAGTTGTTTATTTTATTTTATTTATTTTTTTTTTTTTTAATTATTTTTTTTATTTTATTATTTATTTTTTTTTTTGTGATTCTTAATTGTAATAATTTATTTACCTATTAATAATATAATTTTCATTTTTGAATAGGATTGATGAGGTTGGTGGTGCGGGGAATGAATTGTAGAGCGAAAAGGGGCGACGCAAGGTACCGATAAGGGGAAAATCATGTCAACGACCATTTTCTTTAGGGCACTGCCCCACTAGCGCTTCTAGCGGTGGACCTTGTTAGTTCGGAGCCCCATTACATGTACATTGTACTACGATACATCAAACTTCCGAAATAACAATCCTCACATAATACATGCTTCGCTGTGTAAAAGGAAGGAGTTATAAGGCATTAGTAACCGCCCAGGCTTCTGAAGTTGTTTTAGATACTAACTGAGGAGGAAATAATGAATTTTCACTATTCATTTTCACTAAATTTATATGTTTTATTAGAATTATAGTTAAAAGAAAGTTTATCAACGAAGCCATTTATCCACAAAATCGTGCTGAAAAATGTACTTAAACTCCATTAGTATTTGCACAAAATTCTATAAAAACAGCGAAAACAAAAGGTCTCCAAAATCAAAAATTTCTTTTGAATTGCAGAATATTATTTAGAACGAGTTGTTTATCCCACAAAATTGGTAATTAACAATTTCTTCGCAATAGGCTCAGTTAATTTCAAGGCAATGTAACATATATGTACATAGTAATTTACGGAAATTCGCATGACCAAGTTGCATGACGAACTGTTAGCGAATTTTAGTAGAAAATGCAATGGCCCCAAAAATTTTAAAATCAAAATTTTCTTCATTGAAATCCGTTTTGAGACATTCCGAAGCGAATCCTAGAGTTTAACGCTTTTTCATAAATATATATAGGTAGGTGTGTGTGTATTTGTGTGTCCTTCCAGACGATAACTCTCCTTTGTATTGACGTTAAATTTCAAGCTTTTCAAACGAAAGGACGAAATCGTAGGCCAGCAATTTTGGAGCACATTAAATTGGTCAAATTTCAAAAATTTGCTGAAAAAATCACTAAAAATAGCAAAAAACTGATAAAAATCGTTTGATTTATATTTTTAAGCAGAATATTGTTCATATAAAATTTGTTATTTATTAAATAGAACATTAAAAATTGTATGTACAAAATTATGCTGAAAAATGTACTTAAATTTCACTAAATATGCTAAAAATCGATAAAAACTTCAAAAAAGTTAAAAATCCAAAATCTCGTTTTGAATGGCATAATATTATTTAGAACGAGTTTTTTGCTATCTTTTGCAATAGTTAACAATTTCTTTCCACTCAAACTCCTCAATTTTTCAAAACAATATAACAGAATATTTATAGTACGATTATTTACGTAAATTCGCTCATACGATCATGCTGCATGACTGGAACTTTTCTCGTATATAGTAGGTAACCCAGAATATAGGTACAATGCTATTCATGTTCTTCTATTCAATAAAGCACTACTAGGTGACGTTTGTTCGTAAAGCAAGCGATTATTCTGGATTAAAATTTTGTTACCTATCATCTTTTGCTATAGGATCCCCATGTCATTTTATATTTGGTGCTATTTTACTCATTAGAGTAGTATTAGAATAATGGTGTCATGGAAATATGTTACATTATTTATCCTGGACAAAACGCAGCGTTATCGTTATCGCTGTAGTCTGTAGTCGTTCCTAATCACTTCAGTAACGACAGAAGTTGGTAACAAGCCGTCAGTAACAATTCGAGTTAGCAGATGAGATAGTTTACGAGGTCACTTAGGAAGACGAGTTTATAACTTGATGACTTCTACGGAAGCTAATGGAAAGTGGGGAAACAGGGTGGCTTGTTTGCCGAGAAAACGTTTTGTTAGGTTGGCGGCCTTGTTAGTTACGTTATTAAGAAATACCCCCTCCCCGATGTAGACCTAAACCCTCGACCCCAAGCTTTTTCGACCTTTCCAAGTCCGAGCTACAATTATTCAATAAAACCTCCGAGGGTCCCTTCCTTCCACTTCTCTCGGCAAACGCTAAAGTGGCGGCAAGCACGCTACGGGTGAAGCGTAGATCTAAAATGACGTCACTCTAGACCCTACTCAAGAGATTGCCGTGGGAGGGGTGAAGGGGTGTTACCCACGAGGAAGAAATACGGCAAGTTGAAGATGAAGAAGGGAGGAAACTGCAGGAAAGACAGGAAATGAGCCACTCATGTCAACAACTGGGAACTACGATAATTTTCTTTGAGTTAGCGATCCGGCTTTTTGCTCCCGGGGTCTCCAGCGTTTACCTTCGGGACGACGGCGAGGAGGGTTTCCTTTTGAATTAGTCACTTAACTAGGTTAAACAAGTTACCGATTCCTTAACTCACTTACACTTTCGCTCGTTTTATTTCATCATACAACTTTATTAAAAGTTAAACGGGATCCCGGAAATTGTTTATGAGAAAAGGGAAATAACTGGAAATGAGCTTGATAAGGTACAGACAATCTTTAGATCAAACAACATGTTCAAAAGTCCTTTTCACATCATGAAATGACAAGTTATAGTAGAGCCAATGAATACAGAAGTATAACGTACAATCGCTTTGAACTACGTATAATCATCTTGTTACGTATTGCAACCACTACCTATGTATATATATTCATTTTTTTGTATTTTTGTCTTTTGATTTTACGATGTTCTACACAATAATTTATATCAAAATACGAAAACATTGGAATCTAATAGTTTGAGTGAAATAATCTGAATTCCCCATTGTTCAGGTGTATACTCAATGAGTTTTGCTATGATACAGTATGCCCGTTCGATGTTCTTTCAGGGTTTAAAAATCTTTACACATCTACACAGTGGGTCATTATAAAGATAAATATTTTAAAATATTTTAGATAGCCCGAATCTACAAGATAGCGGAAGGATTGTGATCTCTTTAGAAAGGTATATATATATATATATATATATATATATATATATATATATATATATATATATATATATATATATACCTGTATGTTTCTGAGGGTTGGTCAAATCTATACTATTTTATAAGAATGAAACTTTCTCTGGTTGTTTGCACGGCCAAACGGCACGTCTATGCACGTCTGCAAGTGGTGGGCTCTTCTTGGATTTTTCCGGAAGGGGGAATAAGCAATTTTAAAATTTTCTATTCCCACCCGAACTATGGGCCGGAGGGCGGGAGGGGGGTGGGTGGGAGCCCCATTCAATGCGCGTTTTTCCCCCGAGCGCCCGATATTCTATTCGCTGCCACATTAAAATTTGATCGAGAGCACTTCGTATGTCAGCGACAAAGTTACGTTTATGGACTCGTAGAACACGATGGTAGCGTTAAAATTGCCGAAAGATGTTGTCTTTTCTGAGAAATCAGCGAGAATGTGCGGGAAATGACGAAAAAATACATTCCCCGCTTATGGTTTTTGCTCGGGTTGGTCCTAAATTTTTCGCTGGAGTTCAAATTTGGTCCCATTCGAGTTTTGAGACATGAAATCATGTTTTCCGATTGTGCATACGCGAATGTAAACGAAAAACTTTGGTTTTCGAGTCAGCGCTCTTCTTATTCCGTCGAAACGTAGGCATACTGTGAACTTCGTATTCCAACCTCTTCAAGGAAGGAAACCTCTCGCGTTTGAAAGACACCAACAGAATAATGGCCAGGAAAAGGACAGCCCTTCTACGCAGACAAAATAATGGCCTATCTGTATTTAAAGCTAACAAACTTTTCGTGGATCTACACATAGTTTTATAAGATTGAAGTTGTTTTAGAAAAAAAACGTCTGCCAAGTTTGGTGGGCAGTATAACTTTCTCACTTATAGTAACATGGTCGTATAGAATTAGTAAAAGAACAAAAATTTAACATCCGACAGCGAGGCCCAGAGGTAAAATAAATAAAAAAATTGATATTGCAGTGGCATAAAATTGTAATTCCACGAAAATTTAATAGAAGTAAGGAATGTGTACTAAGCCTCGCGGTTGAGGTTTTTTTTTCTAAATTTTATTGTCAATTATTTCAACTAGGTAATTAGAGTACAAGGAGTTGGGTCTTTGATCCGGCCCTTCAATTTCGCCCTTGAAAGTACTTGATCCCCGTCAGAGGAAAAGGGTATCAAGTGAGGCCTCTCCACAGCTTTAGCGCACTAGATTTTAATGAACAGCCTCGAAAACCCTCTCGTCCCGCACTTCCCCCTCCCCAGGATCGGAGTTCATTAGCGGGCCCTTCACCCTCCTCCGCCAGGAATACGAAGGAGGACACGTAACCCATTAGAGTGGAAAAGCGTAGGAGTGGAAAGGGCGTCTTCAGCTAATAGTAGTCAGGGAAGGGATGGATAGATCCACAGCTTCTATCCACCCCCCTCCACAACATCCATCCAACCCCCACAGCATCCATCCACTCCCGCCTGCAGCATCCTCACAGCATCCATCCACTCCCCGCAGCTCCATCATCACTTCGCTACCGCCAAGACCGACTGGCACCTGAGCAACGCATTGTCTATCCACTCACGTTCTGTGATGTATTTCCCGCCTACTCGCTGAGAAGTAACGACTTTTGCTATCAATCACCACAGTGTTAGCAGTTTTCTGACGAATCTCTCTTCTTTCAGCGTGCCGAAGAAAATCTGTTCCGAGGCTTCAAACAACCTTTCTTTATTTTAAGCGTATTTTTGTACCGAAGTAAATTATTGCAATAAGTTCTAATTAAAATATAAAAATTAAAAAATTAATCTTCTAACATGGAAAAACATCGAATCATAGATATATTTCGGGCTATTACATAATGTATCTCGTAAACAGTATTGTATTTTGTTATGAAGTAGTTTGCAATACCACTTGAAGAAAAATGGGAAAATAACAACGGATACCTGTTGCTTCTATGGGACAGAATCAGAGGATGCCAAACACATCATGTGCTACTGTGATACGTTTGATAGGATCAGATGCAATATCCTTGTAAACGATTTTTTTATCTCTTCCGGTAATAGCAGTCAGGGGAGGGTTGGATAGATCCACTAGTTTATCCACCGACTCCACAGCATCCATCCATTCCCGTCTGCAGCATCCATCCACTCCCCCCAGCTCAATCACTTCACAACCACTAGGACCTACAACGCACCTGAGCAACCCATTGTCTATCCGCTCACGTTCTATGATGTATTTCCCACCTACTCTCCCAAAAGTAACGACTTTTGTTATCAATCACCTATGTGTTAGCTTTCTGACGAATCTCTCTCCCCCTTCAGCATGCCGAAGGAATATCTAAAAATAAAAATAAAAAACGACCTTACGCCAAACGGTTAAACATTGAAGTACATTGTGGAAAAAAATGAAGCATATTAAGCAGGTCTAGGCTCACAGTTCGTGCTAATCAAGAATGTAAAAATACATATTTTCGTCAACTTGTTACCACATGTCACCCTAGGAACTTTGGACAATAATTTTAATAATGATAATAATAAATATTGTTTGCCGCTAATGACCCTTCTAGTTGAGGTGCGGCTTAAACCTTAAAGGAAAAAAAATTAAATATTAAATATTATTGAGACACCACTTCTACTCTTTCTACAGGCGAGATTAGCAATGTTGAACGTGTGCATCTACATCCTTATCCAATCGGCCACCAAACGTGATATCGCTCAACTGGAAGCATCCCAGCGATTCCTGGATATTATTCGTGCATCACTTTGAGTATGGCTTTCCTGAGCTGAGCTGGAATGAGCAATCTACCATTTCACAGTTCACACACACATTACACATATCAACTACCGAATTTCACACTTCAGCTCACAAATTTGAGTTCATTTGGTATGATAAATTTTATGTGTTTTTTGGGGTGAAATTAGTAATCAAAAGTGTGAAACTCGGTTGTAACGGGGTTGGGAAGATAATCAAATGTTACCATTCGATTCAGCGTAAAAAATACGCAGGAATCGATCCCAAACTCGTATTTTCATAGAAGGTAATTTTTCAAGAAAACCTTCGATTTCGGTGAAAAAACTATGTTTTTCAACATTAAAACATAGTTTCCTCCCCTAATTAGCGAAATAAAAGTGAATTTGACTACACTGTTGAAACGTGGAGATTTTGGCGCAGATTTCAACGTTCTTGTGTCTTGAAAAAATATTAGTTCTCATAGTTCAACTGCCAATTGAAATACTCGAGGTTTCCCAAATTAGGTAAAATTTGTTTTTCAGAAGGCTTTTTCGTGTCTCAAACCTTATTCTTAAAAAGGCTCAGCCGTCTATCCGAAAGAAAATGAAATGCTGTTTCCAATGATTTCAGATCTTAATTTACACAGCAAATTAGCGGGTTATGATCGTTACGAAAAAAATCTTAAATATTAAATTACTCGAAAACTAAGCGTTTAAAAAAAATCTCTACGAAGAACTTTCGATCAGAAATGAGCTAAAGAATTGACCCCTAAAGTAGTGACCATCTTATGCGGGGACACCCTCTATAGTTCAGTAGAACAGCACCTGCATAAGAAACGTTTTCATATATATATATATATCGACGTTATGTTCTTTGATGTATGGAGCCCCCCCCCCCCCCCCCCCCCCCCCCACTCCCATAACCACCTTCAAAATTTGGAAGCCATCTAAATAAATAGCTTGTTTTTTCTTTGAAAGATCGCTAAAAGTAGATTTTGATTTTTCCAAACATCATGAGGAACCTGATAAGCGGACCCACTAGTTGTTATCATGACTTCCCAATTAACTGTTTACACGTTACAAGTGGTTTGGAGCGAAAATTGTGAGTTTTTTTTAGTCATCAACCCGACACCAACAGCACGCTCGGTGTTCAACTAACTATTGATTCAAACAAGTTCCATTACCTGCCGTCACCCTTGACCTGATGTGACGTGCGTGATTTTTTTTTTTTCGCTTCCCTTCTTTTTTAACGAAGAAAAGCCGGTGGCGTGAATTAGGCCGATTAATAAAATATAAGCAGTCGGAAGTAGCCGCAGGTTCAACACTGGAACTAGGTAGGTATATTGAAGCCAACGAGAATTGGAAATGCGACGCGTGGAAGCTGGATACATAATAAATAAGCTTAGCTTCATCTTGGAGATTCCCCTTGTTATATTTACATACACACCATATGGTGGGGTTTACCTAATATTTACCAAAAGCGATCCCTTCCGAAGAATCGTTTAACTCACATTTTTTAGCGGAATATTACCCAAATTAAGTTCATAAATTATAAATTAGAACATTAAAAATTTTATTTACAATTTTCCCTACTTAAATTTCATCAATATGCCTCTCCTGAGCGCATTTGTCGTAACCAAATGAATCAGAACTTGACGGGAGAGCTAAGAAACTAAAACTGTCTACATTTGGACCACTGGTCATAACCCACAATATTTTTTTCATTTTTTATTTAATGGTTTATGCCGCACCTCAACCAGAAGGGTCATTAGCGGCACTGAAGCACTTGTCCAAAGGGACTGTAAGGGGGGTCAGGCTGCCCTCCGTCACCTAACGGAGTGCCATCACGAACTCCGCCAGGGGGGTGAGGGGTACAGTGATGGCCACTGTTTAGCCCCTAAAGCGGATAAAAACGTCAAAAATAAAATAATACAATTAAGACAGGATCAAGAATAGGCTAATACTAAATACATGGTACTATATATAATCAGTAAAGTGAAATAAAACTATGACTAGATTGTACAAACAATATATCACAGATCAGATATCACAGTTCGTAGTAGAGCTCAGCGGCTCTCAGGTATGACAACAGAGACTGGACCTTGTCTGGTCTAGATAAAACGTCAACACACTGAGGGGGCCGATGCTGGACTCGGAGGTCCATAAGGTCTGTCTGGGCAGTCCTTCAGGAATTGGCGGATGGACCCCAACACAGATCAAGATCAACCCCCTCACACATTTCGAGCTTCTGCGAAAATCAGGTGTCTGTGAGTATAAAGGGTATGGTCAGTGGCAACCCGGTTGACCACTATTCGGTTCCCCTCTTGGAAGTTGTTGTCCGCCGGGAACAAGTCCTGAAAGACGCCACGCAAACCAGTGACCCTTCCATTGCTCATGCCAGATGGAATGGCCATAACCCACAATAAAAAAAAAAACGATTGTGCGCGATTCATGTTATTTTATATTTTTCGGTTGGTAGATGCATACATTCCTCAGAGAGTAAAGTTCAAATTCATGTGTCATGTTCATTGATCTCCACGTCGTTGGTGAAAATGTGACAGAGGAAAAGAAAAGGCAACATGAAACACGAAATACAGCTTTTTATTAAAATATTTGTGCGCAAATTTTTGTGTGGGTGATCTTGGGAAAACGTGATTCATGTACTTCTATCCAAGTTAGGTTACCGCTTCATCACTCATCCGAAGCGCTGTTATCACCTTCGTCAGTTTCTCCCTACATGTCCGGAAGAGTGTCCCACCTTCTACCAACGTGTGATGGTACTCCTTTTGGTAATCCCTTGGTATCAATACAGGGAACAACTTTGATGAGGTCTCTCTTCTTTTGCGTTGGAATAGGAAGCGAAGACTCGAACGCCTGTGATGGTTCATTAGGCCGGCCATACACGTTACGGTAGACTGGAGAGGTATATCTGCGCAAGTTTACCTATCCGGTATACCTGTATAGGCGAGAGCTCAAACACGCTACCGTAAATCGGATGGGTGAAGGATTTCTACAGTCGAGCAATGGCAAGCCAACAAGATGACGTCGTTGCATTGGTGCGTTTGTTAGTGGTTATGAACAGTAAAAAAAGACGAAAACGGAGGATGTGGAGGAAAAGCTGGCTTAAAAATAGAAGTGGATATACTCATACAAACTTATTGAGGAAACTGTGTTCAAATCCTTCGGATTATTGTATTGTGAAGAAGTTTATAAAAAATAGCTATCTCTGGTAACAACCCTAATTCAAAAGGAAAACGCGGTGATGAGAACTTCTATCTCACCACATAAGAGATGTAAGACCAACATGAAGCTTTCTAGTTGGAGTATTCACCAAAACTGACTCAAACCTGTGCAGGTATAACGGACACCTGTGCAGGTAAAAAGAATGAGTTTTGATTCTTACCGGTCACTTGCGCAGGTCGTTTTACCTATGCAGGTTTGCCTGAAGTGGTTGGCACATACGTTCCGGTTTACGTGTACAGCTCACCTGAACAGGTATACCCCTCCGGTCTACCATAACGTGTATGGCTGGCCTTAGTTTGATCCTGACGCTAAGTCCGCCACAACGTCATTTTCATCTTCCATAGCCCCTCCAATTTCAACTCCTTTCTCCATATAGAACGCATTTTTCGCATCTTCTTCGATCATATGCTGACTATATTCCCCTAAGCATTATCAGGAAAGCTCCGAACCTCGCAGAGTCCTGGATAGTCAAATCCCTGGCATCCTCGACGCAAGTTGCCGAAAGGAGACTGTCGAAAAGACAAGACTAACAAGTTCACATCACCAGTCTTATCTTCACCGAAATCGAGGCACAAAGGCTCGGAAACAGTAATAATTTCATAGCAAAAACTATCTTTGGGCTGTTACTTCTGGCAGTAAACAGGAATAAAAATATGATCGTCAAATAATAACTGCACTCGCAATCACCCACTTCAATTTATTCAATTTTAAATCTACACAGTACATTCCAAATTTCTTAATTTCCGTCAACAAATCTTCTTTATATTAATAAAGTGAAGTGTCTGTATGTGGGTACCACAACCCGCGCAACCCCTGCTCAGCTGAGTGAGCGAAGCGAGCAACATTCCCTACGTACATCGGATTTCAACGAGTATTTTCCTACACATATACAGCCATACCGAGAGAGCGAAACGAGCAACATCCTCTACACACGTTAAACCTACCCTTGGGGCCCGTTTGCGGGCGAAGCGAGCAACTTAATGGGGGGACCGGGGGGCTTGCCCCCCGGCTGGACTTGAAGGCGAGCGAAACGAGCCGGAGCGGCTAGTTTACTAATCCGTGTCTGATTCGCTCGTACGATAATGCTTCCTCACCCTTATCTCTAAGTTCATCTAAGGTTGGTATTTTTTTTTTGTTTCAAGTAACATACCTCACTAAAATTAATATTAAGACTCCCCAAGTTTCCATTTCATCAGTCAAGAATGTGGCGTGTGATTCTGACTCCCCTTCATATCCAACAACACGCACGCAACAAAGATTGATGATGATTTTCCTGCACAACCTCACCCAGAATGGCGGTGACTTGAGAATATTCCCTGGTAAGTAATTATGTTCTGTTGAAGGAGTTTCTTTTTACCCCTCCCCTTTCCATAAGTAAACAGAAGGTAACTTGTAAAAAGTTCCCATCGAGCAGCATGACCATGTGAGCGATTTTTTATTTTTATTTTTTGGAGTGTCCACATTGGCGTTCTTCCCCCTTACGTTCCCTGGAACGCGCTCGGAGCAGATCGCTGGCGTAAGCGGCTGGATGCATATATAAAGCATCGTTCGACTCCGATCTATTCTACCACAATTACTTAACCCGCAAGGTGGACCAACTGATGAGGACTCCTATACATCGGTTCCAACACTACAAAAATATACTCAAGTTCCAAGCCATAAAAATTGCCAACCATTTCGTTCGACACCTGCAGAATGACGTCTGTCGCTTTGGTTGTCCTATTCCCATTTTCAAGAAGCGAGTCAAGCGAAGAGTTCTGGACCGCGAACAACAAAATTAATGCATTTTTTAGTACTCAATTGTTTTGTTTTAAAATTAGATGGGCTTACAATTTGCACTCACGGTTTGATGAAAAGATAGAACTCCTGAGTTACCACGTTTTCTCATAGTGTTCACCACCATGTTCTTCGTCAGCAGCTGCCCCCTGGATTGCGGAGGAGGATTTGGGCGGTGAATTTTTCTTATTTAGGTTTGGAGCTGCATACATTACATTTTTTATCAATGGCAACCGATAGTTAAAAATAGTCAATTTATTATAATTCATACCTACTTAGAGCCTACAAAACTATTCTGTTCCTTCCAAATAATACTCCGGACTATTTCATTCGCATCGAATTAGCAATCCCACATTTGGAAGTTACAATTGTAAAATTGGCCCTAAACTGGTGGCTGAAACTTAGAACTATGGAAGATTCTAGGCTCCCTAAGCTCTGCTTTAACCGCCTCCTTGCTCTACATGATTCCCAGCCTGACCCTCAGTACAACTGGGCCTCCCAAATGTGCGCTTTGTTCTCCAAACATGATGAGAGTCATATCTGGTCGTCCCAGGATTACCATAATTTTAACCGGGATTGCTTATTGGAGAAAATTGCGCTGTTTTGGAGACGGTCGGATGGTTTGCGTAATCAGGATTCCTCATTCAGCCCTATATACAAGATTTATTGTCCACGAGGGGACGAATCGCCCTCTTATCTCAACTTTGACATGGGAATTCATATTAAAAGGCTTCTCACCCAAGTCAGGCTAACGGGAAATTTCTATGCTAAGCTGAGTGTACCAGGCTTTGTGGTGAAATTTGATACCACTGTAGACTGCCCACTGTATAATTATAATTTGCCTGATTCAGTCTTCCATTTCCTCTGCGTTTGCCCTGTCCTTCGCGGCGAGAGATACTCTATCTTTCTTGAAAATGAATTATCTTTTGATAGGCTTTCTTCATTACTCTCTCTTGAAGACATACTACATTGCAAAAAAATATTCTTCTTCGTTAAAAATTGTATAAGAACTACGGTGATTTCCTCAAGTTTAGGTTAATTTCTAGAAATTCCTCCTGGCTTTCTCAGCACAGAATATTTTAAAATAAATAAAATCCATGGATTTTTTGGAAGAGATCGAAATTGTTCTCGTGTAGGAACTTGATGGGAAGTAAAATTCTGATGGATTTCTAATGGATAAAGATTCTTTTTTTGCGGATTCGGCGTCACAAACTTGCTAGTAAATTCTGCATTATAGCTCTAACGATGTAAATTAGCCAATGTTAATCAACATGAAATTTTACTTCTCTCAGCCACCTAGTCTTTGGAGCTTTAGGAATAGGTATAGTTTGTATCAAGAAAACCCGCCCAATCAATAATATATCTGATTTTGATCAGGCCAAGAAATTAATGTATAACACAGGACCAAACGATGAATATTGAATAGAGACAGCAACAGAACGGAAAATTGGAAGAATGTCAAATATGAAACACAGCTAACCTGCTGTGATTCAAAGGCGGGATAATGAACTAACAAGGATGGGGGAAGTGGCAGTTCTAAGTTAGCCCGTCTTTCTATCGTTCTATCGCTGTATACGAAATACTCATTTGCTGTTTTGAAGTATTTAGACTCGTTAATTCCCTGTTTTGACCACACCACCGTGTTCAGCTACCCCCAATACATAAGGTACCATTCTCAACTCACTTTTGACAAAAAATCGAGTTAGCCCGTTCTTCCCCTGTACTCTTTATATGTATATGTATATATATACATATATATATATACATAATTTGCTACAACGCAGAAAAATCTGTCTTGGAAAAAGACATATCAAGTTCGTTGGCCAGCATGCTCCTTCCAGCATTTCAGGCTCAAATAAACAATTTAGTGGCCCAACAATCATACAAAATCGGGTTTTTGACAATAGGGGTGTCACAGCCGAAGTATTTCTCAACACTGAGTCGATTGCAACTCCCAGGTCTCCAAGATTCATATTCAATAAGAAAAACGCTGCAAATTATTTCACAAAGGTTTATTATTTTTTCAATTGAGTGTGATCGTAGTTTTAGTTGGCTTGCGTACGTCATAAGGGCCTTATGCCCACGCCGTCCAGACTCCTCGGCGTGTCCTATTTCGAGTTGCCACAACCTATACTTCTATAATTATATACGCATGCATGTTTATATTTCTCGATTTGAGCTCCTATCTATTCAAATAATTATTGCCTTAATAATATCATTATCTAAGTACGTACGAAAAGTCGAGAGGATATGTTATTAAATATGCGTAGGCAAAGCATTGGTATTAACACACAAATATGACCTAGAGAAAAACATAGTCATGCCTCGAAGGAACATGAAATTCGAAAGCAATACAAGTGTAGGAAGTTTTCCACGCCACCCTGGAGGTACTCCCTAGGTCTCGTTACCTCACAACCGGAGGTTCACCACCCTATTACGCTTACACTAATCATACCAACCACATTTTTCCATCAACATTCATTTGAAAGTTGTGCATTTTGAGATGAGTGAATTTTGTCCTAACATGAGAATAATAATTATCCAAAAACAGATAGGTACGAGGAATATCCCTTCAAACCAAAGTGCTTCGTTTCTACCCTAAGGTACTTGAAGTGGCTTACCTGAAGAAGACTCGGGGAATTCCAGATAACTGAAGTAGGCGGAAAGAAATCGAATAGACGCGTTCAACTGGGTCGTAGAAAGCAGCCAACAACCAAATTTGACTGGAATCAGGAAAACTTGCAGTTTAACTGGAAGCGTTTGGTGCGGTTTGAGATCTTTCCAAGGAATGGCGGAGGAAGGTTCGCGGATCGTGTAGTGGCGGAGGGGGGGAGGTCGGGACGCGAGCACACGGGCAGATCCACACGGAAGGTATTAACTCAATCTTGGAATCAAAATGGGAATAAATCGTATCCCGTTTCTAGGACGCTACCTACTGTTCCCGAAAATTCCCAGCAACTATGAAATGACCTACCTACCTAATTTTTATTTTTCACATTCTTTGATCGATCGTAATGAACATCATCACTAGGCTTTCCTAAGCCAAAAAGTAATATTCGCGGATCGCGTAGGGTGGTCGTAGCGAGGGGCGGCGGCGGATCCACAAGGAAGGTATAGGTACCTACCAATCATATCGCCTCCGGGAAGAAATAAACGGAAGTATCTCGTTTCTAGGACGCAGCCGTTTCAAGTTCACTCGTTCTAACAACCGAACTTACGGAATTCCATCCTATTAGAATTCCTTACTTTGTGGGACCGATCGTGTAGAAGGTGGTCGCATTGTAATAGTGATGAATACAAATCGATGTAAGATTCGATGAAATCAACTTTTTTCTAAAAAATCGAGGACTAGATTTTTTTTAGAAAACTCAATTTTTTTTTTTTTTCAAAGTTGAATGGACAATTTATAGCGTTGGTACCTATACCACCTGGTTGGTACCTATATAGCTAACACTCAGAAAACAGTATTAGGAACTAAGAACTCATGAAGGATCAGTTTCAGTTTTTTCACAACTTCAAATAGAGTTAGGTACCAGCATAAACGAAATTGTGTTCCCTTCCCTCAGTAGGTGCCTATAGTTTCGGTCAGTTTTATTCCATAGAACCAAATGATCCAAGGAATATAATAGGAAGGGCATATTGTAAGTTTAACAAGGATCAGGTATTTTTAGTCTATGGCCTGGTGCTAGGGGCCATAATTATCTACCTACCCTTTTCTCACTCAGCTTTTCAAGAAATTTGGAAGCAAAATAGGTATGATTTGGTAATGTGTCTATTGAGGGACTTTGATTAGTCCATCATAATTTTTGAAAGAAGGTAAGAAGGGAATAGTTATTTATCAACTTTTTAAAAATTTATTTATTTGCAAATTAGAATAATTTCACATATCGTGTCCTTGTACAATATACATAGATAGATTGATACCGCACTTGCTTAATTCAAAAAGAAAATTTTTCGGATTTGGAATCACAATTTGTTGATTTTGGTACATACACTTCAGCACCCCAAAAAAACACGTGTTCAACGACACTCCTCCCGCTTAAAGCCCACAAATGAAAAATACCTATCCCAGTCGATTCTGCGTCCAAAATTACTTGGAAAAATACACCCCACTTGCCTATGTAAGAAATAGATCGAAAAACACTTTTTTTGACCAGTAGCACCCGTGGGTGTAGGGCGACCGGGCTGGCGACAAGTTTGGACCAACTATACCCCAAATGACGTCTTTGTGCGAAAGAATGGGTTTTAAAGTAAATTCAAATGCCTTTTATGGTCTGGACAGCGAAAGGCGGACGGACTTGGCAGATTTTGGATTCTATGCACCTTGAAACGTAAAATGTCAAGGTTTGAGGGGGGGTTATAACATTTGTTTTGCTACACGGTCACACAGGATTATTATTGGTAATAATATCTTTGAATTCTGCATTTTTGGGAAATGGTTAATAAAGGATGTAGGTAAAATTTAATATTCTTACCTCAATTTCGTCGTTTGCAATTAGGTACCTACTAAATTTCTCTTTTAGGGGCGTTTCTCATTGGAAATGTAGTGGAATGACGAAATCAAGTAAATCAATCTTTTGATTTATCAAACTTTTGTAGAACTATTCTCGATTCCATATTAGAAAAACCGCGGCGCCGGCGCCTCCTCTCACTCCACCCCCCGCTCACCCCCCCCCCCCCCACTCCACCCACCGTGACCCCCTGCCAAGCGTGCCAGGCGTGCGTGCGTCGAAAAAGACACTTTTTTGCACGTTTTTGGCCCATAGCATAGATCTATGCGAGTAAAGCGATCGGGATGGTTAAACGTTAGGACCAACTAGACCCCAAATGGAGTCTATGTGCGAAAGAACGGGTTTTTTAAGTCAATTCTTAGGCCTTTTATGGCCCGGACGGCGAACGGCGGACGGATATTTCAAATTTGGATTCTACGTACCTTGAAACGTAAAGTGACAAAGTTTGAGGGGGGGTTATAAAATTTTTTTGCTACACGATCACATAGGCTTATTATTGGAAATAATAAACCAAAAATCGTAGTTTTAGTTGGCTTGCGTACGTCATAAGGCCCGTCCAGGCTCCTCGGCGTGTCCTATTTCGAGTTGCCACAACCTATACTTCTATAATTATATACGCATGTTTATATTTCTCGATTTGAGCTCCTATCTATTCAAATAGTTATTGCCTTAATAATATCATTGTCTAAGTACGTACGAAAAGTCGAGAGGATATGTTATTAAATATGCGTAGGAAAAGCAAGGGTATTAACACACAAATATGACCTAGGAAAAAACATATATTCATGCCTCGAAGGAACGCTGTACCCACCTCATGGTGCCGCGGCGCCTCCTCTCACTCCACCCCCCGCTCACCCCCCTCACCACCCGTGACCCCCTGCCAAGCGTGCCAGGCGTGCGTCTAACACGTCCTAAAAGACACTTTTTCGTCCGTTTTTGGCCCATAGCATCTATGCAAGTAAAGCGATCGGGATGGTTAAACGTTAGGACCAACTAGACCCCAAATGGAGTCTATGTGCGAAAGAACAGGTTTTTTAAGTCAATTCTTAGGCCTTTTATGACCCGGACGGCGGACGGCGAACAGCGGACTTCAATTTCTCTTTGAAAATTCACTCTATTAGTCATGCTGCATGACTGAGTACTTATCGTTGTCTTTAATGAACCAGAAGGATCATTAGCGGCATTGAACATGGTAACAATAACAACATTCCGCAGAGAAAGGCAGCGCGGCAATCTACCATAAGGGATACAGTGATGGTTTGCCATTAATTTGAATGTAATAAATGATCGCCTTCAAATTTCATAATGTAATACCATAGATTAAAAAAAAAAAAAAAGTTTTTCTTTATAGTTTTTTCAACACGCTTTCAGTATAACCCTTCTTCAATACGGACCTCATCTCTAATGGACCTTTCTAATAATAACTAAACGAGCAATAATAACGAAGTGCGGTGCCACGAAATGAGAGAGATAAAATCAGTGTTAGCGCCAAATGAGGGTGAAACCTCTGCACCGCCATTTCCTTCGAATGTAGTCTTGAAGCTTCACGAAGCACCTTCAAATTCCAGCCACAACGCGAAATAAGGAGGCAACAAGGAGGTGAGAGATTTCCGCTAATGAACCCGGTAGGTGCTGGTGTTGTGGGGAAGGCGTCACAAATAAAACCCGGGAAGTCACCTCCAGGGGCTTTCAGAGCTGTCATTAAAGAACTCGAGAAGAGTCTGCGTTAAGTTCTCACCTCTACGCGAGAAACAGGCGACGGGAGCCCGTCAGAAATTATCAACTTTCACCCTCATCTGCATATCCGTCGGGTATTTAATTACTACGACCGACCGGTTATAACCCAACATAAATGTTCTGACGGTCTGAAGCTTGAAAAGGATGAAAGGACAGTTTTCCGTCCGTCGGTGTTTGTGACGTGTTTATCGGGTATTGCGTCAGAACACAAATGACGAGTGGCTTGAAGAAACTTTATGTTGAAAAGGAACTACCCACTTTCAGTAGTTGTGTCGATGAATGTTGTCATCACCATCAATAAGTTTCCAGTCATGCAGCATTATCTTATGAGCAAATTTTCGTAAATTATAGTACTATCTGTATGCTAAATTGTTCTGAAATTTGAGCATTTAGGGCCGGTTTCACCAAGTTTTTGATC
Source organism: Adelphocoris suturalis (assembly GCA_030762985.1). Lineage (NCBI taxonomy): Eukaryota > Metazoa > Arthropoda > Insecta > Hemiptera > Miridae > Adelphocoris > Adelphocoris suturalis. The sequence goes on from CM061040.1 coordinate 125,364,831, forward strand.
CGAGTTCAAGGCAAGGTTTGACTATTGAACGGAGATCGTCCTCAAAATTGGATTTCACCATGGAAGTTCAAGGCTGATCTCCGATCAACCGGCGTTCTGCGTTGAACACTCAATCTCGGCCGGTTACGGGTCGTAAACTCGGATCAATTGTTGCTCGACTCCTCACTTACCAATCCACCTCATACAATTTTAGTCGAAATTCTTGGGGCGTGTTCTTTATTCAGATTTGTTTATATAATTGTTATTTTGTCGTGTGTTTATAATTTATCATGTGATAATGGCAAAAGCTCTCGCTCGAGTTTTTAAAAATTATTATTCTATTTATTTACTTTTATTTTATTTATTAACTTATTTTTTTGCGACTTTTTTAAACATTAAGACATTAAAACATTAAAACAAAACCAAACAAAAAAAGAAAAGGATTTCCGAACCATGCAGACAACAATAAATTCAAGATATACCCATTCAGCATCCCCATCTCACCTATTTGCCAACATACACATTCTATACTTAGTCCTGGTACATGTACAAATTGTATATAACCAATAAATGAATTAAAAATAAAAAAAAAACTCGGCGCTCCGCGCCTCGCCAGGGGGCAAGCCCCCTGGACCCCCGGTTACCTCTATTTACATACTTCGGACGAAATTATTGAAACACAGAATGTGTTTGCGTTGTCGCGCAACCAAGTGACAACCAAACAAGCGTCATTGTTTACTATTCATTTATAACATCAATTTATATAGTTATAGTATGAAACTACGAAAAAAAATACGAAATAAATTTGTGATAAATCGAGAGCGCTTTATCAAGTAAATGTCCTAAAGAGGCTACATACGAAATTACAGCTTCCTAGAGTGTAAAGTATAGAAATTAGCTTTAAAAGCCACTCATCTGATCCGGACCCTGGACATCGTCAAGTAAATGTCCTAAAGAGGCTACATACGAAATTACAGCTTCCTAGAGTGTAAAGCATAGAAATTAGCTTTAAGAGCCACACATCTGATCCGGACCCTGAGCATCGTCAAGTAAATGTCCTAAAGAGGCTACATACGAAATTACAGCTTCCTAGAGTGTAAAGCATAGAAATTAGCTTTAAGAGCCACACATCTGATCCGGACCCTGAGCATCGTCAAGTAAATGTCCTAAAGAGGCTACAAACGAAATTACAGCTTCCTAGAGTGTAAAGTATAGAAATTACCTATTCAAATTATTTAACCTCCGCTTCACAAATCAAACCGTTTTCGTAATACTCAGATCACCTGCTATGAATCAAATCATCGAAACACAAGCTCAATGAAATCATCAGAAATTAACAAGCGGTTGCAATCATGTTCACAATATCAATTATTGAGAATGATCACCTGTGTGTAAACAATTATTTATATAACCATGCTCATAACTCAGTTTGTTGGACACGCACTTCGCAGTAGTTAACATAATATTGTTGGATAAATCGAGAGCTTTCGAACGAATGGTCAACGAATTTTGTGGGATGAAAAACGACGAAGTACCATTTCCCTAGCAACGACTCGGTTGTACGTGAAAATCATCCGTCAGACATTTCGTTACCATCCCGCGTTCCATTTTCGGCTAGTTAGTCCATGGCTAAAACACATTCTGTGTTAAAAAAAAAATACAATATTAAGAAATTCATTTGATTTACAATGACGATAATTATGAATATGGAGTAGAATATTCATTACTCACCTGAGTCACCTGTGATGTAAAGGTTTTCGTGCGCATTGATAAGAGCTCCTTTTGCACTTTTTATCCCTAGTGTTTTAAATACTGAACAAACTTGATATTTGTAAGAACAGGAATTAAAATCCTCAAGAAATTTTTTCCATCTTCCGTTTTTAGAGTGGCGCCGATTTTTTGTAGATCTGGGACTATCAAAAAGGTTATGTATGAGGTCACGGAGGTGCTCTTTCTACGACTGGGAGAACGCCGGTTCCCTAAGCTTCTTAGATTTATCTAATAAATATAAATAATCGCACAGTCTCATCAATCGACACAAAAGGTACAATCCGAATATGCATCCACAGGACCAAGCGAATGATGAGTGAAAAATAAAAAAACGATCTTCCCGCTCCCGAGATAAGGCATCTCATCTCTTCTCGATGACACCGGAACACCGGATGTCCAACCTCCGATATTGGATGAACGGTGGTTCAAATGAAGTTTTCAATGATCCGAGTTCAGTCGAAAACTCGCTCCTAGGAACTCAGTTCAACTTGGTGAAACCTAAATGAATTCAAACTGTTATCAATTCGTGGTTTACGTTGAACTTGGATTAAACCGAGTTCACTTCTTTTTTTTTTTTAAATCAGCCCGACTGCAAAGAAATTGTTAACTATCAGTTTTATGGTGAAAAAGTTATTCTAAATAATAATTTGCTATTCAAAAAGAGATATATACTTTTTTTAGCACACATTAATGAAATGTAACTACATTTTTCAGCATAGTTCATTTTTGATAAACTGCATTCACGATCCTGATATTCTGCTAACAATATAAATGCAACTATTTTTAGTAGTTTTTTCCATTTTTAGTGATTTTACAGCATAATTTTTGAAATTATATCAATTTATTGCACTCAAAAATAGTTCATCCAACGAACCCATCCTTTCTTTTGGAATGCCTGATTTTTGGTGCAAAATGAGAATTTTATTTCAATATGGTGGAGAGGTATTGCCTGGAATACGTAAGCATTCTTACATACACAAACACACACACACACACTTTATTAATAGCGTTTCACCGCGAAAATATTGATTTTCCATTGATTTTCACGAACAACCAATGCGTTACTAGGGAAGTGTAACTCCCTTAAATTCATAGCAGGAAAATCGTTCGCCATTTTTGGAATGCTCTCATTTTATCACAACATCTCATGATCCCTAAACCTCTGTAGTGTCAAGGAAAGCTGATTTATTACGCTAAGTTATAAACTAATATTGCTAAGTAACCACAATGAACTAATAATGTGTAAAATTAATCATTATTAAATGATCTGACTGTAGAACCGTAGGCCTACCGTCCATTTTTCTTGATTTTTTTTTTTTTTTTTTTTTTTTTTAAGAAAATGAGCTAAAAACTACGAATGTGCATTTATGATACATGCATTGAGCACACACGCGAAATTCTTTAGGTTAAAGAAAAGTCATATTTAGTAGGCCAATTGAGTTTTCAATGCGCGTCTAATCTTCAATGATAAGTACTGGACTATCAGTGTCAGGTTTGAAGAAGTGCAGAGAGAATGTACTACCTATCTTATCTCGACTCTCGGAAAGCCACAGACTGGCAATAATTCCAAGCACCGCGGAATATCCTAATAAATAAACGCGAAATATTCAAACGTCATTCACTCACGGTACAGTGTTGCCACGTGTAATGAAATTGTACAAAGTTAGCATTGATTATACCAAATTGCTCAAGATCGGTTATTAATAAAACAATTCCAATCGAAATTAGTATAAAAAAAATTCCATTAAAAATAATCAACAGGCCTATAAAAGGACGGCACTACCTAATATTGAACTACAACTGCAAGTAACATTCGTATCGTTAATTTGACTCGGCGAGTGGGGCGTATGCTTATGGTTATCATACTCAGTCAACTAGCTTGCTCTGGAGAAGAAATCATAATAAGAATTCATTGAACGATACAGATTGAAGATTGCAAAAGCTCTAACATAATTACAGCAACACTTGCTAGATTGCTTGTTCATTCCAAATAACGCCTAGAAGCCCAGGAAAGGTTAGTCTTTATCCCTGAGGAGTCTTTATCTCTCGACATTCGTAGCGAGCAGCCCTAAAAAATAGCTCCTTTTAAATTTATAGGAGTCTTTCGAGCATGAGATATTCGATTATTCAACCAACTCACTGTTCCACCTTTCACATAGATGGTTACGAAAATCTGTTCAACTGCTAAGGGCCATGTCATACGAGCGCTATTGCCGTCGCGCTGATGCCGTCGCGTTAAAAACGCTCCAACCCGGCAATGGGGTTCTTATGGAGCATGTCATACGGACGCTAATGCCGTCGGCGAGTCCGCGTTAGCCGGACGCTGAGCGCTGCCAACGCGGACGGTCGCGCTAGCGACGCGGCGCACGTGACGCCGGGACCCTGTCAATGCTAATGCGCCCGGAAGACGCTACGTATGACAGGCGCCTGGCGTTGGCGGGACGGCATCAACGCGACGCATTTGCCGTCACGTATGACATACACTTTTTCCGGCGCTATCTCGACGGCATCTGCGCGACGGCCCTAAGAGAGCAGAAGTTTTTATTCAGCTGATTTGAATCAATCAAATTATTACACAGAGGTTTATTATTTCTGCATTAGGTTCCCCTTCTACGGAGATCATTGGTCTATAATTATCATTAAACCCTGTTTTATATTAAATGATCAACACGGTAAAATGGTATGTCAGTTTCATTATTAGATACAAAATTCCAAGTTGAATGTGCCGTACAAAGCTTTTTTCCGGAACTTCTAGACCAGAAGTTATGAAATTCGGCTCAAAAATCATACATCAGCCGGTGAGGTACTCTCGGTATTACTTTTGATCGAACCCCAGTGGTGAAATTTAGGAGTTATAATATTAACAAAAACTATCTAACAAAAAAATCATCAAAATCGGTCAAGAATCGCGTAAATAGTACAGTTTATTTCAGAAATCAAAAACAACCACTGAAATCAGATGAGAATCACAAAAACACCACGATTCATCACTACTACCCCTCCATTCACCCCTCTTAAATAATTTAATTTCAAAATCTTGATATATGTTCTAAAACTAAACCGAATTCCTAATTGAACAAAAGAAAAAAAATCGGTCGAAAACTACCCTGGACAGCGCTTGAAAGAAACGGTAATTACCCCCTGCACCTCCATCCAGTCCAAGAATCCCGAAATCCCAAAGTTTGTTGCGGAATCATACAGAACAGATTAGCTTCCGATCTGATTCCCACTGATTATCCTGCGAGTAATTTATTTGAAACACACATGTTCCATGATCCAGAAAGAAAACGATGAAAACTAAAGAAGTTTCATTTCCCCAGTAACGGCTTGGGTGTAAGTGAAAATCATAAAAGAAAACGCTTGCATACGAGTCTGCAACACATTGGGACATTTTATGTCTTTAGCCCCCCCCCCCCCCCCCCCCCCCCCCCCATTTCAACAAATAATTTTGACGAATAACGTTCAACACAATAATATTCATTACAATTGTAACAGTTTCAATGATTTCAATAAACTCTTGTAATAAAGCACGGCTTCATTTTGGCGTTTTCTCGAAGTGATTTCTAACGTGGAAAATAATACCAACAAAACAAGCGGCATTGGTTACTACATCCATTAATATCATTATACCAAGAACAAGTACGAAAGAAATGCGTGATAAATTGAGAGCTTTCCAAATAATGGTAAAAGATTTCTGTCCGTTGAAAACATAAGAAGATTTTCCCAGAAACGGCTTGGTTGTACGTGAAAATCAAAAGAAATCAACTGTAACACTTTTTTATAGGTAACGCTTTCCGAGGCCATGTGCCAAAGTAAAGACATACAATTTCAAAAACCACAACAATTAGTTGAGAATTGTATCCTGGGTAACGTCGACAACATTCGACGAAAACAACACTTTTTTCTGATTTACCCACTCCATTTTCATCTTTCCGTCGTGAAATTGAAATATTCCGAAGTTTGCTGGCACAACTTGACTAAAATAGAGATTGAACAAAGAAAGAACCTCGAAAATCAGTTGAGAATTATGGTCTGAGCAGCGTCGTCAAAATTTGTCTCACACACACACACACACACACACACACACACACTAACACGCAGACATACAACTATGGTTTTTGCAAGGATTCAGTCTGAAACGGATTCGCTTTTTTTCTGGATCAATTCCAATCGGTCGTCCCTCGACTGACGAAACCTAGCTTCAGAGGGTCGTCCTAAGAAATCAAGATCATGAAAACTTATTATATAAACCCCACGTAATATGTAATACAAAAAACCCTCGGCTCAGAAGAGTTGAAAAGCTTAAAGGGAAAACATTGTCAACACGAATGTGAAACGCAAAGCTACTTTGGATGCAGGAGTAGGTTGAACTTCTGCTGAATCAGCTCGATGTTATTCGGTTTTCTAGTGTGTTCGAAATGTCAACACACATGATATGCCTGATTTACATAGAACATTACAGAAATAATAAATTCAATTAATAAGTTTAGAGCAATTTTAATAAGGAACGAACTTTTGTATTCGATGTTTCAGTAATTAACTGAAGTTTATGGATAAAAGTATAGGTAACACAATTTCTGAAAAAAATCGTCGAGTATATGAACTAAAGGGGTACAAGTGAGTAAAAGAGAAAATTTCCTGTTTTACCGTGTTCCCTGTTACCAGATGTGGTTTCCGGGTTTCCGTACATTTGCTGCTCCCTCACAACAGCGGGGAATTCTAATCCAAAGTACGGCAAAAGGGCACTGACGGGATGTCGCAGGGACGATATGAAGGGTGGGAACTTGCAACGAGCAACGCCACCGACACGCAGGCCAAGTGACAGGTTCGTGACGTGACTTGGGACATATTTTTTTATTTTGTTTTAAATATATATAGTCAAAGTCTCTTAACCTGAAGGGGCATTAGCGGTCATTGAACAAGGTGTCAAAGGGGAAACTGCTAGAGGCACGATTCAAAATCCTCGTCCACACTTGAGCAATCGTAACTAATATGGATTCGCGAATGTTCGTGAACTGATTTATAGTGCCAAGTTACTAACTAATGATGTTTCGTAAACATAATGGCCATTTTATGCCTCGTTTTTCTTCCTAAAATAATCATTGTAGGTGCCTGATAGTAGCCTAGTGATGTAATAATATAATGTAATATATATTATTACATAATAATTTTATGTAATAATAAAAGTGATGTAATAATAGTATGACTAAAGCATATCCATGTTTTCAATAATTTAAGCCGACGGCTTTAAGTAACTAGTAACCGGGGGTTCTTTTAATTTATTTTTTATTTACTTAATTATTTTGTTAATTTTTTTATCATTTTATTTTATTTTTTATTTATTTATTTTTATTTTTTTTAAATTATATGTACATGCTTCAGTTCTTCAAGATAACCCTTTTCCGTGAAAGAAAGAAACGAGCTAATGCTCGACCATGCTTGCCAGTGCGTCCACACTGTATGAACACCATCGGCTAAGATCGTTTGATGTTCGCGGGAATACCGGGCATTCTCAGTTTCAATGGCTTCCAAATGCTCGGATCGCCGAAAATGCTCAAGCGTGGACGGGGGTTAAGGGGAGCCATGTTGGCCTTTGATCACAAAACGGATTGCCAACATGAACTCTACTGGTTGGGTTGTTAGAGGGGTTAACTTTCTTGGTCGATTACAAAGATGGAACATAATAAATAAAGAGAGTAGAAATTCAAGAATCATTTCTCAATGACCCAAAACGTTCATTTTGGTTTATTATTTTCAATAATGAACCTTTGTGATCGACCAAGAAAACAGATTTTTAAACACCCCCCCCCCCCCTCAAAATAAGCGTAGAATCCAAAAATCGAATAAAAAATAAAATAAAATAAAAATCCGACCGTATGCCATCTAGAGCTTTTCTCTGAAACTACTTTACCTAAGTTTATGAAATTTGGCTCAAAAATCAAACATCGGCCGGGGATGTGCCAGTAACATCGGCATCAATTTTGATCAAACCTAAAGGGGAGTAATTAAAGGCTAAAATATTCAAAAATTGAGATCCCGAAAACTTTCAAGGTAACTGATTTTTTTCCCCCAATGATAAATTAATCCCGAAGAATCGATTAATACCATCCGAAACGCTGTACGTTGAACATTCGCTTCCTCTAAGGGCTAGAACTTCGAAAAAAACACCTTCGGATATCCAGGCGCGAGAACATGGAGAAATGGTGCACTGATAACATACGATTTCAAGATTTTTTTCTCTTTTTTTCATATATTCATTCTTTTCAGGTAATTTCTTTATTTTTTTCAGGTAGGTAACGTCGTCCAGCTATATTTCGATAATGCACTATAGACTAAGTTTGATAGGTAATTTTAACACAGAATGTGTTTTAGCCATGGACTAACTAGCCGAAAATGGAACGCGGGATGGTAACGAAATGTGTGACGGATGATTTTCACGTACAACCGAGTCGTTGCTAGGGATATGGTACTTCGTCGTTTTTCATCCCACAAAATTCGATGACCATCCGTTCGAAAGCTCTCGATTTATCCAACAATATTATGTTAACTACTGCGAAGTGCGTGTCCAACAAACTGAGTTATGAGCATGGTTATATAAATAATTGTTTACACACAGGTGATCATTCTCAATAATTGATATTGTGAACATGATTGCAACCCCTTGTTAATTTCTGATGATTTCATTGAGCTTGTGTTTCGATGATTTGATTCATAGCAGGTGATCTGAGTATTACGAAAACGGTTTGATTTGTGAAGCGGAGGTTAAATAATTTGAATAGGTAATTTCTATACTTTACACTCTAGGAAGCTGTAATTTCGTTTGTAGCCTCTTTAGGACATTTACTTGACGATGCTCAGGGTCCGGATCAGATGTGTGGCTCTTAAAGCTAATTTCTATGCTTTACACTCTAGGAAGCTGTAATTTCGTATGTAGCCTCTTTAGGACATTTACTTGACGATGCTCAGGGTCCGGATCAGATGTGTGGCTCTTAAAGCTAATTTCTATGCTTTACACTCTAGGAAGCTGTAATTTCGTATGTAGCCTCTTTAGGACATTTACTTGACGATGTCCAGGGTCCGGATCAGATGAGTGGCTTTTAAAGCTAATTTCTATACTTTACACTCTAGGAAGCTGTAATTTCGTATGTAGCCTCTTTAGGAAATTTACTTGATAAATCGCTCTTGATTTATCACGAATTTATTTCGTTTTTTTTTTTTCGTAGTTTCATACTATAACTATATAAATTGATGTTATAAATGAATAGTAAACAATGACGCTTGTTTGTTTGTCACTTGGTTGCGCGACAACGCAAACACATTCTGTGTTTCAATAATTTCGTCCGAAGTATGTAAATAGAGGTAACCGGGGGTCCAGGGGGCTTGCCCCCTGGCGAGGCGCGGAGCGCCGAGTTTTATGGATTTTTTATTTTGACATTGAAAATGTCTTAGTCGACGGGTCAACCGGAAATTTAGTTACGCAAAGAAAAAAACGACACGCAAAATATAAACGAGTCAGGTGTTGTTTTCTTTTGATTTTCACGTACAAGCAAGCCGTTGCTGGGGAAATGAAACTTCTTTAGTTTTCACCGGACAAAAATCGTTCTCCAGTCGTTGAAAAGCTCTCGCTTTATCACGCATTTCTTTCTTACTTGTTCTTCTATTCATGTCGTAGTTTTATACTTATTTAAGTTATAAATGGATTAGTAAACAATGCCGCTTGTTTTGTTGTCACTTGGTTGAGAAGTTAATCTTGGTTATAGTAATTGTAGACGCGCACCATAACAGAAAATTACCTACCTGTAAATTCATATTCGCGTAAGAATTGGGCATCGTCGAGACTGGCTTACAGCAAATTCAGTAATTGTGTGTCAATAATTATTTTATGTTTTCTCAGCATTAAAAATGTCTCAGTAATTTCAATGTTTTTTATTTTTTTAAATAAACAATAAAAAACATTGAAATTACTGAGACATTTTTAATGCTCATAGCTCTTCTCTCGTGAGTCATAAGAGAGAAAGTACGAGCGGCCTGCCGCGTTTTTTTTTTTTTTTTTTTTTTTTTTTTTTTTTTTTTTTTTTAATGGTGTTTTGCGTGTCAAATACATACATAATAAGCCTTTGTGTAATAATTTGCAGCGTTTTAAATTTTTATGGAGTCATTGCAAAAGTTTTTTTCTTCAAAAATTGACTAAAAACACGAACCTGATTCAAAATTTGTTCATTTATCAATACAAGTAGCGTACAAACTCCAATGATTCAAAATATTCACTTACTGTAAAACATCAAACTATAAAGGATGAATACATAGAGTCTAATTTGTTTCTGAATGTGGAACATTTATCATATTTAAGGGTTGGAATCTCAGACTGACCATGCAGAAAAGGGACGTAGGTACCTACCTCAGTCGTAGGATTCGGAAGAAGAATGATATCTGCCACCAGCGACTTACCTGTACAAGAAAGAAAATATGAAGTTACACAATACTACTCAGAAATATTTTATCAACTAAGAAATAGTAAATTTGAAGAGTTGTGCATAACTGTGATAAAATGCAGTAAAACGTTTAAAAAATGGTTGAAAATTCTGAAATTGGTAACGTATAGCCGAACATTATTTATGAAGGTTTCTTCACATAATTTAATAATTGACAATTTATGGCCACAAACTAATCAAATTTCAAAATAAATTAACATAAATATGATGAGAAAAAACGAAAATTCGCTTATATAGTCATATAAGGACTTTCACATGGAATTTTTTTCTTTCCTTAAATATTGAATCCATTCAATAGCTAAATTCCCGAATTATGAAATTCCCTAATGAATATAATACTTTATAGATTAAATCCTTTGAAATTATATGGTTTGGAGGAGGGTTGTACTTCAACTTATCAGGAACCTTGTTAATAGTTCGCTCAGCTGGGTGACACCGGACCTACATAACTTAACTATGGAGGTGGGGTGGGGGTGCGTAGGAGGGTGCGAGCTGTCCCACAGAGACTGTAAATTTACGCATCCATCCTCACCAACCCCCTCGTGCTTTACAAGTCCGGGATCCAGTTGGGGGGAGGGGGAGGGAGAGAGAGGATCCGAGAACAAGGAGAAGGGGACACGAGTACAAGGCAATTGTGACTCGGGGCCTCATCCCGCGATGACGCAGCCCTCCCCCGCGGCTAACGAAGTTCTCTAACCCCCTTACAGGGACGTCGGGGGAGCGGCGAGGTCAACAGCCCCCTTACAGAGGGGAGTCCCCCGTGAACCCGCATTTCCCACCGTAACCCGCACCCTCTCATCCCGGTCCACTTTTATTTCCTCTCTCGGCCACAGCCACCGGGAAATCAGGCACCGTCTCGGGAAGTTCAGCAGGATTTCTCGCCAGCACATAACCACTTGAAGCATAAAGTAGAGAGTGAAGCTGTTCAAATTAAATACAAGAACAAGTTGGGTGCTTCCTCGTATCCGTAAAATGAATGTAAAGATCGTTGAAATGTTTTAAATGATCTTAAAAACTTCCAAAGCGGAAAATAATAAATCAAGAGGTAGCGTACAAAACGTCAAAACCGGTTATTAGGAGACGAGAAAATTATGCTTGAAGTAATTGACAGTTTGCGCATGCAGAATGAAGTAATGATCCACAGCCTAACCCACACATTCCCTGAAAATTTCATCAAAATTAGACGAAAACTTTGGACATGCATTTGCCCAATAGGCACGAGTAGTTGAAGTTATCCATGTTCGTACGTTCAATTCTGGTCGTAACATCCTCAAACCACCCATGTTGAAAAATATATGAAATGGTCAAATTGGCAACTCTCAACTATTTCACAGTATTTTGTACTTGACGCCGACGGTTTGGATTATTCCAACATACGATTTGTTGTCACAGTGCTAAGGCTCTCTCCAGATAGGGCGTATAATCCGCTTATATGTAAACAATATAATATAAAGAAGTGACAGATTGCAATTTATCCCCATCGGCCAGCACATATTTCTGAATTTAATCTTTTTTTAACTCTTTCTATTAACTTCGATTCTCTTCTTGCTTGCTTGCTTGCTTTCATTCTTGAGACAAAATTTCAGATCGATTTTTAACCCACTTCCCGATATCCAATCGATCTGAAATTTTGCACATGAGTTCATGCTGGCGTACATTTTAATCTATCAAATTTTCGCGTAGAAAAAGTTAGTTATACTATAAATTTTCGAAAATTTGAAATTTAATATGGGACACCTTACAAGTGTTGTGTATTGCAGGGAGGAGGAGGAGTATGAGGAGGAGGAGGAGGAGGGAGGAGGAGGAGGGAGGAGGAGGAGGAGGGAGAGGAGGAGTGAGGGAGGAGGAGGAGGAGGATGAGGGAGGAGAAAAATAATATTGAAAGTCTGCATAAAATGACAACGAATCCCGGGTCAATAAAATATTAAATGATTTTCCTTGTCAATTTAATTTAAGTTATTATCAATGTGATTTTGTTTCAATTTACTGTTGCCAAGAAACTACCAAATATTGAAACAACAATAAAATTAACCGAGAACATGAGAAAAAGAAAGAGTTACATTAAAAACTTGTTTTTATGGGTTCCTTTTTTTACGCTATTATTTCTACAATTTCACTTATTCAAGAGTCATAAATAAGTACTTTGTTGTATCTGTGTAAGTTGTTTTACTTGAATTGATTTCAACTCTTAAGGGTGAGCTTTTTCGATAGTGAAGTTAATGTGTACTCATACATAGACATATATACAAAACCTACTTGTTTTTGTATTCAGCAATGTTTTTATCAAACTTCTACACGTAGCTAATAGTGGTAAGTGGTACCCCACCTCGGTAATCTAACGGTGACCAATTCCCAAACATTAAGTCTAAAAGGACCGAAAATTGCGTTCGACCTTCAGTAATTTGCGCATAGTCTCATTTCTGACAAGAACTGTCTTAATTGGTAGGCCTGCCTATATCTTCAATATAAATACAGATGGACGTGATCTATAAACCCAATAACTCGAGAAGAAATGTCAACGATTGCGTGTATAGAATTGAGGCTGAGAGGAAGTTCCTGTGAAGAGTTGAATTGAGTAAAACCACCTACCAGATATGGAGCAAGCGTTTATAAGGATCGAGCGGATGCAGCCCGCTAAGTCTGTTGATGGGAAGTCGCTATTATCGTCACAGTGGCTTTTGACGCTGTTTCGTGTACTTCCATGGACATTCTTGATGTTACATGAAGCTTCACACAAACGCGGATTTTCATACTGGGGACCTGATAATTTGGGCTTGCCAGTATTGAATAACCGGATGTTTTGATTATGATTTGTTCTGTATCATCAGTTGCAGCTGTGTTTCTGCTATTACGTCATCATTCTGCCAATTACAACCTTCTACAGTCGACCCTCAATTTATTCGGAGATGCGAACCGCAAAAACCTCGCTTAAATCGAATTGGCATAACCCAGGATATAAAAAGGGGAAAAGGACCGTAAGGTTCAAAAAGGTAACAACAAGTTAATAAAACAACACCAAAAATAAAGCTCATTAAAACAGAAATAACCCTAAACCATAAGTTAACCACCCTCAACTTTAATAACTATTTCTTAGGGAAGAATTTCAAGCCTGAAGCACACCATCATTCTGCCGATTACGATCTTATACTTACATCATTTCTTGTCTGCTGAAAGAGTGCAATTGCGAATGGGGATGAATGTCTGCGTGTATTTTAGTACATTTTTGTTATAAAAAAGTTTAGCAACTACTCTTTGAAATTAATTTTTGAGGCAAAGGGAGAAAATAATATCCCCCACAGGGCTGGACTTCATCCAGGTAAACCTCCACAGAGCCTCCGCCACTCTCTGTGAAACGTTAGCCAGGAGGAAGACCGAAATAGCCCTGATTCAAGAGCCCTGGGCAGGAAAGGGCAAGGTAAAAGGCATTCCATCAAAGTTAGGTAAACTTATATACTGTCGAGAGGCTGAACGGTGGAGGGCAGCCATTCTTGTAGGTAATAGAGTACCTTTCATGCCTATACCTGAATTTATTTCTAGAGATCTAGCAGCAATGATCCTGGAGGAGCAGACGGACCAGGGGAGTAGGAAAATTGTGGTGGCGTCAGCCTACTTCCCTGGAGATGAATCAGAAGCACCTCCCCCTGAAATAGGACGCCTGCTAGACTTCTACCGACAGAGGAACCTGCACTTCCTCATAGGCAATAACGCCAATGCCCACCATGTAGTGTGGGGCAGAACCGACACCAACGACAGAGGTGAGCTATTACTAGATTTTCTTACCGCATGCCAGGTGGCGGTTTTAAATAGGGGTACAGAACTCACTTTTGTTAAAAGCTCTAGAAAAGAGGTCCTCACCTCACTTTGTCTAGTACATTTGTATCACACAGAATCACAAACTGGCATGTATCAGATGAGGTTTCCTTGTTCATAGATACATTATCATAGATACATTATTTTCAGCATTGAATTGTGCCAGCAACGTACTGAAACGTATCGTATTCCTGAGAATACAGACTGGGTTCTTTATCGGGAAATCCTAAAGCATGAGCTTGAAGAACTCGATAGAGAAATTGGAACACCCGAGGAGCTTGACTCCATTTCCGTACAAATGCAAGCCACAATCAACAAAGCATGTGAAGCAAGTTGCGAGTTTATTGCCAAAATGAGCAATCGTAATGATTCTTGGTGGAGTCATGAGCTTGCGAGGAGGTTCTTCAACAGAGCCAAGAGGAACGGTGAATTGGAACTATACAGAAGATACCACATCAAGTACACCAAGGCACTGAGAAGAGCCAAGAGGTCATCCTGGAGGAACTTTAGTGAGGAATCGGAGGATGTCCCTGCAGTGGCCAAACTCCATCCAACAAGATGGGCAAACCAGGACAACAGAATGTCGTCTCTGCTACGAGGAGGTCGAAACAGCGGAGCATATCCTCTGTGATTGGCCTGCTGTTGCGTCTTTAAGATTCCGACACTTCGGGAAGGGTACCCTCTCCCCTACCGACATTGCTCAGGAAATGCCCGAAAAACTCCTCCACTTTGTGAAGGAAGAGGCAATAAAACGGGTTTTCAAATGATAACAGGGACTTTTTGTCACAAAAGACCAATAGTGGTCTCCGTGACCAGGGGCTCGGACAAAAAAATTTGATTTTGCGTTTTTAATGTTAATTTTACCTCATTTTATAATCGGAATTCTAAAACAAGAATGTCCGATCCTTCAAATTAGCTCGTATCCATAAACTAACCTACGCATAATTAGTAATGTGTAAGAAATAATGTGGAGTCTAGTAATATTACGCATAGCAATTGTTGTTGATTATAAGCAAAGGTTGGCCACAAAGTTTATCGGTATCGCATGTCGTTTTTCGTTACATAATTTTGTGTCGGTTTTTAGCGGGTTGGTGATCGCAAAAACACATTCTGTGTTTTTAAAAACACCCGACGCCGTAGTTCACCGAAGATTTTTTCTGAAACCACTGAACAAATATTTGTGAAATTCGGCTAAAGAAATATCAAACATCAGCCGGAGTTGTACCAACAATCTCGGCATCACTGAAAAACCGAGATTGCAAAAACTTTTCGAAATAAAAGGGTTTTCGATCAATTTAGTTAAAACTCAGTTCAACGAATCGAATGATAACACACAGCGCACTGTAAATATGAACAAGCACATGACATTATGTGAACATATTACATGATAGATATCAATTATGAGTTTATTCTGACTAGTTTAAAGTGACTAGAAACAAGTAGTGTATTTGAACGACACTTTCCATTTTTCCAACGTTGAACTACTTCGATTTCGGTTACTACAGTTAGCGTTTATTTCGTTTTATCATCTTTTGATAAAATTGACACGGACCAAGCCGCATCAATTCTGTACCTATAAATTAGAGGTAAGAAATGTTTATGCTCTCCAAAGTGCTCAAATTTCAAGTAGTGGGCAAATTATAAACAATTCAGATACCACTATGATTTTATAGTAGCCAAGTAAAAAAACTTCAACCGTTCATGAATACAAAACCAGTTCATTTAAATCAATCCCAACTAAGTAGTTTGAATGGTCTAAAATGGAAGAGACAATAAATTCATGAGGCAAGAGGATGGAGGAGTTTACTGTGGAATCGAGATGACTCATTTCGTTAAGAGCAATCTGCCACGTGCGCGACAATGTTCTAAAGCACAAAAACTCCTAGCGAATTACTCACACAGATTTCGAAAAGGCGTCCCATCCAGGGAGACCACACATTCACTTTAGTACAGTAGCTCAGGGCCGAAAGCTTGACTGATGTTATTATTTGTACAATATACAAGGGTATCCCACTTTCGAGCGCACCACCGGTTAGGGCTCGATCCTACAACTAATTTCCAACAAGATGTTCCCCTTAGGGCCACTTTTACCAAAAACGTATTTAAACGAGTTTAACGAAACTCATTTAAAATTAATGTAGATGATTAAACCTTGGCGTCTTTCACCGACCTCAAACTCGTTAAAACCAAGTTTAGAATAACGTAGTTTACACATCGGAGTTTAGGCAAACAATTCAATCAAAATTAGGACAATTTGACGCGTCGGTACAGTAAAGTCGTCACTGCAACCATCACCCCTCAGTTGATGCCAAGTTCCACTTCCAGTTTTTAATCACTACTTTAATCAGTAATTTTGGTTTGCTATTTTTAATAATAAACCTTAGTAATCAACCAAGAAAAAAAAAGTTAACCCCCCTCCCCCATAAAAACTTGTTGGTTTACGTTTCAAGAAACGTAGATTCCAAAAATCGAAAAAAATAAAATAAATGAATAAAATAAAAAAACACAATCCGTCCGTCTATCGTACGCCGTTGTCCGAAGCTTTCATCCGAAACTACAGGGCCAAACATTATGGAATTTAGCTCGAAAATCAAAACCGGAGATGTGCCTGTTTAACATCGGCGTCAATTTTGATTAATACTAAAGGGTACCTAGTAATTAAGGGCTAAAATTATGAATAATCCCTATCTCGAAAACTTTCAAGGAATCAGTAATGTTATTTGGACATCAATGTTTAAGACATCGTCCCAAAGAATCGGGCCCTTTGGCAGGAAAAAAAAACCAAATACATGGGAGCAAATTTTAACCGGTGGAATATAGCAAAAATCGAGTTGTAACTACGACGCTCGTATCTGCTGATATAATTCTAATGGAATTTTCACTTCGTGCGTTTTCACTGCTTGAACGTACAGCGATGCGGATTGTCTCAGCAATCATAGAAATAATGGCTATCAAAATCAGCCAGAATTCACCGCTTTATTCCAAACAATTTTGGATAGTGATTTTTTACCTCTTCGATTAAAAAGGAAGCACACTTTTGATTTTCAAGCCAAATTTAATTAATATTGACCCAGTAGTTTTGGATAAAAGCTCTGGAGAGCTTTTACCCCCCCTTTCCTCAAAGTTTGCTGGATTAAGTTTCAAGATGCATAGAATATCAAATAATAGACTTACAGAACTTTTCCCCGAAACTACTGGAATAAAGTAAATGAAAATTGCGTCAAAAATCACATACAAATTGCTCAGAAGTTCTTTCTCAGTTGAAATGCGTAAACTTCAGAACCCATACCACTGCTGGGAAGGGCGAGAGATTTAAATCGCGACTACCGCCCGGACAGGAAACAGCGGAAATTAAGCCGTCGATGTTTGGATATGGCGATTCAAGTTCTCGATTCAACTCAGCTGGCCCCCGGGGACCATAACTTTTGAAAACAGTTATGAATATAAAACCGGGCCTACTGTTGCGACAACAAGTATCAAAATACACGAACCCAACAATTGGATTACAAGGAATATCATGATAATGTTTATAAATCACGAATTAGGTCCCAATCTATTACCAACCTAATTAGGTGATACAATTGGTTCATTTAGTCCTAATGTGATACATACCGTGTAATAGAGCTGTCAAGCCCCATGATTAGCCAAAGCCTACCACTATTAGATATAGTGAGAACTTAAACGCCAAGCATCAAGATTTACGCACTAATTAAAAAAATAATCCAGCTCCAACCTACCCGTATCTTCGTCGCATGTAAGTACACATCATTAGCTAAACTCCTTTTTTGCCTTTTTTTTTCTTTTGTTTTAAATCAAAATAACAACTTGATTTTATGTTGTGACACACAACAAAACAAAAGAGCTAAACTGCTAAGCCTATTTGTTGATGAAATAAAAGAAGATATCTTCAACTAAGGTGAACCCAACATTTAGGTAACAAAAATCAAATAAGTACCAACCTAATATCAAATCTATAAATGTTCTCTTGGAATCTCTAGTAACACTCATGAAAATTCTGACACTTCACGCATTTTCTTTTCCATTGAGTGTGGTGGTTAAAGTCACACATTCGTAAAGTGGGCAATGAATGAGTGGATCTATACTCAACTATGTGCTGCATGGTTACACTAGATGTGACATATCATAATTCTATAGATATATTTTTCGGACAGAATTGAGTTTAAACTCAAGAGCTTGCAAGAGAGATAACAAATGACAACGAATGATTGTGCAAGATACAACAAGAATATTCTTATTTAGGTAGGTATATAATACGAGTAGATAAAATAACTGATTTTGGTCATTTTTAGCTTAAGATGCAGGCCGACGGGACCTCCCAAACTCCCATGGTGTGGCTAAGAATAATTATTACCTACTTGAAGAATTAATCTAATCAGCGGAATGAACTCAATAGTTGATTTTATTCCTAACTTGAGATACTAAAATTTGGGGCGGTAGAGTACAATAATACAACTTGAGAAAATAATCAGCTGAGTGGGCCCTGTAACATTTTTTGTTCCTATTCAGCTTAGGATGCTGAACTATTGAACGGGACCTCTCTGGGTGTGGTCGATTAGGAATAATTTCATCTTAGGAAACCTTTTATTTAGATCAGCAGAGTGAGCTCGTTACCAAATTTTGTTATAATCCAACTTGTGGTGATGAATTTCGGAAAGGGGCTCCACTGCGTGAGGTAGAGTATAAACTTGATGAATCACTCAAATCAGCAGTGTGAGCTCTATAGCTAATTTTGCTTGATATCCGAGATGCTGAAATTCGGAACGGGGCTTCTCTATGACATAAGAGAAAATATTGTTTGTTTATCCGAAGTTGCTGACCGCATGACGCAAAGGATTTCAATGAGGTATTTTAGGATGCTTGGCGCGTTCCTGAGATGGTTTTAGGCTTGGGTAAGATCTTCCACCCTGATCAGCTGAGTGTGTTCTGAGGCTAATTTCTTTCCTATTGAACCTGCAATACTGAAATTTGAAATGCAGCCATTATGGAACTGCTGGACTACAATGACAACGTACGGAGGACCACTCATCAGAGGGGGATTTCTGTGGCTAATTTCTTCCCCATTAAACGTACGATGATTAATTTTGAAATGGAGCCATTATGGGACTGCTGGGTTATAATGATAATTCTCCATCAATTGCTCTAAAATTTTACATGATGTACAGACTGTTCATTTTTATATTTTTTTTGTGTAAGTCGAATCAGCAGAGCTACCTCACACCTAAAGCGACTTTGGTTCCTATTCAACTTAAGATGCTGAACTTCGGAAGGGGATCTCTCTGGGTGTGGTAGAGTACCTATAATTAAAATTTGAAGAATCATTGTAATCAGCAGAGTGAGATCTGTAGCTTACCAATTTAGTTCCTATCAAACTTGCGTTTAGCATATTACAACTTGAGAAACCACTTTAAACAACCGAATGAACTCCATAGCTTATTTTGTGCCCATTCAGCATTCTACCCAGCAGAGTGTGCTATGTGCCTACTTTGTTCCAATCCAACTAAAGATGCTGAAATTCCTAATGGGGTCTCTCTAGGTGTGGTAGAACATAAAAACAATATGTGGAATCGCTCTGATTAGCTAAGTGTAACTTTGATTCTAGATGGTTCAGTTGTTCGTCAGTGAACGTTTTACGTGCTGCTTCTAGCAAAGATGAGATCGTTATTTCGATCGCCAACCTTCGAATGGACACAGCGAATTAAGAAGAAGAATTTGGCTCCAATCAAACTTGAGATACTGAAATTTTTACAGTATAATTGCAATTCGGAGGAACTCTATAATTAGTTGAGTGAGCTCTTGAGCTAAATTGGTTCCTGCTGTTTTGTTATTTGTTTTATTTTGTTCCGAAATTAGGAATAGAGCCTCTCTGGGTGTGTCTACATAACTGTAAATAGTATTTTCCTGGAAATACTGACATAGATTGTTAGATGGAACACTGTGACCTACAGCCATGTCGTGGACAAGCGAGCAAAGCGAACGGCCTCAGCTAGTACAGTATCTACGACGATAAGTTACGAAAATCCGCTCATATGATCATGCTGCATGACTGGTACTTTTGGATTTCATTTCCCGTCACCTGAGAGTAATCAAAATGATGCCTGGCAGAATTTGAAACGAAAAATGAATAAAATATATTAGGAGTAACCGATACACTAGTTATCATTAAATTTAATATCAATCAAACACGCACGAAGATGGAATGTGAAGAGACTCACTATCAAATAAACTCATTGATTTTTAAGAACGGTGATATTTACTATAATCTTCGTAATGTTCCTAGCTAACGTTCAGCTCATACAATATTGTAGAGTTCACTAGGTAACAGAAAGGTCGATAATGAGGGCCCCGTTTCAACCCCTCAGCCGAACCACGGAGGAATAGCGAATTAACTTTTAACCGTGACATCCTTTGAATCCGCTCCGAGGGAGGCTGTCTATGTCAGGGCGTTTTCATAGACCAACTTCCCCACCCTATCACGGTATTATCAAGTCCTTCCTCTTCTTCAACCGAAAACCCCCTTCAAAGCATCTCTCAGCAGCACGGGGAAGGAACAGAAAGGGAAGTCCCGGCACGGAGAAGGGATCCGGGAGGATTTCTACTGAGTGGGGAACGGGCGGTCTCGTCCCTTTACCCCTCACACTTACCCCGAGTTGATCGATACTCGAAACTTTGCTAAATATCACGTTTGTCGAGCAGTGAGAGGGGGGAGGGTTTTGCCGCTTTTGCCGCATTTCCTGCCAACGGATATATCTTGGAAATGCGATGGATAATGGATCCTCCGTCTGTAAAGGGCCTCTTGGAGTAACTTCTCGTGCGGTTTGATTACATGAATCAAGTCTCTTCAATACCTGGCTCCAAGCACGTCAACTAATTCAATTTAGATCCTCGATAACCCTCAAGCGTTCCTCTACAGCTCTTGAGAAGTGAAGTCTTGAAACGATTCGTAGTAGGCTGGTACGATACTTATATTGTTGGACGCGCCTCAGTAAATTCAATACCGTTTATATCCAGCGTTTCATTTAATCAGGCCCTCAGAAAACACTAAACCTAAGGCGAAGTCCCACGTAGATGGCAAAACTGATCGAGCGATGCGGTCGACGAATTCTGCGATCAAACCTATCGTAAGAAGTGTTAGCGTTCTTAGTGAATTAGTATTGCGGACGGTGCGGTCGTATGAATTCACGTGGAGCGCTTTCACTGCATAGCATTGGTTTTATCGCATGGCCCGACGCATGGTGACGCATCACGATCACGAATTTGTTTCTACGTAGGACTTAGTCTAACAGTTGTTAAAACTCAATAAGTGCAATTCTGGAAACATCTCATTACTGTCAGAAATGGAACGATTGTTCGGATTCAGCGCGTCAGGAGGAAAAATTCATCGCAAGAAGTATCAGTGGAGAACAAGCAACTACTAATCGATGACGTAGAAACACCGACAGGGATCGGCAAAGAGAGATATTTATAAAAACGCAAAGTTTACTGAATGCCCCTCATCACAAAAGCCTATGGAGCTACTGATCAGTTTATAAAACTACTTGGGCCGAATGAATTGAATGGATTTACAATAAATAAAGGTAACGATGTTTCAGTAGTGAACATCACTGGTTTTTCAATGGTGTGTTTTATTGGTTATTAGCAAGCCGGCATGACTGAAGCTGGGTTCAAATCCATCCAGAATTGTGGAAATGCAGCAATCCGTCAATACGTTTGGTTTTCTCACTGGCTAGCGCCAGATGGAAAACTGGTGTAGGTAATCTTGCCGGACAAGCACACTGGGGCGGACTGTCCACATCCGAAAAATTGGATACCTACCTATTTTACGGTATTTGCACAATTACGTCATCCGTCAGAAGCTGTTTTCGTTTGTTGTTCTCATGTTATATGGCTGTGGTTGAGTGCGAGTCCGTATTTTAACGATTCTAAATTAAATTTGAATCACATTTAAAGAAACGATATTTCTGTAGCAAGAGGTGGAAAAAATAGCAATAATAAATTAATAAAAACACTCACGCAGTTTTGCGTAAGCAGAACCAACTTTCCGAATCGGTCAGCTGGAGCTCTGGGTGGAGCCCGTCATTTCATTCGTCCCTTGATGCCCAAGAGAGGCTGCTGGCTCCCTATCAAATTTCGTTGTAATCAGACAGGCGAAATAACTTCTAGCATACTCAGCTGTTCAGGATGGAGCCTGATTCGTCTCTTGTTATCCAGAGAGGCTCCCTATAAATTGTCAACGTCCTACTGTGAACAGGAGAGATTTTAGCTCACTCAGCTGATCAGGATGGCGCCTGTAAGGTCATTCGTCTCTCGTTATTCCAGAGACCTCTATCAAATTTCGGCGTCCTACGGTGAATAGGAGAGATTTGAGCAAGATCGTCATCATTATGATTTATATTACGGCTTGTGGTCACAGCTGATCCTCACCAAAGTCAGCGAGGCACAAGTTCCAACGTGGAAATACATCATATCAAAATTTGGTTCAAATCGGATCAGCGGTTTCGAGGGAGTAGAGAGCACAAAATTTTGTCTGACGTCTAGAGCTGACGACGCTGACACAGCGAAATATTCTCTCAATTTTGTAAGTTTATTTAAGTGTTTCCTATCTTTTTCCAACCTTCTGTAATACCTCAAAATAATATTACACGCGAGTGTTTTCATTTTTCATCAAAACTATATATATATAAAGAAATCTGAAAATGAATGACTATTGTAAACGTGTTCTATACCCTCTGAAACGCAAAGAAAATGCATCCCCAACCTCAAGTGCCGCCGGCGCCGTGCCGAACAAATGGAAGGCAGTTTTTGGCAGGTGAAGCCGAGTTGGGTTAAAAATATCTAGGTGTGCAAATTTCCAATGATCCTCTCTCATTTGTGAAATTTTTCAACTTTTAGGTTTACAATTTTCTGCTTTTCAAATAGGTAGGTAGGTATTTGAGGAGAGTTGACACATTGACAAAACGTAGAGGAAGTATAGAAATACGGCTATCTGTTGCAATAACCCTCAGTTCATTATAACTATAAAATAGTAACTCGGTGGATTGGAAGAGTGAAAACTGAACTTTTATATTGGATACGAAATTACAGAATCATCTTAAGAACATAATCACAGCATCTGTCTTTACGAAATGTCCTTATCTGCGAAGACGAGTTAGTTTTGAAACGAGACTGCTGAGTAATTATTCGGTCCTTTTATCAACTGTCTGTCCTAAGATAACATTACATTTCTACCAGAATATAGTATGAAGGTAAGTCACACCACACTCACAAATCACAAATCCATTGATGCACCACAAGAAGAAGTACAGTGTGCATAAAAATCTATTGTGTATTCCCTATTCCCTCATGTGTTATTCGTGTATTATTTAAACATCGTCATCGTTTAAGGAGCTTCGATGCCCGTGAAATGTTTGATAGGTAAGAGAAAATGTGGGACGAATAGGTCTGTTTGGGATATGAAATGATAATAGAAGATACAAAGAATGATAACGCAATTATAACACGACTAGACGGTTTTGAACATCCTTCCGAAATTTCGAACTCCCCTCCACTACTACCAACCGCAGACGCATTCTTTCCGGATAGATGTGAACCCAGCTTAACACGACTAAAAATCGTGAGGGGAAAAAACACACACAAAATAAAATCTCACTTACTAGAGAAGATACCAAAGAAAGTTGATAAAATGGTGTCACCCAATAGCCCAGTCACATCCAGAGTAGCGCCGTGTATCTTTAAGGAACTCTCCACTAGGTTCATTACACAGGTCTATGCCCAGGTTCTTAAAATAAATACAGTCTCTAAACATAAATATAATATAGATATATGTATATGGTCTTGAGGCGAGGTAAAGAGACCGCCTTGGCAATACGAAATCTCATTCGACGGCCTCCACCTCCTTCCCGCGTCTGGAAGGTGTGCTTCATTACGCCTTGAAGCCACTGACTTCATCCCTTATCTATGTCATGATTTTATTCGGGATCGATACTACCACAGACAATAGCTCTAGGTAAGTGAAAGTCCCCTCATCCATCTGCAAGTATTGTGCAAGTTAGAAAATACATTGCACGGTAGAAAAAAACATGCATGGTGAACAAAACAATGAACATTGAATAAATATATTTAGCGTAAATTAAATACATTCTACATTAATTAATAGTTTCAACGGTAATTAAAAACCTTGACCCGGAGAACGTCAAAATGGGTTGTCCCCACTGTAAAATTACAGAACCAAGAGGGCATTTTTGGCCTTAGATCAATGAACACTTTGAATTAGGCAAGCAGGTTTCGTCGATATCGATGATTCACAGACGCTGTAATGGGGAATTTTCAGGGTTCTTTTTAATTTGTTACATAGAAAAAGCTGAGCGAGAGCTTTCCAAACAAAAGCTATATGATGGGTATCAGGCCAGTAATACGGCGCTCGAAATTTATTTGCGCGATGACGCCCCCGCCCACCTGAGGGGAACCCTCAGCCCCATTGCATTACTGCGTCACTCGTGATCTTCCTATCCGTTTATTAGCTTAACTAAGATGTCATCGAACATTCGAATGTGTCATGAATGCCCAAATAATACTACTATGACTAAGTTTGGTCGTCTCGCGGTCCTGCAAAACCTGGATGAGCGGTTCAACCTGGGTAAGTGGTTCGACCTGGATAAGTGGTTTTGACCTGCAAGCATTCAAATCACGGGTCATCCTACAGACATGAAACATGAAAAGTCGTCGTCTCAAAGGATGCCATCATAACAACCGAACTGCCAGAACAGTAGGTAACAACTGGTGCCGACCGTGATGTTTACACAAAGTTAGTGTTCCAAGATATCAATCAGCCCTCACTGTAGTATCACCGTTATCTTGGACTACCTAGCAGTTTATACAACATGAAAACACCGTCCTGAACGCTCGAACGCACCCAATTTACCTGTCTCACCTTCCTTCTTCACCGGTAGTTAGTTCTGAATAACGCGATAAATAACTACCGTGAGTTCTTTCTATTTTGCTGTACCGATAAATGTAACCCCATGTTTTTTTACAAGGGCTTGAGGCAGGCTCACTGTTCATCTCGCTGGTTAGCACCATTGTGTCACCTAGTTCGTCAACAAATTAGTTGTATTTTACTATGATCCCATCTAATAAATTAAGCCAGTCAGCAGCCAACATACCGATCTTTCTAAATTATACAGATACCTAAATTCTCAGCCGTAGGATCATAATAAGCAAAAACAACAGAAAGCTCTCTTTGTGTTAAGTCAAACAGCATAATCTTCAAAAAGAGCCACGATTGAATGAAAAATTCATTAAACGACCGAGTGGCTGAGTAGAGAACCCCATCAAACGAAGTAAACAACTGGAAATAATTGATCAACCCTCACTTTCAGCCTCTGCAATTTGAGCAGAATTATTAACAAGCAGGCCTGCCGAAAAGAAGAAAAGTTGGGGGAAGCAGTTTATCGCAGATTGTCCATTCAACACTAACGAGTTTCAGTCGATAATTAGCTGTCAAATGTATGTAGGTATTGAGTGAGAGAGGAAAAGTGTTGATTAGGGATGTACCTATTGTGTGATACCAGAAGTTGATTGATGACCAGAAGTTGAATGAAGGCTCGGATTTTATGAGTGAGAACACATCTACTACCTACGGTTTGGTTTACAGCCCACAAGCTATGAGCCACAAGAACTGCTTTTGGGATCAAAACTTATAATACATGAGGTCATAAAAAAATTGTGATTTACAGTTTTTCCAATTAGGTGTTTTGGTTTATTATTTTCATTAACAATCCTTTGTAATCGACTTTAAAAAAAAAAAAGTTTAATCCCCCCCTTCCTTCAAATTTGCTGGTTTACGTTTCAAGATGCGTAGAATCAAAAAATCACAATTAAAAAATCCGTCCGTCCGCCGTCTAAAACTTTTCTCGAAAAGGAAAAGTACTGGACCAAACTTTAAGAAATTTGGCTTGAAAATCATTTATCGGCCGAGGATGTGCCAGTAAGTAACATCGGCATCACGTTCGATCAACCCTAAAGGGTAGGAACTAAGGGCTGAAATATTCAAAATCTAGATCTAGAAATCTTTCTATGTGACAGCAATGATTTTTTGAGTTTCATTTATAGGTATCCAAAGAATCGAACGAAACCTCCCCGGTCGCTATGCGTTTATTCGTTTGCTATTCCTAAGAGCTAAAACATCAACGAGAAAAAAGGCATCAACACAGGAGTGAATCGTAACCAGTAAATCGTATCGGAAACCGCCTAGAAAACTATGACAATTTATCAGCTGATAATATAATTCCAATGGAATTCTGATTTCCCGAAATCGAGTTTATTATAACTTCTGTATCCTATTGGGCTTGTGAAGCGTAGGTAGGTAATCACCTCATTGATTTTCAGTTGTTTGTGCAAAACTGTATTCAATCGAATTACCTACTTTAATTATTTTAATTTATTAAATTATTGATTAGTTAATACTTAGAAATTACTCTTAATTAAATAACTATTTCTATTCCAACAACAGAAGGTTAATTACTTCCGAGTGTACAAAGACAGGAACGTTTTAGCCAGGTTTCTTAGAAAATTAAGCTATTGCAATGAATTCAAAATTTTCGTCATGGAAATTCATTTTGAAATTTCTTGATTTTAATGCTGCTTGATAACAACCTGCAGTTTTACTGAGGTTTTTTGTTTTGACATTTTTAGAAACAATTTCAAAATTCACCTACTATAAACCGAAAAATTTTGAAAAACCCACATTAGAAATTCTAGGATTCTATGAAGGAAACGAAATAAAGTAACGCCCCATGTACAAGTGAACAAATTAGTAACGTATCATATCAAAATACTTTCATTTACCCAACTGTTTGCTAGGAAAAATTAACTGGACCAACCTGAGCAGCAGAAATAGGAGCAGCGAGCTTTAAGGGTATGACGTAACTTTCCCATTTCATCACCTCCTAGTCACAATTTTGCTCCAACATTGCGGTCTCTTTGCCAGCCATCCACCTCTTCAGAGCGAACTACGAAAAAGTTAAATTTGGGGTTGTAGGGGATAACACCCTTTGAGATGCGAACTGGGAACCTGCGACGTCATAGCAGACCCTCTCAGTAGGCTGTTTTGATTATTGGCAGATCTTCACTGTGTATCCCCGAGACTCACCATTACTCTGTTATTTGACAACCTCTGTGAGTTATTTTAACCCCTTTACATACTCTATGGTGTTATTTTATTGTCGCACTATGATGTATTCGTTTGTGTCTACTGCGATGTCGAGGAAATACTTCTTCCTCGGATAGATCAACATCAAAAACTCAAAAGTATTTGTCAGTTGGAAATCTTGCCACCTGAAGTGGTATCGCACCGCGAAATAAATACCACTGATGCTGCAACGTACCAAAATTCAGAGGGACCCAGGTCCTTTTAACAAGCGAACAATAAATACTAGTAAAGTAACAGAAACACGTACTCGTACATTCTTGTCGATGATTTGTTACGATTATGATGAGAACACTACAATAACGGGAATGATTTCACTCCAGGAGGGATTTTACTCGTTGAGGGTAGTAGCGGAGTTCGGCTGTATAGGGAAGTAGGGGCTGCATAGGGTAGGCGGAGGGTGTGGGGAGGGGGGGGGGGGGGGTTCGGGGGGGATAGGTCACCCGAGCAGACTCGTCGCGGATAGACATTAGAGTGCCCAATATTTCTTACCATAAACTGACTACGTAGCTATGTATATAAATACACCTACCGATTTGTAACAAGACAATGAGTTATTGATATCGATGTGTTTTTGGTCGTCATTGGTTTGTTTGTATGGATCCATAGTGGCAGACGATCATGAGCAAAACTAAATTCAGAGAAATGAAATATCTCATTTGCTTGTATGGATCTATAGTAGCAAACGTTCATGAGCAAAAATAAATTCAGTGAAATTCAATATCTTATGTCCATTTATTTCTAATATTAGATCTAAAGGGTTATTTCCGCAGCAGAAATAGTATAATTATCATTTACGTACCTGTCGGAGGAGTCCGTCGTCAAGCAAATTGAGTACTGCGGGTGAGCAAACGAAACTGTACATTTTCGGCGGCCTGATGATGATGTCTTTACATCGAAATCGCTCGCCCCCGGTACTCGACTTCTGGCCTCCGACGAAAGGTACGTAGATGATAATTTTACACTCATTTCTAATTTCGTTCTGGAATAGGGAGGGCAGCAGAGGTAGGCTTCAAGATCTCCCCGTGCCATCACCCATGCGCAAACATTAAATTCTTTTTATATACATAACCTAAGAACAAATAGGGCAATTTTAATTAAAGTTTCATGTGTCCAACCCATTTCAATCGCAGGTGTAAGCCAGGGTTGCCAGGTGAGATGGGAAAAGAAACCAGACATAGTAGGGAAGCATAATAAACAACTCATTAAAAATTTTACAGAAATTAATCCCACGCACGCGGCTAAAATGCATTTCCTATATGGATTCTCCGTATTACAATAAATAATATTTTCTTCAATTTGAATCATTTTTATTTTTATTATAACTATGAGATGTTCTGAATACATTTTTGTGGACCGATGATTTCAACCAGTAGGTACCTCAATTCGTTCCTAAACGTTAATAGTGAACGTATCACATATTGACGGAAGGTTGAATAATTACGGACTATACAATAATTGCTATACATCATCTGGAAAACACTAAAGAAACACAACTTTAATGGACAGCTCAATCGAGTTAGACGAACCTGAGGTCAAAATTTGTGCTAGTGTTCTTCTTATTTCAATTCTTTCAATTACCTATAATTTACTTGATGCCTAATTAAATAATTAACAGCTCAAAATGCCTAATCTTTTTTTTGTTTCTCAAAATACTAATCAGTGTAGGTATAATAAGAACTTTTATAAAGTACCATATATATAATTAACATTCGGTAGGCAGGCAGGGGTCGTTCGAATCAGTAAATATCTGGTACCTGGGAATTTCGGAACGAAAACTTCAATACTACTTACCTACAACTTGAACAACTAACTTAAGATTGTCCTCATTACTTCAAGATTATTTACCTCAGACTAAAAGTTAAAGAGAGAATGTACAAGTTAGTAATGGCTAATAGAAAAGATGAATAATTCCTTCTCTCGAAAAAAGGGACAAGACTACAAATGATTTTGGACTTTTAGTTTTCAAGCGTCGATTGCCAAATGTACGATGTAGGTAGGTCCTCCAGAAGTTAAGATTGCCTATTTTGGTAGGATAGCAACCTACGATAGGACCTATGAAAACCGGACATTTAGCGTTCAGATAAAAACTGATAAATTACCGATAAATTCAGATAATAACCGATAAATTTTCGTCCGGACAGCTTGGTGAAAAAATGGACTATCCGGGCCAAAGCCGGACACCTGGCAACCCTGGTGTAAGCGCGTTAACAGATTCGACAAAGTCTTGTACATGCTTCTCTCCTGCGCATTCCCGACAATCCTGTTCTGACTTGTCACCAAATAACTTGCAAATCTTACCCTATCCGTTTTCCCAACGAGAAGAACATCTACACAACCCTCTCAATTTTTCAGGAATTTTTCTTGTCACAAAAAAATAGGCACATGATATTTGTATTCCAAATTTATTACGTTGAAACAGTATTATGTCTTCTGCTGGATCATGATCAAAAGGAAGGGAGGCTGCAATATAAACCATATGCTCAGTTTCGTCCGGATCTCATTATACCCTAGAGGGCTGGCGCCCGAGGTATCGTCACTTCTAGACCCGTCATCGATCTGCATTTTCAATGGAGAAATTTTATTTCCATCGGTGTCGAACAGTATCACGTCCAAGGTTTCCTTCGGCGTAGGAGGGATAGTAGGTAGCTGTACCACATCCTGGGCCCTGTCTGCATTGTGGCATTTAGGAGTGAACTTATCGTAGATTCTCGTCCCAGCTGTATTCCCGCCAAAAACATAGTTGCACACTAAGGTTACATAGTAACCTTGCTGGTTTTGCAGAGCGTATTGAACGTAAGCACATCCGACTCTATGGGTATCCTTCCGTATCATTAGAACAGCAGGATCCCACGTCCCTTTTTCATAATTTTCCCAGAAAGTTCCACGGTTCTGCTCTGTCAAATACAACATTTAATTAGTAAGTGAAAGCTTGCCGATGCTGCGAAAGATATATTAGAAGTGGGCACGAACTTTACCAACAAAGCCCAAAGCCCCATATTAATTTAATTTAATAATAAATCAAGTATGATTTCCCTATTCAACTTTTTTAATGTTCTAGTTCATGGTTGATAAACTATAAAATTTTGAATAATATTCAACTAAACCGCATCAATATATTACATCAAGTTTTATTATTTCTGTATTGCATAGTTCTTCAACGCAGAACACCAGTTAATCATTATTAAACGAATCATTAGGTAGGTATCAAAATATATCTACATATGTATTGATACCTACTGAAGATAAATTAATCAAATTAAATTACACAACAACACTTTCCTTGTAAGTATTCATTTAACATGCGCTGACCCACCAACTGAAAATTAATTTAAAACAAAAGTCGCGGTGGCGTTGGTAGACGGTGCGGTGACTTGGCGTAACTGTGGCGTCCAATGCAGCATGTCTGCAGCGAGCCAAACAGAATCTAACGGTCATTAATGAAATTTGGCCGTTCACTAGCAATTCAGAGATGACGCAGCTCCTTCAAGCCC
Organism: Adelphocoris suturalis; assembly: GCA_030762985.1. Lineage (NCBI taxonomy): Eukaryota > Metazoa > Arthropoda > Insecta > Hemiptera > Miridae > Adelphocoris > Adelphocoris suturalis. The sequence goes on from CM061040.1 coordinate 125,395,601, forward strand.
TAAGGGAGATTGAGGGGATTAAGGATGCGCCAGATGGTATATAAGCGGTTTTTTCAACTTTTCTCGGTCAATATTGGACCGATTTTGATGATGCTTGCGGCAATCTACTGGTTTTGAAATTCTCCATCAAATCGAGCCTCTGGAACTTTCAAATTCCAAAATTTTCAAATTTAGATACCATTTAACAATTTTACTTTCAAATTTCGAGTTCTGTTTTTGTTTCAGGTTTAAAAAATAGAATGAACGCAGCAAGAATCATTAATATCAGTCAATTACAGGGTGAGAAAAGTTGAATCGGATCTGCTTTCGGAGACCTCCCGGCAACCCCTTAACGTATGGCTTTCCCGATGACAATTCTTTGGGATAACATTCATAAATTACAACCAACAAAATATTACCCAGCAAGTTATCGAGATCTCGATTTTTTAATATTTCCTACCCTCATACTGACACATCCTTGCCCGACTTTTAAGCCAGATTTCATAAAGTTTGGTACAGTAGTTTCAAAGAAAAGTTCGATTTTTGGAGTCTACACATCTTGAAACGTAAACCAACGAATTCGGAGGTTTTTAAAAATGATTTGTATCTAAGTTTTGCCATTTTGGCGGTTTTTTAAATCACATTTTGCTTCCAAGTCTACCTACAGATAGCGGTAGTATTTAACTTTCGGAAGACGAAACTTTCTTACTCCTCGGAATCAGAATTTCCACTCGCATTTTACGTTTCAGATCATTTTCAAACACTTTGGTTCTGTGTCTGTCCTTGTATTCGATACTTCTTGCAGCAGAAATAATATCAACACTTTTCATCCGAACTAATGAGGTTTTCAGGTAATGTGCAGGCTAGGGTGTAGATCACAGAACACAGAAAAGAGTTTTCTGTGTTCTGTGTTGTAGGTGGTACCCCACCAGTTTCATTGCTTAACAAAAATCATAACTTTCTCAGGTTCTAGTCATCCAATCTCGCTCAAATTCGGAGGGTAGAAAAAGACGATTTGATCATCTCATATCAATTTCATCACGATCACATCATTACTAGCTGCTGCGCATGCGGGAATGTGAAATCCTTTCAACAATCATAACACCTAGTTTTTATTCGATTTCAATGAAATTTCCTGTAAAGGAGTGAGTAAGGCTAAGGATGGTCCCCTATAATATTCATCCCTTACAAACGGATAGTTTTCACTGTGGCTGCAAACGTAAAATCCATCAAGTGTTATTTTCTAATGGCCTATACGTCCTATCTCGCTCAAATTCGGTAGGTAGTTGGGGAAAAGAGGACTTAATTACAGCACAAGAGTTTCATCATGACTGCATCAATAAACTGCTGCGCATGCGCAAACCTCAAATCTTTGTAACGAGCCTGAGATTTACAGTTTTTATCCGATTATGATGAAATTTTCACACATTGAACTGCTTAGACTAACACCAATGAATTGGGCTCCGAACATGAGAAGCTCGAGGTAGAGCGCAGCACGTAAACAGTGACCTTATCTTTTTTCTCGTCTTTTGTTGCGGGTCATTCCATGTCAATTCAACACACCCAATTTACTGCTCACCATATTAGATTTTACTCAAATTTGGTATACTTATAGTAGGTGTTGAGACTAAGAAAAATACCAAATTTTAAATTTGTATCTCAAACCGTTCCTTAAATATGGCTATGTAAAACTTACAAAATCTCGCCAAAAAACCATGAACGGATTGTATACTATTCGCTCTAGGAACTGTCCTAATTAAGCTAGAGAGCTGGGAGAGAAATCATTTTGCAGCTTTTTTTATGCTCTTTCCAGTGATATACAACAGGACATAGGTTCTAATAAGAAAATTTTTCTCAAAATACAAATACAAATTTTGATTTAATTTTTTTCCAAAAAGTACATCATTTAAAATTTTCAAAATATTCCTATAAATACTTAGTACTGTTGTAAACAATGTGACAAAATATAAATATGGGATGATGATGGGTTCATTGTTAAAAAAAAATATTCCTGACACTAGTTTTCCACTAATAGCCCGGTTTTATCTAAATAATAAACATACGTACTTTTACCAAAGAGGTAAGCTATTTAATTAAATAAATAAAGGTATACTATGTATAAAGGTAAAAAAATATCAGAAATATTAATTCAAAATACTATCTTGTTAAAACAAAACCAATAACCATAGATATATTCTAATAAAAATTAAATTAATTAGGTTGCTTACTTTAATTTTATACAATTTAAACTAAGTTAATCGCCTATTAATTAGTAAAACAAAAATCTTGAACATTTCTATAACAATAAATTTGAAAAAGGTATGAAAATAGTCTAAATAGTTATGTAATAATTCTGGTACAAACAGATTAATAAAAATTTACATAATATTATGCATATTTATGATGATGAGTAGGTTTACGAGTAGGTAAGTAAATGTAACCCAAAAGGCTTTTATAAAATGTAACTCCGTAAACTGAGATAATGTTTAGGGAAACTGCTGTCAACTCAAAACTTAATTTTTCCTCAGGTTAGTGTTAATCTGGAAGTAGAGGAAACGGAACCCTAATCCCAATTCGCGGCTGAGATGGATTTTGTGAATTTTTTTTTTTTTTTTTTTTTTTTTGAGATGTTATTTTGTGATTTTATTTAATTTTATACATGGAAAATGTATTTATTAACTATTAAGCAACTAAAAAAAGAGCTGAAGAAAAGGGGTGGTAGGTACTGCGAAAACTTCTACTATGAAAACAGTAATATAAGTGATAAAGTTAGATTTTTCAAAAGCTCAAAAATATAGTTTTATAGATACTATAATATAGTAATTTTCCAAAAAGATAATACATAATACTATAAATTATAGTAACTTTGTCTGGCACTATGTCTGGCGTAGTACTTGTCTGGCACACTTGCGTCTAAGTAGATAGACCTACCTACTAAAGCGCCTCTCCCATAGCATCTAAACGTGTAAAAAGTCCCTGTAGGGACTTATTTACTTTTGTATGTAGTACAAAAACGATTACAATATGCTCTTACCTGTAGTACAAATTTCCTGCATGAAATTTTCAATAGCCAAATTCTTTTCAAAGTGGATTGCAACAATCCACTGTTTTCTTTAGTTTCATCCCTTGGGAAACCCACGTTACCAGGATTACTACACCCAAACACGCAGTAAACAACCATCATGGTGGACTAATAAAAAAATATTAAAATTAATAAATCCCTGAAAACGTAAATGCTAATGCTTATAAAACATTTGGTTAGGTTACCGTGTGGTTTGATGTCTCCAATTATGTTGTCGAGGACCTCTGTGGCTGTAAGTGTGGTTTGTAACCTACCGTTTGTTGTTCATTTTGCCGTTTTTATTGTTTGTATGGGTTTCTTTACTACAATTATTAATAATGTAATTTTTATTTTTGAAAAGGATTGATGAGGTTGGTAGTGTGGGGAAATGATTGTAGAGCGCAGCGCAATGGGGCGACGCAAGGTGCCAACAAGGGGGAAAATCATGTTAACGACCATTTTCTTTAGGGGACTGCCCCCCTAGCGCTCCTAGCGGTGGAGCTTGTTAGTTCGGAGCCCCATTCCGTCGCTTCCGAAATAATGGTAGGCTTCGCGCAAGCGCAAACGTAACGTCTACTATCGAACATCTTTCCCTAGGAAACCCTCCACGGAATCAGTCAAGATTATGTGAAACGTTTCAATGATCTATACATTCTTGTTACGGAAACGAGGTGTATGTATGTGCCATTTATTGTGCTCAAAAAGTGCTGCCCATCGAACTCATTATTTTTCTTGGAGTACTAGATTTTTTTAGATCTAGATTTTTAAATCTAGATTTGTTACGAACGAACCGATTTTTTATCCCAATCCAAAAGAGAATTATCGTAAACCGATTTCAGAATGCCATTAAACGAATTTCCATTAAGAAAATTTCAGAAACTTGTTATTTTAAAAATTTTGGAGCCGTTACAATAGTTTTGTTATCTTCGAAAATTCGTTTAAACGGCTGCCAAGTTGAGTGTGGCATATAGCTTCTTCGTATACATTGCATGAATGAATAGATCATTGTAATGATTCAAACAAACTTGAAAGATTCCACTGTGGGTTCCTAAGGTGGAAGGAAATAATAAATTAAGTTGAAGGATGACAAAATCCGTCGTCGGGTGAATAATTCCTTTCATCCCCCCTAAAGTGAAAACATTGCTTCCTCTACCTATAAGTACACTCGGACGCAAGATTAGTAATTGATATTTTGCTTTACTTCCACTCTTTCTCCTCTATCGGCCTATTTGACTGCACAGGCATTTATCATATTTAATATGACCCAAAATGGGGGCATTTACTGTCCATCGTCCCCATCATCTTCCACCAATAGCCAAGTATCGTCTCGAGTGGCATTTTAGGAGTTACGTCCAGCCACTGAACAACTGCAATATTCTGCCCGACAGGTATGATTCTCCCTTGATCTTTCAAGCTACAACAGGGGTCGACTGTCATGGAGCAGTGGTTAACAGCCCAATTGGAGGCGACCTTCGCCAATTCTGGATCCCACTCCAAAGCCCTGAAAGACATGAAGGTACTGAACCTAAGACAATAAACATTTCATCAAATGTAAATAAGATCCCACTAAAACCCCTAATTACCAATAATAATCCGTGACAATAGGCGGTAGGGTGTCCGTGGTAGGGTGTGTTTAGCAGATTTGCTACACACAAATCAAGCAGTATTCAGTACGTATTGATTGTATTAATTATGACAATCCTGAATTATTATTTCATCAAATATTTTATTGCGAAGTATCTATGCGTCTGAATTATATTCTTACAGGGTACAAAACGTTTGAGAAATCGGGAAAAAGAAATCCACTTGCCGACTTTTAGCTCAAATTTAATGTTTTTCGTGTCTGGCTAATACTATTTATTATATCCATGTTCTAGGTTGTGTAGGTGTATTTGTGTGTGCTGATTTGATGCCTGTGAGAATTTTCGATTGGTTCTAGAACAACGCTCTCAGTAGAGAGTAGGTAATAATGTAATTTAATGATGATGATCCTCAATTATTTCATCGAATATTCTGCTGAAATACATCAATATATCCAATCTGGATTAGATACTGACCGCGTTGTGAAACCAGGAACATTAAACCCACCCATCCAAAGAAAATACACTGAAGGATGGAAACTCAACGAAATGGGGACAAATTCAAATCGGAACGCAGAATTGGACTCTTCACACTTGATTCTACCCCGGATATAGCCAATACAATGACATAACATCCAAAAAATATAAATTTTTTGAATTCCAGTAACGTGAATTTGTGGTTCACTCGATAAACGAAGAAGACGGTGGTTGTCTGACCCAAAAACCTTCCTCGGCTTTCGACGTTTTAACGCGACAGATTATTGCTTTTTCATTCTCAAGATTTAATTTCAAGATAGAAGCTTCAATATTTAATTTACACGATTTTAAGATGTGCGCTTACTTCATGTTATATTTTGAAAAGTAGCGATTGGGAGATTAATCAGTGAGTCACTAAAAAAGTCACGTTAACGTCTCTTCAAGAGTTTTTTTCTCTCGGACTTACGAAAACGCTACGAAAAATCAATGCGAAAAGGTTAGCATTCATCGTGCTCGCTCTAACAGCTTGTTTTTGAGTTTACGTGAAATAACAAGAAACAAGAGAAAAAAAAACTCTAAAATCTTATTCCGTTCTAGAATCAGGGCTAATAAAACAAGAAGAAGCGCAATTTTTTCTAAAAGTATCTGCATAACTATAGGAAAAATCGCTCTTCTTCATGGTTCATGAGCTCCAATTCAAGAACGGATTAACATATCACAATTCTGGTTTCACCATCGTGTTCAGGACTAGAAAATCTTTTAAATTAGGTATCACACGGCTAACACTTCTAGATTTTTTCCTGATTTTTGTTTGTTTAAAACTAAGTATCTGGCACTCCAAAAACGCTCTCAAAGTTTCACTTCGATATCTCAAAAACTGTGGAAACATGTTAGGTTGGGGGGGGGGGGGTTACTATTGGGACACCCTGTATATGGGGACCAGACTTCCCTCAGATTTATAGTCTTTGAGCGAAACAATTGCTCAAAATGCCAGTTTTGAAGTCCTTTTTTCATGTTTTTCCCCACCAGATGGTATGTTTAATTTTTTTTTAAGGAAGTGTTCGTTTTTATTTTCTTTTAACTCCGCCATATCCTGTCTCCGCCCACGTTGAGAAAAGAGGAGGGAAAGGGAATGGAAAATTATGAAATTTCTTGAGCAAAAACACGCCTTATAAGATGATTTGTCACGCAAAATAACCGAATTTTGGCCATTATTCCTCTAAAATCGTGTCAAATCAATAAACGGATAGCACCATATGAATCAGCGTTGAAAAACTATGAAAAATCATGTACCAAGCTTGGGGTTCACCAGAATCCATATTTTGTGCAATTTTGGAAGTTAGGCAACTTTGTGAGCTCGCGGAACGGGTTGCGCGTGGTAAAAAAAATCGAGTGAGGGGTTGGAAATTCATGAAATTTTGCGTAGAATCCAAATTTGCAATAAAAAAAAAAGGGTTGTAATTTGAAAAACAAAGTTGGTGTTGATTGCCTAACAGCGTAAAAAGCAACGTGGTCATGTTTGAGATTCTAGGAAAAAATCATGAAGAATCAAACAAACAAAATTTTTTTTTTCCTCGATCTTTTGAGCTTCAAAAGGTGAAAACCTTTGTTGTTATATCCCCGCATATTTCCGTTAATTCTCTACTATTAATTCATTCTGACCTGTATGTCCAACTAATCTACATTTTTACTAAGGGATTGACTACTTGATGTTATGTATTTTTGAGATGCGAGCTTGCGAGCATCCAGACCACCAAACTATACACATCATTCTGACCTACATGTCCAAATAATCTGAATTTTTACTAAGGATTGATTAATTGATGTAATGTACTCGTATTTGTTAGATGCGAGCTTGAGAGCATCCAGTACACCAAACTATACACAGCATTCTGATCTATTTTACCACAGTGGACGTAAAAATGATTTTGGATCATCAATCCAATCAATCCCCATTCTATAGAAAATAGTTTGTAAATGCGGGGATATAACAGAAAAGACCCAAAAGGTGCATCAGGAAGTGACGGATCAATTTGATTTCGCGTTAGATCACCAAATTTTGTATAAAATGAAGCTAGGTATTTGTTAAGTCAGAGCTTCAATTTATAAGAGTCCCGTACTGCTACACAAAATTTAGAGTTGACTTAATAAGTATTCTGGTATATACAGTGCCATGAACATATTTTGTATACTCGCGGACAAACTGCATGAAGAATGACTTGAAGCAGGAAAAATAGGGTTTACACCCTGGCCGTCAGGCTGCATCCCTGGAGACTCGCACCCCTTCCGAGACCTCTTCCAAGCAGGAATAGGTGGGAGGTCTCCGGGTATATATATATACTCAAAAACGGGGACCTGGGAACATAGTTTACGTCGGACCATTCCTCCACTTCCACTCCCCTTCCGACTAGCATAAAACTTGCAAAATTACCATAAATATTCCAAGTACAAACCTATCTTTATATCTAGCTAAATACTTTAAATATAAGCTCTGTAAAAATTATTCATAAGATTTTGTACAACATTCACTGATATATATCCAATATTCGTTCAATAAGAGTTGTTTTTTCTTCCAACCTAGTAAATATTAGCTATTACATTGAAATGTGATTTCCATAGGGTAGGCTCTGCTTGAGTTCTACTCGCGAGCAAGTCCAAATTTTACGGAACAACTTGAGAATATCCTGTAGATTAGGCTCTGCTTAAGTATTCGCGAGCATGTTTATCGGAAATTACTCAAAATAGGTTAGGCTCTGCTTGAGTTTACTCGCGAGCACGTTGTTCAATAGGTAACCAAATTTTATAACTAAAAAGTTACCACGAAAAACATATATAAATTTCACTTTAAATTTTTAAACAAGCCTAGTCTTTCAGGCAGGTTAAGCTCTGCCTGAGTACACCAACTCGCAGGCTTGTTCCTGGAAGGACTAGTAGGTAGTCTCTCTCTCAAATCACAGCATACCAGAACAGATGCAGAGTAAATTATCAAAAATTTGATAAGTTAGAAAGTGAAGGGAGTTACGAGTGTCGTAACATGCAGTGTCCATCTATTACAAAAAGATTTGTAAATACATGTACACAAATTATTTTAGCTAACATGCCAAGCGAGATAACCTTGAATGACTTGAAAGTTACCTTAATGGACAAGCTCTAGTTAAACCATATGGAGGGTCTTTTGCGGAAATACTGGTACGGATTACGTTATGAAAATTCAATACTTCGTCTTCCAATCGGTCACTTCCATCAGCGTCTTTGCTTTCCAAGCACGTTTTTTCTGTTTGTGGGTTGCACATTGAATGCGGAACCCTGTCAGAACCTACAATGCACTGCAAGTCCCTTTGACAATAATCCGTTTCACTGCTCACCCAATGAATGACGAATGCTAATAAAGAAACAACTAACATCGTTATATTTTTTTTTCCCCTCCCTACATTTACAAAAACAATTTACTATTAGAACTAGATCAATAATGTGTATAATCCAGATGTTGCCATGAAAATTCATACAAAACAAGGATTTGGTTAAAAAGTGAAGTTATTGCAATGGGTGGAAAAAAGATAGTAAGTAGGTACCTAATTACTTTTACGAAAACTGCGTGATGAAAAGCCGTATTGTTGCAACCAGAACAAAACGCAGAGTTTTCTCGGTTGCTGACGAACGGAGTGTCTCTCTACTTTGCCTCAGGCTGCATTTGCATGTACGTGTGTACGCGTATGTGTGAGATCTTCCACTTCTACAATACAGTATTCGACGGTTATTATCATTCTCCTCTGAAACGCTCGTCCGAATTCTTGATCGGAGTCGGATCGTGAATGTTTCGGGAGGAGATGGTGTCAGTTTCCCAGCCTTTTGTACCACAGCAATCGGCGATTTCAGTTAAGGATGCAAAATCTAGCGGCAGAAAAATGAACCCTCGTAAACGGGATAACCTGGAATAGCAGCTTAACAGGTTGCCTGCGTTTGTTTGCCAATTTTCCTTTTGTTACTATTAAAAATTCAAATACTCGTAAATCGTAATGCAGCGTACTCGGATGCAAATCTTGAGTTAGCAATGTGTAAATTTGCTCCCCTAATCTTCCCAAAAGAGCAAAACGAAAAGTTTGAACACTTAACTAATCAGTTTGGATCGAAAGAACAAGGAGACCAGCGATTTTCCGGGGAAATGGCGTTGAAAATGGACAAAAAAGTGTGAAACCATAATAAAAGTAAGTGCATAATTACCAGGTACTTACGTATAATTAGAAATAAATTATCTGCATAGTCGTAATTGTTTACATCCCTTCCCCTTGTACCTATCTCCAGGCTCTTATGGTCTAAATATTCCCATGCTCGGTTGTTCACTAAACTAAACTTAACAATGCTACTGAAAGGGACGTTTTAGATAAATAATTAAGTGGTTATTGCTAATATATCGCAACCATGAAGACCCACCCAAAGGGAGCAGTTAATGAAATGAAATTAAGCTAGCTGTGTTTACGTGTTTAGCTACAGACACCAGCTTGACAATAGGGTGGTAGGACGGGTAGGTACTACTAACTTTCCTCTGTGATGTCATGTGATTAGCACTACACGGCCATTTTTTTAAATTCTAACAAGATAATTTCCATTAGTTGGAATCTCGAATATGCAAGGGAGTAAGAAAGAACAAGGAAGGTTAATCTTAAGGAACTGAAAGTTAATCTTTCCTCCGAGACTTTTTCGTTTACTGTACGGGCATGTAAGTTGTACCTATTAAAACTCGTCTTCTCTTGTCACACCTTTTATCGTAACTAAATACGTCCTCGATCTGTTGTTGACCAATTCCAAACGTGAATTCTTTCCCTTTGAGTGTGTAAATCAGTAGTCCGAGCAATCACATCGCTACATCTCAGTAATAAAAAACTGCTCAAGGGCCTTTTCCTTCAAACACACCACATACTACATATGTTGGGCATTCCCTACTTCACTACTTCTCACCTAAACGGAAATTTCAGGATTTTGTAGTACCTACCTACAACGTATGTATTTAAAATCAAATCTAATTTCAACATTGTACAAAAATTAACAAAACAAGAAGTAGGCACATACGCAGGTAGATTACCTACTGAACAATTTATTAGAGAAGCAAGAAAGCGACACTCTTCTGTTATCAACAACTTTCTTCCACTTGGTTTTGTATTTTTCTGTCTTGAACACAGCCATAACAGACACAAAAGACTTTACTTTGGATTAATAATGTAAATTGATGTGATGTAAATGATTAGTTTTCCATCCAAAGGCCCTCATATGGTTCTATCCCGCTTGTTGCTACCAACATCTATTCTCCTGTTGGGAGCGATCGCAGCGCGCCAACGGTAATTGAAATCGCTAATTAAAACTGTCCATCACTTAGCGCGGTGCATACAATCGCTAGCGGTTACAGTCACACGTACCTACTTCAAATGTTTCAGTCATGCTTCATGCCGTGATCATACAAGCAAATTTTCGTAAATCATTGTATTGCAGTTATGTTTCTTCTTAGAGTGCAACAAAATTGTTAACTACATATTAATTTGAGGGCTAAATAATAATCCCCTATTCAAAGAGAAATATTGGATTTTCAGCTTGGGATTTACCAGAATTCATGTTTTGCGCAACTTTGGTGGTTAGGCAACTTAGCGTGCTCGCGGAACGGGTTGCGCACAGTCAAAAAATCGAGCGAGGGGTCTTAAATTCATAAAATTTGACATAGAATCCGAATCTGCAATAAAAAAGGGGGATTCCTATTTGAAAAAATGAAGTTGGTGTCAACTGCGCGCAAGTGATCGGTCAAAGTGTTTTTCCTGAATTCCTCACAAAAAATATAAAGAATGGCGTTGGGCCTATTTTTTACGCAATTAAACAAGGAAATGCGGGAGGGTGGACCATAACTTCTGAAACACCCTGTAGGTAGGTAGACTTGAGAGCAATTTAAGAGATAAAATTAAGCATCTAGGCACCAATGCCTCACTAGTAGGTATATCCGCACGTTCAATAGCACTCAATTTCGCAAAGTTAGAATAAATTATATTGGGACAATATCACCTGATAAAATTCCATTATTGGCATTACATAAGCTGATATTTACAAGGTAATTTCTATGTCTACTAGTCATCTGATTTCTATCTAGTGAGCATTAATAGAATTTAGAGCTTGATTGGCTGATCAATAAATTCGCTAGCAGCGTTTGATTTCTCCATATAGAAATCTGAAGGTTCTTAATCGAACTTCTAGCTCTTAAGGAAAGCGAAAAGTTAAACGTACAGCATTGCGGAAGGTTTTAATCGATTCATTAATCATTGACAACCAAAAAATCATTACTATTACCTTGAAAGTTTTCTAGATCTCGATTTTTGAATGTTTATCCCTTCAATGCTACCCTTTAGGGTTGATAAAAATTGTTGCCGATGTCACTAGCACATCCCCGGCCGATGTATGATATTTGAGCCAAGATTCGGTTGGTCCAGTAATTTCGGAGAAAAGCTCTGGACGGCGGAAGGACGGATTTTTTTATTCGATTTTTGGATTCTACTCATCTTGAAACGTAAACCAACAAATTTTCAGGGATGTTGAAAGAATTTTTTTCTTGATCGTTTACAAAGGTTCATGATTGAAAATAATAAACCAAAAATATCTCGATGGCGGATCGAAATAAGAAATTGCGCTTGATGGCGGTTTACTCCATTTTCAATCAGGCTTCACCCAAAAAAAAAAAAAAAAAAAAAAAAAAAAAAAAAAAAAAATGTATCACACTCATTCGAACTCACCCAATATAAAAATATGAAAGGATTAATACAAAAAGAATAGTACCACAAATTTAAAATCCAGGAATCGTTTCGGAATGCATCAAAACGGAATGCCCTTTTACGTTTTTATATTTTACTAACCATTGCAATAGCTTCCTATTCTTCAAAAATTCGCTGAAAGATTAATCGGGGTGAAAATGTTATGAATGAAAAAATGAATCAATCTCAAACTTTGGAGCCATTGGGATAACTCAATTTTTTCGTTGAAAACTCGCTAATGAACAGTCACAAATCTCTGTGTAAGATTATTGTAAAACCAAAACAAGCTGCTAAACACCTGTGCGAGGATTCACGCTACTATCTCAGAACGAAAGAAAAAATCGTTTTTCATGTGTGATAAAAATCATGAAAATTGTTTTTTGTGATGATGTCCCAGAGATCCAAAGCGCTTTTTAACGGTCTTAATGATGAGGTTGTGGTATATTAGCTAACAAATTTTGAATATCGTACTGCTTACAGAATAAACGCATGTAGAAACCCACATTCGAAATTATTTGAAGGAAAAGTGTAACGAAATAAAGTAACCCTATAAGTAAACAAAACAGTAACGTATCATATTAAAAGATTTTCATTTAACCAATTGTTGCTAGGAAAAATTAACTAGACCAACCTGAGGAGCAGGAATACTAGCAGAGAGCTTTAAGGCTATGACATAACTATAACTCCGCCTTAGAAGAGTTGACGTTTGCATTTCATCACCTCCTTGTCACAATTTTGCTCCTACACTGCGGTCTCTTTTTCACGTAACCCTGGCAGATCCTTTACCACATCTTCAGAGCGAACTACATAAGAGCTAAATTTGGGGTTGCAGGGGATAACACCCTCTGAGATGCAAACTAGGAACCAACGACGTCATAATAGACCCTCTCAGCAGGCTGTTTTGATTATTGGCGGGTCTTTACTATGTATCCACCACTTTGTCATTATTTTGCCATTACTTTGTTATTTGACGACCTCTGTTAGTTATATTTAACCCCTTTACATAAACTATGGTGTTATTCCATTGTCGCACTATTATGAATTCATTTGTGTCTACTGAAATGTCGACGAAATGCTTCTTCCTCGGATGAACCGACATCAAAAACTCAAAAGTATTTGTACCTTGGGAATCTTCTTGCCACCTGAAGTGGTAACGTACCGCGAAATAAATACCACTGATGCAATAGCGTACCTAAATTCAGAGGGTCCCAGATCCTTACAACAAGCGAACAATAAATACGAGTTGGAACATGCTTTCTACCCGCTAATTCGGGCCGCATTTTTGTTCTTCCCGCTGATTCGGGGTCGTCTTTTCCTATCAACCGACTATAATGTGCATAACTCACCATCTGTTGACAACCAACTATAACCACAATTCCCACCTCAGCCAAGTGACAACAAAACGGCTTACAAGCGGCACAATAATATTGTTTACTAACCATTTATAATATCGCATTATTGGATTAATACCTGGTAAATAAATATAAAACTACGGCATAAATATCTTTCTAGTCTTCAGTAAAATGAGAGCTTCCCAACGAACGATGAATGATTTCTGTGCGATGAACACTGCGGATGTTCCATTTCCCTACCAACTGTAGGGCTGTACGTGAAACTCAAGAAAATTAGTGTGACAGTTTTTCGTGACACAAAAACCTGACACTTATGGCCAGTTAGTTTATGGCTAGAGCATATTCAAGAAAAGGGTTATTTCCGCTAGAAGTAATAGTTAAATTATTATAGGAGTCCGTCGTAACCTGCAAATCGAGTACTGCGGGTTGTACTGTTTCGACGGCCTGATGATGATGTCTCTACATCGAAACCGCAGTTACTCAACTTGTTAGTGACGACGGAATCCTCAAAATACGTAAATGATAATTTTACCCTCATTTCTAATTTCGTTCAGGATAAAGGGAGGGTGGCAGAGATAAGCCACATGAAACCACGCATACGAAAACATGAAATTCTTTGTTACATACATAACCTAAGAACTAATGGGGCAATTTCAATTGAATTTTCATGTGTGCAACCTACTTCAGGCGCGTGAACGGATTCGACAGAGTCATCTACATTCTTCTCTCCTGCGTAAATTCCCGAAAATCCTATTCCGGCTTGTCATCACATAACTTGCTAATCCTATCCTATCCGCTTTCCCAACGAGGGGAACATCTATACAACCTTCCCAATCTTGCACGAGTTTTTCTTGTCACAAAAGAAATTGTCAAATAATATTTTCATTCCAAATTTATTACGTTGAAACAATATTATTTCTTCTGCTGGATCATGATCAAAAGGAAGGGAGGCTGCAACATAAACCATATGCTCAGTTTCGTCCAGACCTCTGTGTATCCTAGAGGGCTGGCGCCGGAGGTATCGTCACCATCGTCACTTTTAGACCCGTCATCGATGTTAAGTTTCAATGGGAAAATTTTATTTCCGTCGCTGTCGAACACTATCACATCCAAGGTTTCATTCGGCGTAGGAGGGATAGTAGGTAGCTTCACAACATCCTGGGCCTTGTCTGCATTGGGGCAATTTTTATTGAACTTATCGTAGATTTTCGTCCCAGCTGTATTCCCGCCGAAAACATAGTTGCACACTAAGGTTACATAGTGACCTTGCTGGTTTTGCAGATCGTATTGAACGTAAGCACAGCCGACTCTTCGGGTATCCTTCCGTATCATTTGAACAGCAGGATCCCACATCCCCTTTTCATAAGTTACCATGAAATTTCCACGGTTCTGCTCTGTCAAATACAACATTTACCTAGTAAGTGAAAGCTTGAATTGAAAATTTTGAATAATATTCAACTAAACCGCTTCAAAGTACTACACAACGGTTCTTTATTTCTGTATTGTATAGCTCTTCTACGCAGAACACCGGTTAATAATTATTAAACGAATCATTAGGTATTTATCAAAATATATCTGCATAAGTATAGATACCTACGGAAAAGAAATTAATCAAATTAAATTACACACCAACACTTTCCTTCTAAGTATTCATTTAACACTTGCTAACCCACCAACTGAAAATTAATTATATAAAATAAAAGACACGGTTGCGGCGCGGTGACTTGGCGTAACCGTGGCGTCCAATGTCACACGTCTGCAGCGAGTCAAACAGTATCTAGTGGTCATTAATGAAATTTGGCGGTTCACTAGCAAATTCAAAGATGCCGCTGCTCCTTCAAGCCCTAAGGTAGATTGAAGGGATTAACGAATGGCTTTCCGGATGAGTTCATACGATTCTTTGGGATAACATCTATAAATGACAACCAAAAAAATTACATTTACCTAGAAAGTTTTCGAGATCTCGATTTTTCAATATTTCAGCCCTCAGGTTCCTCGGCCGAAGTATGATTTTTGAGCCGAATTTCATAAAGTTCGGTCCAGTAGTTTCAGTGAAAAATTTCGGACACTTTTATTATTATTATTATTATTTTTTTTTTTTTTTTTTTTTTTTTTTTTTTTCAATTTTTGGGTTCTACGCATCTTGAAACGTAAACCAACAATTTTTGAGGTTTTTTAAAAGATTTCTATCCAAGTTTTGCCACAGGTAGCGGAAGTATTCACCTTTCCGGAGATGAAACTTTCTTACTCCCCAAAATCAGTTTACTTCCACACGCATTTTACGTTTCAGATAATTTTCAACAACTTTGGTTCTGTGTCTGTGTGCGTGGCTGTCCGTGTCCTTTACTTGTTCCGTGTCTGTACTTTTTGTTAATGGTATTAATAGAACTCCCACAAGGAGCACAAGTTCTGAGATGAAATTATTCCTCGGGTCGGGGGGCAAAGTTTAGTAATTATTACTAATTATTTATAATACAACTTTCATTTAAGATTTGGTTTTCATGTAGGTACCTATTCAATTTTTTCTAATTTGCCAATAAAGCTTTGAATCATGAAATGTAAGTGAAAACATTGATAATGGAGGTGAAAATGTTTTCATCTTCCTAAAATACTCAACGCTCACGACTCACGAGCTCCTTGTCAATTTTTCCCGCCATTTCGCCACCCACCGGGTCCCGAATTCGGTAACAAACACGTTTGATCACCGTCGGTTCGGTTCGGATCGGGATTTGCTGGATCGGGAGAAACGGTCGGACATGACTCCTGGACTAATACGTCCTATCTTGCTCAAATTCGGTAGGTAGTTGTGGAAAGAAAACTTGATTACCATGATGAGTTCTATCATAACTGCATCATTAAACTACTGCGCATGCGCAAACCTCAAATCTTTGTAACGAGCATGAAATTCAGTTTTTATCCGATTGTGATGAAACTTTCACAGATTAAACGGCTTACAGTGTAGACTATCACAAAATAATTCCAGATTTCGCGCATGCGCAAACGTACCGTCCAATATCAAGCATCATTAACTTATTACATGATTGAACGGTTTTGATCTAGATCTGATAGGGAACCCCCTCCATGGAATTATGTGAAACATTTCAATGATCTACACATTCATGTTACGGAAAAGAGGTGTATTATTATGCTACACAGGTATAGTATGTGATACACCCAGCTTAGCAGACTTTATTGTAATGTGACCAATTTATTGTGCTCAAAAAGTGCTGCCCATCGAACTCATTCTTTATCTTGGAAAGAACCCATTTCTTATCTCAACCCAAAAGAGAATTATCGTATCCTATTGGCACGAACGAGTAGAGTCGATTCTAGAGCTTATTTCCGACAACGAGTGCCCCTTATTCTTTTTATTAAAGGCTTTGTTTCCGAGTTATTCACGGTTTGAGATTTTTTTTCGTGTTTCCAATCTTGCATCACTAATATGGCCATATTCTCCCTTGATTACAATGTAATCTTAAAAATAGATACATACTAGAAAAGAAAGGTAAATTTCCTATCTACCTACGGTATTTGAAGTCTTTTTACTACAGGTCGCGTAAGCGAAAAAATGAACTGAACACGAGAATTTCTCACTTTTTGAAAATTTCTGTTTTTTTAGGGTGCGTTCAGTATTTTTTATTTTAAATTGTAAAAAACCGAACGCGTTGCAGGAAAAACTTGCCTCAAATCTCATCTTTCCAACGATATAACCGATTTTTATTTTACTTTGTTAATTGGAGGGGAAAAGTATGTTTGTATGTTTTACAACGTGGTTTTTTCTATGAAATCTTGGGTTTTTGTGAAAATTGACCCTCTAAGAAAATACAAGTTTGGGGTCGGTTTCTACGTATTTTTTCACGCTGAATCGAATGGTAGTACTCGCAGATCTCTCCAACCCCGTTACAACCGAGTTTTACACTTTAACTAACAAGTTTTACCCTTAAAAAGCACATACAATTCAGCATAATAAATGATCTAAAAACTGGTTTTACCATTTTAAAAAAATACCTAACGCACATTACAAAACAGAAAATTTCAAAAAGTGAGAAATTTTCGTGTTCAGTTCATTTTTTTGCTTACGTGCCCTGTAGTAAAGAGACAACAAATACCTTAGGGAGATAGGAAATTTACCGTTCTTTCCAACGATGTATCTATTCTTAAGATTACATTGTAATCAAGGGGAAATATGGCCATTTTAGTGATGTAAGAACGAAAACACGAAAAAAATCTTTAATAGTAAATAACTCGGAAACAAAGCCTCTAAAAATAGTCTACGGGGCACTTTTGTCGGAAATGCGCTTTAGAATCGACTCTACTCGTTTGTGACACCTTATGTGTGTTCACCCTGTATACATATATATAATATGTCTGCGTGTGTGTGTGTGTGCGCGCGCGCGTGCTTGCGTGTTTGCGTGCCGTTTCAGAATGCCTTTAAACGGATTTCCCTGAAGAAAATTCAATAAAATTGTTATTTTTAAATTTTTGGAGCCGTTGCAATTTTTCCATTATCTACGAAAATTCGCTAAAACGGCTGCCAAGTTGGGTGTGGCACATAGCTTCCTCGTGTATGCTGCATATATGTAGAGATCATTCTAATGATTTAAATAAACTTGAAAGATTCCTCTGCGGGTTCCGAAGGTAGGAGGAAATGATAAATTAAGATGAAGCGAGTCAAAACCGGTGTATTTAGACTATGGGAAAAATTTGGTTGATTGATATTACGTTCGCGCATGTGCAGAAGCTACCAGCGGGCCGGGTGAGTAATTCCTTTCGTCCCCCGAAGTGAAAAAATGCTTCCTCTACCTATACATACACTCGGACGCAAGATTACTAAATAATTGATATTTTGCTTTACTTCCACTCTTTCTCCTCTATCGGCCTATTTGACTGCACAGGCATTATCATATTTAATATGACCCAAAATGGGGCATTTACTGTCAATCGTCCCCATCATCCTCCACCAATAGCCAAGTATCGTCACGAGTGGCGTTTTAGGAGTTTCGTTCAGCCACTGAACAACTGCAATATTCTGCCCGACAGGTATGATTCTCCCTTGATCTTTCAAGCTACAACAGGGGTCGACTGTCATGGAGCAGTGGTTAACAGCCCAATTGGAGGCGACCTTCGCCAATTCTGGATCCCACTCCAAAGCCCTGAAAAACATGAAGGTACTGAACATAAGACAACAAACACTCCCACTAAAAACCCATTATTAACAACAATGATTAAGTCTGATCCGTGACAATAGGCGGTAGGGTGTCCGTGGTAGGGTGTGTTTAGCAGATTTGCTACACACAAATATTTTTAATGATTCTTCGACAGCGCCTTATCAAGCAGTATTCAATATGTTTTAGTTGTATTATGACAATCCTGAATTATTATCTCATCGAATATTTTATTACAAGGTATCTACGCGTCTGAGAGGGTGCAAACCGTTTGAGAAATCAGGGAAAAGGAATCCACTTACCGACTTTTGGCTCAAATTTCATGATTTTCGTGTTTTACTAATAGTATTTATAATATCCATGTTCTAGGTTGTGTAGGTGTGTGTGTTTGTGTGTAAAGATAATAGAAATGATCTACGACAAGCGATACCTGAGTTAAAAGGCGTGGTAACCAATAACATCATGTTCATGGCCGCGACCGTGTCGTGGCGCGGGCTGTGGTGCGGCAAAAGTGCCACGGAGTTACTCGAGTTGGGCATCTCGGGGGGAGTGCTCCGTGGTATCACCACCCGCGTCCTGAGGGGTTCTTGCTTGAACCGGTGGTAGTTTTATAGGGGTACTTCCTTTCATCCTACTCTCCCTTCTCTTCCTTCAACTCCCTTGATCGGATAAACCTGGGCGTCCACCCCATTTCTTTTTATTTATTTATTTATTTTGTACTTTAATGGTGTGCCCCCTCCACCTTTGATGGGAGATGTGTAAAAAAATAAATAAATGAAATGAGAAATAAAAATTCGCGTTGATTTGATGCCTGTAAATTTTTGATTGGTTCTAGAACAATACTCTCAGTGGGGAATAGGTAAAGTAATATAATGATGAGGAATTATCCCCAATTACCACACAATTAATACCAAGCGAGATAGCCTTGAATGATTTGAAAGTTACCTTAATGGACAAGCTCTGGGTAAACCATATGGAGGGTCTTTTGCGGACAAACTGGAACGGATTACGTTATGAAAATTCAATACTTCGTCTTCCAATCGGTCACTTCCATCAGCGTCTTTGCTTTCCAAGCACATTTTATCTGTTTGTGGGTTGCACATTGAATGCGGAATCTTGTCAGAACCGACAGTGCACTGCAAGTCCCTTTCACAATAATCCGTAGCACTGCTCACCCAATGAATGACGAATGCTAATAAAGAAACAACTAACATCGTTGAACAACTAACAATATTTCTACATTTACAAAAACTATTTACTATTAAAACTAGATTAATAATGTGTATAACCCAGATAAGTTGCCATGGAAATACATAAATAAAACCAGGATTTGTTGAAAAAAGTAGAGTTATTGCAATGGGTGGAAAAAAGTTGTAGGTAACTAGTTACTTTTTCGAGAATTGCGTTATGAAAATCTGTCTTTGTTGGCGAACGACATGACTCTCTACTTTACCTCAGCCTGCATTTGCATGTACGTCATTGTCATTCCCCTCATCACCTCTGAGACGCTCTCCCGACTTCTTGAAGGGAGTCGTATCGTGAACGTGTGCCGGGAGGAGATGGTGTGTCAATTGTGGCAATTAAAAATATCGGGAATCAACGCATCACTTAGCTTGGTGCACACAATCGCTAGCGGTTACAGTCACACGTACCTACTTCAAACGTTTCAGTCATGCTTCATGCACTGTGATCATACAAGCAAATTTTCGTAAATCATTGTATTACATTCATGTTAATTACTCTTAGAGTGCAACAAAATTTTCAACTAGACATTAATTTTATGGCTAAATTGTAATCTCCCATCCAAAAGGAAAATTTTGGATTTTCAGCTTTTTTGACTTTTTTAGAGAAGTTTAATAAGAAATGAAACTATTGCAAAGACTCCAAAAAATTTAGAATAACAATTTTCGAAAATTTTCTTCATTGAAGAAATTGTTTTGAGGCAACGGAATTTTTATCTCAATCCTAAGGAGGGTTATCGTCTGGAATGACATAAAATATATATATATAAATTTATACTCCAGAAATCGTTTCAGAATGACTCAAAACGGTTTTTGACGAAGAAAATTTTGAAAATTTTTGATTTTAAAATTAGAGCCATTGCAATAGCTTCATTTTCTACAAAAATTCGCACAAAAATAAGGCCAATATTTATATACTAGCCGGTTACCCTGCGTTGCATGGACCTACATTTACGGGTCATTTTAGCGGTCACCTTGTCATTTTTACCCAGCAGTTCCAAAAGGTTTCAATTCAAGTTTCAGCAATCAAATTTCAACTTGTACTTGATTAATTTTTCAACCAAGCTTCCCCTCAATATAGCCTTAGTCAGGTTAAAACTATTCCTGACCAACATTGCTGCAGTTATGAATATCAATTTTTGAACATTTATCATAACGAATAAGAACTGCTCGACTCAACCCAACAAAATCATTTTGGTATCGTTGAATTTGTTATCGAAAGTTCTTTACGGGTGAAGCCATGCCATCCTCATTTGACGAGGAAAGTTCGACGCATGTCAGGTTTTACAATGTTGTATTACTCGAGCGACGTCGTTAGGGAAAGTCGAGTTCTCGATGAAGGAATGAGTCTGGAGGATTCTAACACAGCCCATGTGTTAACCAGGGACCCTAAGAATGTCCTGTACAAATTTAGCTCAATGGGTCCAGTAGTGTGGTTAACAACACGCACACAGCCAGACACCATTAGATTTTTATTTAATATTATATATATATATATATATATATATATATATATATATATATATATATATATATATATATATATAATTTTAGGAGCCATTTCGATAGCCTCAAGCTTCAGTATTAACGAAACTTCGCTAAAAGGTCCGTCCAGTATTAAATGAACAAAAAGGTTTTGTTTTGGGATGGCGGATGAGGGGGGGGGGGGGGGGATAATACACTACCTACCTAACAAAGTAAAGACCACTCCTCCAAAATCTCCCCTTGACTCAGGAGTTAGTAGCAACAAGACAAATGTTCAGACCGTAGCGAAGCGGAGATAGCTTTTTGCCCGAGGAAAGTCCAGAAAAAAAGAGAAATTACCCCCAAGCGAGTCTTTTGTTTTACTTGGTGAAAAGTACATTTAATTTTATTCATCGGGCACTTAATTGTATTTACTTTATTTCGTTCGGGTCTTTGAGATTGTTTTAAATTGATTACAGGGGCCAATGTTGAAAGAGTGTACAAACAGTAGGATATTTCTTACAGCCTTTTATCAGAGTCGAAACATTCACTACGCTACCTTAGAGTTCAGATTTTAACTAAAAAGTTGAAAAATACATAATTTAACACTAAGCTGAATTTAAACTCACAGTCCACCACCCGATTCGCTGCAAATCAGATCGACTTCTTCCTAGACTGAGCTATAAAATCTACTTGACACGCCTATATTTTGCCTATTAGCAGTGCATGTTAAGAGAAATTATTAACACAATTCATTGTGGTACGTAAATCGGTCAGGAAATGTAATGAAAATCTCATTACGGTTGCTTGAAATCTTTCCTAATCGACCTATGGTGCTAAAAATTAATATGAAGCTCCTTTGGGACATCTAGAATACCATTACAAGGTGTGGAGGCGGTCTGATCAGCTTAGAAACCCCTGAGGCAAATTTCTTTCCAAATCGAACGGTGCTGAAATGATGGACCTATTGGAATGGAGCTCCTATTTGAATATCTAGAATACAATTACAAAGTACGGAGGCCACTGATCTGCTGATGAATCCCGTCGAAAAGCGTTTTGTTTCGGAAGATTTACTAAAATGTAAAATGTTGATTCAGCTTCCTCCTGCTTTCAGTGAATGCGCGACAGCTATGTCGAGTTTTCCTATAATTTTGTGGCAACTGTTTTCTACTTCCCGTGATTCATTCTTCTTCCATTATTTTAACGTTTTATTTCGATGGTTTTTATCTTATTTAATTCCATCTGTTCGTTATGAACGACACCCCTAAAACATGACGTTCTTCGTCCTTTCACTTCGGAAAAACACATTGGCGGCAAGCTCGGGAGATTGTTTACAATGTCGCCGAGTACTTCTCCCTAAAGGAAACTGAAGAGCATTCTAAGGTGAATATTTGTCACATGACGAGTGATGCGACGAGAATTAACGCTAGACCAGTTGGTTCGATTATAAGTGAAGGCAGGCGGATGATGGAGTCAACAAAGGCCAGACTTCCTTCAGAAGGTACAATTCAATAAACGCAGGAAGTAGTAATGACAGTAACTTATCATTTCATTTAATGGTACTTATGCGTATATTAATTAAATAAACACGGAGTTTACACTTCGTAACTCTGTAGGTATTCATCTTATTTGTTCACTACAATGGAGAAGTATATTTTTTCTCAGTTTCGAGTTTCGAGAATGTTCGTCAGTGCATGTTGTAGCAACAATCTATCCGTATCTATACGCAAGCCGTGTGAAGCAAAAGTCATTCCTAGAAAGTGAATGTTTTTAGTTCTTTTATTATTGGTTCACAAGTATTTAAGTGATTCTAAGAAAAAAGGAGCAAGAGATGTTCTTTCCGTTCTCATAACCCTCAGGGAAGGCCGTGCACCACGATATACCTACGCTAAACAAGGAAAGAGATGTGTTTCCCTCCTCACATTCAGCAAAGATCGTGCGTCAACTTAAGTAAGAGAGAGTCTACTGTATAGAATAAACGTAAGAAGCAGGAACGCAATTTACGCGTAATTTCATTTATAAACAAAAGTTTGGTTTTGAGGACAGATGCTCCTGCAGAGGAACGGAGGGAAATAAGTCACTCGTGAGGAAAACATTTTTGAAAAAAATATCGTACGTGCCAGCAGTTTTCAAATGATAGGAGATTAGTAGTTCCTTTTTCTCCAGTAGAATTTGCCCTCAGAACGCAGACCATCTCTGGTCGAACTATAACTAGTTTTTCATTTATATTTTGAGCTAAATTGTTAGTATTTTAAGTTAGAGCGTGAAAGTCTGTAATAACGGAATTGGAAAGATCCTCGGGTTAACACCCACTTCAGATTGACAAATTACGAAGAAACCGACCACAAACTCGTTAGTTCATACCTAGAGGGCAATTTTTCAAGAATACTCTCGATTCCTTTGAAAAACCTGTTTTTAACAGTAAGCTATAACTTTCTCTCCTGAATAGTAAAGTGAAAATGGCTATATTGTTGGAAAGATGGGACCCTGAGGACGTTAGGTGCTGTTCTATTAGGCGTCCCACAGTTTTGTAACCGCCCCACAGAATATCAACAAACAGAAACTATTCAGGTTTACAGCAACGAGGAAATGGAAAACAATTGAAATCATGGAAGACGGGTTGATAGGCCTGGTTTGTGGTCTTTTACATGGAAATAATTGCGAGTATTTTTACGTCCCCAAAAGACACAGACTGATCTAAAGTCAGAACGTGAGTGCGAACGCTGATCGATTCACTCGGACTAGTGGGACGCATAAAAAAAATTGATCAGAAATGGCGGTTTACGCCATTTTACGGTTAATCATTTAAAATAGTATATGTCATTAACCGGCACCCATACCCAGGCCATTTAGAGCTCATGGCTAGATGCCAAGAACCTGATTTTGAAGAAAATGCGAGTAACCACCCCTGAACTTCACCAATCCCATCTTGCTTGACGCTTTTAGCTGGCGAAGTTCAGAAGTGACGTGCTCAACTTCTTCATGTAATCTTTAAATGACGTGAAAGCTATGTATGTACAGAACCTAATAAATTGAAAACCGACGACGAAGCATCATCTCAACGATTATGTACTTTGAAGTAAACAATGGGGAACTTACATGTGTTTGATTTTCACACTTTTGACCTCAGATTCGGATTCAGTGCACTTGAAAACCCCCAAATACCGATTTTTAACTCGAAATGCCGGTTAGTTTGGCTAATAAATGGGTAGGAAGATCAAGCGTGACGAAGTAGTGCAGGGGAGCTGACGGTTCCTCCCAGGCAGGCGGGAGCCGTGACGTCATCATGCAAATTGATTTCAAGAGCCGTATTACTGGTCGGATACCCACCATATAGCACCCTTTTGGAAAGCTCTCATTACGATCTTTCTATTGAGCAAATAAAAAAATAACAATGAAAATTCCCCATTAATTTAAAATTTAATCATTCCACCATTTTCTCTTGTGGGGAAGAAAAAGCACTACAACAGACTATGTGGCGCCTACTGAAAAGGCACCGGTTGAATTACTGGGTATGTTAGAGAGCCAACTAATTTGTTATGTTAGAGGGAGTACCTAAATTGAAAGTTAACGCTCTTTCCAACGATACCCTCAATTCTTATTTTAGACTGTAGACAAAGGGAGTTATGACCAATTTTTTGACGAAGTCAAAAACACTAGACAAATTTGGAAACTACAGAATTCAAACTTGAAGTTTGTCACACCCTGAATAAATGAACGTCCTTCCTTATTTCATTATTATGAGTTAGAAGAGAAAACTGCACATGGTAAACCCATCAATTTTAGCACGGAATTCGAAAATCACATTTTCGAGCAAGAGCAATCATGTTGAATCCACAGAAAGTTGGTTTTTCAGACAGGACCCCTTATTTTACATGGCAGATAGGATTCTACCCAAAATTCATGAAACTTTCACTGACCCAGCTCTACTTTTAACACAGAATGTGTTTCAGCCTTGGCATCTCCAACCGAAAACGAAATGTTTATGTGTATCGAAAATGTGTTGCAACAATTTCTTATGGTTTCTGCTTACAAATGAGTCGTTGCTAGGGAAATGGTACTTCGTCATTTTTCATCCCACAAAATTCGCTGCCCATTCTTTCGAAAACTCTCGATTTATCCAACCATAATATTTTGTTAACTACTGCGAAGTGCGTGGCCATCAACCTGAGTTATGAGCATGGTTATTTGAATCAATTGTTTACACACAGCTGATCATTCTCAATAATTGATATGGTCAACATGATTGCAACCACTAGTTAATTCTGATAATTCATGTTACACGAATAAATGAAAGCTTACGACGAGGAGGTTTCAAATTCAAGTTTGCGCTTTTTCATATGTACGAGTATATAGGTGTCATTCCAGGCGATAACTCTCCTTGGGATTGATATAAAAATTCCGTTCTCGCGCCTAAAAATCAAGCTTTCCAAACAAAAGGATGAGTTAGTAGGCCAGCACTTTTTTGGCACATTAAATTGGTCAAATGTCTAAAAATGTACTTTCAAAATCACTAAAAATGGCTAAAGACGGCTGAAAATCGTAAATTCATAATTTTTAGCAGTTAGAATGTTGCTCAAATAAAGTTCATCAAATAGCAAATAGAACATTAAAAAATTTATGTACAAAATTATGCGGGAAAATTCACTTAAATTTCATTAAAATTTGCTATAAAATCAATAAAACTTTCAAAAAAGCGAAAAATCCAAAAGCACTTTTTAAAAAGCAGATTACTATCATGTTTATTCAGATAACTAGATCATGTTTTTTGCCATTAAAATAAAGGTTAACATTTTCTTTGCACTCAAAAAGCACAAATTTTCAAACAATTTAACATAATATAATATGAATAACTCAACAAAATTTGCTCATACGACCATGCTGCATGACTGAAACTTTTCATGTCATTTTGCATAGAACCCGAATCAGCAATGACAAATGGGGGTTCCGATTAGAAAAAAACAAAGTTGTATACGACTACTATATTATAGTTCTGCTTAGCTCACTAAAAATATACTTGAAAACATATTATATGCGTTCTGAGAGTAATTTATTCTATATTGTTTGTTAACTTTTGTGCCAGTAAACCATCAAGTCCAAGGTTTGACACTACTTTCTTTAAAAACTTGTTATCAATGTGTGTATGTATAAAAAGAGTAGGTATCTACTTGTTGCGAAAGTTTCATTTTTGACCCGAATACTTACTCTTGAAAAATACGCGACATACCTATGTGTGCTTTCCTACCAATAAAATAGGAATATACCCTACCTTAATACCTACTTACATGCTTTTAAATTACTGCAGCGTGCACAGAGTAAATGGTAATGATAATCTATAACTTACTATGTACATGGTTGACATGACTACCCTCCTCCGAGGCGATGATCTGAGGAATGAGTGTTACCTTGCAACGTGCTAATTGTCAAATATGTCTATCAAACAGCATGGATACATTTTTTTACAAGCAAAAACTACCTCCATCCATTTTTCAGAAAGCGCTAAGCATATAATGAGTATCCACTCTCAATAAGTGGAGATGTAACAATTTATTCCACAAATACACACTTCCTCGGACTAGTAGTTGACTGTATGTAAGCTGCAATGGACCCAGCATATTGAGCACATACTACCACATTGCTACTAAGCAAGAAGTACAGTTGCTCAAGGTTCTTTCGAACTATAGTTGGGTACCCAATAGGATGTATTCCTATGGACTTTGCTTACTGTTATGCGATCACGCATTGATTATGGGTCTGAAGTTCTTGGCTCAGCAAGAAAGTCCTTACTGCATTAACTGGAACCTTTATTACACAAGGGTGTGGCTACTGGTGCATAGCGTTCCATACAACCCCTACAGCCTCTCTTCAGGTGCTTGGGCATAGCGAGCTACTCAGAATTTGGCAAAATCAGCTAGCAATCGCTACACACAGAGAGATACTCTCTCTAGTCCGACATGGAGTTCCCCCGCCCTACCTTGGACTTTGTCTGGGATGCATATTATATTAACCTTCGCATGAGGGTCGGGGTCAAGGGCAATACATCTCTAAATGCTGCTACAATGAGGCAATCCAGCAATATGCCACAGAATGTCTGTTTAAAGACACTCGATAGTGTTGCCCTTGCTCCATGGAGCCCCAAATTCCAAGCCACTAGATGCTTACCTACCACCTGTGACCGCTGTGTTAATAGGTGAGCTGTGGACAGTGACACTGGCTGTTTGCCACTGCCAGTTATTGGGAGTGGCGATTATGACACATATTCGGATGATCCCCTAATACAATGCCTACGTGTATCGCTACACCAAGCCTCAACATTGGGCTCAACTATAACCAACCATGTGTTTGTGTCAAGCAATGAGGACGTATTCATGGCAATTAGTGCGCTGATGTTCTTGGGAGGAGAGTCATTGGTGATAAATTCATTTGGATGCTGCTTATACTTGACGATAAAATCTCCTAGTGCAACATGAAGACAATTCCATCGCATGAGTCACTGACTGGTCTGTGTTGTGTCCTTCAGGACTTGTGCCCTCTAGGCCCTTTGGTAACCCAACTTCAGGAAGGACCGAATAGTGGTCAATTGGGTTCGATTGGTACCATTTTCTCAATTTTTCTCTGTCTGTCCGTATGTTTATCCGCTTTTCACGGTTACAGGGGTCATTGGACCACTGATATGAGTAGGGGGTATGTCTGTGTCAGTCCTACTTAAATTATAGGCTATTTGAAGTTTTTAAATTTGAGCCAGAGGGGGTAAGTAATTACTTAGGTGATTAGAATATATATTATATACTAGAAATCGCACATATATACTAGAAATCGTTTATAAAAACGTTGACGGGACTGATATAATTTTGTTGCTACAACGGATACTTGCCAGTGTTCCTCAAATTCCAAGGAAATTTTTCTTACACAGGAACTAACATAGTGGTTATTTACTTTTATATGTTTGTAATTACAATACACGTTGTATAATTGAATGTAAATACAAGTAAATACAATATATTTAAGTTGAGAGAAATATTATAGTATATGTATATATCATACATGGAGGCAAATCATGGGAAAAAGTCGATTTTTTTACTATGCTTCTCTAGGAACGCCTTCTCCATTTCTCTTTCAATTGAAATTAGAGCAGTCCCTATTTCCTCTGAATTCTTTCCATTGAAAATCAAGAATTTCCTTGCAGAACTTATCCCTACCAATGCATTATGAACTCCAGGAGGGGGGTCCAATTACTCCGATTGATCTTCCTTGGTGACATCCTCTTCATCGACTTGGGTCGCGCTTCCCAAGATTTCAGTATCCATGAACTTTGGCGAGGTGCAAGCTGGCCATCTATTGCATTAAATTGGTCAAAATCGAAATTTTCGTCCAGCTGCCCGGGGGGGGGGGGGGGGGGGGGGTTAAGTTTGCTGCCCAATCCCCTAATGATTCGCCAGAAGATGGTGGGGGTCCTCCTCTTCACAATGTCCAGATCGAAAGCTGCCATGGGGAAATCAATTGGCAATTTTTTCTTTTTCCACACGGTCCCAAGCAGTAAAAACCATGAATAATGCGTCCAATAAACACATTGGACTCATTTCTCTTTTCTGTGTATGTAGTCAATAAGTTATAGGACCAGCAACTTTCTGAAATAGACTTTCAAACACTTAATCACTCCCTGATTCATTGGCGTTTGTGAGCTATTCGTCTGCTACGCCGGTTGGAGCAGTTGCTGCTTCACCATGAAGTTTTCCTAACTTGATAGGTGAGTGTTGAATCCAAAATGAACTGAATTTTGAACCACTCTAGCAGAGCTGCATTAACGACAGAATGCTGGGATGTTCTAACTCTTTGTTTGGTAAAAGCATCACTTTCAAAACCCTTCTTTATGGCATCTCTTTTCGCCCATACGCAGCTCATCGTAGAGTGATTAACATCAAACTCTTTGGCTAGAGAAATAATCGGCTCATCCGCTTCCAGTCGCCATTATGATGTTTGCTTTCTCCTCAATCTCAATCGGCAAAAAAGATTGTACTAACTAGAAGGCAAAGTATCGCATTCTACCAACCAAAGAGATGAACACAAGGGCTAAATAAACAATCAGTTGAGTGAAAAATAAGGACTTTCCCCGTCCGAAATTCCGTGGCTATTAACCGATATCGTTTCAACGTTAAAGTATAGCGAACCAACCAATCACTGGGAAAATTCGTTGCTATAAGCGGTTCGTTGTACTAAGCTATTTCTACAGTAGATATAGTAACATGTATTTAGTTATAAGCCTATTCAACATCTAGTAGAACCTATTATTTTATTTTTAGGGTTCTTTTTATTCGGAGTAGGCTAGCTAAACAGTGGTCGCCGCTGTACATACATACGCCTCTCTTAATTGATTTGCTGCATGAATTTTGGATTTGAAACGTATTGTCATAGTAATTTGGGGAAATTTATTGGGTTTGTAAGTTGAGTAACAATTTAATTTTGAATTTTATCGCATATCCATCATTTATGACGATTCGCATTTTATTTATTCAAAATTTATCTTATGGCGACACCACAAGTCAAGTCGGCGAAGCTATTTGCGGTTGTGTTTGTAACTCACACATCAAAATAATGTACTAGAAACATGATCGTGAGTCGCATCATTTCATTTAAGCTACACTAAAGTAGAACGTTGATTTCTATCACATTTCCATCTTCTTTCAAATAACAGTTTAGCGTGATTCACACAGATGAATATATAATGTTGTGATCTTCGTAGTCAAATTTGAAAATGTAGATCAATATTTGTTAAAAAACCATTATAGGTATTCCTGCTTTATCCATCGTCCTAAAATATGCTCAATTTCATTGTTGTTTGTGCCCATACCTACCACGTTATGTACAGTATAATTCCATCACTCAGCGAATAATTTACACATACTGCAGGTACATTTATTGTTGTATGATATAATATGTTGCTCGGACAATGCATGATTAGGTAGGGATATCATGCATTATATAAAGGATATCTTGCTCAATAGGTATATACAAGCAGGCGTTTGCAAGACGTAAAATCTGTTTCCGGTTTAGTTGTGCTTTGGAATCATTTAAGCTACCTATCAACTCAACATTCTACACCAACTACTAGGGGACCTACCTAATCACTTTTAATGTAAAAAATTTTTTTGGTCCCATTTGGATTCCGTAAGCCTGGCTCGTTGTTGTTATTTCTCCGAAGTAGTCGTAGACATACCAGCGATCCAAGTGGAAAAATCTATGACAATAATTAGGTAGCTAAAGACTGCCAAGGTACCTATCTACTTGGATTTGATATGGATTGAAATTGGGCTTGTTTTCCTGAACTCTAGTGACATTAGATCGTCATATACCTCGCAGCTAATATTGCTCCAAGTGAATTCAACATCTTGAGCAAGATTTCACTATTATTATTTCAATTTACTATTCCCATAACAAAAGTAGAAGAGACGGAGGCTGTGTAGAGCAGTGCAACTGGAGAAAAGGTAGAAATTCGAACCAGACGGCAGATCAATAACAACTTCTGTATCCGTATCTCGCTTTCCTGGGGAAGGATTTACAGGGATGTGGAGTTAAATAATGGACATGGGTAACTTGAAAATGGTGGAAGTAATTATGATAAAGACAAAATAGCTGCGATTACATGAATGAATTTCAAGGAAGTAGAAGCAAAACATGAAGGTTCCTTTGTTTTCTTTTTATCTGGTGTGAGCCGATAGTCGAGTCGGACTGATAACATCGGATTCAGAGTCGATGTTGTCAGTTGTCTTACGATTTATCATCTGAATTCAGATGAAGTAAGAGAAAATACTCACGTTAATTCTGATGATGAAAAGTGGTGTGGATCTATTATCGAGGGCCCATGCTGCTCACCAACACTCAACACAAAACAAAATACTTTTTGAAGGTTTTGTTGTCAAAACCGGGAGAAGATTGTCGACTTCTCCAGTGGAAAATAACCGACTCGGAACCGATTCGAAACCCGCAGGATTTCGGGACGTAAAACAGGAATACGCGGATCGTTTGGTCACAAAACGGGAAGATAGCACCGCGGGGTTTTACTCCGGGAAAATTAAAAACACAACCGACTTTTTGAAAAGCACGTCTCAAGGAAGGGAATCACGAACCCCGTATGAGGTTTCACAAGATGGCCGCCCTCTGGAGTCCGATATTCGATTGGTGAAGAGGGTGGTCGTCTCAAGGGGGGCGCATGGAGATAGCGCTGTGCAGCGGCAGTCATCAGAACTAAGGTAATGTAGTTCAGACACGCGCTTAGGCCAGTGGGCGGGAACGGCCACCGCCCACACCTCTGGATGATTCTTTTTAAAGTTGTCTATTTGAGAACGATAGGTAGGTAAAACGTTTCTACCAATTCACTTTCCTTCTATATATTTCAGAAATATTCTCAAAGAACTGAGGAATCACTTGACTGTTAAACGGATTCCCCATTTTCCCTTAAGTTGACATCCAGCTGATTTTTTTTAACGTAAATAGGTACCTAATTCAATTGAGAATACTGGAAAATAACTGTTTTCTCAACAAAAATTTACTATATTAAATTTAGACTAGTAAATTTGAAATGTGAAATCCTCCCTTCATGTATCTATTGCCCAAATCAAGGTAGGTAACCTGAAATAGGTAGATAATATATAAAATAGAATCCCATAAAGGTGGTCAGTCTTCAGGGGTCAATTCTAGTGCTCATTTCTGATCAAAAGTTCCCCTTAGATTTTTATTTATTTAATTTATTTTATTTTGTTTATTTTTATTATTTTATTTATTTATTTTTATTTTTTTTTTTTTTTTTTTTTTTTTTTTTTTTTTTTGCGCTTAGTTTTCGAGTAATTAATTATTTAAGATTTTTTCGTGTTTTCGACCTTACGTCACAAAAGTGGTCGTAACTCCCATAATTTGCTGTGTAAATTCAAATTGTAGGATACCGTTGGAAAGAGCATTTAATTTCCTATCGGATAGATGCCTGTTTTTTTTTTTTTTTTTTTTTTTTTTTTTTTTTTTTTTTTTTTTTTTTTTTTTTAGAATTAAGGTTTGAGACATCAAAAATCCCTCTGAAAATCAAATTTTACCTAATTTGGGAAACCTTGACTTATCTCAATTGGGAATTGAACCATGAAAACCAATATTTTTTTCAAAGCACAGGAATGGTAAAAATTGCGCCAAATTTTTCAACTACATTTTTGACTACAACCTTTTCAACGGTGCAGTCACTTTTACTTTTCTAACTAGGTGAGAAAACTATATTTTAATGTTGAAAAACATCGTTTTTTCACTGAAATCGAGGGTTTTCTTGAAAAATTACCTTAACTATGATGATACGAGTTTGGGGTCGGTTTTTACGTATTTACTCTGAATCAAATGCACTTGCATATCTCCCCAACCTCCTTATAACCCAGTTTTACACTGTTCATTATACACCCAGTACGCTGAGTTCATTTGGTATGATAAATTTTATGTGATTATAGAGATGAAACTAGTGTAAAAGCTAAGTGTAAGCTAAAGTGTAAAACTCGGTTATAACGGGGTTGGGGATATATGCAAGTGTTACCATTCGAATCAGGGTAAAGAAATACGTAGAAAACGATCCGGAACTCGTATTTTCATAAGAGGTCATTTTTCAAGAAAACCCTCAATTTCTGTTTAAAAAAAAACGATTTTTTGACATTTTCATGTCTTTGCTTTGGCACATAAACTAAAAAAACGTCACGGAAAATAATTGCTCACGAAAATTGCTCACGAAAATTGCTCACGAAAATTGTCCCAAGTGGCCACAACGATGATTATGACCATCAGAAATGACGTTTTTACCTAATGATCCCACGATTCTGAGATTTGGTATGTGGGCCCTTGAGGGACTTCTGAACACAACTGACCGATCCCAAGTCAGCTGAGTGGCTCTAGAAACCAGTTTTTTCCCTAATGATCCCACGATTCTGAGATTTGGTATGTAGCCCCTTGAGGGACTTCTGAATACAACTGACCGATCCAAGATCAGCTGAGTGGCTCTAGAATCCAGTTTTTTCCCTAATGATCCCACGATTCTGAGATTTGGTATGTGGGCCCTTGAGGGACTTCTGAACACAACTGACCGATCCCAAATCAGCTGAGTGGCTCTAGAAACCAGTTTTTTCCCTAATGATCCCACGATTCTGAGATTTGGTATGTAGCCCCTTGAGGGACTTCTGAACACAACTGACCGATCCAAGATCAGCTGAGTGGCTCTAGAATCCATTTTTTTCCCTAATGATCCCACGATTCTGAGATTTGGTATGTGGGCCCTTGAGGGACTTCTGAACACAACTGACTGATCCAAGATCAGCTGAGTGGCTCTAGAATCCAGTTTTTTCCCTAATGATCCCACGATTCTAAGATTTGGTATGTAGCCCCTTGAGGGACTTCTGAACACAACTGACCGATCCAAGATCAGCTGAGTGGCTCTAGAAACCAGTTTTTTCCCTAATGATCCCACGATTCTGAGATTTGGTATGTAGCCCCTTGAGGGACTTCTGAACACAACTGACCGATCCAAGATCAGCTGAGTGGCTCTAGAATCCAGTTTTTTCCCTAATGATCCCACAATTCTGAGATTCGGTATGTGGGCCCTTGAGGGACTTCTGAACACAACTGACCGATCCCAGATCAGCTGAGTGGCTCTAGAAACCAGTTTTTTCCCTAATGATCCCACGATTCTGAGATTTCTTATGTGGGCCCTTGAGGGACTTCTGAACACAACTGACCGATCCCAGATCAGCTGAGTGGCTCTAGAATCCAGTTTTTTCCCTAATGATCCCACGATTCTGAGATTCGGTATGTAGCCCCTTGAGGGACTTCTGAACGCAACTGACTTATCCCAGATCAGCTGAGTGGCTCTAGAAACCAGTTTTTTCCCTAATGATCCCACGATTCTGAGATTTGGTATGTAGCCCCTTGAGGGACTTCTGAACACAACTGACCGATCCAAGATCAGCTGAGTGGCTCTAGAATCCAGTTTTTTCCCTAATGATCCCACGATTCTGAGATTTGGTATGTGGGCCCTTGAGGGACTTCTGAACACAACTGACCGATCCCAGATCAGCTGAGTGGCTCTAGAAACCAGTTTTTTCCCTAATGATCCCACGATTCTGAGATTTGGTATGTAGCCCCTTGAGGGACTTCTGAACACAACTGACCGATCCCACATCAGCTGAGTGGCTCTTGAATCCAGTTTTTTCCCTAATGATCCCACGATTCTGAGATTTGGTATGTAGCCCCTTGAGGGACTTCTGAACGCAACTGACCGATCCCAGATCAGCTGAGTGGCTCTAGAATCCAGTTTTTTCCCTAATGATCCCACGAATCTGAGATTTGGTATGTAGCCCCTTGAGGGACTTCTGAACACAACTGACCGATTACAGATCAGCTGAGTGGCTCTAGAATCCAGTTTTTTCCCTAATGATCTCACGAATCTGAGATTTGGTATGTAGCCCCTTGAGGGACTTCTGAACACAACTGACCGATTACAGATCAGCTGAGTGGCTCTAGAATCCAGTTTTTTCCCTAATGATAAGGAAATAATAAGAAAACACACATGAAAATGTCCCAATGTGTTGCAGACTCGTATGCAAGCATTTCTGATGATTTCCGCTTACTTTACTAAGTTTACATCAAAATTATGGTTTAACTTAGAGTAATTTGACAGAATCAAAATAAACAGGATTGAAATTTGCCACAGTAGTTAGTTGACAGAGTCGTGAATATTGGCTGTATAAGATAAGTACCTAGGTAACAGTTTATTACCGGAGTGAAGTTAGCAATTGATTCTAGCATTTGATAGTATTGTCGAGAGACGTTAGGAATACTTTTTATTCAAAACCTGTAGTAATAAGTAGGTTACGTTGGTAACTTCAGCTTCATAAGTTTTTCCCTTAATGGGTATAATTTATTTCTTGCGTCTTGTCAACATTCAATTTCAGCGAGTTTGAAGAGCACCAGGATCTGATCAAGACCCCGAAGACTGCAAACCAGCTGCAAGATTCACCTCGTCAGAACCAGATTCCAACACCGTCATATCATCCGCATTTCAATATTAAAATAGTTTCCTCCCCTAATTGGTAAAGTAAAATTGACTAAACCGTTGAAAAAGTGAAAATTTGGCGCAGTTTTTACCATTCCTGTGCCTTGAAAAAAATATTGGTTCTCGTAGTTTAATTTCCGATTGAAAAAACTCGCGGTTTCCCAAAATAGGTTAAATTTTCTTTCAGAGGGCTTTTTCATGTCTCGAACCGTAATTTAAAAAAAAAGGTCAGGCATTTAAATCCAATAGGTCTTTCCAATGGTATCCTAAAGTTTGAATTTGTGCAAATCAAGGGATTACGACCTCTTTAGCGACGTAAGGTCGAAAACACGAAAAAAATCGTTGCGATCAAGCCCGATGGGTCTGCCATAATCCTGGATGTCCATATTGTCAGTGGCAGCGTGGACATGGAGCAGACCTGGCGGGCTAAGATTGGTAAATATGATAGAAATGATCTGCGGCAAGCGATATCTGAGCTAAAAGGAGTGGCAACCAATATCATAAAGGTCATTGCCGCGACCGTATCATGGCGCGGGGTGTGGTGCGGGAAAAGTGCCCTGGAGTTACTCGAGTTGGGCATCTCGGTGGTGGTGCTCCGTGGTATCACCACCCGCGTCCTGAGGGGTTCTTGCTTGAACTGGTGGTCGTTTTTTAGGGGCAGTTCCTTTCATCCCACTCTCCCTTCTCTTCCTTCTCCCTTGGTCCCAAGGCCCGGTGTTGGGTAAACCTGGGTGTCCTCCCCACTTCTTTTATTTATTTATATTCACAAGTTAATGGTGTGCCCCCTCCGCCTTTTAGGGCGTTGCATTAAAAAAAAAAGTGTGTGTGGGTTTTTTTCTATTTTTCTCAGCAGCCAGTAACCCTGGGCTGAGTTTATTTTACAACATGCTCCCATTCGCATGATTACATGTATTTCACAAACAAAAATTACTTCATTTTTTAAAACAATTATATCATCTATTTTATTACAATTTAAATGATTACAAGAGATTAAACTTCATTCCATTAATAAAAGTAGTGAAATGTTCAATAAATTTTTCGATTGAAAGTTGTGGTTCTTCCGGCTACCGCTCACCAGACGGATTTTGCACCCCAAAAAACCTGAGAGTACCTAGTTTTGTACACAAATTCCGACGGTACGACGTTTTTGCCACTTTTGGGAGGTTCGGCACCACTTTGCGGGTGAACCTGGATGTCCTCCCCACTTCTTTTATTTATCTTAAAAATTAAAGGAGGCGCCTCTGGGGGGAGTTTTCTTTATTAAAAAAAAAAAAAAAAATCTGGACAAAAACTCTCTTTAGGATTGAGATGAAAATTCCGCTTTCCAAATAAAAGTATGAGTTCGTTGGCCAGCATTCTTGAGCACATTAAATTGGTCAAATTTCATAAAATGTGCTAAAAAATTCACTAAAAATGGCTAAAAGTAGTTAAATTTATATTTTTTAGCAGAATTTTAGCCAAAAAAGTTTGTTAACGTTGAACTAAAACATTAAAAAATTCATGCAGATATTTATGCTGAAAATTGTATCTAAATTTCATTGATAGGTACTTGCCGAATGTATAAAAACTGCAAAAAATAGCTAAAAATCCAAAATCTTTTAGAATTGCCCAATATCATTTAGAACGAGTTTTTCGTCATAAAAAATAGGTTGTTAACAATTCCATTTTACATATAGCCCTGCATTTTCAAAATAAATTTTAAAAAATAAAGCGATATAATTTACGAAAATTCACTCAACTCTATTAATTTTTACTAAATTTTTCTAATTCATAATTTCTTCTGAAATTAATTTACAATAGATGGTTAATTTTTAATGAAAGTTCGCACCTCCTCAGAGACCACAAAGTTGGGCTCCACCGATATGTACAAGATTTATCTTTTATATCGGTGGGCGCTAATGTCTTGTGAGTTTCTTCTTATAGAGGTAGGTATTATATTTTTTGTTCTCAATTTTTTGTATTGTTTTACTTACCAATAGTTTTTCTTGTGTTTTTTCTTCTGTATTTATTCATGATACCTATTGTACCAACTTCATTATACACCAATGAACAAACTTTGAACTTTGGTAGGTGAAAAGAAGGAAAGGGGACATTGCCAAAAGACTGTAAGACCTATCCGGTACTTGATTGGTACACAAATAGGGAAACAGAGATGGAAATCAAGATCCCACTGCTGCCAGCATTTATTTGATAGGTAAATATAGGGGGAGAGGGTAAGTCAAATAAAGGTTATTATTAGCAATGAACTTAAGCAGTCAAAATTGTATGGCTAAATTTTGCTGAAAAATGTACTCTATTTGCTGACGAATCGATATAATCAGCGCGATAGTCAGGACATCCATAATAAATTACAGTAGGTAGGTAACTATTTGATGAATTATCAGCACAATCGATGCTGGTATCGACAATTTGTCAACAAGTTGCCAGCTCTGGCCTAAATGATGAATTCATAAAATTTCCAATAAATTACAATGTAATGTGTAGGTACTCGGTACGTCTGTTCTATTCATCAGACCCGATTTCTTCAGTTTGGTGGAGTGAGATTTACAACCACTCCACTGCAGTATTGTTCCCCTCAAGGAAACTGCCAAGAAGATAGTAAGGAGCCACAGACTATAATATTACGAAATATGGTTCCAATAACTGCAAAGTACCTCCCCACTTATAGTTCAAGAGGAATACGAACGATAGTTTCCAGAAAACGCTTGGAATTACGCCCGCTCCCTCAGGGCCAAAACCCATTTTTTGCCCAGAAAACGAAAAAGTTCGTGTAGACCGAAATGGAACTATATTTTCCTGCAAACCTGCGGTTTGCCACTGGGAATTATTCTCTTAAATTCTCAGATAAGGGTCAATATTTCGCGTCCCCCGGGATCCCTCCAAAACTAAGGTTCCGCAGAACCTACCTACAACTTTTTCCCCTTTTGCGTTGTTTTCCCTAATAGCCTTTTTTCGAGTTAAGGAATTTCGAAAGGACGGGGTGACGCGATGTAACGCTTTGCACCATTCCGAGGAAGTTGTCGGGGTACCCGGTAAAAAAACGGAATTTACGGAGTCTGGTAAAAGTTTTTTACTCTCACCCGCTACGTGGGATACCCTACCTACTTTACCTGCGCCGTTTTTCACCAACGAAAGAACGATCTTAACGTTTTTCCTGTCACCCAATACGAAATAGGTAGGTACATGGTCGTAGAGTAGGTAGTGCTCGAAAACTTTCTTGTTCTGAGCCGTCATTAAATAATGTAGATATTGAAAAGTTTCAAAAACTCTACATGAGTTCTTTACTAACAACTTGGGGGTCAGATGTTATAAAGAGACCCAATATCGATGCACCATACTAACTTGAATGGGAATGCAATTAGATCGGAACCATTTTCCCTAAGCATGGCATCGATAAAAACGCCTAAAATGTTTACGGAAATAAAAGTGACTGACAAGGGGAGTGCGCGGTAAGTCCGTCGCCGATCTTAATGAAATATTTACTGAGTTTGAAAATGAGTCAACATGTGTTTTTCCGTGCGACAGCATGGACCCTTGGAGCTTCGAAAAAAAAGAAAAAAATCAAAAAAATGGCTAAAGTTGGCGTTCACGAACCTATTGCTACTCTCACTTGTTTGAACCAATTTAAATTAAACTCACCAGTATTTCTACATCAAAAGACATTGGAATCGTATATAAGGATTTTTCTATTTAGGCCCCTATAAGGCCAGAATGCAACTCATAAAATAGGGCTTAAGCCACTACTGGATATGCTGTTCCAATAAGTAACTCTAATAAACTCACAACATACTTTTCAACAAATTTAGAATCGTTAGACCTTCAGAAGTAATTGACAAGCGTAGATCTACTGCCACCCAGAATTTATTGTGTAATTAACCTTTTTACAATTTTACCTGCATAGAAAAATTCACTAGGTAGGATGTAACTTTTGATTTCCTCTAAAATTTCCTAAAATGCATGGGAACATTCAAAACAAAAGAGTAAATTTCTGCTGAAGACGTTTTTACGCCGAGTATTTTTATGTAGAAATACTGGTGCGAGTTTCATTAAAATTGATTCAAACACGTGGGAGCAGCATTAGTTTTGCGAACGGCAAATTTAGGAATTTTTTTATTTTTTCGAAGCTCCACGAGCTCATTCTGTCGAACAGTGTCGGCTCACTTTCGATGTAGAAGCTCCAGATCGGCGACGGGCTTACCGAGATGTAGATGTATGTAGAAGAAAACTATCAGGGAGGGGGTTTTGAGCCCCCAGCACGGAAGCCTGTTGGCTTATTGTACTTTCCTGAGAGTTTTTTGTTTAATCAAAGAGACTCAGCCCCCTGATGAGGGGTGGAAGGCTCTTGATTAATTGTTCGCTCGGAATGGAGCTCATCGGGGTTTGGGCCCCAAAGAGCTCAATTCTGCGATGGGTGAGTGCAGGGCACTCAAAGATTATGTGGGATGCCGTTTCGTCAGTCTCCTCACATAGTCTGCACAGGGTTGAGTTTTGTGTGACCCCTATGCGATGTAGGTGAAATCGTAGGGGTGCAAAACCGGTTATGAGGCCAACCAGTGTTTTTAGTTCCCTACGGTTTTTCCTAAGTAGCCCCTCAGTAATTTTGGTGTTGAGTTCAGCCACCATAAGTTTACTGTGGGTGTGTCCTTTAATATTGGCCTATCTTTTAGCGGTTTGTTGGTTGACCCACGTGTTGATGGTTTTTCTGAAGGTGGTTTTTGGTAAACCCACTGCTGGCTCAGGCCCTACGAATGGGGTTTGGGAGCCCCTTCTCGCGAGCTCGTCAGCCTTTTCATTGCCAATAATGCCCCTATGCCCCGACACCCACTCCAGGCGAACCCGGTTGTGTTTGGCTAGGTTGTTGAGGGTTTGCATGCAGCACCATACCACTCGGGACGAGATGGTTGGAGCCGTTAGTGCTTTTATCGATGCTTGACTGTCAGAAAGGATGCGGACGTGGGCATTTTTATGCCCCCTCCTAAGACTCTCCGCAGCTGCTGCCTCGATTGCCACAATTTCTGCCTGGAATACAGAGGTGTGTTGCCCAAGTGGAAACGAAGTGTTCCACCTGGGTTTGGCCCCATGTATTCCTGCGCCAGTTCCTGCTTCCATTTTTGACCCATCTGTGAACCAGATGATGTCATTGGAGCAGCAATTGTTCTCCCATAGCCCCTCTCTTGTAATGATTGACGTGTAGAGATGGGGTTGGGAGAGAGTTTTGGGCATGATATCGGCCACCATGTCGAGTAGTGGTTCTTGTATCAGTTCCAATATATTGGTATGACCTCGGTGAGGGGTTGTCCGCCAAGAGCCATTCCATTTCAGCCTCAGGGAGGCCATCATGGCCTCACCTTGTATGAAGATATCCACTGGGGGTAGACCCAGTAGAACCTCCATGGTTAGAAAGGCCAGTCGCTGGATGCTGGTGAGAGTTCGTCGTGCTCCCACCTGACCCGCCTTGTGCCACCACACAACGCAGCAGTACGTTATTATGGGTCTAACAATGGCGGTGTAAATCCACTGGACCATCCGCGGTTGAAGCCCCCATACTTTCCCACATGTACGCTTAGCGCACATGAGGGCTCCTTTGCATCTGTTTGCAATGTATCCTAGGTGTTTATTCCAGGTGAGTTTTGTATCCAGGTATACACCCAGATATTTGACCTCACGTTGAAAGGGCACCCTTGAATTAAAGAGAAGAGGTTCTGAAAGGCCCCTCAAATTTCTTTTTCTGGTAAAGGTTACCACTACTGGATATGCTGTGCCAATAAGTAACTCTAATAAACTCACAACATACTTTTCAACAAATTTAGGAATCGTTAGACCTTCAGAAGTAATTGACAAGCGTAGATCTACTGCCACCCAGAATTTATTGTGTAATTAACCTTTTTACAATTTTACCTGCATAGAAAAATTTACTAGGTAGGATGTAACTTTTGATTTCCTCTAAAATTTCCTAAAATGCATGGGAACATTCAAAACAAAAGAGTAAATTTCTGCTGAAGACGTTTTTACGCCGAGTATTTTTATGTAGAAATACTGGTGCGAGTTTCATTGAAATTGATTCAAACACGTGGGAGCAGCATTAGTTTTGCGAACGGCAAATTTAGGAATTTTTTTATTTTTTCGAAGCTCCACGAGCTCATTCTGTCGAACAGTGTCGGCTCACTTTCGATGTAGAAGCTCCAGATCGGCGACGGGCTTACCGAGCACTCCGCCTTCCGTCGAGAATGATGTAAAACTAAACCAGTCGTTTAGTTCATCTTGCTCTTCAACTTATGAGCAAATTTAAATTTTTAGCATAAATATTATTACGCTATGACCTAACAACTGGAAAAGTTATAATTTTTTGTTACGCGAAACGGGAACGAAAGTATAGCAAGATTCATAGCGTAGCGTATACATAGCGAGATACCGATAACCAATTCGGTAACTATGCAAAATGTGTCTAAATCCTGATCACCCTACGTTGTTGAAAAGTGGTGGCTATATATTCTTTCTAAAATTTCACTTTGGAGCCTCTCTGGGATAACAAGAGACCAATGAAATGACCGCCTCCGTCCTGATCAGCTGAGTGAGTTAAAATCTCTCCTGTCCATCCTAGGACATTGAAATTTGTCAGGAATCTTCTCCGGGACAACAAGAGACAAATGATATATTTGGCTCCATCCTGATCAGCTGAGAGAGCTAAAAACTCTCCTGTCCACATTGGGATGTTGAAAATTGGTAGGGAGCCACTTCGGGACAACCAGAGACGAATTAAATTACCATCTCCATCCATTTCAGCTGAGTGAGCAACAACTATCCTTTTCATCCCAGAAATCCTTTGAAAATTGGTAGAGGGCCTCTTTGGGACAAGAACATTCTTATAATGACCGGCTCCATCCAACAACAAGAGAAGAATGAAATGACTGGCTCTATCCTGATTAGGCGAGTGAGCTAAAATCTCTCCTGTCGAGAGCTCTTGGACGTTGAAAATTGGTTGGGAGCCTCTTTGGGACAACAAGAGACGAATGAAATGACCGGCACCATCCTTGATAAGCTGAGTGAGCTGAAAACTCTTCTGTTCTTCGCAGGACATTGAAAATAATCAGTACCTAGTGATCCTCTTTGAGACAACCCGCTCCATCCTGATCAGCTGAGTGGCATAAAAACTATCTTGTTCATCCTAGGTAGTTGAAACTCTGAGATTCTTCGGGACATTGAGACGAATGATATGACGGGCTCCATCCAGAACAGCTGAGCTAACTTCTCTCCTGTTCATCCCAGCCCATTGCTAGGTTGACTGGGGAGTCGCTATGTAGGAAGGTGCTATACACAGGGGCGTATTTACCCCCTCCGCCCCTCCAGAAAAACCTTCTGTGTCCGTCAATTTTCATTTTTTTATTTCT
Source organism: Adelphocoris suturalis (assembly GCA_030762985.1). NCBI lineage: Eukaryota > Metazoa > Arthropoda > Insecta > Hemiptera > Miridae > Adelphocoris > Adelphocoris suturalis. The sequence goes on from CM061040.1 coordinate 125,438,155, forward strand.
CTTTCATTTTTTTCGAAATGATTTTCACTGAAGAGAAAAAACGCAGTGTGTTTTGTTTACATTACTCGCTAATCAGCCGTTAAGGTGAGTCACTCCTTGCGTTATCTCCTCTCATTTCAGGATCGCGACGTGAGTTACCTTCTGCAGAATGGGGGGGACCCGGTGGTGTTTCCGATCCCGAAATAACGGATACCAATACGAATACCGAGCCGATCAAAAACGGGTAATACTGATGCAAGTACTCTACTATGTACGAGTGCTTCAAACCAGTTTAAGGCTCCTAGACCCAGACAAAACCGCCATTGCTAATAATCTTATATATCCTCCTAAAAAAGCTGTCAATGAGATTACATCAAATGTAGCCACTTCAATTAAATTCACGCCTCTTATCCGGCATAATGAGGACACTGATGACGAAGAAGAAACAATGAGTAATGATGATATCACCAATCAACCTGAAAAACCAACAAAACTTGGTCTATCCATAACGTTCACGTATAAGGGTAGGTACCTAACGAATCCGTCATTAATGTAATTACCTACCTTCATTCGGAGCGCAGATGACAAAGTTATTATAAAGACACTCGGAAAAACTAGTAGGTATAAAATCGCTCCTCATCACAACTGTTGTATCGCACCAATATATTTGCTCTTAGTACAAAGAGAACGGAATTTGATTTCCATATGTACCTACCTACCAATGGAACAACGACCTCACAGAGTAGTTGTGCGTGGATTGCCTTCGAAAATCATCATCATGTCTCATATCTTGCCTCATATCTTGAAATTGAGTTCAAAGTCAAACTGAAGCAGGTTGTTAATTCAATGCATGCTACCAAAGAACTCAAAGGTGAAATGATGCCCATATACTTCTGGGCAGCCAAACACGTAGCTCATATTGCATGTAGGGCAGAGGAGTACACTCCTCGTGCTGGTCCAATCCATTGCAAAAACTGCCAGCAGTGGAATCACTCCCGTGGACAATGCTCTCGACCGCCGAGATGTGGAATATGTGCAAGAGAGCGCGATACACGGACATGTACCTCCCAAGGTACAAGAAAGAGTGTTAACTGCAATGAGGACCATGCATCATCGTGGAAGGGTTGTATGGTACATCAGAAATTGGCTGGCGTGTCCAAACGAACAAAAACTGAATGCCATGTAAATACCCTTAGTAAAAACGTGTTACCTGACTCTAACTGATTTCAGTAGCGTTAACTTTTTGCTCCTACAGAATGAATCTCATCCAAGCAAATCTCAAAGTACTCCACTACAAGAAAATCAACGAAGTAAACATCCAATGCAATATCGAGATGCGCTTAGGTCTGGAAATCAATCCGAAAACAATTCGTCTCAAACAAATATGGGAACAGTCATCCAGGATATCATCGTGACTGTAGTGCAGCAAGTTGTTACATTGCAGAAAGTAGAAATACTTCGTGCGTTCAAATCTATAAACTTCGCACAATTCGTGCAGCCATGAATACACCAATTAGCAAATTACGTGTCATGACTTGGAATACCTGCTGTATCGGAGGAAAATACCAGGAACTACTCCATTACACAAGTGCTAAAAACTTGGATATTTTGATGTTGACAGAAATTAAACTCCCATCTTGGAAGTCGTGAACCCTACCTGGATATATTTCATACGCTGCTTGCAACCCTGATGATAGTGGCCGCGCAGGTTCATTACTTCTTGTTCCCTCAACCCTTAGCCAATCTGAGTTGCTACCGATAAGGGAGAAAGGTCACAGGTGCGGGCAGGTTCATTATGTTTTGCTGATGATGTCATCCTGCTCGCCAAACTCGTGAAGGCTTGCAGATTTCCCTCAATATCTTTGCTGAGCAGCTAGCCAGATGTGGACTTGTTGTAAACCCAGATAAGTGTGGGTCAGTCTCCTTGGTTGCATCGGGTCGCCAGCATCAGGTGAAGATGGCGGATGAGGAGTGTTATGTCATAGGACAGTCACCCATTCCCACCCGATCCATGCTGGAGGTTTGGCAGTACCTTGGAGAGGACTTCATGGGTGTGGCCACTATTGCTGCAAACCGTGTGGACCTTGGTGGACCTATAGCTCATGTCACCTAGGCTCCATAGAGGACACAGCAGAAGTTGTGCCTCCTTCGCACATACTTACTGCTAAGGCTAAAATTTGAGTTAGTCTTTGATAGGCTTACTGAGGGAAGGCTGCTTTAGTTAGATCGTGAAGTTTGCTCTGCTGTGCGCTCTTGGCTGGGCTTCCCACCTCGTGTCCCAAGTGCCTATATTCATGCACCAGTCAAGGCCGGTGGGCTCGGTATTGTCTCTCTCTCTCTCTCTCAACCAGCATGCCATCTTTACGCCACCAGCGCCTACTCACCCTTAGGGGCTGGAGCTGGGAGGTCGCCCACACTGCTGCTGTCCTGTACTTTGTTAGGCAGCAGTTGTTGTGATGTGATCGAGAGACACCAACTGCTCCAAAACCCAGCTCATCTGCTGAGTTCACTGCTGCACTGCATGATGGTAAAGAACTCTGACAGTGCTCTGAATCCCCCATTTCTTCCCAGCGGATGGAATGGGCTTCAGAGGGCATTGGGGCCCGCGACTATCACCATTTTCACACTGTCCGGGTGGCTACATTAGTCACCTCGATGAGGTGTCCAAGGAGTAGTCGCCGGACGGTGGACACCACTCCATTACAATGGCTCCATTACAATGGCATTGCTTGCACCTCCTTTGCTGGCAAGACACTCTTACGTGTACTGGGTCACTAGTAATATCCTTTGTCTCTCTATTCTTCAATTTGTTTGGTACTGAACGACAGATAGAGTCTTTTTAGGCTTGGAGCCGAGATTGAAGAGACAGTTCTGAACTACTGCTCTTCGGAATTCACAGTAGGTTATCGCCTTATTTTCTCTTGTTGTTAACTTATAGAGCAGCCACGCATTCTGACAGGCAGCATCCAGTCCAAAAGCAAACATTGGGTACCACCACTTCCGCCCCTTCACGCTCACTCGCAATGATCCAACGTTTTGGTCAAAACGCGTTGTATGCTATTGCAGCTAGTTAAGAATTTCACTATGGTGAGATACATATGGAACTCCTCAAAACAGGTAGGTACATATGAAATGAAACGTAGGCATGCCAACAAAATGAGAATAACGGGCTGAACATTGAAAACAACCCAAAACACATAACACAAATGAGAATTGCCAATGCCGAGCTCCTGCAACAGATGAACGTCTAAGTTGCTACAGTGCCCAACGTCACCTGCGGGTGACACTCCATTTTTACAGCTCATTTTTCCTTCCAACCCAGGTACATTCACGAATATTTTAACAGATCTCGTTCACATAACTATCTAACTACACAAAAATGTGAAAGCAGTTTGAATACAAATTGTTTTTGGGCATAGTGAACGAAAAACGAGAGCTAACTCAGCAGGCGCCAGAAAATGGTGATAAAACAAACTTTAGTCCTGACAAACTTGATCCATAGGTTTCAAAACGAACTTCTTCTTGGTTTTCTGTGTTCATGGATACTTGAAGGAGGTGAAAATATTCTAATCAAGCAGCCAAACCATTACCAGCAGTATTTAAACGTCATCAAAAAAGCGTCACCTGTAGGTGACATTGGGCGCTGGGGAGTTAAAACAAACGACATTGAAACAATAGTCAAGGGCAAAGCGAGCCAAACGCGCTCTACCGAGAAGGGGGGGAAAAAGATGTTTCACCCCCGGGACACCTCAAGCGCACTCGATCAAAACGAACAGCCAATCAGACGCAGCATCCGGCTCCCCGAGGAGTATAAATATAGCAGCTCCAGCCCCAGTAATTCATACCGATCTCTACCTCTGATCTTGAAACTACCTTCTGACTCTTGACGAATCTCTGCCTTCCAGCCTACTGCGATTGAAACTCCATTGGGATTGATTGAGGACGAGGCTCTCAAGCCAGTTGAAAACGAGATTCACGACACGACATTACTCCGCCTTCCAGACTACCAGAACTCAGAGTAGATCGAGCTCTACACTTAGTATTGCTCTCACTCTAATCTCGTATAAAGCCGAGACGCTAAACAGCATTCCTATACGGACGACGCTGTTTTGTTCCAGAAAGTCTTGCCACCCGGGTTCGTAGATTTATTTGCGAACCACCCGCTGGGACAAGCCGGACGATCTCAAAAAAGCCCGCAGCGGCCGATCGTCCGAATTCGGTGAACCTACTGTATCGAATGAGCACTCGTTCGATAAGTAGTTGACCCCAGGAGGACCCTTCAAATTTATTTGAAAACGAGTCCCCGAATTTAGTTCTTTTCAGAACTAAATAAACTCTTCCAAATGGAGCGAACACCTAGTTTTTGCCTTTTGGAGAGAATATACAAAGACAGCATGGCAGAAACTCCGGTTTCGCTGCCTGCTGATCCTTCTAAACACAGCGACAGACAGGCTGGCGCCGACGGGCAAGGCCACCCTGTTCCCGCAAAGAGAACGGGCATAGTTCCGGCCTTTCCCGTGTGCGGCGCCGCCTACGCTAACGGGCAGGATCAGGCTTTCTTCGCCGACCAAAAGCTGCGTGATTCACACGCCGAGCCTGCAACAGAATCTATCCCAACTAACCTTCTTGAAATACATTAGGATCAAGCATATTCTGCGGCGCAATCGTACACATCTCCAGCAGATGTAAGCTACACGGCCCAGCAAGATCAAACCCCTTCAAAAGGGTCCCTTGTGAGTTTAGTTCATGAGAGGAGAAACGCCCGTCCTTGGCGACCGGGTACACACAAGATAGCGGTCTTTTTCAACACTCGCCAGACCAATTCAGTCACAAACCAAAAAGTACTTTTCAGTACCTTCAGACCCGCGTTATGTACGGACAGGAGAACATTCACCTAAAGCCCGGGAATTTCCATTCTCAAATCGGAGAAACTCCAAAATATCAGCGTCTCACAGACCTATTCGGAAAGACATTACCCCGTGGCTCACACACACACCATATCCTTCCGAACACAAGGATATACGAGACAACAGCGGTACTTTTTCGTACCTTTCACAAGACCCCTTTCAAGGGTCAAGCCCGTACAATCAAATGCCCAACGTGGCTAGAGATATTCCACTGGGAATACCAACTCCCAGTCAGACATACATAAATCCACTACATAGGTACCTTCTAAATTTTATCCAAGATTTGGACGTTTTTCAAACATACAGACGCACACACAGATTTGTTGAGAAGCAGTTTTTGTGCATTGGTTTCCTAGAATAATAGCAATGACCATAAACTCGAACATGTAAATATTTGAGTGTATTAAATCGCACTGAACATGTGATCAAAGTTCATAAAAGCATGTTTTTAGAAAACCAATAAAAACTGAAAAATAAAATTAAACTTCAATGTTGCTTGGTTTGTTTAGTAAATTACTTTTTATACAAAAGCTGTCTCATAGAAATTTGATAATTTATTTTTGTGCACGCTTTAAGCTCAAATTTCAGTAAACTGGAATTGACAAAAATTTTCAAATTTTGTCAATTGTTGGTTGTAACCAGTGAGTATAGAAATAACTAGAGCGGCCTAAGGCGAAGACCAAGTGTGTTGACCTTCCCCCACTCCCTGGTGCCTCTCCTGATGCTTGGCGCCTCGCTCGGCACTCTTTCAGCAGTTTGTTGCATGTTTTGTTCTCTTCTTCCATGTTTTGTTGTTGAGGTACGGTTGCTTTGATTTTTAGTGCGATGTGATTGTGTTTGAAGTGGTGTGTGAATGGATAGATGTACGTTGGTGAGTAGCAAATTACTTTTACAAAGAGAAAATGCCAAGTGAGCGTGTCACGTATGGATGCCAAAACAGTGAGAGAACCAAGGGCGATGGCGAGGTAACGAAGATTTCCTCCCACCGTTTCCCTAAAGACCCTTAACTCAGAGAAAAATGGGTCCGATCAATCAGGAGAAAAAAATGGAACCCCACCAATCACAGTCGTGTTTGTGGTGACCATTTTAAAGAATCCGATTGTGATAATTCATCTCCTTTTCGAAGATGTCTAAAAAAAGATGAAATTCCGTCGATATTTTCTGCTTTTCCACCTCATTTACAGCCATCTACTTCCACTTTAAAGATACCACGGAGGGTTTTGAAGCGGGATTCCTCACCATTTTCACCTCCAGTTCCAGAAAAAATACCAACCGCATATTTTTATCTCAATCCGTACTCAAGATATGATTTTTTAAAGGTTTTTTTTTTTTTTTTTTTTTCAGGAATACCGTGTTTTTTAATTTTAAACTCAAATTTCTCCACTTTGCCTCATTTAATTTTAACTTTAGACCTCATTTTCGGAATCAGTGTTGAATTTTCTATAAGAATATTGTACTTGAGTTCCAAAAAGTACCATCCGAAGACCTTCACATCAGCTCAAATATTGACGATTTTGAAAAAATAAAATTTCTGAAAATCGTTAAAACTTTACTATTCTTCAAAAAAAAAAAAAAAAAAAATCTTGAAAACTGGCAAATCTCATGAAAACTGTATCATCTAGTACTCTTTCCAATGGTATAATCAATTTTACTTTTACTTTGTTAATTAGGGGAGAAAATTGTTAAATAATAATGTTAAAAAATGTGGGTTTTTCGATGAAATTGTTGGTTTTCTCGAAAGGTTCATGGTTCATGGAGGCTCAACTTTCGAGAAAACCAACAATTTCATTTAAAAACCCACATTTTTTATCATTAAAACATAACTTTCTCCCCTCAATAACAAAGTAAAAGTAAAATTGATTATACCCTTGGAAAGAGTGTTAGATGATACAGTTTTCATGAGATTTGCCAGTTTTCAAGATTTTTTTTGGAAGAGTAGTAAAGTTTTAACGATTTTCAGAAATTTTATTTTTTCAAAATCGTCAATGTTTGAGCTGATGTGAAGGTCTTCGGATGGTACTTTTTAGAACTCAAGTACATTATTCTTATAGAAAATTCAATGCTGATTCCGAAAATGAGGTCAAAAGTTAAAATTGAATGAGGCAAAGTGGAGGAATTTGAGTTTAAAAGGAAAAAACACGGTTTTCTTGAAATAAAACTAAATCATTATCTCGAGTTCGGAGTGAGATAAAAATATGCGGTTGCCGGCATTTTACTACATATTTTATGCAAACTAAGACAACAAAGTTTTCGTCACTTATCCCCTGCCACCCTACATTCCGAGGGAGCTCATAGACCTATTTGGAATGATACTAAATCATCTGTACATGATTAAAAGGAGATGCGCTATGAGGATGCAAGTAGGGAATTTGGCCGTGAGCAGTGGAAGGCTCTTGACAGGGCGGGGAAAGGCACCTGAGGGTTGGGGGGGCAGCGCATACGCCCGCTCACCTTCCAGCACTGGGGAAGGCCGCTCTAGTTATTTCTATACTCACTGGTTGTAACGAAATTATGCTGCAAAACCAACTTTCTTTAGAATCTTTCTTGTAACTTCTCTTCAATCAATAACCTAGGTTCCTATTGTGTGGTTTGAAGGAAACTTGGAGTAGGTACCTTGTCAACATTCTCCCAGATTGTGGAAGAGTTTAGTCAAAATGAGGAAGGTGATCAAGACGCAAATGATCCGATTACGCAGGATCAAAGACCTCGCGAAACTAGGACCCCTGAACGTTTCCTTGACGAAAACACGCCTAGGCCATGCAGATCAAACAAGCTGGACAATCACGATGATACAAAAATTTCCCAGATGTAGAGTACCTAAAATGCCATAATTTACGAGGATTCGGATTTTTATTTTCGGCCCGTGGAGACTATTGATATTAGGGCATCGAAAACTACGTAGGTTCCTAGTACCTACGTAGGTACTAGGTTGTTCTACTTATCTTGTGAGAATTATATGAAACCCAAATCCCACTAGAGTATAATTTTTAGTAATGCTTGATGATATTTACGTTTGCACAAGCGCTGAGCGAAGTAGATACCTACTAGGGATGGGCATCAATGTGTCAAAAATATTGATATTTATGTTCAAAATATCGATATTTTTATATCGAAATTTTCGCTTTTAGATTTATCGAATACCGATATTTCTTTCCCGATATATCGTTTTATATTTTTTTAATTCGATACGGTACTTTTGTATCAATCAAGTTAAAGAATTATTGCATGTTATTATACTGCCATTCGCCAGGGGCATACCGAGGAGATCCCAAAAACTATATAAATGTTGAGTTGGTATAAAAAAAACCAGGTAACTAGCGGTACTTACCTATCATAAATTCGAGATTAACTTAGTTGGGGTACCTTCATCATTCAGATAATTTTTTAATGATTATAATAATTCGTGAATTTTTACGTCAAAAATAATTAAATAAATGAAATTGCAGTCGTACAGCTTGATCGTACGAGCGAATTTTCTAAAATTATTGTATTATATATTTATAGTCAATATTGTGTTGAAATTTGAGCACTTTGAGTACGAAGAAATTATTACCAATGAATTATGAGGCCAAAAAACGTGTTCTCAATAATACTCTGATTTTCAAACCTAGATTTTCTATTTCGGGCTTTTTCGGGGGTCTTTAAAATTTTTCAGCATATATTAATGAATTTCGCGAGCTTCGCAGAGTCAATTGTCTATCCACTGTTTAAAAAGGGCAATTTGAATGCAGTTGGTGACTACCGTGGGCTTTCATTCATCAATTGCTGTGCAAAGCTTTATTGTGCACTGCTTCTTGTGAGGTTGGAAGGCCACTTCGATTCAGCAAGCACATTGAATGAGTGTCAGTGTGGGTTTCGTAAAGGCTACACTACCATCGATGCCATTTTCACACTGACTAATCTAGTCCATCTTCGGCTGGACTCGGGCTCTAACAGAAAGCTATATGCCTTTTTTGTGGACTTCAGGGCTGCTTTTGATGGGGTCCGCCACAACTTACTATTCCAGAAGCTTAATTCAGCACAGGTTGGCCAGCGCTTCCTTAGCGGCTTTGCGGTCAATGTATGATAGTGGCAAAGGAGCAGTGTGGGGAAGGGATGGGCTCTCCCAGCCATTTCCAATCGAATGTGGGGTGAGGCAGGGTTGCTTACTGAGCCCTCAACTTTTCGCCTTATATATAAACGACCTCGTGGGTGCATCATGTATGCAGATGATATTGTGATTCTGGCTGAATCTCGGTATGACCTTCGAAGGAATATTTATGGCCTGCAGGAGTACACTGACCAATGGGGGTTAACTGTAAATCTCAACAAGTCGAAAATCATGGTCTTTCGTCGAGGAGGCAGGCTTCTATTAGGGGAAAAATTCATGTTCAGTGGTGTCCCTGTTGAAACTGTGAACTCATACAGGTATCTTGGAGTCACCCTTACAACAAGACTCTCATTCAGCAGGCACTTCACGGAGAGAGCTGTAGCTGCCAAGTTAGCTATTAATAGTGTATATAGGACTCTTTTTTGCCGACCATCCATCCCTCCCTCAACTAAGTACAAGATTTTTAATGCGGTTGCAAGGGCGATATTGTATTATGGTGCCCAGGTGACGCGCTATGTGATGTCAAACACTCTTGAGCAAGTGCTGAGATACTTTGTTAAGTTGGTCTTTGGTCTACCACGGAATGCTCTAAACTATCTAATATACTTGGAATCTGGTGCGCATCCTATTTTCGTGCATACCTTGTCTTTAGCCTGCCAATATATTATTAAGGTCTTGAAGATGCCGCTGGGCAGGTACCCTGGAATGGTTGCGCGCGAAGTTGTCAGGTCTAGGGTGTCTTGGTTTCGAGTGCTCTCTGGATTGACTCAGCGGCATGGATGTGAATTCCATGGGGACGTGGAAAGACTGAATGAATGGCTGGGCAGGTACCCTGGAATGGTTGCGCGCGAAGTTGTCAGGTCTAGGGTGTCTTGGTTTCGAGTGCTCTCTGGATTGACTCAGCGGCATGGATGTGAATTCCATGGGGACGTGGAAAGACTGAATGAATGGCCGGGGCAGCTGGACTTGCTGGTGGAGGCGGTTAGCCGCAGTTGGACGAAGGATATGACGGCACGCGCCGGGTTATCAAGGAATCTGCTGCACCCTCTGCTGAGCCAGGGATCCAACCTACGAGCTTGCTGTCGAGGGAGGATCATCCTTTATGGGTTCGCCAATGGATCTTGAGGCTGAGGGGTGGATTGCTTGCACTGAATGATGGGCTTTATTCACGGTCAGATGCCCCGAGAAGGCTGTGTTCAATGTGCAACTTGAATGAGAACGAGCATATTCTCCACTTCTTTGGGACCTGCCCTGTGCTTCGGGAATTTAGAATACGCTTCCTGGGAGAAAGTTTGTTGAACATGGGGCGAATGGTACACTTGTTGGATAGCAGGGAACAGTGGTTAGCGGTTGCACAATATGCATTTCACTCGTGGAGATACCGTAGATACCTGGTGGCGGAATTCAATTGGTGAAACTTCAGAACGAAAGTTGATTACTACAAGAACAAAAACAACAAGCTGAACGACAAGAAAGACTGAAGTTACAATAAATTAATTCACCTAACAATATAATAGGCATGTAATGTAATAGGATGGGCGGCTCGGGTCATCCCAGCAGACGGGCATCAAGCCCATTGCTGTACCATGTTTCTTTGATTTATTACCTATGTGCCAAATTTCTGTGTTTTTCTTTTGTTAAATAAACATGTTTTCTTCTTCTTCTTCTTCTATTAATGAATTTTGTAGTGGATTTATGTAAGTTTTACTGGGAGTTGGTATTCCCAGTGGAACGTCACGAGCCACGTTGCACATGTGTCTGTACGGGCTTGACCCTTGAAAAGAGTCTTGTGGTAGGTACCGTAGTTATCTCGCATATCCTTGTGTTTTGTAGGATATGGAGTGTGTGAGCCGTGGAGTAATGTCTCTCTAGATAGGTCTTCGCGACGCTGATCTTTGTGAGTTTCTCTGACTCGGGAATATAAATTCTCGGGCTTTGGTTGAGTGTTCTCATGACCATACGAAACCGGAGTTTGAAAGTACTGAAAAGTACCTTTTGTTTCGTGTTCGAGTTGGTCTCGAGAGTCTTGAAAAGACTCTTATTTTGTGTGTACCCAGTCGACAAAGATGGGCGTATTTCCGATCGTGAATTTAATTCACAAGGGACCCTTTCGGAAGGGGTTTGATATTGGTTGGCCATGTAGCTTAAATCCGCTGGGGATGTGTACGATTGTGCCATGAAATATGCTCGATCCTTCTGTGTTTCAAGAAGTCGAGTTGAGCTCGTGTTTGCCGCGAGACCAGCGTGTGAGATACACGGCTGAGAGTCTGTGAAGGAGGCTGGGTCTTGGCCGTTAGTGTAGGCGGCGCCGAGTGCGGAAAATGCCGGAACTACGTCCGTTCTTTTCGCAGGAAGGGAGTGTTCTCCCCCGCTGCCGCCTTCCTGTCTGTCGCTGTGCTGGTAAGCATCAGCCTGCCGCAAAACCGGAGTTTCTGCCGTACTGGCTTCGTTTATACCTTCCAAAATGCAAAAACTAGGTGTTCGCTCCATTTGGAAGGGTTTATTTAGTTCTGAAAAGAACTAGATTCGGGGACTCGCTTTCGAATGAATTCGAAGGGTTCTCCTGGGGTCGACTACTTATCCAGTGAGTGAAGCTCGCTCGATATAGTAGGTCCACCAAAAAATTCGGATGATCGGCCGCTGCGGGCTTTCTTGAGATCGTCCGGCTTGTCCCAGCAGGCGGTTCGCAAATTAATCTACGAACCCGGGTGGCAAGACTTTCTGGAACTAAACAGCGTTGTCCGTATAGGAATGCTGTTTAGCATCTCGGCTTTATACGAGACTAGAGTGAGAGCAATACTAAGTGTAGAGCTCGATCTACTCTGAGATGTGGTAGTCTGGAAGGCGGAGTAATCTCGTGTCGTAAATCTCGCTGCCAACTGGCTTGAGAGCCTTGTCCTAGTCAATCCCAATGGAGTTTCAATCGCAGTAGGCTGGAAGGCAGAGGTTCTTCAAGAGTCGAAAGGTAGCTTCAAGATCGGAGGTAGAGATCGGTATGAAGGGCCGGAGCTGCTATATTTATACTCCTCGGGGAGCCGGATGCTGTGTCTGATTGGCTGTTCCGATTTGATCGAGTGCGCTCGAGGTGTTGCGGGGGTGAAACATCTTCTTCTCCCCCTTCTCGATAGAGCACGTCTGGCTTTCTTTGCCCTTGGCTATTGTTTCAATGTCATTTGTTTCAAGATAATTTTCGTGTGTCAGATGGTCGGCTTGCTTAGCCTTGCTCGTGCAGTGAGCGTTTAGCTTGCCGTATTTTACCTTCTGACGTGTTTATTGCCTTTGCGATTATGTAATTTGTATAATCTTTTCGGCGATTTATTTTGTTTCGTCTAGAGGTAGCCTGACGTCTTTTTTACCTTGTTTTATGATTGAACTCAATTTTGGTGGCCCTGAAAAGGGCCGGTGATACATGGTGAGTTCACCACAAATTTAAGTACCTACAATTTTTAGTATGATTTGGTGCATGAATTTCCAATGTTCGAGTTCATACCTAGTTGATACACCTTTTTTTGAAAATCATAAAATTATAAATGGTGGAAAATATAATTCTAATGTTCTTAGATGTTCTTAGCAATATTATTTTTAGTACATTTTTTTCTTTCAATTTGTGAGAAATTTATTGTGCTCATAAATTAGTGCCCAAAAAAAATCATCCTTTCTTTCTTTTTCTTTTTCCAAAAGCACGATTTTTTCCTACGGAAAAACTAATTTTTATTTCAATTTGAAGGAGAATTAACGTCTATGTACTTATACATAAATGAAAAAGTGCTTGCTTCAGGACTCGTTTCGAATGCCTCAAAACCATGAAACAAATTTTTGAGAAAATTTATTTTTGTAATTTTGTTTGTTACTTGCAACAGCTTTATTTTCTACGAAAGTTCGCTAAAAATTGGTTGCTTTTCTATATATCAATACCTACTATCCAAAATATCGATGTTTCCCTCACCGATATATCGGTGTAACGATAGTGCAAAATGAAATAGCGATAGTCAATATCGATATATTTGTCTTTGATCCCCATCCCTAGTACCTACCTACCAATTGATTTAGATTCGGGCACCATGAAACTGATAGAAGACCATTTATATAGGTCCCTATAGATAGCCTACAGTGCGCAATCCCTGAAAATGTCATCAAAATCGGATGAAAACTGCAAAGATTTCTAGACACACAACAAACAGACACGTTAGGTAGGTACGTGTAGGTAAGTTGTTCAAAATCTTCAAACGTAAAATGCGAGTGGATGTTTATGTTTTAATTTTGGGGAAATAAAATTTTCATCTCCCGAAATTAAAAACATTGGTTCCACCAAGTATACTACCTGTAGGTAGGCTATCTGCTATACTATCTACGCACCCCATGAATTTTTATAACACGAATGTCATCCAACGATCCAACCATCCAACTAAAAGTAGGCAGTTTTGTTTTGTTCCTTGATCAACTACAAAAAAAAATAGGAATCCGGACATTTTCGTTCGGTACAAGTAAACACAAGTAAATTGATAATTTCATAGGGATGAGTTTGATAGAATTTCCAACTAATTCTGTCGTTACTAGATTTTTTTCAGTTTCTATTATTTTTTGCAAATAACACAACTACTCGTGTTTTTGATTAGATCCGCCTGAACGATTTGAAATTAAGCGGAAGCATTGATTTGTCGCTGTTTCTAGCGAATTGATAGTGGTTATCAACGTAGATAAGAGGTATCACTTAGCTGATAACAGCTAGCGAAAGAGAAGGAGTGAGCGGGAGAAAAACTGTCGTGCGCCGGACGGCTCCCGAGATGGATCAATAATTTCAACGTTTTCTTGAGTCTTGATATTCTAGTCCTTTTAGTTTACAAAATATTACTTATCTAGTCATTCTGTTTGTGCCCGACAATAACAACAATGCAAAGGTCGATAACTCGTTGTTTTCTTGTACGTTCGTTGGATTATTGATCGCCATTTATTTGACATCTATCGTTCTGCTCACTACAGAAAGGTAGGAAACCCATAAAAATGTTGTCCTTCTAATTACTAGTTTTTCCTATGTAGGTTCTTGCTACCTGGTTACACGGTATTCAACGTTCAATGGGACATCAAGGCATGACTTGAGGAAGTAGGTACCAACTACCTGAAGTTCATAGTAACTACCTAAAGCCTCATTTCTGAGTACACATTTAAGTATGCATACATTTTTCTTGATCCTATAAATACATTAAAAGTCATGTTCTTAGAATCTGTAAAGATGTGTTGAAAGTACCTCTACGTGCTAGTGCTCTTTGGTAAGAAGCAAATCAAATCATTGGTATGCGAGTTATTTGGCTCTGCATGCACCCTTCCCACCTTCCTAGCGGAATCAAGTATACTAACTTGATGGATGTAAACAAGATGCTTATTGAAGGTGACAATGGTGCTCAACTCAGCTCTCCATAAATTGACTGTTGGATTCAAGAAGTGGAGAAGATAGGGAGAGCAAACCTCCTCCCTATAGTTCAGAGCGTGTGTTATTAAACGTCCAAATGCCGTATCTAGCCTAACCTATCAGGTTGGGTGTTGTCAAGTGTAAAAACCATCCAACAAAGAACGAACCCTTGTTGACGCTTTCTTCCGAACAAGTTTTATTGGTTGCATGCTGTCTTTGCCGGTTCCTCTAGATCTAACAGCAAAATTTTGTGCAGGTCGACTAAAATTTTCACATTCCCTCTTCTGCCTCTTTCCGGCTGTAGGATGAGACTGTGAACGCAGGGGCTCTTTAATTACATGGGGAGGGGAGGGGGGGGTCCCACTGCGCAGCGCTACTTGACTCTTTTGAACCCTTTTCAGGGATATTGGCAAGGTTACAACATGTACATAACATATACCCCATATGCCCCATTGAACTGATTCTTCAACCCAGATTTGTGTACCTTTTCAAAACAATTTTTTTTTTTCTGATATCAGTAGTATGGTGGTCCAGTTGTGTGTGTGAAGAGCACTGCTGTGTTTTCTTCTCTCTCCTCCCCTGATTGGGTTCAACTCACTATGTTGGAGTGCCTTACAGTGTTGTATTAGCAGCAGGGGCTGCTACTGATAGGAGCATAGGCTCCTGGCCAATTAAAAAAAGATGAATAAATAAAATAATAATAATGTTTCAAAATTTTAATAAGTTGGCTAGTAACAGAAAACGTGATTATGGGTGCTGCACTTGTTGAATCTACGTGCAAAACAGAGTGTAGGGAAGGTGGAATGTGGTCGAGAGGGGTGAAGGGGGGGAAGCTCACCCAACCTGACCAATCAGAAGCGAGTGGGAGCACCTGCTCGTGGTGCTCTTCCTCTGACTAAACTGCATTTCTGAGGTTTTCAGTTTGAATTGAGGCCATGTGAGATTGACAAATCAAAGAGCGCAAAGAAACCGAAGAATCGGAGTTGGAATTCTTATCGAATCGGAGTTGGATAAACAAAGCTGATTAGAGATTTTCGTCTCGTGGAGAAGTAGCGTTTTGTTCACGGCCCAGACGCCAGTCCTTGTCACAGCCACAGCTTAATTTGTCTTATTTCCTGTTCATGAGTTTTCAAAGTGTTAAAAGTTGAGGTACCTACGATGAACAACTATTCACGTTTGTCAGTGGAAGAAAAATGCTATATTCGTGAGATTGGCCACCCCTTGTCATCACTGCAGCAGGCAATGAAAACAAAAAATCGTGCAGATTCGTGCCGTACCTAAGTTCCGTGCCGAATATTATAAAAAGGTAGATTGGTTTTGTGGGATTGTGTTTCAGAATTTCTGTTTTCCATTAGAGAACATTTTTCGTGTCTATTGTTCTTATTTAGTACTATCGTTTGTGATTTGAAGATTGGAAAGTTACCAATATTTATCCTATTTGCATAGGGTTGAAATTTCTATTTGGCTGAGAATAGCGCCTCTTCCACCCCCCTCGAGATAGCCCCTGCTGATCTCTGTGCACCCCCTGCATTTCAGGGCAGAAGCCTCCACAGATTAGTTGTAACTGGTCCCTACAGCAATTTGGTAGATACTGATGACGGAGTTGGCTGAGATTGTAGTGTGTTGACTAGGGTCAAGTCCTAAAGCCCCGTATACAGCGAGCGTGCTAGCATCCTGGGAGCAACTGTGGTAGTTGCACGAGGGAAGGGGTACTGTTTACACCACCAGAACATGGGGTTCAATCCGTTGCAATCATGGCACCCGCGTTGACGAAGCTAGCTGTAACTAACTGTTGCTTTCATTCTAATTTTGGATGATTTACAAAATGGAGATGTACAAAACGTGGGAATCTTAATTTCTGAGTTCGAGAAATTATAACTTACTGCTGGATGAATTAAGGGTAGACAGTGTACTTTTCAGCCGTATGTCAAAAGAGGACTTTGATTTACTGTTGAACAAAATTGAAGCAAAACCGTCAACAAAGAAGACAAACTTTCACGAGAGTGTTCGAGGCGCCCCTCCCTGTGCTATATATGTTCCTCATGGAAAAGGAGCAGTTAGTACAGAAGCAAAGTGGGATTACAAAGTACACCCTTATGGACTGCAAGATACCTTCAATTTTTTTACTTACCCCATCTTACATTGGTAATTTATTCATCTGATATTCAACAAAATTCCTAGTTTTCAATGAGTTTCGCAAAAGAAGGAAAAAAACTGGTTTTTGGATAAGAAGCTTCCCCAGCTGGCAAGGGACAATCCGTAAAGAGCGTAAAAGATGGTATCTTAGTCAGGCAGAGTGCTAAGTTCCTACCTTTCCAAGTGTTACGGGTGTTGGCCAGAAGAGTAGCGATTTGCTGACACAGCGCAACCTGATTTTCTGGTCCCCGTACGTTCAGAAAAATATTAATTTACGAGCAATTCCTACCTAGCCAGTCAGGTCCAAGTTCTCACCGCGAACGTTTAGTCTCCCTGCTCCCACATGCCTCTCAAGTTTGTGGTGGAACCTCTGTACATACTCGTACTCAAATAAACAACGTTAAATAGTGGTAATATACGTGTGTGTTTACATCATAACAGCGTATACCCGAATCACCCACTATTTATTAACGTTACATAAGTTTTTCTGTGAAATTGGATTTTCTATTTTTCAGAGTTTTTCGATGGAGAAAAATGTTTCTATCAATAATTGCCCTCCCGCCTAGAGAGATGATGTCGGTTTAAAACATAAAGAATGACTTCTCTGGAATATCTTAGTACCCAATGAAATTGAAAAAAACATGACTAATGGATATATTATTGTAGTTGGTTAAGTACTTTTTTTGCTTTTTTGCACTGTTTCCGGCAATATTCGAGCGGAGAACAGTTGAAGTTAAATTTTGAACTATATTGCTTTCTCTTCTTGATGATTAAGTTTAAAAAGAGTAAATTTTGAAGAAAAAAAAAACATTACCTATTGATTAATTACAATGATTTTTAGACAAATATTATTCAACCAGTTCACCTTACTACTCTTTGATAGGTCCCGAATATGACCAATGAGTTCAGTAATGGAATAAAACAGGAATCCATTGAGGAATGCTGCATAAAACAAGAGCCGCCAGACAAAGGTTGGTAAAATTATATATATATTTTTTTAATTTGTTGAATGATTATTCATTAAGAATTTCAGGAATGTTTTATCTATTAATACTTAACAAATATCGATGCTATCATAGGCTGATAGAGTTGAATCCAGAAAGTAAAAATATAGTAACTACTACAGTAAAAACCGGATAATTCTATTGTATCCATAATTTATCGTTAATATTTTATTGCTAGATGCCTCAATATCCGCCATCCTTCCTGTGGTGAAAGCTGAAGTCAAGAGTGAAAAACATGAGCCTGAACTCGAGATCTGTATTAAACCAGAACCCGATATTCAAGGTAAGATCCTTACTACATGACTAGAAACTTATTCATACCATTTTAATAAATGCAGTTACCTACCTACATAAATTTTTATTTAATATGAACAGAGTCAATCATACTCCATCTTGAGTGAGTGCAACCACATGACTAAAAAGCGATACTACTGTCCAGCAAAGGGAATGCATTTTTCTCACCAGGGGAGATTTTGGCCAATTTTTTAAACTCATAAATTGACATATTACAACAAACTAAATTATTCAGAATAGTTATGTAGGTATGTGCTGGTGTGTTCCTGTTTAGACATTATGGTCAATAAGGCAGCCATCGAGTTTGACAGATTCCAGCTAGCAAAAACCGCATGAAGTTGGAGAACGGAGTGGCCTGTCTTCTACCAGAGCAAAGGACCATAAGGTCCTCCTCGCATACTAGGCAGGAACAGGATGGTAAACGCCGTAGGTAGGACACGGGATTCAGGTTGGCTGCAGCAGTCCTGTCTTAGGCCTCTCTGCACACTAGGCTGAACATCACTCAACCCCTTTCCTGAGAGAGAGAAGCGGGTGATTGAAAAGTAGACGAGTGGGTGAGGAAGTGGAACGTCGGAATTAAACGTTAGAAGATGGAGAACATACCGTCCTGTGTCTGGCTCATGTCGTAACCACTGCGTCCCTCTTAGTCTGCGCTTCTCCATACAATGACGCAGAAGCAAAAAATAAAACAAAATTTCCTCAATAAAATGCCTTATACTTTTTCTGAACGTTTCAACCTTAGCTATAGCACAGGATCACTAGTTTTCTCTCTTTATTCCTTCTTCCAACGTTTAATCCAAGGTTTTTTCCCCACTCAACCCAACTATAAATGGTGTCTCAAATCGACGTGGCCCCTCTTTATTTTTTCAATTTTAAAGTTATAAAAAAACTGAAAATGCTAAAATTTATCCTTTTACTTTGTGAGTACTATTCAATGGTAAAATTCGATTTTGATTAACACGCTCCGCATTCGGAATCTAGGTGAAATTCCATGGAAAAATTACCGATCACTCGAATTTTGAGTGAGCAAAAACGGGTGAAATTATGATCAAGTTTTGATGTATAGGTAGGTAGGTATATAGAGTTTTTGAATATCACCAATTGCAACATGAAAGATACGATTTTTGAGATATCTTGTCACCTAAATGTCTGTCTTAAATCACGGAATGATGTTTATTTATTGATATTTTCAATACCAACAAGCGAAAACGTGAGAATTTCGCATTTCCCACTCATTTCCTGTCACAAAAGGTAGAAAAATTTGTTTTTTTCCAAGTTGGTGCTGCGAATAACAATGAATGCATATCACTACAGGATCCAGCATGAAATAATACCCCAAAATCATGAATGTATCACATGGGCACTCGATTATCTACAGAAACTCGATACTTGTTTCACAATCCGCTCACTATTTGTGCGTAATTGCGCGTTTTTTACCACCCTAATGTTTATCTATGTCCCTAATGTATATGAGGACTTATCACACGTATATCATGAAAACCTTGTTCTTGACACAGTGTATGATAGTGTTTGGACAGAGATGATCTGGCTTCTGGCACCATGGCTTCTTCAAGGTGCAAGTGAATCCCAGCAGTCCGAAACACAGTACTTGAGCATACTGAAAACAATTCTCCCATCATTCATTCATTGTTCCGCTTTAACGACTTTTGGTCTGGAAGGCATCAGGTTTATCCATAGGTCCACTGTTGACGTTACACCACCTCCAACGAACCACCCACCACCACCAGCTACCTCAACCACCTAGTCAAACGTCCTTGTACTAGTGTATTTTCATACCGGCGGTGAGGTTATAAATATCTACTGGGCAAAAGCCCACTTTAATGAGTGGTATTTGTTTTTATCACAATACCTAATGTTAGAACCTCACCCTCAACATTTCAGATACCCTTAAACGGAAAATCTGAGACATAAACTAGAATTATCAGGTTCCTTGAAATTCCATTGTATACAGGTTTATATATATTTATCTACAATATCTCAATAAGCGAAAGTAATAATTTATTAATCGCTTTATAGATTCGTGTTCTGAAAAATACCTAGTCAATCCAAAATACCAATCTAGTCAACATGAAGGGGCACTTGAACAGGAAGATGACGTTTTTGAAGGTAGGTACAATATTCATTACTATCATTCATCATTACTACTAAAAACCGTAGGTATTGTAAAAATTAACATAATGTAATGGCTTCATAATTTTAGAAAATAAAACGTCTAAAAATCCTTATCATCAAAACCAGTTTCGGAACATACTAAAAGGATTTCAGGATTTGAGCACAGGAATTGTCTTAGAATAATCTGATACAGAATTTGAGAATCACAAAAGAAACCATGGTATCAGGGTACAACAATTTTTGTGCACAAATTATGAAAAATTTCACACCATACGCAATTTTCCTCGTTTCAGCTAGTTGTTTCATTGCACATTCTTGCCTGGCAGCCAACTGCGAGGCTGTCCACTATGTTATTACTTGCCGAACTTAGAAAAATGCTGGAAATCATTTACTTATCTTTGAGAACTACTCCGAGATTTTAATCGACTCACTTTTTGAATAGTAAAGTACTCTCCTGATTCATGGGTACTCCCCATTACATAATTTTACTAAAATATGAAATTATACATTTTTTGCTTTTTACAGCTGATGCGAGTGCCAAGTTGGAAATAACACTTCTAGTCAAGGAAGAACCTATAAAACGGGAATTCGATGAACCAAATTGTATTCAAGAGCACTTTCTCTGCCAAAATGGTAGATCACCACTGACATATTCGTGCGCTCATTGTCTTGCTACCATCGTTGGTAAACACAGGCTGAAAGCGCATGTCCAAAAGCACTTAACTACTAATCTTCTAGTCTGCCATATATGCAACTACCAAGCTCGCTGCAATGCTGTGTTACTTCGGCATATGCAAAAACATAGTAAAAACAAGAAACGACCGTACGTGTGTAGTCTTTGTGACTATAGGGCTGAGCTTAAGTGTCATTTGAATTCGCATTTACTGACGCATGGGCCAAAGACTGAATCTTGCCCTCATTGTGACTACAAGGCGTCCACGAAACACGCTCTCAGAATTCATATCAGGATCCATACTGGAGAAAAACCTTATAAATGTCCGGAATGTAACTACACAGCTAGGCAGCCATCACATATGAGATCACACAAGTTAACTCATTCGGGAGAGAGGCCTCAACAATGTCCTCATTGTGAGTTCAAATGTGCAACAAAGAGCCAAATGACGTGTCATATTCGAGGACATACTGGAGAGAAACCTTTTCAATGCCCGCATTGCGACTACAGAGCTGGTTACACCTCACATTTAAAACGGCACATAATGACTCATACAGGAGAACGCCCAAACAAATGTCCAATTTGTGATTATCGGTGTGCAGGGAACCTGAGTGCTCATTTACGAACACATGCTAAAGCGAAGAGATTTTTTTGCAATGAATGTGAATACAGTAGTGCGGAATTGTCGTCACTGAAATCTCATATGCTAAGCCACACAAAACTAAAACTGTTCTCATGTCCACATTGTGACTTTGCGTGCTCGCGAAAGTACTCGTTGACATCCCATATACGAGTACATACAGGTGAGAAACCTTATGCGTGTCCTTTTTGCGATCACCGAACGAGACAACAGACGCATCTTAAGGTTCACATTAGAGCCCATCTGGGAGAAAAACCGCATTCGTGCTCCTTATGCAATTTCCGATGCATAAGCCGTAGCTATTTGAAACAACACATGCGCCAGCACACCGGAGAGCGCCCTTACACGTGCCACTATTGTGGGTACTCCTCCGCTCATAGAATCAGCCTGCAGCAACACATCATGTTCAATCATTTCAATCAAAAGCCTTTCTCTTGTTCTCAATGTAACTACAAGACAACTGGCAAAGCACAATTGAAACGGCATGTCTTAACTCATTCTGGAGTCAAAACCCACAAATGCGATTTGTGCCCTTACAAAGGGCTAACAGCTGTAGATCTGAAAAGGCACCAAAACACACACGGTGGCCGCAAACCCAATGTCTGTCCCTTCTGCAATCACAAAACCTCGCTACAGCACACACTCCAAAATCACATCAAGCGAAAACATCTTGGATATCCTTATCCCAAACGAAAGTCTACCTCAATATCTAAAAAAGACGATACTGAATGAGCACCATGTGTACAACAACCAATACTCATTAAATGATAATACGTTTTTTGTTATTTTTTCCGACGAAGAAATGTTTTAATTGATGAAGCTCCTATTTCTTAATAAAATTTCAATTTTCTCTATAATTTTATTGTTAACTATCCTTAACATTCCTAATTGCAAATTGGAAGATTTAGTGTTGACAGCAAGGTTCCTAAATTTAAAACAAATTGCAACTCGTTAGAGAGGAAACACTACCTAACTTTTTACATGTACATCCTATTATTATGCCCTAGGTATTTCCCAACTAATTTTATCATAAAATAAATAAAAAACAGATCACGACTTCCCGGAACAATGGTAGTTTCTGAGTATGTGCGAACCTGTAATCCTTGAAGCAAACATGATTTTTTGGGATGATTTTTCAAATCTGAACCTTTGGACTTAGAAATAGATCTTAGTCTAAGCATCCGGGCGGATTACCTCCACGGAATTCCCTAATTTGGACAGAATCTGATAGAAATGTCGCGAATCCTTCAATCAGAATTTATGGCTGAGGGATACGTACTTGTTAGTTTTATATGTTAGAATGAAGACAGATGAAATTCTAAGGATACATACAGACACTAACAGCACTTTTCTACAATAATTTTCTTTCAAGGATTTTCCGTAGTTTTGGCAACAAATCAACTCCTTCCGCCTGGGCAAGACCCCACAAAAAGGAAACCACTCATCGTAGGAATGTAAGCATGATGTCAAAATAAACTGGATTAACCTTTTGCAGACGTATGGCATGTGTGACATGCACTTGTTGTCAGCTCGATTTAGACGTTCGGCATGTGAGACATGCCGCCGCTTTTATCCTCAATTACTTATTCCTTCGAACTTCTAAGTAATTTCTGGGCGGTATTTACCCATCTGATATACCTGGGCAACGAAATACTTCTATAATTCGGGCGGCAAACCTTTTTCCGCTCCCTCCATATGAATTGCCAAATGAGAAACTCGTGGAATGGATTTCCAGCTGGAAATATTACGGTTGTGATCATAATTTTTTTTCTTTTCCAACTGTTTTATTCAATCAGTCATTCAAATATTGCGAGAACCTATGTGTTTGTGAGGTTCTTGAAATATAATAAATAAGTCTTATTTTATCTAAATATTTATTTTCTCGAGTTTGTTACATTATTTGTTATACTCAATGGCAAAACGCAGGCCGAGCTTTCAAGTCTTCTGGAAGATGTCGACCTTGTTGAGGACAAATAGTTCTTATTTTTAATGGTCTTTAATTCATTTTTCATAGTTCATAATAATGGTTTGACAGATAAACACCCCAAAGTACTCTTATCAGACCAAATGGAATATACGGGTCCTGACCTTGGTGTACTCATCGCGTTCCAAATAATGTTCTACCCAAGCCATTGAGCTGAGGTAGTTGAAATTTTTGCAGCGTGCATTTAAGGTAAGTCGATTTGATCAAAATATGAAAGTGTTCAGAACCCATGAAAATGGTCCATTGAAAAACTATTAAAAGCGAGTGCCAAATCTTACCTAATTTTTAAGAGTAAAACAGTAATAATTTTAGAAGAGTTACGAAAAAATTAACTTGATCATAAGGTCCAGCTATTCAAATCAAGATATTTCAAGTCAAGATTACAAATCAGTCGGGAAAATTTCAAAAATGTGACTCAATTTGGAACACAAACAATATTTGTAAGTGTCCAAAAATTCCAATATCGATGTAAATACCATGACGTCCAGGCTAGCTCATCATCACAGAATAACCTTCGTCCTAGTTAGCAAATGGCGGCTGGCATGTGACACATTGTCGAGCTTACCATTCAAGAGAAATTCCAATTTTTGTGTTAAGTTGAAGAGAAGAAAGAGCTGAACTGGCTGAGAGTACAGAAATGTCGTCAACAAAAAGGACTAGGCTACCTCAGTCTAATGGTTGATAAGGAAGGTAATTTATAAATAGCATGAAGAGACAGGGTCCTAAACAGACCCCTGCTTTAGCTTTATTCCACACGGTATCGTTACTTTCAACAGTGCTAATCTGTCGAAGCCGTAGTGTTTGAGTTTTAGTAAAAGGAGGTCATGACAACAGCATGATACAACAACTTACGGAAATTCGCTCATAGGATCACGCTACACGACTGGAACTTTTTTTCAATTTTTGTGCAATAGCTAATATGTTGAGATCACTGATTAACTGACCAGCCCCTCCCGTTACTCATCAATACTGATTGAATGTAGGGGAATCCCCACTCCCCATTGTGATAGGTTGAGTTCAACTCATACATGGAGTTTCCCTCTACTAATGCAGGAAATTTATGTCAACTCTAACAAGGTGTATTGTGCCTGCATACGAACAAGAGAGGCATGCAATACGCCACAATCCTCCTTTCTACCCTAAAGGCATTGATAGTGCCTTTCTGTCTTTGATGAACACCTGAACACGTACTTTCTAAGAAGTGGTAGGTATTATAGGTACTTGAATACATGCAATTACAAGAATTGTAAAAACGTTTCATTATATACTATATACAATTTTTACAATAGTTTTTTCTAATAATGTAGACATTTACAATATCCATTTGATTCAAGAGGAACTGTAGGTATACATACTGCTCCAGTAGCAACCGCATTCGTCACCTCCCACACCTGAAATATGGAAAAGTGAGCAGTGAAGTAGAAATTAACTTGCAGAGCAATATTGCATAGAAAGACTACGGACTGGGCTGGGAGAGATCTAAACTCGTACCAGGTGGGTTTAGAAATATGGTGTCTTCCAACAGTACCTACCTTTTGACCTATGATCACCTGTACCATCTGACCTTTTTATGTTCAGTTTCGACCAGTTTTATGTTAGAAAATCAGCATTTCTGAATCATTTCTTCTGAAATTCACGCTCATTTACATAGATTTCTAGACATCAGTCCATATAACTAGGTAGCTGTACCTACTTATTTTTGTTTTTTGCTTAGTTTCAATTTCGTTTATTATACAAGGCAAGTGTCACAAGAAATTTTTAAAATTACGAAATGTACACTATTTGAGTGTAATACTATTACTAGTGTACTAGTGAAATTTATGTCCCTAAGGTCACAGATCCGTCCAGGGTGTTGCTGCCGTTCGATGATTAAAATTAGTTTGTCGGGTGACATTTACAAAATTTGCAATTAAGATAGACCTAACTATTCTTCAGATGAAGGAGAGATTATGACAACTTTTTTGTATACCTACATAAATTATCATTAATAAATGCACTAGGTAGGTACCTAAAACTGATGGTTGAAATATAAGGAATAGAAACAAAATAACGCTATATCAAATGAACGTAGAATTGAACCTATAACAAAAATGCATTCCTTGGTCTTTCAGGTAAGACTAAATTATTTTTGTAAATGGTCAGGTATCAGCCATAAACATTGCCTTGTGAACCAATCTATGTAAGGTCGTGGTTTAGCTAGCAATTTTTTGTTCTGAGTAGTATATCAATACCTTCTATCTACCTTTTGTACTCCAATTCGTTCTTGTAGGAGTGAGAAAGGAAGTCTAGTAGCAGTCGATATTATCCACATGCTTTTACTAATGATCGAACAAACTGTTCTTGTGAAAATTCCTGTTATTTTGCTCGTCAGGTGACAAATAGTCACCTTAGAACACTCTTCGAATTGAAAGAAAGAAAATGTAAATAACGGTACTCGCAAAAATAATGATTCCATGTAAACAGTCAAAATATCCTAAAAATCAAAATTGTTGACACTCAAACGTGAAATTTCCTTTCAAGCACTTCCCTGGTAATTTTACCCATCAAAGCTGTCGCTGAAAGTTTCGTCTAGGCGAGAATGGTTCAGAACGCAAACCATCTGTGGTCTAGAAGGCTTTTAGAGGGACAGAGGGAAATAAAATCATTTTTAGATCATTGACTGTTTTTGTGACACTGGCTCTCACTCCAAACTTCAAAAACCATAATGGATTTGGCAGCAAAATTTATGATAAGGTTAGTTCCCGAGCTTGCTCACCTTATATCATCAACTGTGGTGACCTTCCTTACAGTAAGGGAAGGGTCTGAAAAAACACTAATAACGGTCTACGTTAGTTACATACAAAATTAACTTACTCATCATTATATTTGAACGGCTTGGCTACTCTTCACGACTGACAGGTTTAAGACTTTTGGAGGTTGTGAGTTATTGACGATGGACCTAATAGTACTTTTCTCGAGAGTCGCATTTGACCAGAAACTGGGTCCAAACCGAAATACTTCACCTGAATCTCTTGACCAACATCGAAACCTAGAACTCGGGCATCGTTCACCTGTTGAATAAATTGAATTTTTAGACGAAAATGAGCATTTGAAACGGGTTCACATTTATTACATTCGTGATTGAATTCACTAGAGTCGCTGGGATGAAGGAATGGTCACTAGGAACATACATTTTCTAATTCTCCCAACATTCAACACTTCTGTTGGGTAAGTCTGGCTTCATCCAACATTTATCTGTTCGAATAAGATAAATGTGTGTAGTAGTTTGCAAAAAAATATAGAGGGTGGTTTTTTAACTTCATACAATTAGGCAAGAAAGGCTCAATGAATAGTATCCAGAGTGAATGAGAGGAAATAGGGAAATTAAAGAAGAGTTCTCTTCAACGTAATTGGTGTAAGTGAAATGATACGTCATCCAACAAAGATGTTACCAAGTCCAATGAGGGGATATAACAGCCCTAAAGTTTTATGCATATACAAATTATAAACTTTGCCTTTTTGCCACGGATTGGGATGGCAAGATTTCTGAAAATTCTTGACGGAAACACGACAAGTAAGGGACACTTTAGTTAATTTTGAAATTCCAATTTACATTTCATGAAAAACGCACCCCTTAGCTACATACGCACTCAAATTCAAAATTTCAATAATTTCTCAACGGCGATACATTTCTCAAGTCCCTAGGAGACACTTGAGTTGGATTTTCGGAATTCCTGAGTTGGATTTTCGAAATTTCGTATTTGAATTTTTATGCAAATCAAAATTGGCCTAATATAAATCATTTTAAGTATTTATTTTCTTTCAGTAGGTACCTACGTCTTATTTTGATAATGTACCGTTTAATAATCATTATAGACCAGTGATCTGCGTAGAAGGGCATCTAATACAGAATAAACCTTTGTGTGATAATTTCCAGTGTTTTTGTTCTACTTTTAAAGGAACTTTGAGTTACAATCGGCGTATAAGGATTAAATATCATCGGATCTTTCCCTTTAATAATGTACAGTACATATAGCCATACAACATTGACGAGAAATTACCTTGCGTTGATCGATTTGAGAAATGTGTAGCAAAGCTGGACGCATACCCTCGTACAGGGTTACTAACACTCCGATTTCTCGAATTTCAACAATTTTGGCGGTATAAACTCCCCCAAATTCCAGTTGAGGCTCTCGATTAGTCGTTATAAGGTTATTTATGATCTCTTTTGCTTCATCCATAGCAGCTTCGTTGGGAGCAAAGACACTGTATTTTCCAGATTCCTCTTGAAAGGTGACCTGTAAAAAGCTTATGATGTGACACACGTTCCACTGACATATTTATGTAATGCGGATGGTTCAAAGAAGGTAATGTATTCAATAATAATTATACTTTCTCAGTAACACGAATAACTGTTTTGACCCAAAGTTAGCATACGCTCAAGTTTTACTGATAGAGGTGAGATCAGTTTGGGGAAGGTGCCCATTGAAGATTAAGACTATCTTCAAAAATATTTAACTCACAATACAATAGTGATTTTACCCTTGAACAAAATGCTATGTGATGACGATAAAGCCAATATCAACAAAATATTGTCAATATTCAAATAGATATATTCTCTAAATGAGTAATGTCGGCACCTTCACGCTCAAACTCATGGACGGATTTGAACGGGATTTTTCGCAAAATGATCGGGATGGCACGGGGAAGGTTTGTGTAAGAGAAAATTTTTAAAAAACGTCCAACCAGATCATCTGACTTGTCTAAATTCTCTCCTATTCACCCTAAGAATTTGAAATTTGATAGGGTGCCTCTCTGGGACATCGAGAAACTAATAAAATGATGGGTACTTTCCTCAACAGCTGAGTGAGCTAAATTCACTCCTTTTCTCCCTAGGAACGTGCAATTTAGGGAGCCTCACAAAGACATTAAGAAACGAACGCAATGACGGGTTCCAACCAGATCAGCTGACTTAGCTAAATTCTCTCCTATTTATTTGAAGTTTGATGAAGAGCCTCATGGGACATCGGGAAACGTATAAAATTATGGGCTCTTTCCTACACGTACATGTGGATCCGTGCAACGCACGGGTAACCGGCTTCACAACCCGATTGTTTGATTTCTAGGGATCGTAGAGCAACATGACTGCGACTGTTCAACATTACACCGATTGTTTTGTTAATTATTGATAACCATGTGCAGCTCAACCAAAAATTAGTTGCTGTTGAATTTGACCGCGGTTTTGTGAAAAAGCTAAAAAAACGCTTAAAAAAAAACTGATATTGGCAGAAGAAAAAGACACGACGTTTTAGCAACTGTCTGCACGAAGAAACGAAGAGTTAAGCTGCTTGTACTTACGACGTCACCTACTGAGACGGATGATGCGCAACGACATCATTGCGTCCGTCAAAGCATAATTGGATGCCACTAATAAGGAACAGATACAAATTAAGAAGCAACTTAATTTTTGAATTGATGCATTATGAATCATAATTATAATCCCCTGTTTATTTACCCCTATTACAATTATCATCCTTCATACACCCTTTTTCATTTGCATTACCGTTTCTCCAGTTTATTTTATTAAATTAATAAAATGTCTTCTACAACCAGTGGTTTTACACTTCTTCCGCTAAGCATCACGCATCTATACACCGATAATTTTTCGCCCATCTCAGTACTATATAAAATGATTAATTAGCCCAAGCAATGATAATGCAATAACGAGTTACTTTAACCAATAACTACAAAAATAATAAATCAAAGTAGCGGAATTTAACAAAGTGAAGTTTGATTTAAGTAGGTAAATTTACCTGTACTCCATGATTAACTAAGAGTTTCTTCAAATGAATGCCTCCTGGCCCAATGAACTGGCCTCTCTTGTTTACTGGCACGTCGATCTGTTCAACTACAGGCATCGTAGACTTTTTGTCAATCCTATAAATCGAATGATGGATTAGTGCTGCATAATAACCACTAGGCATGGGCATAATAATGACTTTGACTTAATGCACATGACTAACCAATGAGCGTTACCCATGAGTCAGAACTGATCTTGGAGCAAGCTTGCTCCAAGATCTTGCGTATTTTTTTAATTTTACAAAATTACATGACATACAATCTACCAAATGGAAATTGTAACACCAAGCAACCCCTACATATAAATCTAAGATCTGACGAGGCCAATAAAGGCGGAAGCGCTTAGCTAATAAATTAATACGAGAAGCTGATCTCTCTTTCTCACCTTCATAACTAATTGGGAAACTGAAATGGTTTAGGTGAAATAGCGTTCATTAACTTAGTTTCTAAATTTACCTAAAGCACACTGATGACTTCAAATATCTTGAACGTTTTCCTCTACAAATCAGCTTGAAGGTTTACTGTAACAACTTTCTAGAGTACTATTATCAATCTAAAACCCTGCAAATTACACAAAGGTTTATTATTTCAGTATTAGATGGCCATACTTCGCAGATCACTGGTCTATAATTAATAAACCCCGTTCATACATATTTATCATCGAAACTCGAGGCTTAGCGCCTCCAAATGAGTTCACTGCATTACAGCACCAGGACCCCCACAATTTTACGCTCTATAGTAAAGTTAAGGAACAAAACGATCTATGACTATGTCATCTTCCCACCAAGTAGAAATACACTGTATATAGATTTGAAACTATATTTGTTTTTTTGCACATAAAATACTTAACTACAATTAATGTAGTTCACTAGTTGATAAGAAAAGAAATAGATAGGTACATAATGTGTCCGCATAGGTGTAGAGTCCTACTGAAGATAAATTAATAAAATTAAGTAATACACCTATAGTTTCCTTACACGAACTGATGATGTAGTACCGTAAATTGGCAAAACTGAGGCTGTTTTCAATATTTCAGCCCTTAATTACTAACAAATTCCAATCATGCGGTATGGCTATGGACTTCATTTTCAAAGAAACATGGTTTTTGGATTTTTATTTTTAGTTCCGCAAATACGCAAAAATTGAAACTTTGCATATTTGTGGAACTAATAACCCAAAAACCGCGTTTCTTTGAAAATACACCCGTAGCCATGCAACATGACTCGAATTTGTCTTCCCCGTTTCATACTCTGTAGACTCCAAAACTGCGACTAGATGTAGCAGTAGGGGTCATTTTTCCGAATTCCAGCCAAATTAGGATAATTTTTGTGATTGGAAGTATTTTGCTAATTACCTCCCTTAGAATATTTCCCCAAGCATGATGGGTATCCAATATCATTTGTACACACAAGAAGAGTAACTCCTGTAAATTTCATCAAAATCCCTCAAGCCATTTCGGAGAAAAGGCAAAAAAAGTGCACAAAACATTTTTTACCTATTCTGATTTTTTTTTAACCCCCTAAAACCGATAATTTGAAGCTGATTTTTCCATAGTAACTAGCTCTTGAGCATAAAAACCCAACCCCGAAATTGGAATTTTTTTATGTCGTACCGTAAGGTCGCAATCGTGTACACGAGTTACACACACACACACACATACTCAAATATGTACATACATTTTCATGAAACGTATAGATATGGGTTCAAATTGAACAAAATACCCATCCTTAATCCAAAAAAACATCCATCAGGGTGATTGCAAGACTTTCCCTTCACCCTTCGGGTCAAGAAAGGAAAGTAAAAAGCAATGATTTGAAGCTGCTGGGACTCCTTTCACGAGAAGTTCCCTTCTGGGTAGGTAGAAGTTGTTGTTAGGGTAATTTCAATGTTACCTACCTATTAAAAACAAACTAATAGAAAATATCTTGATAAAAATACCTGCAACTACATATATTTTGTTTTATTGCAACTACGTGGTTAACATGTCGGCTTAGTTAAGTTGATCTTAGTCATACCTATCACCATTTCAACCGAGAATGAAGTTCAAGCTTGTCAAATTAAAGCAACTACTTTCAACTTGACTCCTCAGCAAAAACGGGACGACAAATAATACGACATATTATGAATATAAGTTGTTTGCGGTTGAAAACTGAATGATGTCTTATCAAAACAGAAATGTTCCTTTGTATAGACAACTCCCCAGCTCCTTACGGTAGATTTTTCCTCAACATTGACTTGAAGGTTGTTCGTTAAGTTGTCTTAACAAAGTCATGGATCATACACATCGTGTATCCATTTAAGTGGTGTGATGATGTCATCAAAACTTCCGAATTCAATTAAAAATCAACAACATATGTCACAAAAAACGAAACAGATATCAACTAATCTCAATTCACATTTCAAATTTTAAAACAAAAAAAACATGGATAACGCTCATAGGCAATGTGTCAAGGTTTTTTTCCTTTTTTACCTTCTATTTCTATTTTCCCTTGAAAATATATTAGTTATGGATTTTTGCCGTGTCCTTCGTAGGTTTAGGTGTTAAAATGAAAGTTTTATCAGTTCAGTTAGTGCACATCTCTACATAAATTTTGAATATTTCTCAATTTAAAAACAAATTAAACCCAGCAAATCAAACCATACTTATAAGATCATAACTAAGAGGTTCAACCTGCAGACAATGTGTGTTTCTCCACACAAATTTTCACATCTACTCCGTTTTAACATAATTGACGTAAAAAACACCTCCAAATACAAGTTATCACTGAGATGTTAAAGAGGGCTCCAAAAGCCTATATTTAAACCTGAACCAATTAATAATAAGCTCTGATGAGGCCACAAGACGGTGAAAGCGCTCAGCTAACGAATAAACCAAATTATTTCAGAAGCCTATGAAAAATTCTCTACCCTCAAACACCTAAACCTTGAAAATATATGTAAAACTGAGCTCAACACATTCGATCTCATTTGGAAATACAGTAGCTATTCAACAATCTCGTGTTGAAAGTGGAAGGTACACTGATCTTATTACGTCACAGATCCACGGGTATGAGGGGAGAAACAAGACAATCTTCAGGTACCTTGTGCCCAAACCTGAAGCGGTCACTTGACATGTATCTGTTATTACTCAAGCTTTCATAATTGGTTTTGAAACCCCATGGTGTGCTTCCCTGTTTTCATCTTATCAGTTGTCCGTGATTGCAGGAATAGTATAGAATAGAATTTATTGATAATGATCATTGGTGAATAGAGGGTAAAATGGCATGATACACAATAATATTGCCAGCTATTAGGTCGGAACCCGTGATGCCAGCCAACCTCCAATCTACTAAACTGCCGCTAATAACTACGCAATATACAACTAATACATTTACATAATTCATTTTTATATATTAATCGGAATTTAAAAGAAAATAATAATCAAAATAACAGTGTTAAAAAATAAAACAATCAACATTTGTTTAGACATGAATGCTTTCTATTGAATGTCCAATCTCATCTATACCTAGTTTTACTAACCATGAATATACCATTTTCTTATAAGAATCTCTACTTAATGATGGATTGAATTTAAAACAACTTGGGAAGTTTTTATGAATAACATGTATAACATAATGGGGACTTTTTAGAAATATATTTTTTTTTTTTTTTTTTTTTTTGGTGTGGGTTCACATTTCCCAGTACCTGGAACCTTATAGGATAACAATTCGTACTATAATATCCGGATATTTATGACAGAATAAAGCCAGTGCCTTTACAAAAAGTTGTCTCACAGTAAACTTTCGGGCTAAATTAAACACTTCTACCGTCGAGCACCTTTTCGATTTGTTAAGCCTAACTTTAAGGATAGCCTTTCGGACCACCACCAAGCTTTGCAAATAAGACACGTGGCACCCTCCCAAGAGCAAAATCCTAGAATTGCAAGGACGCCTGAACCAAAGGGAGTGGACAGAGTGAGCAGTTTCAAGGGATTGGAGCATAAGCGTTGGGTTTCGGATTGGTTGACTCGCCTACGCTTGTACAATCAACATCTTGAAGCTGATTGGTAGATAAGCCTACCGACTACCCTACTACATTCAAACGAGATTGATAAATAACTACTGCGTTTATGAATGAGATCGAATAAGTTCTGCACTCAGTTTTATGTGCACTTTCTAGAAAAAATGAAAATAAAATCATTATTTATTCTTATTCATTATTTAATTCAGTCATTTTGATCATCAATGAAACCTAACCAAAATCTAAAGCTTGAAAATATCATTCATTGTACCTTGGCTTATTAATAACTTGATTCATAATATCCAATATATCCGATTTAGCATCACATCCTTGAATTACAGCTTCCATTACTACTTTGAGTGGAAGACCGGGAATTTTAATATCTGCTTGGAGAGCTGTGATGCCTTTTTTGGTGCCAGCCAGCTTGAAGTCCATATCTCCCATATAGTCTTCAATGCCCTGAAAAAAAGGAAGAGGTATGATTAAATTGGCCTCGGTAGCTGAGTTGGATAAGGTATTTTTCTGATCTCCCCCAGGAAAAGGCAAGTTTGAAATCTGTTGTAGTACCATGTAATTTTTGAGCACATCACCACTTGAGCCAACAAAAAAAGTCGGGGTAGCTTCCAAAGCCTACAATAATACCTATTCAGTGTTCGGTTCCTAAACCTACTATAACCAAAAATTGTAAATTAAAAAATCCGATTTTGCATTATAATCGTCTGGTACTTTTAGTTGTGATTTCGATCGGAGGGGGGGGGGGGGGATCATGTTTCATGCCTCCCTGTCAAATTTCAACATCCTACAGCGAAAAAGAGAGATTTTAACTTCACTCAGCTGATCAGGAAAGAGCCCATCATTTCATTCGTCTCTTGATGTCCAAGAGAGGCTCCCTGTCAAATTTCAACATCCTGCAGTAAAAGGAAAGAATTCAGCTCATTCAGCTGATCAGGAAAGACCCCATCATTTCATTCGTCTCTTGATGTCCTGGAGAGGCTCCATGTCAGAATTCAACATCCTACAGTGACATCTTTCAGTCTGTCCTTCACATGTAACTACCCACATTGTACTACAATGAGTACAAACTAAAAACTAAACTAAATCACTCGCGACGAAGTTGTGGAAACCCATTATAAAACGGAAGTTAGTGAAAAACGTTGTCTATTTCCACGAAAAATAAAGAGTTACAATGTTAAATCGATTTCGACGGTTAGGCCATCATCAGTAACAAACAATAACTGTTATTGTTTGTTACTGATGATGGCCTAACCGTCGAAATCGATTTAACATTGTAACTCTTTATTTTTCGTGGAAATAGACAACGTTTTTCACTAACTTCCGTTTTACAATGAGTACACTTGCCAGTTTCGTGGTCCGGCAAAAATTCTAATCAAGGGCCATCCTAAAGACTTGACGTTCAAGAGCCCCTGCATATCCCCACCACCAGCCTTGTATAAACCATAATCAGCCGCCATAGTGGCAGCTCCTGCCCTGAAACTCAGGGGGTGCACAGAGATCAAGAGGGGCTATCACGAAGGAGACAGAAGATGTGTTTTTCTCAGCCAAATATAAATGTCAACCATATGCAAGTGGGTTAAATCTTAGTACTTTCTCATCTTCAAATTACTAACGATTATACTAAATACATACAATAGACATGTAAAATGTTCTCTAATAGAAACCAGAAATTCTGAAATACTTTAACCGACAAATCAATCTACATTTTTAGTATATTCGGAGTTGAACTTACGGCACAGATCGCATGATGATAAGCCAAGGACTTTTCACTATTGCAACGTCTCTTTGTAAATTAAAAACTCCATCGTAGGTACTTCAAAATTTGAGGAGTGAAAACACAAAAAAGTATACAAATCAAATAGTTAACTTCCTACTTACCTTGCTACCAAAAAACAACGGCGACCAGGAGACCATTAGAGTCTACAAGGAACATATCTTATCTCTTATCTTATTACATGAATGAAACTCTGTTTTGCTCCACACTATGCACTGCCAAACGGCTGAACCTATTCCATCTACAAGTGGGGGGATCTTCTTGGGTGTGTCCGAAAGAGATTGTAAGCAATTTTAAAATTTTCTACCCCCCCACCAGAACTATGGGCTGGAGCATTTAATGCGTTTTTGGCCGAGCCCTCCATCTTCTATCGGCTACCACATTAAAATTTGATTGAGAGCACTCTGCATTGCAGCGTCAAAGTTGCGTTCCTGGACCCATAGAACACGATGGTACCATCAAAATTGCCAAAAGATGCTGTATCCCTGAAGATATCACCAGAAATATGCAGAAAATATTAGGTGTGTTTGTTCCCGCCTTCGACCCAGTAAATGTTGACGGTTTTCGCTCGGGTTGGTCTTAAAACGATCATTGGAGTTCCAATTCGGTCCCATTCAAGTTTCGAGGCATGAAATTGTGCTTTACGATTGATAAACATTGTGAGAGGTCTCTCATTCGAAATTCATTTTAAAAAATCTATGTACGGGGAAAACAATGGTGATAAACAAGTCTATTGAATGGACTTCATTTACCACGAAATTCGTGAAAGACGGGGATATTTTTTTGGGATATGAAGATTAAATATAAACTATAAATAAAGATGGGGATATCATAAGAATGAAACTCTCTGTCCATGCTATGCGCAGCATGAAAAAAACGCTGGTCAAAAAATAAAAACGACACTCAATTGCCTTCTTAGTTTTCGTTTGTCTCACACGAGGTTTCAAGAAGTGAAGGTTATAGAACCGTTCTGTCGGCTGTCAGAGCGTAACAGCTGAACGTATTTAAGGCTAGAGATGCGGGAAGCATCGGGATACGTCACAGCGTTACCTTGGTGCCCCAAGTTTCCAGCCAAGGAATACGGGTGCTTTTGCGGATGCGTCATCGGTTTCGTGCCACTAAAACTCTCTAGTGGTTACATACAAAAAAAGAAGCAAAATTAATGCCATTTAAACAGATAATTAAGATGCTATGTATTGCAATCGGCCGAAACATTTCAGCTGCTAATTTCTCCATGGAATGTTATTCTTAGAAATCTGTTTTGGGACTCAGTGTACTGCTTGAAAAATGTAATACCAGGAATTTTGTTATCTACCTAAGTATCTATTTGCATAACATACTGTACATATTCGTTATTTAATTATTTCATGTAAATAAACTGCTAGTTGTTCAAGTACCAGTGATTGCTGAGAAGAGGGGGGGGGGGGGGGTCAGCCATATTTATAAACCATTATGATGATCAACTCACCAAAATATCAGTCAACACTTTATAGTTTTCAATATGCTTTGTGTCATTTCTACTGTATCGTGTCACGAGTCCTATTGCAACACCTGCAACAGCAGCATCGATGGGGACACCTGCGTCCATAAGGGCCATACTCCCACCACATATCGAGGCCATAGAAGAGGAACCTATGTTAAATTCGTAAATAGCTTTAGAATAAATGTTTAAAAAAACATAATATACATGAAGAAGTGTACGTCTGGTTATACTATTCTCGAGTAGTACACCATTAGGATAAAAGTGTTTAGAGGTTCTGCAGTATTCTAAGATTAGTTTAAAAAACCCTGCAAATTATTACACAGAGATTTAATATTTTTGTATTGTGTTGCTCTTCTAAACAGAGCACCTGTCTATATTATTTAAACGAATCATTAGGCAGTCCATCCAAGGTGTCTGCATAGCTTTAAACGCCTACTGAAGAGAAATTGACAAAATTAAATAACACACCTTAACTTTCCTTACATGAGCTGGTGATGCAGTGCCATGAATGGGGAATTTTCATGGTTATTAATTGGTTATCAATAGAAAGATTAAGCGAGAGCTTTCCACAAAGGTGCTAAATGATGGGTATCTGACCAGTAATACGGCTCTTGAAATAATTTTGCACAATGACGTTCAAAGCCCACCCGCCAAGGGGGAACCCGCAGCTCCCTTGCACTACTACGTCATGCATGATCTTCCAAACACTTTATTGGACAAACTAAACGGTATTTTGAGCTGAAAATTGGTCTCATGGAGTTTTCAAATGTGCTGAATCCGAATCTAAGGTCAAAAGTGTGAAATTTCGATACATGAAAGTTCCCCATTGACAAAACCGTGGCAGCAGCGCATATGCCACATAATGCCCTTCACTTGCTGCAAGCCTTACACTATCTAGCAGTCATTGTTGAAACTTAGTTAGTTCCCCGAAAAATCATAGGGTCGCTGCTCCATTATAGCTTGTAGTGAGAGAACGGAAAATCGTAGGTACTGCTTTCCAGATGATTTCATTCGATTTGTTGGGAATATAATATATTTATGTAAATTACTACCAAAAAAACATTACTGTTACCTTGAAAGTTTTCGAGATCTCGATTTTTCAATATTTCAGACCTTAATTAAGGGTTGATCAAAATTGATGCCACTGTTACTGGCCCCAACACACATCCATAGTTTTGGAGAAAAGTCTGGATGGTCTACAGGAGACAGACAATTCTTTTATTTATTTTTTTAATTTTGCTACCTCATTACTTAAGGTAGGGAAGCTTTGTGTTCGTGATTGAAGTAAAAAAAATGTATGTCCTCCAAAATTTGCTTTGTGCGTTTCAGAATGTGCTGATCAATTTTGGTTCCGTGTCTGTCTATCAATGACAATCTTTGTCACGCACAAAACAATACCAAGTTTTAATCCGATTCCAATGAAATTTTCAGGGTTTTTGCGGCTTAGCTACTAGGCGGTCCCCTATAATTTTCAATGCCATCGAATCAACAGTAGCCTGTGCGCATGCGCAAACGTGAATTTCTCATAACGTCGATTTCCTATCATCTGTTGGTCCGATTTCGTTCAAACTCGGTAGGTAATTGGGTATATGTTCTTAGAAAATGCGCTAAACTAATATCGATTAACACAGGCAAAACTCCAAGTCTAATGGATCGATTTTGATGAAATTTTCAGGGATTGCGCGGGTTTGCTTCTAGACGGTCCCCAATAAATGTCATTGGTCTGTCCGTCACATAAATAGTGGTCTGTGTGCATGCAAAAACATCAACTTCTTATAACGTCGATTTCTTATCATCTATTGGACGGATTTCGTTCAAACTCGGAGAGTAGACGGGTATATGTTCCAGAAAATTTTCTTATGAATTATCTTGCGTTTGGTGGAGCAAAACTATAGTGCATGCGCAAAACTAAAATTGATCTGAAAAAACTCCGTGACTAATGGACCGATTTTTATGAAATTTTCAGGGATCGTGCGGTTTAGCTCCTAAACGGACCCCTATATATTTCATTGCCGTTGAATTAATAGTAGTTTGTGCTATAAATTTCTTATAACGTCGATTTCTTATCATCCATTGGTCTGATTTCGTTCAAACTCTAGGTGATGCCCTTTGTATTTCATCATGTTCGCTTGTGTAGGTTTAGGCAATTTTCGCAAATGCAAACATGAATTATAGCCCTAATTTGCATTCTAGCATGTATACATATGCTATATTTTGCAGTCAATCATTTCGACTCGGACTTTGTTCTTCCACTAATATACTATATGTCTAAGATTCAATGCGATAGGAAGCAATTTTTTTTTTTTTTTTTTTTTTTTTTTTTTTTTTTTTTTTTTTTTTTTTTTTATTACAAAGGTTCATTATTGAAAATAATAAACAAATAATCTGCTTCTACCTGCCAGGCTATACTAGACATTTTCAGACCAAATTACCTTCTCTTATTTTGAATTAATCTATATTCTAAAAAAATCATGAAACGAAGATTGCATACCGTTGGACTGAAGGACTTCAGAAGTCAGTCTAATTGTGAAAGGGTAATCAGACGGTATAACAGGCCGAAGTCCCTTCTCTGCTAAAGCTCCATGCCCCACATCTCTCCTCGCGACTGGACCGAGTCTCCCCACTTCTTTGACAGCATATGGAGGAAATTCGTAGTGGAGGAAGAAATTCTTTTCTTTTAGTCCACTGAGAAAATACGTCTGAAGTATTAATATTAATCACTAAATTCACTTTTACAGAAACAATGAGATGAAATGAAAATACTATATTTGCATGATAATAGTTGTAGTTTTTATTAACATTAGATCATTCAGTAAGTGATAATCACTCAACAGATGCTTATAAAAATTTTGACTCGATGTTGGCTACCCTGCTTGTTCTGAAATATCAATCAACCTTAATAAAAATGGTAAGATATATCAACACTTTCATAAGATCAGAACGCCTAGAGTGTGAAACCTGAAATTTGCCTGTTTTCAACCTAAAAAACATTAATGAATTCAACTCAAGGTTGACAAGTAAAACAAATACTATGGGGAAAATCTCCCCTAACAATACAGCGTACAGAGTGAGGTAAAACCAAACAAACTCCTGTTCGAGAGGCAACTCTGATGAGAGCAACATACCACCAGATGCAGTAAAGAGGCGAGAGTGGTGATATAGCAGAGGGAGTCAGCAACACCAGCCAACTTCCCCATGACTCCTAACTTCACCTCCCAATCGACTTTTGCTTCCCATTACTTCCTTAGACTGCCAATAAAAGGGTTCCAAAATGTTAACCTCAGTTTATCACTGAATAACCTATGATGAACCACCAAGATGTCATTTGCTGCATTAAAGTATACTATAACTAGATGCTCTATAATCATGTATTACTAGGGGGCCACCCCCTGTAGGCTTCGCCTGCGAACCCCTGCCATTGCCTGAAGGGCCCATTTCGGCCTGACTGGCCGACCATTGCGCTATAGGGACCCTTCGTTTTTTTGAAGAAAAAAAAAAAAAAAAAAAAACATGTTTTTTGACATACTTTCGCAATTTAACGAAAACGGTTTGAAATTTGGAAAACTGAGATTTTTCTGTTAGGAGATTTAGGGTTTGAATTTGATTACCAATATGTAAGCGTTTTGTTGGGTCGAAATGGGCGACCTTTTTGATCCTCATCATCATTCTCCCTGTGCAGTTTTATTATATAGAATTATTGGTCCGTAACAGAATAGGTTTTCCGCGCATAAATCCTTTCAAATTGAACCAATTAAGTTGAAACTCAACCAAATGAAAGGAGTGTTCTTAGACCAAAATGAACAACATATCTCAATTAGAACCTGAGATATCAAAGGAAAAAGCTATAAAAATGTGATTTATCTGATTTTCAATGCTTGATGACAAATCTATGCATAAATACCTCTCATTAAAAAAAAGAACCCATAAAAACAAGTTTTTAATGTAACTCTTTCTTTTTCTCATGTTCTCGGTTAATTTTATTGTTGTTTCAATATTTGTTTGTTTCTTGGCAACTGTAAATTGAAACAAAATCACATTGTTTCAAAATCACATTGATAATAACATAAATTAAATTGACAAGGAAAACCATTTAATATTTTATTGACCCTGGATTCGTTGTCATTTTATGCAGACGTTCAATAGTATATAGTATATTTAGTGGGATATAAGATAAGACATGTATTCATTGTTGAACATTCAAATTTGGTAGTCTTTCTAATTTACCATCACGTTGAACAGGTAATTTAAAGAGTTCGTATATTTAGTACTAGCCGCTCCGGCTCGCTACGCTCGCCTCCACGTCCAGCCGGGGGGCAAGCCCCCCGGACCCCCCATTAAGTTGCTCGCTTCGCTCGCAAAGTGTGGCATGTAGGGAACATTGCTCGCTTCGCTCGCAAAGTGTGGCATGTAGGGAATGTTGCTCGCTTCGCTCGCAAAGTGTGGCATGTAGGGAATGTTGCTCGCTTCGCTCGCAAAGTGTGGCTGTATACATGCGATGTATTACAATTGAAACGTGTAGGGGATGTTGCTCGCAAACGGTAGATCTCTAAGGGTAGTTTTAACTTCTGTAGGGGATGTTGCTCGCTCCGCTCGCTTGAGGAAGTTATACTGCCCACCCAACTTGGCAGACGTTTTTTTCTGTTGGAAATTCTTACAAACAAATTAAATCTTATAAAACTACGTGGAACCACGAAAATTTTATTAGGGGATGTTGCTCGCTTCGCTCGCAAGGTATACCTATATATCCTTGAGGAAGTTATACTGCCCACCCAACTTGGCAGACGTTTTTTTCTGTTGGAAATTCTTACAAACAAATTAAATCTTATAAAACTACGTGGAACCACAAAAAGTTTATTAGGGAATGCTGCTCGCTTCGCTCGCTTGAGGAAGTTATACTGCCCACCCAACTTGGCAGACGTTTTTTTCTGTTGGAAATTCTTACAAACAAATTAAATCTTATAAAACTACGTGGAACCACGAAAAGTTTATCAGGGAATGTTGCTCGCTTTGCTCGCAAACGGTAGATCTCTAAGGGTAGGTTTAACTTCTGTAGGGGATGCTGCTCGCTTCGCTCGCTTGAGGAAGTTATACTGCCCACCCAACTTGGCAGACGTTTTTTTCTGTTGGAAATTCTTACAAACAAATTAAATCTTATAAAACTACGTGGAACCACAAAAAAGTTTATTCGGGGATGTTGCTCGCTCCGCTCGCAAGGTATTCTCGCGATTTGACCGACTTAACGTCACTTTTTTCGATATCCGATTTCGGATTCAGATTCGGCGGACCCAAAGCTGTATTTCGCCCGCGAAAACCGTTCCGAAAAACGTACCTTTATGGGGTATATTTTAATCGGAAAAAACCAAGTTTTTCGGCGGACTTTTCGAGAAAACGGGTCCGTATTCTCGCATTTTTTTAACGCATTTCCCGATACTTTTTTCGCGATCCGATCGCGCCGTCGTCTTCCTCGTTCAAAAACCTACGAAACCCGTATTTTTCCGGAATTGTCAACGGCCGTTTAGAGGGGTAGGGGAAGCGGGGAAGTCCAAAAAGCGCACATTAATTCTTACTTCGACCCCCCTCCCGCCCTACGGCTCATGGTTCGGGTGGGATTAAACAATTTTAAATTCGCTCGCTCCCACTTTTGGAAAATCTCAAGAAGATCCCCCCACTCGTACACTCCCCCCACTCAGCCGTTTGGCCGTGCATAGACACGACAGACAGACAAACAGACAGACAAACAGACGGAGTTTCATTCTTATAAATAATAGAGATATATAGTGGTATATATATATATATATATATATATATATATATATATATATATATATATATATATATAATAAACACTTGTAAGGTTTCCCATATTAAATTTCAAATTTTCGAAAATTTATAGTATAACTAACTTTTTCTTCGAAAATTTGATAAATTAAAATGTACGCCAGCATGAACTCGTGTGCAAAATTTCAGATCGATTGGATATCGGGAAGTGAGTGGGTTAAAAATCGATCTGAAATTTTGTCTCAAGAAAGAAAGAAAGCAAGAGCTCAAGAAGAGAATCGAAGTTAAAAGAAAGAGTTAAAAAAAGAAGGAAATTGGCTGGATAGAATGGGCTTACAAACTTCCATTAGATTTTGTAATTTTTTTTAATAGGTACTATATAAGATACAGCCTATGAATAGTTGTCACCTTACATCTACAGAAGAATAGTGGTCTGTTCGGGCATCCACAGAGTGACCCCTCACAGACGGGGTTGTGAAAGTGAAAGTTGATAAAGCAGCCCCAGTTTGCATGGTTCGGAAGAAGCAAGTGGCCCAAAAAGCGAACGAAGAAGTGACACCTGAACAAAATGGATGCCTAACAAATGGGCATTTGATTTTTATTCTTTTTTTTTTAATCCTTGTAGAGCTGTACGATTTCAATCACAAGGAAATAGCAGCATTTAGTTGAAGTTTAGTTGATTATAACCCAACACATTCATCCCACTCCCAATAAAACAAATAGAGTAAAACTGAAAACTAAGGTTATTACTAAGGTTATCATTTGCTTATACAGTGTCAAAGGCTATGGGGGCAGTGACGTATGGAGCTTCGAGTTTGTGTCCGCCTTCATTTGTTTGGGAACGGAAGCCAATTCGTGCGTTTGTTAGGTTTTCGGTTGTCATTTGTAACGGCCCAAAAATATTTGATACATCGACAGGAGTTCGAACTCGCGTCATTACAACTACGGGAAATTTCCCAGAGTTGCAACACTCCAACGATGAGGCCAGGGTGACCAAACCTCTTCGACTGTGAGAGTTATTTTCCTGGGGCGTAACATTTCCCCGGAGTCAAATACCAGCCGTCTCGGCTGGTTTGGGGTCGGACGAATGACGAAGTGAAACTGCAGGCCGCTGGCTGAGCAGATGCTCGCTGGAACAAGTCAGCAGTCTAGCGAGGTCATTGTCACGGTGTGTTTTGACTCATGTGAGTGAGGAAGTGAAAGGTGCTAACGACAGGAAATGTGATGATTACAGTATTTTGGCTTGAGAGGGATTTAATTAATTATTGTTTTGTATGATTTTGGGTCCTATTTCGACTGTGCGGCCCAAAAATATTTGATACATCGACAGGAGTTCGAACTCGCGTCGTTACAACTATGGGAAATTTCGCGAAGTTGCAACACTCTAACGATCAGAGCTATGAGGCCAGGGTGACCAAACCTCTTTGACTGTGAGAGTTATTTTCCTGGAGCGTAATACATTGTATCAGCTGACTGCGCCTTACGACCACGTACGGTCAGCTTCCGTACAAAGCAAAAACTCTCTAATGTCTCATGAAAGTGAGAAATTCTGGATCTCTGTTGAAGCGTACGTTGAATAAGTTTGAAGGACGGAAATTAAAAAACTTTT
This sequence comes from Adelphocoris suturalis, assembly GCA_030762985.1. NCBI lineage: Eukaryota > Metazoa > Arthropoda > Insecta > Hemiptera > Miridae > Adelphocoris > Adelphocoris suturalis. Next base: position 125,481,898 of record CM061040.1, read on the forward strand.
CCCTGTTGAAAATACACTGGTGAACTATTTGAAAAATAGTGATGCTATATTCATACAACAATAAACCAACTATTCTAAGAATGATTAACCAAATGAGTTGAAAATAACTTCAGTTGGCATTCTCGCACCTGATTTGACATTCTTTCATCAAGCAAAATATATTGTAAGGTAAGAGAATGTCAACTTGCGGTTTTTCCCTTAAGACGCAGCGCAGATAGGTCTCCTGACCGTAGAGTTTAGCGTTCAGGTTAGCATCAACCTGGTTTTATCCCTAGGTTTACCTTCACGGGCGTCACCGCACGGGGGACACCGTGGAAAGCAAAAACTCTCTATTGATGCAGGTTTTGTCTGAAATGTTAACATATTGAGCGTTGGGTCCATATGAGTGGGATCCAGTTGTGTAGCTCTTTCGCCCTTTTTGGTGGAATGACCCTTATAATATATAAGCTAAATAAATTTTGATTATTCCTTGGTCTTGGGGTTTCAACAGGGGTAATTTGTAGATCTGGATCAGTTATGCAGGGGTCAGTTGTGAGTCAGAGGTCAGGTGTGCGGGGGTCACTCTCGTTGAATTGTCTGTCATTTGGATGTCACTTCTGAAACGCCCAGTCTATAATGTGACTAACAATTTTCAGCATTTTGATTTTTCCATCTAGGTACCTATCTATAGTAACCCCAGCCACCAATCAACTGTGTGATTCATACATAACTAGGCTTTACCTTGTGAGCATTGATACAGGATCGACTTGTAGAACAGAGTTTTGAGAGTCAAGGGATACTGTGCACAACACCTGAGTCTGACCCCTTTGGAAAAATGCGGATCCATGAAGAGGTTTGAACAAATCTACTTTAGCAGATATATTCCTCAGCTGCGTCCTACTTCTTCCATCACACCTGCGTTCCAAATAAAAATAATGTATGGTATATACAAATGTGGGTCACAAAGCAATACACAGGAAAAGTCTCAGTGCTCAAGTAATATATAATACAGCAATAGACTTGGATCAGCAGAAGGAAACTTTAGAATGAAATTATTGCTAAGATTACCTCACATCGTTGTCTAATATCAGATCTCGAAAAACATGCTTGCAAATAGAATTGAACGCTTCACCAGCCAAATTCTCGTTAAAATTTTCAGTCTCTGATTTCATCTTCTCCAAAACATCAGTTCTGAGAGACTTGACGGCGTCATCTCGAGATAATTTATCATGGGTTGCGTTTTGAAATATTTCTTTCAATCTCATTTCAGAAAGACTTCTAATACCATTTAATAATGATTCATCGAGATCTGTGGTTGCGTATTCTCTTTTGGGTTTATTTTTTAGTTTCTGTAGCTGGCTGATGGCTTGAACTATTTTCTGGCACTCCTTAACGCCAAATTTGATGGCTTTCAGAAAATCCTGCTGAAGGATATTACTTGCAGCAGACTCTAACATCACAACCAAATTTTTGTTCATGGCCGTTACTACTAGGTTGAGGGCACTGTCGGCCATTTCTCTTCTGGTTGGGTTAACAATTAATTCACTACCAACCATCCCAATCCGAACTGCCCCAACTGGACCATTCCAAGGTATATCAGAAAGACTCAAGGCAAGCGATGAAGCGTTGATAGAAACGACTTCTGGATCGTGTACACCATCTACAGCTAAAAGGTTGCAAATGATTTGTGTCTCATAGAAATAATTAGGAGGAAAAAGTGGTCTGAGTGATCTGTCTATTAGTCGACTTGTAAGGATCTCATGTTCGGATGGAGCTGAATCTCGTCTGTGATAGTTTGTTGGGATCCTACCTGCTGCTGCAGCTTTTTGACGGTAGTCAACAGTCAGTGGCATGAAATTTGAGGTAGAGGGTTTTGTTTTGCTAACAACTGTTACCAAAACAGATGTATCCCCCAGGCGAGCCACTCCACAGCCATCAGCGAACTGCGCAAAATCTGTGGCAGACAACTGAAGATCGGCTCTGTAATGCAATTTAAAAAAACTTTAATAAGAAGTAAAAAGTATTCTTAATACAAAGGATTCTAATGAAACATATATATGTCGATGTTACAACAGCATTAAAAAATTCAACAATAAGTTTTAACCTATGGCAACCTACTACTAATCTCTCTGACGTTTTAAACTCTCATTTTAATGGAGTTTGAAGAAATGTCAGCATTTTTTCGAGGTAGCAACCACATCATGAGTTCCCTGTCTGCTACGCGCTCAATGCCACTTTCCCATAAGAGAATGTTGAACTTCCCTAGACTTGACTTCGTCCATCCTAGCTCTTCGTTCTGCTACCCTTTCCTAATTGTCTATCATTTCAACTCAACGTTCCTCCACTCGTGAATTGCATAACTTGTTTTCTATGCTTACCTTAGATAAGTAAGCTAGGAAAGAGTTTCAGATTTCACTAGTTAAGTTGTAATAAACTTAGTAACATTATTATTGTACCTATTCCTTCATGGCAATACGACTAGTTTTATTTATTTTAATTATTAATTGCTATGCAATTCTTAGGCCGACCCCCAATAATTTTTTTTTTGTAACGTCCCAAACGAAATTAAAGATGATTTTAACGTACAACCGAGTAGTTGAGTAGTTGCTATAGATTTTGAATTTCAGTGTTTTTCACGTACAACCCAGCCGTTGTTAGGGGAATGAAACTTCCGCAGTTTTCATCGCACAAAAATCGTTCGCCACTCGTTGGAAAGCGCTTGATTTATGTGATAAATGTTCACATTTCAAGCTACCAATTTCCCTCTCCTTACGTACCTGGCTACATTCCAAAACTAAGTTGATTCAGGCTAAGAATTGCATAGCAAATTATCCTCGTTTTCTACGCAGTAGAAAAGAGAAAAGATCCGGCGAGGCGCGAATCGCCGAGTATATATATATATATTTAATTGCTTCAATTGCGTAGGAGCATTTACAGAATTGAAAAGATTTACAAAAATGTAAGAAAGATCGGTTAGGTACTTAAGTACATCGGATTTTTTTTTTCAAGTTGGCAAAAATAAAATCATATAGGCGGAAGGCTTGTGCGGGGGCGGTTCTAGGTAATTGCTGCTAAAAGTTACGTAACGCCATGTTTTCGTTATTAAAAAATAATTACAATAAATATGGATAGGTATATAAATATCGTAAGAAGAGAAAATAGAGATCGTAATAATGTCTATAAAAACTTATAATAAAATATTTATAGAGATCCATCGTATTTATTTTCTCCAGTTTTTGGAGGGAGACTAAAACGAGATGGTAAAGAGCTTTGAGGAGTTTGGGAACTTGGTAGATAGGTAACATTTAATAAACCTAGCTGAATGGTTTTCTGGGGGATAATAATATATATGTGTTGGAGTTCCTGGCCTTATGGGTTGTTAGTGATTCTTTCAATATATAACCAAGTGTTTGGTAAATTTAATTTCTCCCTTGATGAGAAAAACAAAAGATCATGGATATGTCTAGTACTTACTACTCAATTGTATACCAACCATGTAGTGCCTTCTTTTCACAAGATTATTCCATTATGGTTACAAAACAATATTAGTTTTTAACTTAAGAGTAATAAATCAGCATTCCTTGACACTACAATGGCTTAGAAGTCATGAAATGTCGTGGTAAAATGAGAGCATTCCAAAAAGTGGCGAACGATTTTCCTACTATGAAAACTATGGGAGTTACTGTTCCCTAGTAACGCCTTGGTTGTACGTGAAAATCAATAGAAAATGTGCCGGTCGGGAAAAAAAGTGTCGGTCGGGAAAAAAAGTGTCGCGAAAAATTCCTTGACCCCCAGCCAAAAGACATATCCATGTCAAAAGATATTGCGCGAGTTTTGCAGTTACGCAAATTTTAGGGACTAAATTTTAATTTCTCCCTTGATGGGAAAAACAAAAGATCATGGATATGTCTAGTACCTACTGCTTACCAGTTGGTACCTACTACTCAATTGTATACTAACCATGTAGTGCCTTCTTTTCACAAGATTATTCCATTATGGTTACAAAACAATATTAGTTTTTAACTTAGAGTAATAAATCAGCATTCCTTGACACTAAAATGGCTTAGAGGTCATGAAATGTCGTGGTAAAATGAGAGCATTCCAAAAAGTGGCGAACGATTTTCCTACTATGAAAACTATGGGAGTTACTCTTCCCTAGTAGGTAACGCCTTGGTTGTACGTGAAAATCAATAGAAAATGTGCCGGTCGGGAAAAAAAGTGTCGGTCGAGAAAAAAAAGTGTCGCGAAAAATTCCTTGACCCCCAGCCAAAAGACATATCCATGTCAAAAACAGCGAAAAGGAGAAACTTTCGCTCAATCAGCTGACCAAGAAAGAACCTAAAATTCAAGCAATTCAATGGAATTTCTGACTGAGTATATACCTTCCATTCCCTGAAGAAAGTGTCGCTGTTCTGTAGGAGACAGTGTTTTCGAAATCAAGCATTTTAATTTCTCCCTTGATGGGAAAAACAAAAGATCATGGATATGTCTAGTACCTACTGCTTACCAGTTGGTACCTACTACTCAATTGTATACCAACCATGTAGTGCCTTCTTTTCACAAGATTATTCCATTATGGTTACAAAACAATATTAGTTTTTAACTTAGAGTAATAATTCAGCATTCGTTGACACTACAATGGCTTAGAGGTCATGAAATGTCGTGGTAAAATGAGAGCATTCCAAAAAGTGGCGAACGATTTTCCTACTATGAAAACTATGGGAGTTACTCTTCCCTAGTAGGTAACGCCTTGGTTGTACGTGAAAATCAATAGAAAATGTGCCGGTCGGGAAAAAAGTGTCGGTCGGGAAAAAAAAGTGTCGCGAAAAATTCCTTGACCCCCAGCCAAAAGACATATCCATGTCAAAAATTTCAAATTACGTTACCAGGACTAAATCCAGACTTAACTAAAAATGCTGATTTCTCAAATAACGATTTTACTGGGTATTGAATTCCTTTTTTCATTATTAGTTATTTTCAAATTTAATTGTTGGGCTATTTCTACTGGAATTAGGTGGGTTTTATACGTTACCAAGCCAAGCCCCAAGCTATTTTACCTAATGTTATGTATCAATTAATTAGGGATGAATATATGACAGTTTCAGAATGGATAGAGTAAAAATACGTTCCTCCATCGATGAAATATACATAGGAGCTTCATTTTTTCGCCAGGTAATTAAGTAATGAGATTTTGAAATAATTTTCAATTTTTCATAAAACTAAAGAAGTTTCATTTCTCCAGAACTGCTTGGTTGTACGTGAAAATCAAAAGAAAAAAATCATAAGAAACGCTTGCATACGAGTCAGCAACACATTGGGACACTTTGTCTTTAGTTGCAGACTCGTATGTGTTGCAGACTCGTATGCAAGCTCTAAGAGCCACTCAGCTGATCCGGACGCTGGGCATCGTCAAGTAAATGTCCTAAAGAGGCTACATACGAAATTACAGCTTCCTAGAGTGTAAAGCATAGAAATTAGCTTTAAGAGCCACTCATTTGATCCGGACCCTGGGCATCGTCAAGTATGACCTAAAGAGGCTACATACGAAATTACAGCTTCCTAGAGTGTACACAATTATTCAAATAACCATGCTCATAACTAAGCTTGTTGGCCTCGCACTTCGCAGTAGTTAACATAATATGGTTGGATTAATCGAGAGCTTTCGAACGAATGGTCAACGAATTTTGTTGGATGAAAAACGTCGAAGTACCATTTCGTCCACGTAAAAAGTAGAGTAGCCATTCCTTCACTAACACACCAAAACTACTCAGTTAGGAAATACCTACCAGTCGCAAACACATCGATCAACCTAATAAAAATCTTTACTACGAAAGTTACATTTGATTTATTAAATAAAACTCACCTGTTGACAAATGAAACATTGACACTATCAGCAGTTTTGGTGCACAATGATTTAGTTAATTTCCTGAAGGAGCAACCAAGGAACTTATGTTTTAAACTCGAATAAGTTCTTGTGAGCATTTTGATTGTGATAGATGCCAAAATTACAATTACTCGATGGATAGTTACACTACTTTCACGAGGTAGAGAACCCGGTGGTCACAATTACGTTTCACTTTTCATGCCCATTTCGAAGGCTACCTATCTTTTAGAGAAACAATTCTGAGAGAAGTGTCATATTTTCGAACAGATTGAAGGCATATTTAGAATTAGAACTTCTTAAAAACAATCATTAAACTAAAAATCGGACGAAAAACTAATATCCTGCCAATAAGTAGAGGTCGGCGGTGAGCTCGTGTGTGCAGAAGGCGGCAAGGTTACAAGTTGTGTTACTTTAAATTTTACCTTGTGAATTTGTGCACCCAGAAGACTTCACTAGTAAAACATGGAAGGTATCCAGCTATGAAACTTTGAGGAGAAGAATAAAGGAATAATTATTTTACCATTTTAGCGAATTGTAGAAAATGAAGCTACTGCAATAGCTCAAACAATTTTTAAATCAAAATTTTTGAAAAATTCCTCCAAGGAAATCCGTTTTGAGGCATTCGGAAACTATTCCTAAATTTTGAAATTTTTAATATGGATTTTCACTATTTTTGTCATTTCAGGCAATAACTATCATTAGGATTCAGATGAAAATTCCGTCAAACTTTCCAAATGAAAGGTTGAGTTCATTGGTCAGCTCTTTTTGATCACATTAAATTGGTCAAATTTCAAAAATGTGCTAAAAAAATCACTAAAAAGTGGCTGAAAACTCAAATTGTTGTTTATATTTTTTAGTAGAATTTTCCTGCTCCTTATTGGAAAAGGCTCTTGCCCGGTTGCACTGCCCTCTGAATGGTTTTCAATAGGGGGGAATTTGAGACATTGGGCCACTTTTTGTTTCTCCACACATAATAAGCTTTATCGCTCATTCTTTCTTGCTACAAATATCTTGAATCATTACTCTAATAACATATCACTTTAGAAGATGTAGAAATACATTGTAGACTTACTTAAGTTGGAGTGGAAATGCTGAAAAGTTTGTGGCCATAGGTATTTAGATATTGCTTTCAATCAATGAGACGACTTGGAGGTTTTCAACAATTGAGTTATCAGGCGTAGGTATTGTAATGAAATAAAAAATGAACACTATAACAAACCATTGTTTACCAAGGCCCTCACGCTATTGTTTTGTGCCTAAAATCAAAGCACCCATTATGAATATTACTGAATGATGGAATGGGTGATTGTAACTCATCTTTGCGACATTGAGGTGGATTAGCACTGAAGCAATGACTAAGCACATTATTGTCATTATCATTAAAATTCAAAGTGCAAAAGTTTTAGCCAATTTTCATACAAACTGAAGCTACGAGTATGTTCAGCCATTCCAAAACCCCCCACATCTACAAGGTTCGCTGGGCCAGTAGTAGGTATTCTATCTTAAGTATGCTGGTATGCCCAATCCAGATGGAATTGTAAGTTATGACAAAACAAAGTTCCAATTAAAAGATTTCATCTCCCTCGAAAAACTAAAAGAAATTAATAGGTACCTTCAATAAAATAAATAAAACTCCACAGACTATGAAATATCACATGACCGGATGGCTTTTTTACAAGAGTGTTAGAGCTCTACAATGTCACAAGCCATACTCGCATCAGGCTAGACAACAGCTTTCCAATTACAAACTGGTCAGTACACACTGACTGTAATTCTGAGTAGGATACGGTCGGGCTGGCGGACGGAGTATGTGGTGGGAGATGGGAGAGGCGAGTGGACTAGAGCCATAAACACCACCCTTTCTGAAAAACCATGGTACCTTAAAAATAGATCCCTGACAAATAGACAGATTACATTCATCAACAGTCTACTATCAGGTTATGCCAACAATAATTTATTTAAATATCGCATGGGAGTCACTGATAGCCCACTCTCCGACAAGTGTAACGACGGTGCTGTACGATCCGTTGAGCATGTATTAAACGAGTGCACATCATATCAACGTACTCTCAGCAGCATCCTTGACTGCTCAATACGAGAATATCTGAAACAGGGGCTAGATGACACTAAGAAATTGGTGGAACTCACAAAAATTTATGCTCCTATTTAATAAAAGCAGAGAACATTGAGTAAAGAGCAGGGAGAGATGATCATAATGCTGCAAAAAAAAAAAACACAAGGTGAGGATTACTTATAAAGCGCTAACTAGCAACACAACAAAGGGCTGACAGAATTAAAATATGTATTAAGGATACAACTCACAGAAGAAAGAAGAATAAAATGAAGGATTGGTAAAGCCACTAAGAGGACAGAAGAACTACTTACTAAATCAGAATCAGCACAACACGGCTCGATCACGGTCAGAAACCAGAGAAGACAGACAGACAATGAAGCAGGAATCACCACCACCTTGAATCTTATCATGGTTTATGTTGTGCGTTGTGGTCTCGTGATAAGTTTCAGCTATGTGAAAACTTTTTAAATTATTATTTTTTTTGTGATTTGAGGTCTTGAAAGTTTAAAACTCTTAGCCATAGGGATACTGTGGATATAATTTCTCGGAGCATTGTTGCATTAGAACCAACTAAACATGGTTTCAAATCAAGCACCGTTCGCCCTAGAACAGCAACTAATCAGTGGACTCATTCAGAACAGGGAAACAACCGAAATATGGGAAAGACGGAAGAAAGAACATGAAGAGCTGAAAAGTAATTTATCATTTTATTCAGATAAAATGAAACATAAAATTTTTGCACCACTGGGTAAAAAAGCTATGATGAAAGCCGAGTTAATTCACACGAACGAGATAACAGTTTCGTTAGGGTTGGGATGGTTTGTTAAAGTTTCAGGTAAAGACGCCTTAGAAATTTGTAACCGAAGAATCAGAGAGTGTGATGAAGTATTGAAAAAATGCAAAGCTGAAAGGACTTTATATGAGGGTAGAAGAGATGCCAAACTTAGAAATGAGGCTTTTGGTGGAAAAGAAATAATTGAGCAATTTGATGAAAAGGAAGAGGAGAAATGGCGACACGAACATAGAGAGAAGGTGAAGAAGCATAAAAAGGAACTGGCTGATGTGAAGGATAAAGTAAAACATACGACTACGGAAACGGAAGAGGATCTGTGGAAGCTTTTGGACATGTTGGAGTTGAGAGAAGAGCTGGAGGATGAGTTGTCTAGATTGGGAGAAGATAATGAGGAAGACGATGACATGGATGAAGATTCGGGTGATTCTGAGGAATCGGAGGGAGATGAATACGACACTGGAGAAAACGGTTTGGATGAACAGCCCAAGACGACGGGGAAACACGTGCGGTTTGGACTGGACCCTGTTGCAGAAGTGTACGAATCTCCCGATTTACCACTTGAAGAACCGAAGTTGGTCAAACCCACCGCTGTGAAAGACGAAATTTCTGAAACCAAGCCAACTTCAGGAGAGACCGTTCCAAGGGCATCGAGAGTTGCGAGTAAATTCAAGAAATCCCGACAGAATTAAGGCAAGTTTGTGATTTATTGATTAATGTAATCAATGGAACTGCTTAGGTACTGAATTTTATTATTTCGCTGTTCAATTTATTATTTTCTCCTAAAGTAACGTAATATAATTTGGTTCCTCGACTTCCCCGTCAGCTTTCATTAAGCAGTGAAAAAAAAAAAAAAAAAAGTGATTGCAGTATGTAGCAGAATAGTAAATAATTATGAAATAGTATCCAAATCAGACTGTGATCTAGTTAAGATGTGCTCGTTAAATATAGCTTAGCGATTGCATAAACATTGTACCTACCTACGTGAAACCAATATTGTTCAGGACGATTTAATACGTAAAATGCGAGTGGGATGTTTTGTTAGCACCTCACTAAAGTGATCCCAGAGCTTCTGCTACTTATGTGGACTTTGAAGCAAAACGTACAGGTGTCTAGTGTTTCAGATTGTTCCAAGCTAATATGGTCAAGCTGCATTTTTCCTTAGACCATCATCCAATCATTACTTTAACCACCCATTTGTTCTAATTCCATCTAAGAAATGTCAAAATTCAAAGAATGAAATCAAATGAGAAATACTCAGGTATCCTCCTTACTCTAGTAGGAATTAATTTTGTTTCAAATTCAGTAATATCAAGTGCCTGATCAATATTATAGTTGAATGTACGATGCGTACTATTTGTAAATGCTTTAAACCTTCTGAGTTGAAATAAGTGGAAAGGACCATAGTTTTTCTTTCCACTACGACTGACTTTTGTCTATAGCCACTTAAGTATGGTGTAATTTTGTACGATTCTGGCGAATAACAAATTGTGTTTTACATGATTTTGAGTTCGAATAAAATGTGTATTATTTCAACGTTTAATCATTAATGTTACCTACCTAATAATGAGAAATGAAATGTGTTTATTTCTTCAAATTGTTGGTATAGCCGCTTAGGCCATTTAGAAACGCATGAATCAAGTTTTAGCGAATTTTTGAAGAAAATTAAGCTATTGCTCTCGCCTCAAAATTTGTAGAATGTGAATTTTTGAAAAAAATTTGAGCAGAAATCCGTTTCAGGCTATTCTGAAGTTTAACGCATTTGTTAATGTATATATGTATGTGTCATTCCAGACGATAACTGTCCGTAGAATTGTGCTAGGAACTTCAAACAAATTTTAAAATGTTAAGGACACAAAACGGAAGTTCAAGTTCGTTGGCCAGCATGATCGGATTACATCTTCGGGTTGAAATTTTCAAAAATGTAGTCAAAAATTTCAAAATAGCCTGGTTTTTGCGATTTGTTGTGCGAAATAATTTTTTCAGCATACTAACATGTGGTATATTCGGAATCAGCGTAAAATTTCCTATAAGAATATGCATCAAGTTTTCAAAAATTTCAAAGTTGAAAAATCAGTCAAAAATCGAAATACTTAACAAATGCCGTTCGCTAGTAGTAAAAATCGGTAATATTTGCATGAAACATTGTCCAAATTTAGATTGAACTACTCTTATGGAAGTATCCCTGTATAACCAATCCTAGAATCATGCTGTTTAAAACGTAGGTAGTAGGTGCTTGTTTAAAAAAAAAGAAAGAAAAAAAGTAATCAGAACTGATGAGTTTACTCTGTGAAATATTCCGTCCTCCGATTCTCTCGGTCGCTCTCTTTAATGTTTTACGCTCAACTGTTTAAGGACTTGATGAAGCTATAATACTGACTGTGGCTTAGAAAATATCAGCCATGAAATTATGAAGAAGTTCTATTTATGTACGTACTAGCATGCAGTAATTTTCTTCAAAAATTCGCTCATGGGGTCATGCTGCATGACTGGACTTTTTTATTTATTGAACAGTTTGAAGCCCACTGTAAGATATTCCTGAGTAGGCAATAGTTTTTTCAAAATTTATTTACTTTTTTTTAAATTAAGGAAGAAAATTAAAGTTAACAAGATGGTACGTCAGCAAGAGAGTCATGTACCGAACAACATACATAGAATAGGTACATAATTTTGTAATATACAAAAGGGGTGAATTACGTAACGAATTACAAAACACTTAATAATGGTAGATGCCAAGTTTATGGCGGTTGGTATTGCGGTATATGTCCCCACACTCTTTTCCATAATTTTCTCTCGGTGAGATTTCACATGCTTATGCTTGGATACATTTAGATAGGTCGTTGGTACATCAGCGATTGACACTTGGTAGGTTGGCGTTGGATCTATTTTTCTGTCTGTGGCCTTGTATGTCCCTTGTAGACATAGATGTAGAGTTGATACTCGAGAAAACGTAAAAAAAAAACAAAGGTGAGGGTTCCATGCATGTGTTCCGTACCATTCCATACCTGCATTTGTGCCTCTGGGATTTTTTTCTAGGGTTGGATAGTGGGAGAGATCAAGAATAAGGCGTGGAAGAGAGAGAAATAAAACTTCAATTAAATTCGCAATATGATTCCGACTCTCACATCTTGAACACTTTTCATATGATTGAAAGAATAATCTTCCGAAGAGGATTACCTACTTCTTCTATTTTGGTCAATTCACCAGGAAATTCGGGTATACAGGTGATTTACTCTAAATCCCTAACTTTCAAACGTGTTGGTTGTAAAAGAATTTAGAAAACAATGTAAAAAAAACTATATTTTTAACCATACTTTTTTGTTTGTTAATATTTTAATATAATTATTGGTCTCATGTGGACTTTTGCAAGTTTCAACTTCGTTGTTCAGCACTATAAAAAATGAAGTATGGAGTCCTGAATCAATGATCTCAGAAACTTAAGATATAATTCGTTTTTTTTTTTTTTTTTTTTTTTTTGTTCTTCCATAGGTACGTTAAGCAACAACTAAAATCACGCATAAATGCATACATGTGAGCATTGTGTGATTAGCCAAAAAAACATGTACACCTAAATGTACCCCTTTTGGAACCCTCAGGTCCCCCTTTATACCACTTTTCAAGATCTCCAATACTCCTTTTTGTTGGATGGGGTCTGGCAACGCTGATTTTATGGCAATTGATTGTTCTCCAAATAATATTTCTGGTAGGTACCTAAGTATAGTAACAAATTTGTGAATTTTTCCCATTTTCTATTTTATTTATAATTATTTTTTAGTGAATTTTTGTTGAAAATGAAGCTATTGTAATGGCTCCAAAAAATTTAAAATGAAAATGTTCGAACATTTTCTTCATTGAAATTGGTTTTGGCGCATTCTGAAACGAATCCTACAGTTTAACGGTTTTTCATATATATATGTATGTGTCATTCCTGACTATAACTCTCCTTAAGATTGAGATAAAAATTCCGTTCTTGCGCCAAAAAATCAAGCTTTCCAAACGAAAGGATGAGTTCGTTGGCCAACACTTTTTGAGCACATTAAATTGGTCACATTTCAAAAAATGTACTAAAAAAATCACTAAAAATGGTTATATTTATAGTCAATAAAAGATGGTCAACAACGAACTAGTATGCTAAAAAATATGCAGAATAATGTACTTGAATTTCATTAATATTTGTAGAAACATCAATTAAAAAGGTGAAAAATGACTAGAAATTCAATATCTGTTTTGAATCTTGGAATATTATTTAGAACTAGTTTATTTTCCATGTAGTTGGTGGTTAACGATTCTTTGCCCTCAAAGTGCTCAAATTTCAAAACAATGTAACATTATATCATACTATAATCTACAAAAAATTCGCTCATATATGATCATGCTGCATGACTGGAACTTTTTGTTTAATAGACTTTATAGCACATTTTGATTAATTTCAAGTACATATTCATGCTTAGTTGTTTGCAAAAACAGTTCTGAATGCTCAAATTCATACTTTTCCCCGACCAATTGCAATACCTTGACAAACTTGTGTCCTTTCCTGCCAGAACCATCTTCTACCGTGGTAACCATAACCTACCGGAAGATCGACTCCCAGCCACTCACATCAGTAACTATAAGTTTTTCCCATTGGCCAATGTTTGTAGGTAATCACCATGTTAATATTATAATTGCAAGAATAATTAGGCAGACACGTTGCTGTCTTACCACATTGCGCAAAAGTAATGCAGTCATGATATTTGGTATAGAGCACCCATCCGATATAGATATTAGTTACTCACGCCCACAAGCACATAGGAGAGGTAACAGTCACATTGTATGTGTATTTTTCCTTTAGCCAAAGTCACTCTTTGTTGCGTAATCGTGATTGTTCAACAGAAACACATTCTTCAACTACAAGCCAAGTCATAAGACAGTACCTATTGAATAAGTCAGCTTTTGTATAAAGTCACCCATGTCTAAAATAATAACATATATGTAACACATTTCCTATTCCATGGAAACAGTTCTAAAGTAACACATTTTCAAATAGCACTGAACCTATTTCTTCTAGTTTGAAGTCGTATGTCTAAAATCACGGCCATAAGCCAATCAGCCATATTCTTGTTGTACAAGTTATTTACTTTAGCAACTTCATATTCCATTGATATTGTTTGTCGAAGTAACGGAGTAACTTTGAAAGTCACGTATTAATCTCGCCACAGTAACTAAAGCATTTTAGTTATTATTTGTTTGTTAAAAGCTCTAGTAATTATACAACCTTTTTAAGGTAACTCCACTTTTATTACCCTGACACTCTCTTGCAAAAGTAACGAAGCATGCTTGCATTAAATTAGGCCTTTGGTTTGAATATAGTAACTAATGAGGAGTCACCTTCAGTGACTTCTGAGAGTAACAGGTATCACAATAAGAGTCTTCAACTCGTTGCTCATTTGGAGTAACGCCCAGAAAGATGCACTTTTCAGCTGAAGTCATGCAGAACTTCTAGACACTGCCTGACAAGACTCCCAGTCACAACTACCGTAAGTGATACATATTGTTACCGGTAAGTACATTTGCGATTGTGGTCAACTAGTTCCTTTCAGTTCTGCCTTACAAGTCCTCCAACAGAAACCCCTATACTACCCGGGTAACTCCCCAAAGTAACGTGTCCCCACAATATTCAGTTTTTCATCAATCCCCTTCTAACACCAACAATTCTAGTTTGATAGGGATATCAACAACTTTTATAGGTACCTAGGTACTTAAGTGTTCCTTCCTATTGACACAGTTGTAATACAGTGAGTTGAAGATAGCCCATTATCCCCGGTAATTCATCTCATCCACAACTGGTACCACATGAACACCCCAAGTAGGCCCTCTAGTGAAGTAACTGCAGCAGTCCACCCTCAAGCAGCTCTATCGTGGCAAGAGTGTTCCCATCTTCAATGGTAACATCTTTCCACAACATAGTGACTACTTGGTAACACCCCCCTGTTTTGATCATCCCCCAGTTTCCTGTGTTTCTAACCATTGGAACCTCCCAGCAATAGGTACATGGTAGCAACAGTGAAAGTTTTATTCCTCTGCTGTTACCCTTGATGTACGATCACGGTAACTATATTGGAGTCACAACCTCTGAGTAACTTCTATCTCTATTTCCCTCCTCGTCCTTCCACTAGAACTAGCTTACAACATAAATATAATACGAAAATTCCACATAAGATCATGCTGCATGACTGGAACTTTAAAGCTTTTTCAATGCTTAATTCAAATACGTGTGTCTGGCTTAGCGAGTTACCTGTTGGATAAAGGAAGTGAAATTAATTTAAATGTACCCCTTTTTCAATTGAACGGTTATAATCAACAAATTATGCTGCTTTAAAAATAAGGTATTCATCTCTGCTTTCATTTTAAAGGCAAAGGAATGTTCAGTATTATATTGGATTTTTCAAATTGATCCTCAGGAAGTTGGGGAAAACTGGTTGTTATATAAATAAATATAGGTTGAAATTGATGAATTTCATTAAGTTCATTGAAATTGATTAGTCAACAGATATGTTTTGATTCAGAAAATGCTTTATAGTGGAGTTTATTACAGGTACCATAGAACGGGGAAACGAACAGTGCTGCCAACCCGCTTCAGCAAAAAATCCCCCCAAATTCACAAAAAAATCCCCAGGAAGAACCAGAAAATCCCACAAATTTAAGGTGCCGTTAAAAGCAATTTTGGACACAATTATGATCACAAATTGAATTATTAAATAGGTAATAAAAGGTCGCATAACAAGGAAAACAATGTGAAAGAAATTAAATAGCGGATTATTACAAAAAAAAAAAAAAAAAAAAAAAAAAAAAAAAAAAAAAAAAAAACTCCGTTACCAACAGTAGTCAGGTACTTATGGTGAATCATGTTGTCAATAAAAGAAAAACTTGATGGTTAACTTTCACACGAGTAATAAATTTGAATAAGTTAAGATCAACTTAACATAGATCACCAAAAAAATGTAAGCCAGCAAGTATAGCTAGAAAGTAAAATAGGAAAAAATACAAGTACACCCACAGTACATAATGTAGATAGATTCATTTATTTTTCCTCCAAAATTTTGGAGAAAATCATTTTTCTTAGCGTTCAAACTCCTTCCCTTTCCTACATCTTCACTAACTCTCATTCTGTAACTGACGTTCGTGCCTGACATTATCCGTTCGTATCATTTGCCTTTGTTCTGAGAATGAACTACTGGAGGAATCATTTTTTCATTTGTATTTATGGTGAAATTCACCTTTGATTCGTATGTGGGGCAGTAAAAAAAAAAAAAAAAAAAAAAAAAAAAAAAAAAAAAAAAAAAATACTCCTTGCCCCATCCAGGTGAATAGAAATTAAGGATTGTCAGTGAAGCTCAGAAATCCCCTCCCACACTTCATCCCCCTCGGGCTCCGAGAGCCCTTAAAAATCGGCCAAATGGTGATGAATCTCCCGCGTTGGCAGCACTGGAAACGAATCACAAGGGGCAACGAGCTTATAATAGGATGGAGAGGACAGGTCGTAGAGGGGAAGAAGCCACTTGAGACTCCGCCTTGTTAGGGGCAGAAACCAGGTAGCCAATAAAATAATGATAACGATGAAATGAGGTTTTATAACAGTGTTGGAGTTTACGATTGTAGGCTCCACCCCTTCGAGAAAACTGGCTTCATGAGCTCCCACAGTTTAACAGACACATGCCCTCTCTATCCTATTATAAGCTATTTGACAAGGGGTGATACAAATCTGCCCTCCAATTTTTTTTAAAGTATCCGATTACCCTGGTTTTTCGAACCACTTGAGATGTTCTTCAGAATCTCTGCTTGATAATGAGTATCTTATCTGTTGTTATCAGAACGATGTCATCTGCTTACTCGCGATTCCAAATAAGATCGCGAGCCTCGCGGCAGAGAAATGAACTAAGTAGATCCTGACTCCGACTCTTGAAAATTGTATCTGTTCCTAACATTCTTTGAGAAGTCTTCTTCTCTCGTTTTATTTCCATTCGTTTTTTCTGTGACGAAGAAAGAGTCTGAGGTGCTTGAAGCATTCTAAATTTTGAAAATACAGTGATATACCTTGACCCTAATTAGAAATCGTTTTTGGTTAGATGGTCAAATGGTGCCTTCCTTCCCCTAATTAAGTAGAGTTACCTATGTAACTAAATACATACCTAACATTATACGCAAAAGTTTTGAAGTTTACCTTACTGTGAATGATGATTGGTAGAATAGTAACTGTGAAGCTGAATATGTAGCCATGTCAGAAACTTGTAAAGAATTGATTACCTAGTGTTCAAAATTTATGGGAATTTTTGATGGGAGTTAAATTCTTTCCTACTTTAAAGTGTGACTGTGCTCCTGCATGATTGAGTCGCAAATGCCAAATGATGTCAAGGTCAGTAACATATCTTTAAGGAATATGACAGGAAATATGAAATCAAGCAAATTTGAATTTAAAAAATCAACCAGAACACAAGAGCCTCTCCTTTGTTTCACGAACTGACGTAACAAAACTACCTGGAACTTACTGTAACACAGGGATTCTGCCAACCAACATCATATATTTGTAAATGCAGTACTAGAGCTCTCTCAGGTTTTAGAAGTGCACAATGAGTGGGACGGGGCAGTTGCGGGCTGATGCGGGACTGGGTTGGTTTCGGCCTCCTCCCCTCCCATAGGTGAATTTGCGGATTGTGATTCGTGATAACCTTAGGAGAAGGGTGAACTGGGAATCACGATCTGTGAATTCACCCACAGGTTAAGAAAAGGAGAGGGGGCTGCAAATGGTCCAGTTTCGCATTGGCCTGCCTTAGCGCTGTCCTGCTCTTTCTGAACTCCTAAAACCTGAGCAATCTCTACCTACCTATTTGGTTTTCTATGCTCCGGGAGATTAATGGCTTTTTTTTAAATTTATTTATCGGCTTTGATAGTACATACAGCCGTTACAAATATATCAAAAACATCACAGTATTGATATATTACGTTGTACTTTAAGTAACATTAATGGCTTGATCATCTTGAATTCAGTCACTGGCAACAAAAAAGTGTAGAGTAGGTATTTGATTTTCATAGCGCATCACCCAACCAATGTAACCTGCTGAAATCCGCAACTCCATCCTTAATTCTTTATGTAATTTTTAGTAGGTAGGTACTACATGCCTACCTGGTGTTGGTGCAACAAACTGGTTAGCTGTTTTTTAATTTTTTTTAATGGTGCTTCTCCAAAGTTATCTTTTCCCCCGATCGTAGCGCTGTTTCGAAAACTTGAGTTCCAAATGACAGAATACTACATTCATATTTGGGTGCCAAAACCGCGTTATGGTACTGTATGGATGCCAGTCGTATCCTCTAAAATAAGCCTACTAAAACTACAGTGCTAAAAACTAAAGAGTGAAATAGCTTCAGGGAAACCAAAAGCTATTCCCTGGTATTTTGTTTAAAAAAAACATTTGTTAAATTTTATAAGAGCTAGATTCTACTGCGTTCTTATCTCCACTGCGTTTTCGAAAGATCAACGCAAACCAAAAGTAAAAGTTAATTTAGTTGGATTTTCAAGTTTTTCTAGATTTTGGAACTTGATATATTTGGGGTTTGCCGGTAAAAAGCATTCAAAAGGTTTCTTGGTATTTTTCGTCGTTGTATTGGCAGCATGGCAAACGAGTAAAAGTTGGCCCATCGGCAACCATGTCCGTGGATTCTTCTTTAGTTATGGCTTAATTTTGATCAAGTTTGTGCCATGGATGCCAATATTCAAGTAAGTCGGCGTTTATTTTGACCACTTTCATGATTTTTGAAAGCTCTGTAGTTTCAGTGAGGTGTCCGCAACAAGTTTGAACGGTTTCGAACGGGAATTCGGTGGATTTCGGCTGTTGAAACTCAACCTCATCCTGAGCAAAATGTCGGTAAGGTAAACTCTCACAAAGCGGTGAAAACACGTGGGGTTTATTTGGGATTTTGTTTATTTATGGTTCTCGCAGTCATTTCTCAGTGTTTGGTTCAGTAGAGAGAACGTTGTAATAATAACCTTCGAGCCGGACTCGTGAGACATATTTCTGTATGGCCGATCGTACGTCGCATTTCCAGTGGGTGTGAAGTGGATTTCCTCTATTCTGGGAACCTGGGATAGCATTCGGGTCTATTTTTCGTAAATCTCCTATTTCGTTCAACTCTATACTTATCTAGTCTACTATAAAAATTTCCTGTTCGTGGGTAGGTACCTACTCGTCGCTAACCGTCATTGGGCCGGTTCTGCATTCCTATTGCGGTTAGGGACCTTTTGAAAAGACCTCCCCCACTTCTTTGGCTCGACTCGGAATGGGTCTCTGTAGTTTTATTTCACTAACGAATTCATTTGTTCTTCCCTCCTTGAGCTTTGGCTTTTCGTTAAATTAGTTCAAATAGGTACTCATTCCCGCATTGCAAATCATCTCAATAATTTTGCCCATTCCGACCCTTCACAAAAATAGTGCCCCTATAACCCCACCTGGCCGTACAGTTATTCCTCTGCTTTCATCCAGAGTTCCTAATTTGGTAAATTCCAGTTATGTATGTCGCAAAAGATCCTACCTATTATTTATTATTTCTCATAATGACCTTATTCTAAGTCTGCTTGTTACGTTTTCATTCCAACGAAATGACCATAAAAATTGCGTAATGACCCCATCATCTGTCCTTGGATACTTGATCATAGTATACACACACTTTATTTTCTTTGCCCACAGCTGATATACCTAATAGTTGCTTAGTGCCAGTTCACTATTCTAGTAATATCTATTATAATAGAGTTGGTGAAGTTGGGTACCACATGTATTGATTTGGTTGCTGATGCTTTACCTTAATTGCTTCATTCTCGATCCCTTCTTTTAGATTTAGATTTATTTATTCGTCAAAAACATAACATGTGTATCAATTGTCAATGGGAGATACAGTCAAATATAATTACTATTAACTTAGCCATAGATCAAACATAAAGTTCTTGAATTTGAGGGCCAGTAGACTCAATCAACCCGCCCTCAGGTTAGATTGTTCAAGAAATTTGTATCTAGATAGATGAGATATCCCTACCAGATTTTCATCAAATAAGTACTAAACGTAAAAATAAGTACATAACTATTCGCTTTCCTTCAAATGGATATCCTGTCTTTCTGTAGCTATAGTGCGTACTTAGCCGTGCCTAGTGATAAATTATGAATGATTCCTTCTGTTTATGGAAGGCCAAAGTCTTCTGCATCTTATGAGAATGACACCAAAGGGAAGGCTCCGCTGAGGTGAGCCTATTAGTACCTAACTGGGCTGCCTGACGACCACAAATTCTACCACTCACGCTGTATTTTCTTCGTTTCAGTTGTTGGTAGATTCCGTTTTGTAGGGTTGGTGTTGAGTTGTTTGGATGCGTTATTGGTATTATCTAAATAAGAAAGGGGTTGGATTTGACCATCCTGAGGGTGTTCTGGAAGTTGCCCTTTGCCAACACAATGGGAAGATAAAGTTCCTTCATAGTTTGATGTTCTAGGTCGTTCCCCTTGCACAAGTATTTTTTTAAAGGGTTGGATGGTATAATCTTTGAGTCTGAATTTCTGCTGGTCAGAGTTTCAATCCGAACGGTTGTATCCAAGACTGCTCTTTTGGGCGAAGTTTTGTCAAATGCTAGGATGTCAAAATAACGATGGAGGTCTAATTCTTCCAATCACTGGATCTCTTCAATATTTTCTTATTGGCCGATTCGATTTGATTATCTCAATCTAATAAATCAATAAGAAAGCTCTGGGGATCTGTCGGGAGAGGATGATACTAGGATAGACCACAGGAAGAACTGAAAGACCTCGAGCTTCTGGGCATCCTTCGGTAGGGGGTGCAAACTACAGGTTTGTCGGGAGATGCATTCCCGTATCAGATCGGAATCGAACCAGAATCAATGGAACTGAAAAGGGGAGGGAATAGAGGCGTTCAGGGCTGTCAGTTCCAACTCCAGTGGTCCGAACGGTTTTTGGACTAGGTACTTCGAGGGTGGTGGGAGTCTTAAATCTGTAAAATGGGATAAGCGTGAAAACGTCTACTGCGCATGTCTCGAACTAATAGTTCTGGCAAAAATCTCAAACCACTTAAACTAGTTCTAACGGTTCTGTTCGCCTTCTCCGGACAACGAGCTTGAGGTTCGAGGTCTCCTCAGAACTGGTTATGAGTCTCTCCAAACAGCCAAAACTGGGCGTTGTCAGTCCCAAACAGTCCCGGATTGCTTCTCCGGACAAACATAGTTTGATAACTGCTCTTTTATCGAAACGTATTTCATCCTTTGTGGAATTTCATTCTAATCAGTTCCCCTTTTCATTATTAATAATCTGAGTTTCTCCCGAGTTTTAACTCCACATTTCAATGTGGTGATATTAGAAAATGGGTTAGCCTCTGCTAAGCCCCCATCAAAACGGTATAATTTGCAAAGCCTATAATTTTATCAGAGATTCGAGATTTTCATTTGAAGATACAAGTAAGATGAAAGAAAAAATGTATACGTTGAAAAAAATCCCTTCTTTATAGATCTTCAACGGCATTACAACGCCAAAATTTGTTCTATGTTGTTCCTTTGTCACCTCTGTAACGCTTTTAGGTGAAGCTGCTGTTCCATTAGAACTGAGGGAATTCAAAGTAGAATTATTATTCTCAAGATCCATGTACATTTGTACCTCAGATTTCTTACTTGGATATAGGTTTCCTTCATGAGTAGAGGTACCTTGTAACTAAATGCATGCATATATTTGGGGTCCACGCTCGGTGTTTCGCAGTTTTTTAACTAGTCAAAGAGTCTTCAAGGAACAGACGGGTTGCTTTCAAGAGAGTTTTTTTTTTTTTTTTTTTTTTGCAATGTTGTTTTTGGAAATTAAATTGTTCGTTACCATATTTATTATACGCTCTATTTGAAAGTCGCTCTGTTTGTAGGTTGATTACAAAAGAAATTGGCCTCAGAGCTTACATGGTGGGGTATGTTGTAGTTGGTTCCACGCGGTGTGATTCCATTTCACTTGGATTAGAGTGACTCCGATTCGAATTCCAGTGTCACAGGTACATTTCGAATGAAATTAGCTTTGAGCCTACTGATCTGGGTGGTTCCACTTATTGTAAATGAGTAGGTATGTTTACTGGTTTCGGAGAGGCTCCGGTTCATATTTCGGATTCCAAGTTAAATTCCAACCGAGTTTGACCCACAACTGATATTTTGAGTTGAAAAACTGATTTCCTCACCGAATCCGTGAAAAACAGCCCCTCCTTCCCTTGTCGCGCGTAGGTTTCATGAAAACTTTCGGGAATATTTTCCTCCAAAATCAAAGTTTTCTCTCGTAAATCCTAAGTACAGGGTGATACATTTTTCTACGCAACACTAAGAAACCCATGTTGCTTCGAATTTTACTCCACTTCTATTAACCTGGAGGGGTTTGCTCACTCGTTTCCACTCAGCGAAAGTATTTTCACAATTTAGTGTTGCAATATCAAAAATGAATCTCAAAAATATTTATCACATAGCATTGAATATCTGCAAAAACTCACTGTTTCACAATTTGCGCACTTTTTAAATGGAATTGTGCTCTAAAAAATTGAGTGATGGGTCATTTTTTCATGAAATTTCACAACAAAAAAAAAATTCGGCTCTGCTATAAAAATTGGGGGGGTTCTCATTCAAGTAACGATGTTACAGCGCACATACGAAAAAATGTCATATTTGAGATGTTCGGAAAATATAAGGGGGGTTACTATTTTAATTTTTCATTTTACCCATTTATAGGTAAATGAGGGGGGGTGGGGGTTGTTAGCTTTGACACCCTGTATACTAGTTTACTAGTTAGGTACATACGTATTACGCTGTCAGGGTGATTTCATTACAAAGAATAGGCAACTCGCATTCTGCACCTTTGAAACAGTCTGCGGTTTTTTTTGGAACTGTCAGAACTCGAACGCAAGGACGTAGTCAACGCATGCGCATTTCACAATTTTTTGGAGCTCGTGGAGTAAACAATACTCTCTAGCTTTGGTTGTGGCGTGTACCCTGTAAAATTTTGCTTTGTTCTGATGTTCGCTGTTCTTCATTTGAATTTCTTCATCGAAATGTCAACTAGTTGCTCGTCAAGTTTAGAAAGCGATAGTTTCGACGATGGTGGTGAAGTTTCATGGTTTGTAGACGATGAGGACGAGATTAAAGTTGTAGTTGGATCTCGTCTACATCCACGAAACTCGAATTTTTTCGACAAAATTGTGCCAAGATTCGAAGACAAAGCGTTTGTATACCATTTTAGAATAAGCTGTGGGCTCGTGGAGGGGTTAGCCCACCGTTATCAGGCCAGCACCCTCTACCATTAAGCCGGTTTCACATGGAGCGGTACGAGCGTAACAACCGGAAAGACGGAAGGCCGGAAAACCCAGTGGAGGGGGTGGCGGAATGCGGCAGGGTGTTCACATGAAGCGGCACCTCGCTAAACGGAATCATATCCTTCCTACTGAAACCCTCTCTGATCTGAAACCTCTACTTGCGGTTATCAACATTCCTGTCCAATGAGGATGAAGCTTTAGGTGGACGGTACTGAGTCCCCCCCCCCCCCCCCCCCCCAACTTCAAGAAACGTGGGGGTATTCCTTCAGTGCTCTCCCCTCTATTTTCAAAATAAGATTTCTCCGTTTCAAACCATTAATTTCAATTTAAAAAATATTCATAATGGAATAGTTAGGATTCTCTTCGTCATCATTGTCATTTTGAAACATTCCAAGCCCAATGAACATCAATTTTAGTTCAACAACATTGGGAGCAGCTCTAAAATTGTTGGCTAATAACAACCTTCATCCCTGTCTCCCAAAGTAACAACTAGTTACTATAACATAATGTATACAGTTGACACAGATATACTTTACGAGACCCTCTCGAACGATCAAGTTTGTCCCCCACCCCGGCAACTTCTTGGAACCGTTCCCTACAAGAAGAACTGTGAGTTCTTCAATTCCGTTCAACGCGGAGCAGCTCATGAGTCACAAATGAAAAGTCACATTTACTTTTCTAAACTGTTATGTGATCGTGTTATGAGACCACGAAACTATACACTTTATTTATTTATTTATTTATTTATATTCCCACATCGGTCCTAGGGACTTATAGTGGCGGTGAGAGGAGGGGGTGATTCATTAGGGAAGAAACTATACACTTCATTCTGATCTACATATCCAACTAATCTGCATTTTTACTAAGGGATTGACTACTTGATGGTATGTATTTTTGAGATGGGAGCTTGCGAGCATCCAGACCACCAAACTATACACTTCATTCTGACCTACATGTCCACTAAACAGGTTGAACGGAATTGAAGAACTCAAAGTTCTTCTTGTAGGAAACGGTTCCAAGTAGTTGCCGGGGTGGGGGACAAACTTGATCGTTCTAGAGAGTCTCGTTTATTGGAATCATCCTAGTCAAGAAATTTCCCAACTACAGATTTTGATCTATTCGCGCCACTAATTAATATAATACTAATTGGATTTTTTTAAAGAAGAACATTGGGTTTATCGAGGCAGAAAGGTTTTCTTCACATGATTTTTTTCTCTCTTTCATTGTTTCCAAATTCCTCCGATCTGAAGCATATGGGAAATTCCCTTCATTTGTAGGGAATTCCCGCTCCGTCCTCCAACCCAAGTGATCGAACAATCTTTCTTGTGCCCCTTAGTCGAAGAGACACAGCTCTGATTATCGGCACACCCCAACACTTTGGTGTTCAGCTTGCACCACTTCTCAGCCAGCGTCCTATCCATCCTTTTATGAAAGACTCCATACTCCCGATGGACTGCATCGTCACATGAACAAATATGAGGCGTGAACGAGCCTCGAAGGTGCTCAGCTGCTCTGTCATGTTTTTGTCTGGCTGCAGACTGTGCTGTTGAGTCCCACGTTTGGGGAAGGTATGAGGCAGCGTCAGCATTTATAATGCGTGTGTCAAAAACGATTGCCTCGCCAGATTGCAGTGCTTATGCTTCACAAGTCCATTTTTAGGTGACAGAAGTTATTATATACCAGCTCGATTTCGTGAAGTGAGAATTCTATTGCAATTTTCTTGCTTATTGAAGGGAAGAAGTGAGTGGAGTTGGCACACGTCGCCATCTTCCTTTTGTCCAATGGCTCTAGTCAATCACAGAGCTTACTTTGCAATCAGCGGGCTAACCCTCTCTTCACAGCTGGGTCAAGGGCGTTTAGGGGCTAACCTCTGTTCTATTCACGCCTTATTCTCAACAGCAGTGACAATGGGAGTGATGGGAATGATGGTTCCTCCTTCAAAGGCGAAAGGCGATTAACCTGCTACACCAAGAGGCTATCCTGGGATTTAATAATCTCCAGAATATGTCAAGGAATAGCATAAGCAAGAATCGAGAAGGGGGAATTACTCATATCCATCACACAACTCAGGGGTAACCCCTGACACCCGTCATAGATTAAAAAAAGAGCAAACTTCAGGAATCGTTTCACAGAATGCCTCAAAACGGATTTCAATGAAGAAAATTTTCAAAAATTTTTTATTTTAAAATTTTCCGAGCCATTGCATTAACTTCATTTTTTATGAAAATTCGCTAAAATGGCTAAAAACGGCTAAAAATGGTTAGATTTATACGTTTTAGCAGAATATTGCTCAAATAAAGTTTATAACATAGAACATTAAAAAATTTATTCACAAAATTATGCTGAAAAACGTATTCGAATTTCATTAAAATTTGCTATACAATTGATAAAAACTTGGGGAAAAAATTCCGTCCATTTCGTCTTAACATAACACTCTAGCACAGATGATAGAGCGAAGGTGTAGAAGGATTCGTTCTTTAAAAACCAGTCATGCAGCATGATCGAATGAGCGAATTTTCGTTAGTGATGGTATTAAGTTATTGTGTTATGTTAAATTGTTTTGGAAATTGAGCTTTTTGAGTGAAAAAAAAATGTTAGCCATTATTTTTATGGCAAAAAACCTATTCTAAATAGCAATCTGCTATTCAAAAAAACATTTTGGATTTTTAGCTTTTTTCGCAGTTTTCATCGATTGTATAGCAAAATTTTATTGAAATATAAGTAGATACCTTTTTCAGCATAATTTTATGAATAAATTTTTAATGTTCTATTTTATATTTTATAAACTTTATTTGAGCGATATTTTGCTAAAAATGATAAATTTAACAATTTTTAGCAGTTTTACCCATTTTTAGTGGTTTTTTATGGAGAAACTCGTATATTACTTTTAGTTTGTATGTTCAACTTGATCTTCCAATACCTTTGAGTATACATTCAACTCAATGTATATACATTCAATTTTTCAATAATTATTAGACTTTATTTTGTTGTGAATTCAATAATGAAGACTAAGTAGTATATACCAATAATGCACCAGTTTTACGTTGTTGATTACCTACATGTTACTAATTTGATTCATCCGAAAAAGTTTCAACATGTATTGGTGTCATACCCGAAAACAATAAAGATTTGAGTGTCTATAACTGAACTATCGCGATACCTTACACCAGACTACCACAATGCCTTCATTGTTGTCTAAGACTCAGCGAGTAACTATAACTTTGATTTCATTTGGTTTTTGTATACATTTTATTGAAGTCGGTTTCAATTTTGATGTTGGTTGAAGTGGTCAATATTTATCATATCTGTTTCGAGGATCATCGAACCCGGGTGGTTGTGGAGGTTGGAGCGAGGGGTCGCGGGCATGACGTTTGCCATGTGGCACTTTGCCAGAAAATCCCCTCCCTTTACGATTGATATAATGAATCCGTCATATATCATTGGAACTTATTGTTGACAGTTGTTAAGTCTCTTCAGGCCAGGTATGTGGCATAGCGTACGTGAGGAGTTTGTATCTACATAAAAACGGAATGAAATGAATACCGGTACCTACTGGAATCGAATTGTCAAAGTAGATTCCTTCGATATCAAATTAAGTGGAACGATGCAGATACCCGCCTACTCGAATCAGTAATACGCCAGTAATAATACTTATCAATTGTTTGTTCATCGTTAATTGAGGTACTTCAGCTTGATTTAGCCACAGATGGGATAATATTTTCTTTATTATGAATTTATGATTCTGCGTTTGTCATTGGTTTCGTCTGTTAACGTCGTAGGTGTTACATTCTTCTTCAGTTTTGAGTTTTCACTATGGTCCTCCCATGTCAACGATGCTTTTATGTACTTTTATGTATCGAACATGCTTTTATTGGGTCCCCCACCCCCTTTTCACATGTTACGACTGGCTCTCAGAGAACAGTATTTATGTGTGTAGTAT
This sequence comes from Adelphocoris suturalis, assembly GCA_030762985.1. Taxonomy (NCBI): domain Eukaryota; kingdom Metazoa; phylum Arthropoda; class Insecta; order Hemiptera; family Miridae; genus Adelphocoris; species Adelphocoris suturalis. Next base: position 125,508,917 of record CM061040.1, read on the forward strand.
GATATTTTGCTGATCGAGATTTGAAAACAGTTGATATAGTCAGAAATGAATCACTCCAGTAAGTAGTTTACAAACAAAATCATTTCCTTTTTATTTAGTATTTTTCAAAGTATGTATATCTTCCGTAGTTCCGACGATTTTGTTTTTGGGAATTTTTCTTTCTCAGTATTCGTATGGTTGTGTCTCGTCTTTTTTTCAAATACTTTTCCTCAGATTCTCTTTCTAAACCTCTTCTCGCTCCAAAACGTTCAACTGATTCGTATCTTGCTGCCAAATATCGAAAGGCCAGAGGGTTTGTAGTGTTTCAATTTCGAGTCAGGAATGTTGGGAGAGAGAGAGAGAGAGAGAGGGGGGGGGGGGTTCATTAGAAGTGTTTGTTGCCTCAGTACTATCTAGGAATGATCCAGCGTTAGCCAATCAAATGAACTTCGGATCGTCTTTACTGATTTACAGTTAATTACTTACATAATGGATTTGAAAAATAGATACACAATTCACCGTGCTCTCCAATAATTCCAATATTAGTATAAAAAATCACGTGCAATGTAATACTGGTGATTGAAGTGCATGTAGTAACTTGAAATAGTTAACTATTTTAATAAGGAATGTCAGTGGATCGGAATTTGAAATTTTAGGAATCAGTTTCGAATTCAGCATTTTCCAAACCAGTGGCAATTTACAGTTCCAGACTCTAGTTTAACGGGAATAAGGTGCAGATGAGGCGTGTTATGTCACCATGTTGCGTCTCTTTCTCACTCCGAGGGTGTATGCTGTGGTGACCTCTCACGTTTTTCTCTCCTGATTTTAAGCCACTTAGGCTAATTTCTGAGTCATATTGCAAGTTATTGGAAAGCTTGTTGTTCCTTGGAAAAGTTGATATTCCTAATACCTAAGTTCAAAAGACTAAGAACAAATCACATAACATCATCTGTTTTTGTGCAGTAAAATCTCGTTGATGAACGATGCTGAAGCAGTTAGGTGTTATTGTAATCAGGTTGAAAGTGAAAATAAATAATTCCTTTGTTGTTATATTCCATCCAATGAACAAGGGTTTGAGGTTTCCCCTCATGTCAATGCATCTCATGGTTTCGCTCTATCGTCCTCTGTATTCACCATCATTTTTTAATAAACTGCAGTTATTATCAGTTTCCTGTAAGTTTGGACAGGCAATGACACATCTGACTTATGGTTTGTGGTTTCTTGGCAAACCAGCCAGTCCGCCCCTCATTTCTAAGAGGGCTTTCATGACAATGGATGGGATATGCCCTGGATAATTACACCGAACCTGAGTTGGAAGTCTTCCTGAGTTCAAGTCTTTGGCCAATAGTATCCTTAAAAAAAATATAAGTCTTCCTTATCCAACTACTACACATTTTGTAAACACTTCCGAGAATACTCTCAATTCTTCTGTCATTGGTAGTTGACTTATCAGATTATTCACGCAGTCAAAGCACCGATGTGTATCTGGTTGAAGCTCCTGTTCATTCTTTGAAACGCCTCCAATAATAAATCATAACTTGATGGATGATGGAATATCTCATGATAATTTATGTAGCTGAAGCTTGTCGTGTTATCTGTACCACTCAGAAATGTGATGTTATAAATTTCAACCGTTTTTCTTTGCAGGCCCAGTTGCAGTTCCTTAACTTAGATGATGTTGACGCTAATGAAGCAGAGTACCTGCAAAGTGTTTTGTATTCTGGGAAGTCGCCCACGCTAGAGCTGCCATGGATTGACTCTGAGGAACCTGTCCAGGCCGAATGGCCACAGCATCCTCAATATGGTATGAACCTGAATTATTCTTCTGTTTGGGAATCTCATTTGGTATTTGTAGGTAACATTAATTTGTTTCTAGGCACCACACTCTATGGTGTATAGATGAGACTCTAGGTTAATACAGCATGTTTTTTATTATACCACATCCAATCATTGAGGTAATGTAATATACTTCGGTTCATAGATGGCCAACCTAATGAGATAGTTGACACTGGTGGAGGTGCAGAGATGTACCAAATGTCTGTTCCGGTGGCTACGACTATGCAGCAGATGTATCACAGCCCTGTTGTCCCTCAGCTGCCAAGCGTTACTTACGTCAGTAGCATGCCGCACCCCAACTACCACCCAGGCCTCTCACAGCCGCCTCCAGTCCCACCATACCAGAGTGGGCCGCCTCAGCAGATGTACACTGCTCAAATGCCAACTGGTGAGTTTGTTCTGCCAGAAGCTTCTTTTTACTTTGCTTCTTCGACTAGATGGGCCAAGGCAAAAAGTACTTATTATTATTTAAAAAAAAAGAAGAACTTAATTGTGGGTCTTCACATGATCTGAACTAATATTTTTGTTTCATGGAAATGTATTCTTATGTGTGTAGGGATGGATGTATGGGTGGACGATAAGATTGCGGCCTTTTGATTATACATGAAACTCGAGTACTACTCGAGTACACCCCACGAAAATCAGCTCTTTAGATAGATATTTGCGGAGTGGACAAATCAAAGTAGAAATAAAATGTATTTTTATAGAATTTTTCGCGTTTTCTGAAAATATTTCCAAAATAGATTTTGGTAAAATTTACATGTTTTACTCAAGTTCTGTTTTACAAAACAAGTTAAAATATGTTTTTCGCACAAAATCGTGTCTTTTTAGTGCATTTTTCGAGGTTTTGGGAATTTTTCATAGGCAGAATTGAATGTTTGAAAAATCATCCAATGTTTGCTCTCTAATGATGTAATCTTTATCAGAAAACGGACAAGTTCCTCAGTTATTTTCTTCTACATGTTCAAGAAAAATGTTTTCTGAACTTCAAGACGGTCAGGAGTGTTTAATAGGAACTCAGTTCAAGTAAAATCACGGAAGGTGTAGCGTATATCGTTGATAAAATCATAATCCGTCTATTCATTGATCAGAATCGTGAAATGATTCGCTCATTTCTCCCTTTGTCATTTGAAGATTACACCAAACTATGATATCGTCGTTGCATCGAATCGGATAGCTTTGAAAGTCGCCCCAATCGATTCTAGATATCAAAAGATTCTACGATTCTTCAAAATCCATACAAAACCAGTTTGTTTTTGAGTTGTTTCGTTGACTGCTTCATCTTGTCAGAACAGCACCAAAAACTATACGGTGCATTCCGGTTATCTAAAGCTGCTCCTACATTCGAAGCTTCTCCAGGCCAATCCAGACTCGACTCTCTACACTGCACCTCGTTTTCACTTATGAACATAGGATTCAGTTTTGTGAATAATCTCAACGAGGAAGGTTGAATACCTAGTTATCACTTGGTAATCTCGATAAAACGATTTTTTTTAAATTGTTGCTACTTACTTTCAATATCCAGCCCTTTCCCTATTTCCTCCTACAGTTGTATTCTCAACTCTCGATCGTCGTACAGTTTGTTTCTCTGGTCCTCTAGCTCCACTCGCTTATGCACTAGTTCAATCAATTGTCTTTATGGTACCTTATCTGCCATTATGGTACAATGATTCAAACATGAAAAACAAAATCACCGCTCTCGACCAAAGCATTGATGCGACTTGACCAGAGGACTGGTAGAAAAACAAACTCGTTTGATTCTCTTCAGACCAAATCCACTTCACAGAACGACGTCTGGTAGGAGGGAGCACTGGGCTTCAAGTGTTTGTTTTCTTCAGACCAGACCTGTCTAGACCGAGAAATGTCGTTTCCATTGAAGGAGCAGCCGAAGGAGTCCACCTACCAAATTTCAAGTTGATAGCTCTGAAATTGTGGTCTGTAGTGCGAATCATACAGAAAGAAGACGCATAAAAAAAAAAAAAAAAAAAAAGCAAATACGGGTCAAGTCAAAGTAGAGATACTTCTTTGGTTGTAAATTAAATGGAAATTCGCGAGTAAGTCGTGTGTCCAACATCTGGCCCGCTACATTTGTCTCTCATTTCCTATTTTCTCATTGTGAATTTATACTTGTTTATATTTATACAATTTAAGGGGATTCAGACAGTTTCTCTGCTGCCCAATCCAATCAATTCCGTTAAACACTCTCTGAAGCTGTTGAAACTATCTTTGGTGTTGTATTGTCACATACCATTTTTCTGTAGGAAATGTAGTTTCCAAAACTTACCTTCTTTTCTCAGTTTGTGTAGTATTTTAGCTTCTGGAAGCTCTGTACAATGACCCTTTCGTGTACCAACTACTATAGTTTTTCCACACATTCGTCTCGATATTTTACTTTCCTTACCACTTTACGGTCTGCAATTTTTTCTTGGGTGTCCCCAACATATTGAAGGATTGTTCGATCGAAAATAATAGTCCTATTAAAAGAAGGACGATTTTTGGGACTCTACGTGAAGTTTGAAGCAAAAATGCGGCTGAAGAAATCGTCTTTGATAACTCGTTAGTCTAATATCAATCAAAATATTTCAAAATCCAATTGCTAGTTAAAAAACAAAAGTGTTAACCAAGATAAAAAAAAGGATTACTATCAATAATATTGGATTACTTCTGTAGATATCAGGAAAAATGAGCTGGAATGGAGGAAGTTTCTGGACAGCCTCCCACAGATTTTTTGGCGATTGGGATATTTTCAGAAACTTGTTAGCCCAAACCACCATGGGGTAGCTTTTATTGATTTTTCCTACAGTTGTTCTGTTATATTTTTTCTGTTCACGAAAAGCAAAAGAAGAAGAATACGCTTGGTTTTTCACTGTTATCTGCTGACTAACGCGAAAATAAAAATCTGGTTACAAGCTGTTAGGAGCCAGGAGGTTTCTGACTTTGAAAGGGCATAAGCTGTGTCTATAGTTATCGTATTGACCTATTCTTATTTGTTGAGTGTTCCTCTGATCCTGTAGATTGTTTGGTATCTTATTGATTACTTGGTATTTGGAGAGGACAGTGTTGCTTCGTGTTGAAAACATGTGGATATCGGATGTAATTTCTGTAATATATAATGTTTTCGGAGACATTTGAGATACAGGTCAAGTAGAAATGATTAGAATGCCTAACGAACAACCTCACACCTCAACTTCGCTTTGAATGCCGTGTCAAGTACGCATTTTGTTTACGTACTAATGGTCCCTTGATAATTAGTCACGTATAGTTCAATATTATAGATGTCTAAAACAATTGTGATATCTTCGCAAATTTATCAAATCAGTATTTACTCCAAGTAGTAAATCTTCGCAAGTAGTAAAAGTATCTTTAGTATCTAGTAGTAAAGTAAAGTATCTTTAGTAAAGTAGTAAAAGTATCTATACTTGAAGTAGTAAAAGTATCTTCGCACATTTATCAAATCAGTATTAACTCCAACCATGTACAAAACTATAATTTGTACATGATTTGTTAGCAGTAGCGCTATGGTCATCTGCCAGAGGTAGCACACTGACTGCCTAGCCAAAAATAATCATACCATGAATTTTATAGTAAACCCCCCCCCCCCCCCTTCTACTCCTCGACCCAATAGATAGGTTAATCGTTAATCTAAACAGATTTGTCTAGAGCTGACAAAAAACAGAAGCACGGAAAACGTTCCTCCTACTCTGTTACTTGTGTACCCCCTTGTATACCAAAGCCCCTCACACCTCCGTAAACTAACCCTGCCACCGTAAAGTTAGAAGCAGGTCTCCTTCCTAGCATCTAGTTGGGTAGCGGGACCTGTGTTGTCGCGCGTTAACAATCAAGTGAGCCACTCATACTTTTTACCATTACTTATTCTACAACATTTTTGTCGTTACTTCTTTCTTATAATTACATACTCATAATGGAAGGATCACATGAAGGGCATGCAGCAATGCCCCCATAAACTATAGTCTTGTTTATTAGCATTTATTTTTTGAGGAGTATTGATTATAAATTGTGATTTACAAAATCTGATGCAAGGAACGTTTGGGTGTGTTGAATTGTGGCGTAAATTTTCCATTCTTGATTAATATATTTGATGTGAAAAAATTATGTTTTTATCCCATCTATCAGTATCATAGGAAAGGCAGTGTTTTTTGAAGGAGTATTTACAGAAAAGTTTACCATAGCCTATTCCCATTCTTCAATCTAACTGAATAAGCAAACCAAGTGAAACGAATGTCTCCTTAGCTGTTTGATCATAAAATATTCCAGGCAGACAAATTATATTACTAAAGATATGGATACAATACCCATATTACCTAATGGACGTGTGCCTCCAACTCTATACAATGCGTTATACTTGGCTAATTTCTTCAAAAATTCTATTATGGTTTAAAATTACAATAGTATATATGTGTACAATTTCTATTATTGTCTTGGAAACTCCACTGACACAAATATTGATTTATTCACATGTTTAGCCAGCTATTATATGTGGTTTGTTGTGTATGTTTTGTAGGACCAGGTCGGCAGAGGGGGAGTAAGCAGAGTCCCAAGCGAGGTGGTGGACGTGATGGTGCACCCGCTGGAGGATATCAAAACGTTCCACCAGTTACAGGTTATCCCCCCCATCACACTTATCCCCCTCCCATGCACCACGTTCCTTTCCAGTGCATCCCCAATGCTCCTGCTCCCCATTTCCCCACTGCCCAACATGCTGCAGGTCCTCCACTCTATATTGCTCCTCCCCTCTCCATGTATCACCCGCAGCACATCTACCACCACAACTACGCCCCAGTTTTCTCCCCCATCGCTCAACAGCAGCCACCTGAAGAGATGAAGCCGATGGAGTACAGTGTCGAGAAGGTGGACACTATGCCTGTACCAGCTCAGGCTGCTCAGCCACCTCCTCATAACGTGTATATACCAGCACAAGTGCCCCCACCACCTCTCATGGAAGAACTGCCTGCTAATCCTCCGCCCCAGGCTGCCCTCAAGGATGACCATTCCCATCATCACCGCCACCAACAACACCATCAGCAACATCAGGAGGCCCCACCAGCAGAGGAGACAGAGGTACGGAATTACTCATCGTTATCGCAAAATTTCTATAATCAATCCACCCTCCTCTTGGCCTAGCTGACGGAAGACACAGATATGCAGATTTACTGAAGAATTCTGTGATGACCTGGAAATGAGCTGACCATTTTTTTAAATTTCTTCATTTTGAAGCTTGACATACTTAAGCTTTCATAGCCAGGAGGATACAAATTCATCAGTATTTTTCACAGGCACTCTATTGCTCATCTCATATCGGATAGTTGAATTTCTCCTATTTTCGATCAATCATATGAAAAGACCTTGTCAAAAGACTCTGAAGGTATAATTTTCTCTTTGTCAATCTAATGGGGTTTCAAAGTTATTCTCCCAACATTATTATTATTTATTTTTCTTGAAGTCTAATTATCTTTCTTTTATCTACCACCGTTTTCTGTTAGTTTTTGTTTTATGGAGGAATCCTCAAACTTCACGAAAACGTAAAATACCAAGTCAACATTTTGTGAACCATCCTTTCAGTTCTAATACCCTTCGTAGTTTAGTCTTTCATTCCCGAATGGTTGATTTTCCAACGTCTTGTAAACTTAATATTACTTTTATTTCAACTCTCCACCAGTTTTTGTAGGTGAGGTTCAGAATTTTTTAGTGTAACATGGAAGTTTCAAGGACAAAATGACGCATCACTTCTCTCTGTGGTATCAGTAATTGTTTTGACTGTTACCTTTGTGTTATTTCTCCGTGATTCCTTTTGGTGTATTACGAACAACTACGGTTCCTATTTTTTATCGAGTGGTCACCATGCAAAACTACATACCAGACGTCTAATCCTGATACGCCTTCACATAGTTTTTTTCAATCTCTTCTATGGTCGTGTAGAATTACTGAGTACCTACATAATATTCAAATTTGTTGGAAACTTTTAACTCCTTGATAATAATCTAAGCGTCTAACTCGCGTGAAAACGATGTGATAACCCACTTACTCGCCTTTAAAAAAAATCTGCTTTTAAACAAATGGAAACGGATAGTAAGAACATTGTTATTTAGAAGTCGTTAGTTGATTTGTTAAATATTTGTTGCATACTCGACAGTACTGCTGAAATTTTACTAAATTAAGTTCAATTAGTTACTATTGCCAATTATGGTGTTGTGGTTGCAGCGCTTGTGTGTGTAGGGCCTTACTCTCCCATCCATCTCTTCTTTCGTTCTTGTTTGCTGTTCCTGTTTTTTATTTATTTATTGAACCATGCTAAACGTAACTTCTTATTAATTGAAAGCCAGCCATAGTACATAAATAATTGCTGTACTTCACCTTTTAGATACCATTACATTGTTTTGATTCTTTTTAAAAATCATTAAACTTGAGAGTAATTTTATTAGAATGGCATTGATTTTGTTGACGTTTCTCTAGGCCATTATCACCGTTGTTTCCTTATTTTTTGTTTTAAAGGCACAACCAACGTTTGATCTGTAACATTTTCGTTTTTGGGGTTCAATATACTTTGAAAACAGTTTGATCTTTGTTTTATCATTTTATCTTCCTCTTTTACGCTTTCGTCACATGAGCGTGAATACCGCAACCTGTTAGTTGCTCAGAAATCGAATAATTAATACTGCAGAGGGAAGTTGCAGCATTTGAACTTGATCATCCTAAAGTGATACGGTCTGTGTCAAACATTTAAAAACTGTTGAGAAGTCGAAAAGTACCTACTTTATAAGCTTATTTTATTGTTATTAAAAACAAATTTTTTTTTTATTTTTAATGTACGAATTCCAACATTTTTTTCCTTCTGAAAATGAGTTTTATAACTCAGGAATCAATACAATGCTACCCAACCTACAAATTTCACGTCCACCTTTGGGTCAAAGTTCGACTACTGACGTTCTTGGTTCTCATTAAGCTATGTTATTGTTTATGAACTTGAACGCCCAAGCCCATTTCCTATCGCCACTTCTAGGGGTTTCCCGATATTGTTGGTTCCCATTTTCATCACCCTGGGACAAGAGGTTGCAGAGATTCGAGCCTACGTTATCAGGAGAACTGAGTCGAACTATTTTCTCTACTCGTAGTGGACATGCGCTAACACGCTTAGCCACTCCGAGCCCAGTCTTGAGCAACAAGAACCGTGATATCGGATTCCGGGGTTGACAGACTTCTTCTGACCTACTACATCATGTCAGTTATCCATGAAAATTGTCGTTATTCAATAGAAAATGTCTTTAGGTATATGAAACATTTAACACTTTCAGTGGGGGATCCCAAATCGTGTCATCCCCGCCAACCTGAAAATTTTTCGGGCAAATAATTCGACATAGGTGCACTATTTCCACTTGGAAATAAATCCTAAAGTCATTCCATACGAAAAATACTATTTCTACCACCATTTTGAGGAGGATCGCTTAAGCACCCCCGCCCGCTTGGTCCCTTTTTCAGATTGGCAACCCTGGGCACACCGCTGTTGTGCGGGTTCATGTCCACTCCGTTATTGTCCCGTCCCTCCCCTTAACCGTTAGTTCTTTTGACCGAAATGTAACCTTTTGGCTACCTGGTAACATACCAAACTGTTGAGCATTGACTTTGAATTGAAGTGACTTGAGAATTCATTCTTTCAATAGTAAAAATCTACCAATGCTGTATTTCAAGTTAAAAAAAAAATCTTGTCTACTTCATAGATAGGCACCAACCAATCCAATATGCCTGAGCAAATAGTTACGTTTTTTACTAATTCAAAATGTCAAATTCAATAAACCTATTCATAAAAAAATCCCACCAAATAAACCAATGAATCCGTACAGTAAAAACATCGGGAGTAACAGGGCAATGAATCTAGACAACAGTTCATAAGTACAATGTATATTTCTAATAGAATTATTTACAATATTTATTTCGCTTATCAAACAAGTTTTTTGTAATTATTTTTACTCCAAAATTAGGTGTTTCCTTATTTATAAAACAATAATATCTATTTACCACTACTTACTTACATCTACTACTAATATTTACATCTATTCACTACTACTTACTTACATCAACTAATAATATTTGCATTGTATATATGATCCCTAACTGCTGAAACCTTTCATTTGGCTGTGCCATGCTACAAAACATTCCAGGCACAGACCTGGCTGGTCAGTGCATCCAGGGCAAAAGAGATTTAACTTTTTTGGTGATGCCCTGCCTGGTGCACTGACGACATCTCGTCATCATTCTTCTTTTCGCGTTTTTTGCTGTAGAAGAATTGTTTGGGGAAATGAATGGGATTGATATGAGTTTCATTATCCCCTCTCGAAAGGCGTGGAGCTGGTAATGGTTGGGGTCTGGGTCCGAGGATAAATTTTATAACTTCCTTGAGAAAGCCATACAGGTCTAAAGAGTTGTCACTATAGCGGTGAAAAAGTGTGAAGCAGTTGAGAAGCATGATTTCCATCACATGGAAACCCAGCTTTTTATACCACTTCACACATTTTCTAGTGGCAACGTAATATGATAGGAGTTGGTCACACCTGTCGATGCCCCCCATACTTTCATTGTATTTGAAGACAACTTCAGGTTTGACCAACTCCATGCCACGCCTATTTGTTGTCATCATCAAATCACCAGCAAATGCCGATGATATGGTGAGAACATCGCGTCGGTCATGCCACTTCGCAACATTTATTCTCTCATCAGACCACTGTTGGTCCATCATTTCACCTTTTAGCGAATTTTTGAAGAAAATTAAGCTATTGCTCTCGCCTCAAAATTTGTAGAATGTGAATTTTTGAAAACATTTTATGCAGAAATCCGTTTCAGGCTATTCTGAATCATATTCTGAAGTTTACGCATTTTTTTATGTATGTATGTATGTATATATGTATGTATGAATGTATGTATGTATGTATATGTGTCATTCCAGACGATAACTGTCCGTAGAATTGTGCTAGAAACTTCAAACAAATTTTAAAATGTTAAGGACACAAAACGAAAGTTCAAGTTCGTTGGCCAGCATGATCGGATTACATCTTCGGGTTGAAATTTTCAAAAATGTAGTCAAAAATTTCAAAATAGCCTGTTTTTTGCGATTTGTTGTGCGAAATAATTTTTTCAGCATACTAACATGTGGTATATTCGGAATCAGCGTAAAATTTCCTATAAGAATATGTATCAAGTTTTCAAAAATTTCAAAGTTGAAAAATCAGTCAAAAATCGAAATAATGCCGTTCGCTAGTTGTAAAAATCGGTAATATTTGCATGAAACATTGTCTAAATTCAGATTGAACTACTCTTATGGAAGTATCCCTGTATAACCAATCCTAGAACCATGCTGTTTAAAACGTAGGTAGTAGGTGCTTGTTTAAAATTGCATTCCATGTTTGTCTATCAAAATCATAAACGAAAATTTCTCTACACGATCAATAGCGACTGAAATGTCGAAGATTTCTTCAAAAATTCGCTCATGGGGTCATGCTGCATGACTGGACTTTTTTAATTTAGCCCGGATCACATCCCCTGGGTTGTTCTTACGATTAGCTCGTAAGGTCCCAGTGGTATGTACGTACTTCTGCAGAAGGTCTCTGGTGAGGTCAACACTATTATAAAAATTATCCATAAATAATGAGCGACCAGACCCCTCATAATCACTCATTAGTTAATGGACAACTTTATTAGCGTGGCCTTGCCCAGCTACCTTTCTGTCCTCAGCACCAGCATAAATAATAAAACGGTGAACTAAACCATCAGGTTCAGTCAGCATATATAGCTTGACCCCATACTGATGGGGACTTACTTGGTATATACTGCCTGAACCTTAGCCGGCCACACCAAGGCACCATCGACTCATCAATACACAAATTTTTGCCTGCTTCGTGTACACTCTATATTCTGTCATGGAAATGTTTGAGAAGAGGCAAAACTTTGTGTATTGGACTCAGATCGGCTGGTGGATGGTCGGGATCTGGGTTTTTTGCAAAATGCAAAGCGGCGAATATGGCCAAGAACCGATCCCTTCCCATAGTACTGGAAAAGATCGGGATCTTGAACAACTCGTCGCGACTAAAGTACTCCGACCATCTCGAGATTTTGATAATTCCCGAGTGAAACACCAGAGCGAGAAATTGTTTCATTTCATCGACTGTGACTTCTTTCTAATCACTAATACGAGAGCGAGGACTTATTCTCTCTCTCTCAGTCAAGAGAATAACTGCAAAATCATTCGTCTCACGTTCAAGTAATTGGAAAAAATCCTCAGTGAAAATCAATGAAAAATATTCAGCTGGGGTGTTTTTCTCAGGAATTATCTTCAACCCTGGCGATCCTGTGAACTGGAGGTCGGGTACACCATGTGGGGCATCCACATTACAATTCACAGGTGCTAGTGTGGCAGAGGGATTAGGAACGCCATGGGAAGGGGCTGAAATACCTGGGGTTGGAGTTGAAGAGCCAGCTGAGGGAATTGGAGAAGGGGCTGGAGTAGGGGATACTGCAAAGAACGCGGGATCGAGTTCTTCTTCCTCATAGGGGGTAGGGGGTAGATCCAAAGGGTTTAGAATTGATGAGAGTGCCTCTGTCATTGCCTTGGCCAAGGACGACCCCTCAGGCGAATCTTCCTCTTCCTGACTTTCTTTTGAGAGAAGTCCCTCCTCCTCTGTTTCAAGTTCCAGCAGAAGCGCACTAATTTCGGAATCTGGGAGATCCGCAAGGAGAAATTTTCCCCCTCTCGAACGGGCCACTAAAAACAAAGGAATAGGAACAATAAAAAAAAAGTGTCCATATTATCATTGTGGATTTTATCATTTTACTGATAGAAATTTTTCATGAAAAGGTAAAGAATTATTTTAGTGGATAACAGTGATAAATTCATATTATTACTTCTTATAATGAGAATACTAATTGCAGTGTATAAATACAGAGGTACCTACATCGTTTTTGGGACGCCACTTTGCACTTTGCCCTCCTTTTCTGTCCCTGGGGCGCTCCACTGGTCGACGGAGTCGGATCCATTTCTCTGCAAAATACATGAAAGTTGCATATTTGAAAAACACTAGACTCTTCTGCACGAAATGAATAAATAATGTAGAGCATTGTGAACAAAAAACTTGAAAATACCAAAAAACGTGAGAACGCTTGAGTTTGCAAAATGACGCGTATTTTTTTAATTTCAATATGGCGAACGGTCCTAGCTATACGAGGTGACAGCTAAAGTCGTACTGAATCGGTTTACAAAGAGAAACACCTGTTTCAAGAGTTGGGGGGGGGGGGGGGGGGGGGACCCGCCCAAGGCGGTAGGTAGGAAGGTTGAGGGCGCCCCTCTGAGTACCCTCCCGTATGGCACGAATGCACGGAGGGGCGTTTAAGCGCCCACACGCACTGAAAGTGTTAATAGAAAAAATAGGACGAGCAACAATTAACTTTATAGGTACCAATATAACTTATGAGCCTCGAATTTATAGCCACATTGATATTTCCGTTACTTTTTTGGCTGTGAATGCTACAATGATACATTTTATAATTTATGATAAATTTTGTTGTTGCTAGCAATAATAGTCTTCGATTAAACTAATTGTAAATCAAACTCTATTCGAAATAACCCTAGCCATTAGGTGTAAGATCAAGAAGACGGCCATAGTCAACTTGTTGGTAGTTTGCGTTAGCCCTTTAATTTTTTTGCACAGATTCTGTAACGTTGAATTTATGATTTACATTTTTTACATAATGTACAATATACAGATTTTTTTCATTTTTAGCCGTTCCTAGCAGGATTAACATTTTTTTAAATAGAGTTTAATCTTTTCATTGTTCCCCTTGCCCATGAACGACCTAGGAAATATGAGATGGATGCTAACCTGCATAGTCTGTCCTGCACGGTTTTTATCATTACCATTGGCATCTGTCATACTTCTGTCCATCTCTTGACACGTTTTGTGTTATTTGCATTGCTGTATTGTATTGACACACAGCACAGGGCAGTTTTTATGATTAATGTTATCGATTGGGAGGGCGCATATTGAGGCGCAGCCACTGCTTCACACAGAATTGTCCAACGTAGGGCTGTGCTCTTGTGGAGACTGCACAGTTTCCGAGTCTGGCTGTTTGCACGTGCTACTCTGATGACCCAATCTGCCCACGATCCGACATGAGTCCCTGCAACTTCCGATCCTAAAATCAAATCCTCCGCTGTCTCAGCTTCTCTTCTTCCTCATGTTGTTGCCATCGGCTATTGATTAATTAATTTTTTCAAGTGTGTGATTGTTTTAGCGAATTTTCGTAAAAAAATGAAGGTATTGCAATGACTTTGAAAATGTTGAAATTATATAAAAATATAATATTTTCTAAATATAAAATTTAAATAAAATTTTTAAATTAATTCCAGAATTCAAGCATTCTAAAAGAAAGAACGAGTTCTCTCGGTTCTAGCACTAACACAATAATTCGAATTTAATCGGTCGAGTTTAATTTTTTCCCCATAGAATCAATAGTAAACAGTTTCTTTGCACTCTAACTGCTCAAATTCAAAACAATTTAATAATTATAACACGATAATTTACGAAAATTCGCTCATATGATCATTCTGCATGACTGAAATCTTTTATTAAATTCTTATTCTTACTTGAATCTGAATCAGAGCTAAGCAAATTCAGCAAATATTCTTCCATTTTCGCTGGAGCGTGGCACACAGTAGATTGCCACCGTCGACCCACGAAACTATGTCCCAATATGCGGTTACCACTGTGCAAAAATTGCCACCTGTGACACGCAGCTCAATTTGCGCCTTAGTTAATCTTTGTGGAAGCAGATTAAAACACATTCGTCAATTTATATGGAATAGTTGATGATTATGAACTTGAAGATGCGTTCCTGGCCTATCCTTAAGCAAATGCTGTCAAGAACATTCCCCTATCGTTCACTTAATTTGTAAGAAATTTCTCTGTATCACCTACATTATTTTTTGTGTTGGCTTACTCATTCAATAGGAAACTGGAAAAACATTCATACTATAAAGAGAAATGTACTATTTACCTGATTGATTGAGGATTATTCCTGGTAGCACAAACTTTGAAATAGGCTAGGAACGCATCTTCGAGTTTGTTGTCAACAACTAGTCCATACCTATGTAAATTGGTTTAATTCTTACTACATTACAATAATAATAATTGTAACATTAGTCTTACATTACAGCACACAAATAAGTGAGAACAAAAAATGTCTATGTTTTTCGTCGATTCTCAAATGAGAACGAGAATGCCAGTGAGTAACTCTTATCAGTTCCCATTGGTGCAGTGTAGGACGCTGTTGGAGCAATCCCATACGGAGCTCCTTGTTGCCATTCCACCTTCGTGGAGTTTACAGAACGGGAGCCGCTTCTTGTTAGTTCTTATGTTTTTTTGGTTTTCAAAGGATCGCATGACAACTCCGTACAGTCACGTATTGTAAAAGCAAAAATACTATTTTCATTAATTTTGCCTTTAAAAATGCATTTAGACACAAATTTAGGATTAATCACACACAAATATTTTCATTTTGCACTTCTCCACTTTGTTGCAATTATTCAAATTTCAGTTTTTGGAGGGAATGGTGTACGCAGACAGAGAGCGGAAAACACTTTCATCTTTTTTATTGTTAGCCAGACTCCAGTTTTTTGAGAGGTAGTTGCTTACCAATCTAAACTACGGTGTTGGTAGTATTGTTTTCACTTGTATGGAACAAAAACTAGATTTTCACTGAAAAACCCGTTGTAATCCACACGTGTTAATGCAATTACATTGTTTCCGTTACCTTATCGAATACTTGATATTATGATCATTTTGAAGCGATGAGGAGGGGGGGAGGGTAAATATATGCGTACCCCAGTGAAGATACAATTTTTAGGATTGACCACGAGTGGTACTAGCTCTTATTCGCATTTTTGTGGTTGATTTGTTAATTTATTTCACAGTACTAGATGCTTGGCCCCAAGTTATTGAATTTAGTCCACTTTCGCTACATTCTATACACTGTTGGTACATGGAAATATTTCCACGTCCAATTTTTAGCCAGGTACTTACTGGTTAACAAAATTAAATTAGAAGGATCACCTGTAAGTAAACAATTATTCAGACAACCACGCTCATACCTCAGATTGTTGGCCCCGCAGTGCGCAGAGGTGAGGTTAACATAATATGGTTAGATAAATCGAGAGTTCTCCACGACTGGCAAACGATTTTTATACGATGATAAGATATAGTTCTGTAGCAACGATTTGGTTGTAAGCGATAATAATAATCCAAAATTTGAGTACATTTTAATTAAAACTAAAATTTTAACAAATCGCTTCAGATGGTCACGTATTGAGAGACCATAAAATATTGAATAAAAAGTCATGCAGCATGATCGTACTACTTCTTCGTGTTAGTTGTTTTGAAGTTTGAGTACTTTGAGGGCAATGAAATTGTTAAATATGAATTTTATGGCAAACAAATTATTCTAAAAAATGGTTTGCTAATCAAACAATTATTTCGGATTTCTAGGTTTTTCGGCAGTTTTCATTGATGTTTTTGCACTTATCAATGAAATTCAAGGACATTTTTCAGTACAATTTTGTGTATGAATTTTTTAATGTTTTTATTTATAGTTGTTGATGAACTTTATTTGAGTAATGGTCCGCTAAAAACGCTAACTATCGATTTTTGACCATTTTTGGTGCTTTTTAAGCTCTTTCTTTGAAATTTGACCAATTTAAAGTGCTAAAAATGTTCGTCATTTTGTTATCATTTTAATTAATGAATTTATTTTTTAAATTAAACCATTAAAATATAGAGAAAACAAAAAACATATTTTACTTTGATATTTTTTGTCAGTAAAACCTGAAGTTTGCTCACGGAAAAGTCAGGGAAATTTGAAATTTCTATTTGGAGGCCACCCTGTTGTTCATTGCAGAACAAATTTAGAGCAAGGGCACCTCCGTGGCTGTTCAGTTCATATGGGAGTGGAAACGCTCGAAGACATGTTCGGTGGCAGTATCCCATGTATACATGAAGATCCATGAAAATGGAGTCAGGTTAGCGGAACTTTAGTATAACTTTGGCAAACAAACCCTTGTTATCATGCCCTCCGACGTTCTGATGTTCTGAGCAAGGTGATAGAAGTTTGAGGAAGGATATATTGGGTAATCCAAGAGCGCATGCGCTGACCAAACTGCACCTAGTCAACCGGCGGAGCAGAAAGTTCGTGTTCTGATCATGTTCCTTGGGCAGCGGAAACAGCGGTTATCTTGCACCGGATATGAACTGCGGGACTGCGGAAATGCGTTTTTCCTACTCCTTCTTTACTGCGCAAGCGCAACTTGACCAGAACCTGTTTGTTACAGCAGTGTAAATAAACCTACTGTTGTTATAAAACTACGTTCCACCACCACTATTGTGATAACATAAAATTATTTCCCTTCTGCTGCATTGAAGGATTGTGACTTTTTTTACTGTTGTAGTCTCCCATTAACAGAGTTATGTAGTTGCTCCTTTGCTTTGGTTGCAATACGCTCTTTGGTTTCTGGGGAGCTTCAGCATTCAATCAACCTACTACAGTACTATGCAGTAGAGGCTATCGTCATCCAGATTCTACCAATAACAAAGCAATCCTTGAAGAATCGAAACCGATCGATGACTGAGGGATACGGATTCCTAGGTACCTATCTACTTGTTTGTTTCATAATTTCCTTTTAATTTTGTATGTACCTTGATAAACTGCGCTCAGCTACGCAAGTAATTTGTTTTCCCTGAGTTTTGCCATTGCACTCCAGGCCAGGCCCCCTTGTCCTTTGTGGTTCTAATACTTACTGAAACTTTGCAAATTCCTAAAAGCACCTATCGATCGTAGGTCCTCTATAAATCTCAAAATCATCAGAATGGAATTTGCTTTTACAAAAACCCATAGAAAACTAGATAAGCCACAGACAGAACTCTGAAATAACCACACAAGAAGGGCGTCACGTAGCCCTTTCGAAATTCTGTGGTATCAAGAAAAAATCGATTATCGCATTTCCTCGAATGGCTTATTTTCCGAAAATCGGAAGTCCCCTCCGAGTTTGAGGTTATCTAGTTCTGTTGAACGGGCCCTTTGTTGAACTTGAATGCCTTCCTAAATGCTACCCAGAAGAATGGGTACTTATTGAAGTGAGCGCTTGTGCGAAATGGGCCTGTTGTACAAATACAGCTGAGACATAAACGACCGGTGTTCCAAGTGGCCCTCTGCTAAGCATGACTTATATATCATGTTCAAGGAATGTGACCTACGAACTACTCAGCTATGAAAAACCTGAAACCGAATTGCACTGTTCGGACGGTTAAACATAAATTTAAGGACATTTTCCTATGAAATCTCTCGTTTGTGTTACATTTTGAGTAAAAGGCATGACCGACATCCTGACTTTTCACTCTTAAGACTACAAGAACTTCTTTGGAGGGTTAATTTATTTATTTCGTCCCTTCCCTACTACCAAAGGACGTGTCATCGCCTGAAGTCAAAATTTCCACTTGTGGTTGCATTTGCCAGATTTCTGAACGATTTTGGTTAAACGTCTGTCTGTAAATAGGTAGGTGGTTAACCCTAGTGACCAAATCTGACGAATTATTAGTGTTTGTGCGGGTTTGCCACAGATAGTCACCTACAGGTTTTATGACCATTGGTACACTAGAAGTGTATGCGCAAACGTGAATTCCATTGATAGTAGACGATTAGTAGGTACATTCATTAATAATTTTATTATGGTTTAAGTAGATTAATTTAAATGATTTTGGCAAATATACTGGCCACCCAACTTGACGTTTTTGCTGTTGAAGAAACGACAGTACGATTACGAGCATTTATGATTTATTATTATTATTTTTGATAGCAAGGGCGATTACAATACATTGCCTTGACCCTTCTGGTGAAGTAAGGAAATTGAACATGGGTGCCAAAGCAACCTGCCATGTGTGTTAAACTACTAATAACTAAGTTGGGACTCATGAAAATGCGGGTGGCCTTCAGTTTATATATATTATATATCAAATTATATCAATTACAATTATATCAAATGTATTACATTGTAATTGGGGTATCTGCCCATTTATACTTCAACAAACAAAACATAAACCCATTTAAAAATAAATCCTCTATGTTTACGAAACAGCCAGCGGTCTCACAATTGAACTTTCAACCAGCCCCAGTTCAACGTGCCCTCTTCCCCCACCTCTTCAATGCTACATGAAATTTCTTGGAAAAATTATCTATCACTCTTAATTTTCAAGTGCTCAAAAATGGGTACAATGATCGTTACTCATTAGTCTGAATATATTGCTAAGGTTTTACTCTTTGTAACAGAAAAACCAATGATTTGAACAAAGCATCACAACCAACTCACTTTTATTTGTAACTGAAACACACCAGACATCATCATAGAAACGCAACTTCTTACACTGCCTCCCATCTCCCCTAAAAGTAGCTAACCTTTCCCGGTGCACTACACGCAACTTCCCACGACTTCTTTCAGCCTGTAGACAACTTTGCTCAAGGCCTTGTTAACTTGACAAGGTCCTTCCCAGCTTCACTGCAATTTAATGTTCAGACCTTCCCTTCGATGGGGGTTGTTGAACCACACTAGAGCTCCAGACTTGTGTGCTCTTGCCGTGTTGTAACGTTGACGATTGTAATCTGCTGCCTTTTGCAGTTTCTTTCTAGCAGAATCATGAGCTTCAACTAGTCACCGTCACAGATCTTCCACATATGCTGGCACAGAGGTTTCATCTGGTCAACTACCAAACAACATATGGACTGGTAACCTTAACTTCCTTCCCAGGGTTAGAAAGGTGTTTGTGTGTTCAGTAGCTTGGTAAGCTAAGAGGGCCACAGGCAATTGCTCATCCCAGTCTGCTTGGTTGTCATCTACCGTCTTAGCTAGCAGTGTCTGAAGTGTGTGGTTCAACCTCTCCACTAAGCCGTAACTTTGAGGGTGTATTGGTCCTTGTTTTATGCACTCCAAGTAGCCTCAGTATGTCCTTGAGCACTTCACTTTCAAAAGCTCTGCCCTGGTCTGAGTGGAGCTCACAAGGTATATCAAATCTGTTCACATGTTCCACAAGGGTTTGGACAATCGTTTCAGTCTGTACATTAGGTAGTGGGAATAATCCTGTAGGGTGAGAATATAGCGATTTCCCCCTACTGATGAGGGGAAACGCCCACTCTTTCAAAAGGAGCGCGTGTGACTTTGGGCTTCAAAAGACTTTTTCTTCTTAGCTTTGCTCGTTCCCTGTAGATGGTGCACCATCTGCACCAGTCCTTAGCATCTTGATGCATATTCAGTCAATAGTGGGTTCTCCGCAAAGTCCAACGTCCTATGTAGATTGTGACATTGTTACCAAAGCTTCTTTCTCCATGTTTCTGGGAAATGCAGCTTTCTTGTTAGATCCTTTCCATCTGCCCTTTTCTAATCTCCGATATACTCAACCATCGGAGTTCCAATGCCTGAAACATAGACCAATATGCCTTAATATCTGCACAAGAGCTCGTTATTTCAGGTATTCCAGCTTCTTCACCACCTCCCTCAGGATTGGATCCTCTCTCTGCGCCTTCCTACATCCTCTTCTACTATGGGACTTCCCAAAAAACACTGGTTTACTTTTTGGAGCCATAGGGATCTGCCGTACCCACTTTTGAAATCCAATGTAGAGAACCAAGTGCACATCCCTGAGTTCCATGCTGGAGCTCATCTGCTGTTTTGGGTAGTGGGGGGGGGGGATCTTTCTTTGTAACTGCATTCAAGCGCCCACACAAAACTTCATAGAGCCGTCTTTCTTCCCTACCACCACAATTGGACTGGCCCATGCACTCATTGATGGCTCAATAACCCCCTGATGAAACATATCTTCCACCAATTTATCGACTAATGGTCTCTTGACAAGTGCAAGGTATCTTAGTGGTTGCCGAATCGGTTAATAACTGTTGAACCTCTTGTTCATGTTTATGACTTGAGTGTTTTGTGGACCTTTCTCACAGCTGCTCCTGGTACACATAGTACTACTTGCCTCACTGCTCTGGTAACATTCTCAGCTTTGAGTTTTTCTTGAATTTTTACTTTATGTTTTCATAGATGCATTGGTCCCCTACTCACATCCACAACACACCTGTGCTGAAGCAGGAAATCCAACCCCAATTATAAATAATCTTCAGCAATTTTGGCCACAACCACCCCATTCGCTCAACCATTGCACTGCACAATTTTGGGCCACTCTGCATTCCCCTCTGTGGTGTATGATCAATAAGGCCGAATCGTACTATGGTGACAGCAGCCCCTGTATCCAGCACAACATCACATGGCTTCCCATTGATCGCCCCTTTCACCCGGAGTATGCTTCCAGTTATACCCAGAACAGGTAGGTAGTTACTCTTCTTGCACTGACCGAAGTCCCTTTAGGGCAGTGCATGGTCGTTTCCCTCCCTTTTCTCATTAGATCGTTGATGTTGGCATGATGGCCTTGAATTCCTGGGCCTCACTATACTTGGGCAGTACCAGCTCATGTGACCGAATTCCTGACATTTCCAACATTGTGGACCCATTCTGTCGTACATGCTCGATCTTCCTTCTACAGCCCAGCTAATCGGACAGAATCCCTCGTCCACATCCACCTGTCGAACAAGAGCATGTTGTCTTATAGTCCTTCCACGGACCATGTTGGCCTTTGCCCAAAAAGCAAAACTTGAAGCCACTGCTAAGGTGTTGTCTGCTCGGCACAATACTAACTCCTTCATTCTATTATTGTTAGGCCATTATAAAATTGTTATAACTGCCAATAAGCATTCCTTTCTGCTCAGTGGCCCATGGACGAAGCCTGGTGTGCCAACACCTCGACATTAGCAGCACACATTGACAGATCTTCCTATGGGCCCTATCGCCTTATCTGAAGCTTGCTCATGGAAAGATTTTGTTGTTCAGCACCGCCCAACTGCTGCCTTAATGTTGTCATCATGGCACCATAGGTAGGAGCAGCCCCTGCATCAACATGACTGTTGTTAGGGCTGAGGCTGGACCTCAAGTTGGTTAGTGATTGGATTTCCTGGTTCATGACCCTTTCTCTGATAAGTGCAGTCACACTTCAATATGTTTGGTTCTGTGTTGGAGCTCTGGATTATGAATAAAATGGTGCTCAGGTTATCAATAAGCAGCGCTAGAAGTTTGATTAGTCTTGTTATTGTTGTTCATTGAAGAGCCTGTTCAACCACACACTCTCTTTGGTTCCTTCACTCGCAGCAAGATATTCAGCTTCGGTCGTACTTTGGACAACGACGGGTTGGTTGCAGCTCATCCAAGAAATAGCTGCACTACCAAGAGTGGTCGCAAAGCCAGTCCTTGATCGGCGAGATTTTTGATCATTGGCATAGTCAGCATCCGTAAAACACGTTAACTCAAGTGGTGCACTCCCATCATACAAGAGGCCATAACGAGTTGTCCATTTCAAGTATTTGAAAATCCTCTTCACAGCTGTCCAATCCGATTACTTTGTACAGTCCAACACTTCTGAAACAGTTCTAACTGTGTATGCCAAGTCAGGCCGAGTAGTCATAGCAAGATATAGCAGGCTTCCAACCGCCTATGTCTGTCTATAAGGTATCTTCTCCCCAACTGGGGCTCATCTTCGTCACGGACCCCACCTTTCACTTTGAGTCAGGGTTTGAGTCCATCGTATTGAACATTTCAAAACTATTCTTGGTATAAGCACAAAAATGGATCCATGTGACTTGGATTCAATCTGTAATCCAAGAAAAGTATTTGGATTACCAAACAATGGGCTAACCGTAAGCTTTGTCTTCTGCGAATTTTCGAAAGAAATTAGGGTACTGCAGTGAGTTTTAATTATTTAAAAATAATTATTAAGAAACTATTATCAGTTTAATTTTGTCCTGGAATAACCAGTAAAATTGTGAACGAAATTGGAGAGATGATCGACTGAGCACTTGTTAGTATAGACGGCAGACAGTATTCCAACTAGCCTCTCCACCAGTGAACTGGAATCCAACCCATTTATTGTATTCGAATACCTTTTGATAATCATTGTGAGTATAAATAAATTATAGTGAACAGGAACCATACAATTTTGACGAAGAGTTGATTTGCCATTGTGTCGCTAATAAAATAATAAAGGATACTTGAAGACGAATTTTCCAGTTGCTAAAAAGTGACCTTTCTGATTACTTTCATATGATACCAATTAACGAGAATGTCTCGATGGATCTGCACTCACAGCGAATTCAATAAATTGTCAATTTCTGTTATAATTAGAGCTTTAGTCTTTCTTCTATCTTCATTACAATTTCGTATATTTCTTATCTGGTTAACCCATTCGATTATCATCGGATTTCAAGTGGAAATCAAATAATTTGCGCCCATTGTTTTGTCAGTTTTTTGCGGGGCCGTGGTACGATGAACATTTCAGTAGAGGATTGGTGTCTCCAAGTGTTTGGATGCTCTAAGGTTTGCGATCATGCCTTTTATTTTCCATTCATTTTCGTTCAGTAGATTGAGCATAGTTTTTGTAGGTTGTATAAATCACGAGTCTACGAGGGAAAAGCGAGCAACGTTATCGTGGCTTATCAACAGTTTGCTCAATGCGTTGTAATCCTTAGATCCGTTTGTTTACATACAATAAATCGACCGTTATAGCCTAGGTAACTTACTTGTCTACGACGATAGAGATATCATTGAAACAATAGGTGTTTCATGAGTTTTATAAAAAAGGCCTTCTGTCCTTAAATTGGGTTTTTATTAAACTCCAACGTTTCTCCCCTAGAACTGGGGCTTCTTCAGTGATATTAATATTCAAAACTGTAAAATATCTACTTATAGTTTTTTTTTTTAATCGAATTTAATGTTATGAGTTTTTTGAAAATCAAATTTAAAATTGTTTACGTTTATGTGAGTAACGATGTTTTTTCGTATGTTTTACCTAGTTCGCTGGTGATGGTAATTATAAATTTAGAGCCCATTAATCAAATACGAGTAAATTTTGCTCAAGTTTTGAGTGTCTTTTCGGAAGGTAATTGAATTTGAAATTTTTATGTTTACCATTTCTAGAAATATTCTTTTTTGCAAATTTGATTCTCGCCCTACGATTTTGGAATTTTTGAAGTCCTAAAGATCTGCAATGGGCAAAAAACGCGTTTTTTGTATCTTCTTGTCGCAGATCCGATTCATGTTTTAAAAAACGACGCCGAACGGTCTTACACGTTTCCCCCACCGACACTTTTCCACACCGTCCGCTACTACAAGGGATCTGGTAGACCAAGTCGGAACGTTGTTCTTTTGGTGTGAAATCTTTTAGTTTGGAAAATAGAGATCTGTTTGTATTACGTGTTTGAAATGCAATTTTTACTTGTTTATAGGGCTCGAAAATCTTTGTTCTGCCACCCAATAATAGGCTACGGCACTAGTAAGGCATTGAATAATATTGGACTGGTTGTTGTTTTTGTTGTAATCTGAACTGTCCGAATTAAGGTACGCTATTTCATGAGCTTGTCAACAATGGCACTACTCGCTATCGTGCTAAGCTGTTGAACTAATGTAGACATAACAATTGTTTATTATTCAAATAATTTACTGGTCTCTTGAAAAATTGGTAGTAATTTATTGCATTTTATTCACTGTAGGCATTTAAGAGCTGCAGTCGTTTTTGTATGTATCTAGGAAGTTTGAAATAGAAATGGTCTCTGAAAACGACGCTATAGAAAAGTACGTTTGGTTTACAATCAGTAAAATTATTAAAATACCGTGCCGTTGCGACAATTGACAAAGTTTTGTTGAAATCAGTTTTGGGATAATCAGAATCAAACCCTAAATCATAGTGACTTTTTTTTGTAAGAATTACACATGGCGATTTGACCTACTGCAAGCCCCCAGTTTTTCATGTCTTCATAATTTTCGTGAACAAAAAATGTTTTTGGACGAAGTCTACCTCGATAAACCAATGGTATATGCTTATTCATGGTGGAAGCCATTCTTTCTTAAGAGTTTGTAGTGAGGTTAGAAGGCAATTAACTTATTCGAAATGATTTAGTCATGCAGCTTGAGCGAATTTTCGTAAAATATCGTATTAGATTTATGCTAAATTGTTCTGTAAGGTTAGCGTAAAGATATGGTTAGTACCAATTTCATGGCAATCCAGTCGAGTGATATTCTGAAAAGAAAAAAAGATTCAATGATTCTTAGCCGTTTTTTGCAATTTATAGTGATTTTTTTCAGCACATTTTTTGAAATTTAGCCAATTTAATGTGCTCAAAATATACTGCCAACAAACATCTTTTCTTTTGGAATGCTTGATTTTTCTGGCGATACAAAGGATTTTTTTTATCTCAACCTTAAGGAGATTCATTGTCTGGAATTACGTACATAATAAATATTATACATATGAAAAAGTGCAAACTTCAGGAATCGTTTCAGAATGCCTCAAAACGGATTTCCATGAAGAAAATTGTGTTGACCAATTGCAGTAGCTTCTTTTTCTCCGAAAATTCGTTAAAATGATATATGTATGTATGAATTGATGTAGCTAAATAATCTAACCTGGGTGCCTTGCCATTCAAACCCAGTGGTCTCTAGGAGGCGTCATTTCAAATTCCAGCTGAAGAAAAGGCATTCACCTCTGAGAGCATTCAGTTAATCAAATGTTAGGGCTCCTTGTCGTTGTAACCTGTAAAACAAGCCCCTCAATGGCTTCCATTTTAAATTACAGCTTCACAGATTGATTAGGAATGAAACTAGTCTCTGAGCCCACTCAGCCTTGTCTGAGGGTCAGCGCCTTTGTAATTGTTACCCATACCCCTAGCAGCAGACTCCTTTTCAAATTTCACCATTGTAGTTGTGTTGGAAAGAAACGTTTAAGAATCATGTAAAAGTTACCTATGCCTAAGTCAGTGGAATCGAACAGTTTTCCTTTTTAGTGATGAGCAATGTAGCTTTTTACTGTCTTGAAATGTAAAATTAAGGTTTATTTGGATAGTTCCAACTTCCTGTTCCTTGAAACTGACGCCCCCGAGGTTTTACCTGGAGTTTGTTAGGTCATCCTCTGGTTGTTGCAGGCTGATTGTCTCAACCCTTGGAAGAAGATACTTCTCCATTCCATCACCTCTGTCACATACAAACTAAATCACTCACGACGAACTTGTCGAAAGTCATTTTTATGAAGAAAACGGAATTTGATGAAGCATGTTGTCTATTTAAAAAAAAAAAAAAAAAAAAAAATCAATATTGAATCAATTTTGACGGTTAGGTCATCATCAGTAGCAAACAATAAATACCTAACCATCGCAATTGATTTAACATTACCCAGTGAAACGCTAGTCTCTCATTGCCAAGCCTTCAAAAAAACCATTGCAACGAGAGGCGTCGAGATAAGTAACAAAGTAGAATTTCGGCCCAACACTGGCCCCCTGTCGGCTCAAACTTAATTTACTATGCATATCCTGGGAGGGGCATGCCCCCTAAGTCGCCTGATGCTAACCAAATACATATGTCACGGTAGATCGATTCTATATAAGCTTAAGCGAGGTGTCAAAACGCATGTACCTATTATTATTATTTTTTTCTTCTCGATAACAAGTTATCATCAAAATGGGTTTCTCCCAGTCTATCTTTTTTCCCTTATTTCTTAATTTAATAGCAAATTGATTCACCTTTCTAACACCATAACACTATACGGTGTGTACACATTGAGGGAAGACGACCTTAGAAACAACATGCATAATTCTACAGGCAGCATTTAAATGATAACTAACATATAAAGCTCTTATGAGGCCAATTTTGGCGAAAGCGCTCAGCTCAAGAATAAACATATTATTTATAAGAAGCCTAATAATCTCACCCTTCAACCACAACCCATCTCAATTAACAAATCAGGGCGATAAAGGCGGATTGTAAGTCTTCTGCTACTTCATCAGACTTACCTTAGCTCAAAAAGCGAATGTTGAGATGCCATTTAAATCCTGTGAAGGTAATATTGGGTGTCTGCATTCATTTTGTGATTACCCACATAAATTACGCTCCTTCTCAAAGAGTGGCACTTGTGTTCAGGTCCACGTTCCTGGTCACCGACTCGCATTACCGACTTGATCCAAACCTTGCCCTCAGCCAGTCTCACAACCCTCGCGCTATCTCTATCTCGCAACATCGTGCCACTGTGTAATTAGAATTTTTTTAATGGAGTGGTGAGTGATATCTAAAGCCTCACCAAGGAAAAAAGTGCGCCCTGTTGTTGCTCTGAACACAGCAGTGCAAGTGCATCAAAAATTTGACTGTGAGATAACTCATAAACCCTCTTTGGGACTGTTGGGTAAAAAGGCAGAGATGTGGTGGCTATTCAGAAGAGTAAAGGAGAGTTTCCCTTTCGCGACTCAAGGCTGCTGCCACATGAGACATTCCTTCGTGTAGCTTTGCCACCAGAAGTGCATTTCAAGATATTGCCGGGGAGCGCTGCTTTGTGTTCGATTTTGGAAGAGGAAGGAAATTTTGTAATGGCAGTTATGGAGAGAGAGTATCATGCTTCCATGTATCGAATGGAAGAGGAGGAGGAAAGGGTTCTATGAACTGTTCGTCAGTGGATATTTTAAAGAAAATGGGACACAGTTCAGAGGTTTTTTCGACTCAATGTACAGCAGTTTGAGTTTTTGATTTCTCTAGTGGGTGTAAAGCAGGAACTTTTTGAGCATAATACATTGGAAGAATTTCCAAAATATGCTGCAAACATCACTGAACTTAATAATTGGCTAACAGTCATTAAACTTATATTTTTCAACACAATATGACCGAAAATAAGTTTATCAACTATCAACTAAAACATTGAAAATGTATACTCAAAATTATGCCAAAAAAATGTACTAAAACTAGGTTTTAGCGAATTTTCGTAGTTATTAATATTTGATAAAATGCATCTGTATGATGATGGAACAATATTGGGGAATTTTATCTATTTTTTAAAGTCGGGGGGAAATATCTGGGAATTAATTTGTATTTTGCTGCCGTCACATGATTCACAAAAGTTCCATTAGAGTGGGTCGTGGTCGTTCCCCACGATGCTTTTCTTGATGTTTCGTTGTGGGATACTGTTACGTTCTAGGAAAACTTTCGCAGTCAAAGAGGTTTGATTAAATCGGTTTCATAACTCATCTGGTTGGAGCGTTGTAACTAAAAAGAATTTTCTCCTTTATAAGCAAAGACACGAGTTTGAACTCTGTCGAGGTGTCACATATTTTTGAGCCGTAACAAATCCTCGCATTATAAAAGCTTGTGAAACTGACCTTCTAGTATTATGCTAGTATTATTCAACGTATTTATCAAATTGAATTATTTCTCCTCTTTAAGTAATTCGAAGTTCTACGAACTGAAGCCTATAAAGCTCAAAAAATTAATAGGTAATCATATTTAGCTCATTTTTGAAAGATGACCCATGTGAAATAGATATGAACTCTTTTCTACCAGATATTTGACTGATGTTTACCCTGTAACATTGTTATTACTTTTCAAGAATCTTACTAGAATTTGTATGGCCATGGGAAATAGTGCAACGTGTTCAACAAACTGTATTTGGCTTGTAGTGTTTTCTTATTAGCGTTGGAATGCAGTCAGTTGATGAAATATTTCTTATAAACGTTAAAACCATGTTTCAAATATAGGGGAATTGGGCCCCAACAGTAATATTTCTGACTCACAAAAGTTCTACAATGCCAATGCTGGATTTTGGCTGTAGTGTCTTCATAATACTATCTTTCTTAGAGATGGAATCCGATTTTCAGTCTCAGAAGTCTGGTGGTGCTGCCAATACCCAAGTGGTCAGCACTCCTCAACCAGCTGTAACCAGCACATCAGCAGGTTCCGTGAGCCCTGGAATCTCTGGCCCAGCAGCAGCAAGTCACCAGGAGAAACCATCTCACCCCGTCAAGTCCCATCCTCCAAAGGACGCTATAATCACTACGGCCCCACCTTCTCTACCACCTGTCAAGAGGAAGGTTAGTAAGAATGATACATATTTCTTCAACCCATTACCCATTTCCCACCGCTTTACCTGTGAAACCTGTAGTTGGTCTGTTGTGAACCCGATTCCAATTCCAAAGTTTTGGTCTATGCTGTTGACATTCCGTCAGAACATTATCAGAATATGTACAAAAATATCCATTTTTTCCCCAAACGACTGCAACAACTGTAGCGCTTCTCTTCTTGAATGCGTTAGTTTCTATCCTTCCTACAAGGTTGTGTAGCGCTTCGTCTACAGATTTACCCTGCAGGTAGGCATATTGATTAGGGTGCAATGGGGACACAGAAAGTTTGGTGTCCCTAATATATCTGTCAATTAGTTTTTCTAGAATTTTAATCAGGATGGAACACAGACTTATAGGTCTAAGTGACTTTGGATCTGTGTAATCCATTCTACTGGATTTGGGTAAATATAGTACCCTAATCTCACTTAATATCCTAGGGATAAGATCCCATCTCAGCATACCCCTGAAGAGTAAAATGAGATGTTGCTTTAATTATACAAATGCTCTCTGAAGACAGGCTGCATAAATCCCATCGACGCCACACGCTTTGTATGGCTTCATGGAGTATACTGCCCATCTAAGTTTTTCCTCATTGATGACTGTATTTAACGTCTCATCATCGAATTCCTCCATCAGAGATGGTTCTGTGATCCCAACATCGTGTCAGGTATCTCTGAGGAGCCCGGAAAGTGCGTGGACACCAAGAGATTGTCTCCCTTTCACTGTTCATCCTAACACATTCCGGACTGACGAGTAATCCAAGTCTAGGTGTCTTATCACCCTGAAATACTTTGAATATCCTTGCTGTCTCCTCTGAGGATTCAATTTCTCCACAGAAGTTCCTCCAACTACTCCGTTGTTTCTGGTTTAGCAGAGTGCGATATACGCTTCTGCATTGTCTATATAGTTCCTTATCTGAGTCTGTCTTAGTTCTCTCAGATCTCCTCTGTAGCCTTCGGCATTGTGTCCTCAGGTTTTTCAGCTCTAAGCACCAATAGGGTTTTTCAGGGCTACCAAAAAGAGGTAGACACAACACAAAAATATTTACAAGACGTCGAGTTATAACTCCGTCAAACAAAATATTTCACCAGAGAGAAAATACGAATTTCTCTCTCAAAAGTGAAATATTAACTAAAAACATACAAGGCGACCTCCCTAGACACTTACTGGGCGAGAGAGATGCGACAAGTATCTCGAACCAAGTCGCCTTGAACGAGAAAACTCAAACAGAGAATCAAACGTCCTCTAAAACTAGCAAGGACAATTCAAACAAGCCTACTCGCCAATCAGAAACACTGATTACACGAGAGACAATAGGCGAACCAACCAAGAGGCGGCAAGCAACCACCTCTGGTCCAGCAGCCACCCCGGGGACCCCGTCTGAACAACTGACGCAGAGAAAGCACCCGAGGTCCCCGGCTAAACTCAAGGTCGTCGGCTCCGCGACGGACGCTCGTAAGCACCCCGGAGGACCAGCTCAGCTATCATACTCGCAGATACTGAGAAAACAATGTGCGAGCCAATGAGATTACACAGTCGAATTAATGAAATTAAGCGGACCAATCAGGAGGCGGCAGGAGGCGGCCACCTCCCTATAAATACCCCGCTCGGAGCCTCCGAAATTCATTCTACTCTCCGCTCTCGACGACGACACCTCGAAGTACGAAGATTTCTACACGCTCTACGCTGACGAACCTTCTGCATTCCGAGTTCATCTCAAGAACGGCTTCCTACTGCTTTCTACAAGGCCTACCTTCTCTCCACACAGATCTCGCATTGGCATCTACGAGTCCAGTGATTATTCATCCTGCTCATTGCCCAACGTAGTTCATCTGTCAGGACGCCACCCGGTACATCTATCGATATTCTCTTTAGATCGTACGCCCGAGGGACGTTCCGAGCCGTATCACCCGGGTTTCGTAGCATTAGGCTCGTCACCGACCGCCGGGATACGCCGGTAAATTACTCTGCTCATCCGCTCTAATTTACCGTCCAAGGAAGTCTTTTTCAAGACTACAAGGTAGGACCCTGACATACGAGCAAAGGAAAGACGCTCTGTCAAGCGAGTCCACCTTCCTAAACCCTCTATTTCTGTACATAGAGGCATCGAAACGAGCTAATAACTCGACTATTTCGATGGAACGTCGGCCGTCTTATTTCCTCATGCAAGGGGAGGCAGACGACGGCGAAGCCGGGCCTCTTAGCCCCCGTAGCGCTCCCTACAGGCTACCCGGCCAATCCGCCGGTCCCAGCGACGGCGCAAGGCTCGATCCTCACGACGAGATCGCCTTCTCCCCTAACGTATTCGTTAAAGAAACGTTCGATCAAGCCTCGCCTATACAAAAGATCGAGGATACCTTTCAGACCCGCTCTGAAGTCAATCATTACGATTCGACCAAGCTGTCCGAGTACCCACGATATTCGACGCAAGCCTACCCGGCCGATCCGAGTGTCAAATACACTCCAAATGTGCAAAAAGCGAAGGATACTTTTCAGTACCTCAACCAAGCTCAACATATTCCTCCTACAGATATAAATCTTAGGCCGGAATATTACAAAACGGCTCAGTACCAAACTGATCGAACCCAGCACCCACTATGCGAGCCCAGTGCTCCACGCGGCTGCGACACGAACTATCTCTCAGTTCATCCCGCCGAGCAAGCTGACCTTGACGGATCCGCCCACATTCCTTACAGGAATAACACGGGGACTAACCCGCATAATCAGAATATAAATGTCCCACTTGGTCTACCGACGCCAAGTAAAACATATATAAATCCACTACAAATGGTGACCCCGCCTTTGAACAGGCTTAACACGGAGCATTTCGTTCCCTCTTATGAAGCTAGTGGATTTCAGGGAACCACTGCGGGCGTGCGACCCCCGCCGGGCCTCTACGCCCCACATCTCACGCAACATCCCTCTACACAAAGTGGCTTTCGAGCACTTTTAGAGGAGATGGGAGATTATCAAAAACCAATCTTCCAAAAGAAGAATATCGATCGTGCACTCGCCGAGTTCGATCAATACTGCGTGCGAAAACACCTGAGAACGCAGAACGAATGCTTCTCAGCTATATACAAGTGGGTACCAGAAGAAATGAGGGAAGCTATCGACTCAGCTTACCTCACGGCACCCCACGCACCCTACGAAGAGGCCAAACAGCGCCTACAGCGAGAATATGGGTTGTCCTTACAGGACAGGCTCCTCGCACTCGAGGACCCCGCATCTCTCGCCAAAAAACCCAGCACCAAGTACCACGAAATGTACTCTAAAGCTGTTGGGTACTTTTCAGAAGCTCTGATCACTCAAAAGTGGATCGAGACTCTACCCATCGAAGCACGAGGTATGGTCGCAGCTCAGCCTACCACGACCGCCCGGCTCGACCTAGCTGATACGCTACACGCGTACAAAACAGAGAATACCTCTCTAAACATACGAGGAGTAGAATCTACTCCGAAACCCATGAATACTGGTTTCAAAAAGGCCCTCTCAAAACAAGCTGAAGTCAAACCCCAACCAGTAGAGAGTAGGCCTCACAAACCGACGGCCTATGTCTGTCGAAACCACGCACGTTTCGGTAACGAAACTCGCAAATGTGCAGACCCAGAACACTGCACTTGGAAGACAAACACTGCTTCCAAAACTAGCAAAAAGGCAGCGACTATAAGCCAGCCTAAAACCTGGGTTTCAAACGAAAATACTCAGAGATCGGTACAAGAAAGTACCGTTCCAGCCTCCGACGTAGAGAGTTCGGAAAACGAATAACTGCCAGTGTATCTGAGCCTATACACCGGCAGTCTACTGAGTACAAAAGGCTTTTTTTCAAGTGCAAACTAAATGGCACTGAATTTCTCATCGACACGGGAGCAGAAGTGAACATTCTGCCCCACAATGTCACAAAAAAATTGGGCTTAAAAATTCGTAAGTCCAACGTTAAGCTCACAGCAGCTAACGGAGCCCCTATAGACACACTAGGGCGAGCTGACACGACAATTAACATCGGCCTCGGAGACATGACCACCGATTTTATGATCACGAAAGTTGATCTAGCGATCCTAGGTATACCATTCCTCGAGTCTTGGGATATCGGAATACGGGTCAAACACAAGTACATTTATAAAGATAAATTAAAGAGCTATGCCGATCAAAAAATAGCTGCAGTCATGAACAAAAAATTCACTGACGAACAAATAGCAGCTACTATCCCTCATCGTGACAATACCCTCAACCAGAGGACGTGCAAATCACGGAGGACGAAAACATTCGCTCTATCATTGACAAATACAATGATAAAATGAGCAAACTTCAAGGAAAGTGGAAAAACAACGGGGTTTACCACCGTATAACCACGGAAGGAACACCAGTACACTTCCGAGCAAGACCCATGGCGGGCGAAAAACGGGCTCAAGTCAAAAGTACTTTTGACAAAATGCTTTCAGAAGGCATAATTGCACCATCAGATTCCGAATGGGCATCCCCGTTACACTGTGTGCCAAAAAAAGACGGGTCATGGAGAATCACCGGCGACTACCGTTTCCTGAACGCGAAAACGAAGAAAGACGCCTACCCTCCTCCTCACATTCGCTCTTTCCAAGCGAATTTACATGATACACGAATCTATTCGACAATAGATTTAAAATCGGCATATTATCATATTCCGATGCACCCAGATGACGCTCATAAAACTGCAATTATTACACCTTTCGGTCTTTATGAGTTTAAGAAAATGAGCATGGGTTTGGCCGGAGCGGCTCAAACATGGCAAAGATACATGGACAGCATCATGCGAAAATTTGATTTCGCATTTGTATACCTAGATGACATCCTGGTGGCTTCTAAAAATTATAAAGAACACATGAACCACCTCAAACAAATTTTTGACAAGCTAGGGGAACACGGACTTCGAGTAGGTTTTGATAAATGCATTTTTTCAAAACCTACCGTCGATTTCCTAGGTTTCACTATCTCGAAAGAAGGGATAATTCCTAAACGAGATAAAATAGAAGCCATAGAACAATTTCCTAGGCCAATAGACGTACGAAGTCTACGCAGATTCCTAGGTATGTGTGGTTTCTACCGAGCATGCTCAAGTAAATTCGCTCACACGGCACAACCTCTGTATGACTCCATTCAGTCAAACAAAAAAAATGACAAAACACCTATCGAATGGACATCAGAGAGAGAAAAAGCTTTCAACAGCTTAAAACAAGCAATGATTAAAGCTACATTACATAATATCGCTCATCCACACCCTACAGCAGAGTGGAGATTAGTCTGCGACGCATCCGACACACACATCGGAGCAGCACTAGAGCAGGAAATTACAGACAAACACGGCTCGAAATCTTACCAACCATTGGGATTTTTCAGTAAAGAAATTCCGGAACAATGGAAGAATAAAGCATCATTCGACAAAGAGATGTTCGCCGTTTACCAAGCTTGCATTCATTGGCACAATGACTTGGACGGCCGATCTTTTCATATTTGTTCAGATCACAAGCCTCTGCTAGGCACGATGCTTAAGAAAAATGCACATTTTTCTAAAATGAGATTAAGATGGCTAACATACATCTCTCAAATGACGAGTGACATTCGTCATATACCCGGAGAGAACAACGTCGTCGCCGACGCACTCTCCAGACCCTTCGATCCAGTTGAAATTCAAACAAAATCGATTTCAACCCAAACTGACGAGGGTCCACCCATAGCCGAAATTTCGCAAATTACGGCTGCAATAGAGTGCAATCTTCTACTGCACATTTCAAATGCACAAATTCGTTCTCCTCCTAACGCAGAGGACAAATTGAAACTCACACGAGTCGAATTTCCTCAAGGAGAAATTTGGTGTAACCTAGACCTAGGACACCCAAGACCTTATATTCCAAACGAAATAAGGCAAGAAATAATCAGCCAAATTCACAATTTGGGACACCCAGGTATACACTCTACAGTGTATAAAGTTAAACAAAGATATTTTTGGCACGGACTCCGTGCAGATGTCTCCAACTGGGTCCGAGCGTGCGAGACTTGCCAACGAGCAAAAATCACTCGCTCCGTGAAGCTCCCTTACTCCGAATTTGAAACGGCTAACAAATTCTCACATGTACACGTTGACATTACCGGACCTTTACCTTTAGCTAAAGGAGGGAAACGTTACATTCTAATGATGGTCGATAGAGCAACGGGTTGGCTAGAGGCAGTCCCTCTTAACAACATCGAAACAGCCACGATCACAAACGCCTTTATCAATATTTGGGTAGCTTCAAAAGGCGTACCTAAATACATCACAAGTGATCAAGGCACACAATTCGAATCAGATCTATTTAATTCCATTATGGAACGTCTCGGAGTAAAACATACCCACACGTTACCATACAAACCGTCAACAAACGGAATGGTAGAACGCAGAAATAGATCTCTGAAAGAGGCTCTCAAAGCACAAAACGAAAATTGGCTCGACGCCCTACCAAAAGTACTACTCGCCATGCGTACGGCAGTAGACCCAGCAACGGAAACTACACCGTTCCAAAAAGTTTACGGAATTGACGTACCACTCCCAGGAGACATTTTCGTAACTTCTACAAACCTTTCGGAGCCTCTCTTCTTCCGGCCTACGCATATTAAACATAATAATACGAAATATGCCGTAAACATGCCCAAAAATTTGGATACATGTACACATGTCTATATCAGAGTGCCCACACAGCTCACCTCTCTGCAATGTCCTTACACGGGACCATTCAAAGTGGTTAAAAGAGATAAGTTTTCGGTTACAGTGCAAATTGGCGAACATACAAAAAAAGTTCCCAAACAGCAAATAAAACCAGCTTACACTCTAAAAACAGACGAAGCTGTGTCACTAAACAAAAATCAGGCAGAAAATAAGGAGGAGACTCCCCGAAAATCTGCCAGAAGGCACGTCCCCTCTACCAAATTCGACGAGAGATGGGTGACGGCGCTCGAAACACCCCAGCCGGCGTCGTCGTTAATAACACGACGTCTTAGGGGGGCGCCTGTGGTGAAAACCACCCCCTCTTGTCAACAGCCCTTTTCAGGGCTACCAAAAAGAGGTAGACACAACACAAAAATATTTACAAGACGTCGAGTTATAACTCCGTCAAACAAAATATTTCACCAGAGAGAAAATACGAATTTCTCTCTCAAAAGTGAAATATTAACTAAAAACATACAAGGCGACCTCCCTAGACACTTACTGGGCGAGAGAGATGCGACAAGTATCTCGAACCAAGTCGCCTTGAACGAGAAAACTCAAACAGAGAATCAAACGTCCTCTAAAACTAGCAAGGACAATTCAAACAAGCCTACTCGCCAATCAGAAACACTGATTACACGAGAGACAATAGGCGAACCAACCAAGAGGCGGCAAGCAACCACCTCTGGTCCAGCAGCCACCCCGGGGACCCCGTCTGAACAACTGACGCAGAGAAAGCACCCGAGGTCCCCGGCTAAACTCAAGGTCGTCGGCTCCGCGACGGACGCTCGTAAGCACCCCGGAGGACCAGCTCAGCTATCATACTCGCAGATACTGAGAAAACAATGTGCGAGCCAATGAGATTACACAGTCGAATTAATGAAATTAAGCGGACCAATCAGGAGGCGGCAGGAGGCGGCCACCTCCCTATAAATACCCCGCTCGGAGCCTCCGAAATTCATTCTACTCTCCGCTCTCGACGACGACACCTCGAAGTACGAAGATTTCTACACGCTCTACGCTGACGAACCTTCTGCATTCCGAGTTCATCTCAAGAACGGCTTCCTACTGCTTTCTACAAGGCCTACCTTCTCTCCACACAGATCTCGCATTGGCATCTACGAGTCCAGTGATTATTCATCCTGCTCATTGCCCAACGTAGTTCATCTGTCAGGACGCCACCCGGTACATCTATCGATATTCTCTTTAGATCGTACGCCCGAGGGACGTTCCGAGCCGTATCACCCGGGTTTCGTAGCATTAGGCTCGTCACCGACCGCCGGGATACGCCGGTAAATTACTCTGCTCATCCGCTCTAATTTACCGTCCAAGGAAGTCTTTTTCAAGACTACAAGGTAGGACCCTGACATACGAGCAAAGGAAAGACGCTCTGTCAAGCGAGTCCACCTTCCTAAACCCTCTATTTCTGTACATAGAGGCATCGAAACGAGCTAATAACTCGACTATTTCGATGGAACGTCGGCCGTCTTATTTCCCCATGCAAGGGGAGACAGACGACGGCGAAGCCGGGCCTCTTAGCCCCCGTAGCGCTCCCTACAGGCTACCCGGCCAATCCGCCGGTCCCAGCGACGGCGCAAGGCTCGATCCTCACGACGAGATCGCCTTCTCCCCTAACGTATTCGTTAAAGAAACGTTCGATCAAGCCTCGCCTATACAAAAGATCGAGGATACCTTTCAGACCCGCTCTGAAGTCAATCATTACGATTCGACCAAGCTGTCCGAGTACCCACGATATTCGACGCAAGCCTACCCGGCCGATCCGAGTGCAGTTCTTAGTTCTGATCACCTCAGCTGGACAGGCGAAATTGAAAGCGTTGTTCAGGCATGTGATCAGTTTATGTGTATTGTCATCTAGCATGTCTGGATTATTCCAGTCGAAGTTACAATTCTGTAGCTTAGTTTTAAGACTTTCTGTGTACCTCTCCCAATCTGCTCGTCTCGGGTTTTGGACTTTGATTGGGATTGGTTTAATGGTACTCATTGTGAAGGTAATCGCCCTAGGGTCTGATTGTATTACATGTGGCATAACCCTCCAATCTATTATATGTTCCCCTTTTAGGGCCGTTTATCAATCGTAGATAAAGCCTAGGCAAACTCTAGGTAACTAGCGACCCCGGATAACTTCTTGTTGGCTGTTTATCAACTCATATTTACCAGCAAGATACCGCTATCTGCTTGGTATCCTTACCTGAGACTCGTCTCCCTCAGTTAGCGATTTATCTGGTGGATAACGTTTTGTAGAGAGGTTATAACGTGTGGTAGTAATAATAATATACTATACAGTCATATTACATAAAGTCATCATGAACAACAAAGTTTACTCGATTTATTCCGATTTTTGGACGATGAAATCGTTCAATTCCTAGAATACGAACGAAGACCTTATACGGTTCGTCCACGTCCGGATTGTTTTAATTTACTTGATCCGACCCGTCAAAAGTTCCCGTTCCTGACTGTCAAAAGAACCGACGATGTTTGTGATGGAGTTGATTGAAGGGACATTAGAATCCTGCAGTGACCGAAACAACTCCATATCGTCTATTTAAAAACTTCTCCTTACCCTCAGATTCTATGGTGTTGGTGTAGTTGCTACCTAGTAATGTACCATAACGTAGCATAAAATGACAATCGAGATCCCTTGGCATCAGAGATGAAACTAAAAGGACTGAACTGTTGTTGTTGTGTTGGGCTATATCTCTCTACTTTTTACCCATGGACGTCACGAGAACTAAAAATACCAGTGTTGTAAGGTTGCTTTGTGGGGGAATCATTTTTGTAGAAG
Source organism: Adelphocoris suturalis (assembly GCA_030762985.1). Classification (NCBI taxonomy): domain Eukaryota; kingdom Metazoa; phylum Arthropoda; class Insecta; order Hemiptera; family Miridae; genus Adelphocoris; species Adelphocoris suturalis. The sequence goes on from CM061040.1 coordinate 125,547,319, forward strand.
TGATACCCCTTTTTCCTACAGATGAAGTTGTCTGAGCAGTTAGCTATCTGTAGGTAAGCTACCTGAGGGCATATAGTTGATTGATAAGCGTCCTACCAAATTTGTTTGATAGGTTGCAGTAACCTGTAGGCATCTGCCTGAGGTTTGTATGGAAGGTACCACTGTAATTGAAAAACGAGCCCTTAGAAGTTTTCCTCTTCCGTCCACACTTCCCAACTCTCTAAGGGATGACAGATCTTGTTTTCATCTTCAAAGCCACAATGTTGAAAACTCACTTCAAGCTGACTCCACATCTAGCGATCTCAAGAAGTGTCATATTCGTTTGTTCCCGCAAACTGACTATCTTACTTAGTTTTTTTTTTTTTTTTTTTTTTTTTTGAGAAATATCCATTTTTATGCATTTTTATGAAAACGATTGCAATAAGAAATCAGGCAAAATGGTCAGAATGATGCAATACATTTTCGATAACCTGTACCCATGAAACCTTTTTAAAAAAACTCCTTCTTCCACTCCATTTTTAGTAACATTGCCTTAGACAATGCCCTGAATGACACAATTGCTATAGGTACCCCCTTTCATTAAAAGCTTAGAGGAAAATGTAAAATTGCGTGTCTGTCAGTCTTGTTTCCATTAATTCGCATGATGCTATATATATATATATATATATATATATATATATATATATATATATATATATATATATATATATTTAAAGTTTCAATAAACTGTCATCAACTAAAGATCACTTGTAATCGACTAATGGTACTGTCTTCTTCCGATGCGCTAGTCTTCTACTCTAATGTCTAATAGTTATTGACTTCTTCATTAGATTTGTAAACAGTAGGCAATTTTATTGAAGTAGGTAACTAGAAAAAGTAAGAGTTTGTTTAAATTTCTGTGAAAATGTTCTTGATTACAGGTTCAAGGGACACAAGATGAGCAACCTCAGGTGGCTTCTGCACATTTACCTACTCCTCCCCCTCCCTCTACTGCTTCCAGTACTCCTTCTGAGCCTCCTCAGCAAACGGTTGTGAGCAGTGCACCTACACCCTCGTCCGGAGGTAGCATGAGCTGGGCTAGTCTCTTCAAAGGTACCTACCAACGGTTCATGATGTTACGGCCTTCAAGGAACTTAGATATTTACAACGTTTGGTTATCAATAAATTAAAATTCACATTTTACTTTTTTAGGTTCTAATCCTGGAGGTTCTCTATCGCCTGATCCTAGCGAGCGGAGAGCTTTCAAGCCACCCCTGAATGCGGTTGCTGTGTCTGCACCCCCACCTGCTAATGCTTCCAAACCTCCTGTGGTTTCCTATGTCGATGCTTCCGGTAGAAAGCAAGATTCAAAAGACCCTGCTCTGAGGAATTTGGGCGGTAAGCGTATCATGTTCTTCATTATGTATTTCATTAGATTAGGGATCGGTTCATGAGGTCAACTGGAGATGGAAGATGTTTTGAATTGAAAATTTACGGAGTGAAGTACAAATTATTCGAGAGCCCTTTTTTGATTAAAGTGTGCCACCGATTGGTTTTGTTTTGGGAAGTGAACATAATTACCTTCCAGACCCACTTGGTTGCTAGGTGCTTCAAAATGTAAAGAAGTCAACAAATCAAAAGATGGACGTTTTGTTGTGTAATATTCTCAGACAATATTTTATCTGTTAAGTGTTATTATAATTTAAAGTTTTGTCGATTAAGACCTCTCATTATTGGGTTGAAGTATCGACAGCATCCGTATGATCGATATCACAATTATCGATATGATAAATAACGCAAGTATCAAAAGTTCATCAACAAAATCCTTATCCATAGAGATTCAGATGATTGGGTAGTCTCATTGAGCCTTAAAATAATTATTGTAAGTAAGATAGCTTAGGTTGTATCTATTATCTCATTTTGTGGGCATCTACTGTTTTTGTTTCAGACAAATTGACAAACTACAAGTTGGAGCATAAGGCGATCATTCTGACCCCCAGGGGTCTTACAAACCCCAGCAACTACTGTTACATCAATGCTACGCTTCAGGCTCTTCTTGCTTGCCCTGCATTTTATAACTTAATCAAACTCATCGCTGATGTCAAATCAGCTTCCTCATTGTCTTCACAGAAAGACTCTAAAACCCCCATCATTGATAGCATGTATGTATTTACCGATGTTATTGCCATTTTTAGGGTAATGTCAAGTTCAGTTAAGTCACTACAATAATGGATTGGTCAGTAATAGCCACTGTGCTTGAGCATTATGTTTAATCCTTAAAACAAGCTTAATTTTCCCAATTTCCGTTATTAAGATTTTCAGGGATTTCCTATTTGGAGTTTTTGAAATGTGAACCCTAGGGTAATTTTGGTCAGGTTAGGGTTGAATTTTGATGTTTTACCATAAAGCTCCCAAGGCAAGATTTGGTAGCGCAGCCATGTTGTGATTTAGTTACTGTTCTATACTCGATAACATTGGGGCAGTTTAGAATTAAACTTAATTACAGGAAACTCTCTCTTGAGTGATCCCGCTTTAACCCATTCGTGACGAAGGGCGTATGTATACGGCCTCACAGAGGTGCCCGAATCGCCTGAGGGCATATAGGTACGCCTTTGATCAAGAGCACCGAAACGCCTGAGGGCGTGTCAATACGATCGTGTGTCTATTGTTTTTTAAATGCTCCCATGCCATCTTGTGACGTCTGGTGTAACTAACGTCGATCTTACAACTCACTAGGTGTATTATAGAATGCGTTGAAAGACAAAACAAGGCAGCTTATCATCAAGAAGTGAGTTTCAGTGTGAGATATGCGACGATGTGTTGGTTTATGCGTCGACCAATGTTTTGAAACATATCATACAAAAAGGTACTGCTAGGTATACTAATTGTTTGATTTCCTTTTTGTTTTCACTTTTTGTTTACAAACTGTCATGGAATGAATGCATATTCTTTACACAACAATTTTGTTCAATATTCAACTGTTTAAAATAATTAAACACCTAACTGATGTTTTCCAATATTATTCATCATTTGTTCTCAGTTATTCTATCCTGAATTCTTGCCAAATCGATTAATTTGATGCTCAGGTATATTAGGAGTATGAATGGATACATTTCAGCGAATAAATGGAAAATCAGTGCTTGTTGAAGGGATGAAAAGGGAGGGCGAAGCGCCTTGCGGGGAGGGCCATTTTTTGAGGGCTCAGGCACAGGGAGTTGCGGAGCCCCCAACCAGCTAGGCTAGGCACGTTGCGGGAGGGTCATTCTCATTTCATTTGCCGCTTTTATGTCCCCGACGACAAATTCTCACAATTCTTGACCAACACTAGCGATTTTGGGGGAGAAAATGGCAGTATAAGTTGGGAGATCAACAAAGAAAGAATTTGACTGCCCAAAATCCCCTTTAACCAATACATAGTGTCGACGAAAAACCTTGAAATCCTGGAAACTCATGAGTGTTGCTGTCCCCTCCTACTTAACATGTAAGTAGAAGTTAGGTAGTTAGGAAACAATGATAATCTAGAACTGGCCAGGGTTTCAAGCTGCAGTAAGTTGGTTCCTCTTTATTTAGAGTAAGGATTTACATTTTTAAGATTTTTCCCAACCCGTGAAAAACTAGTTTTTCAGTCAGTCCCCCATATCTCTTCTCAATGGGACCTCAGGAGTGTTATAATTTTTGCGATCAAGAAAGCCGATGGAAAATGGCGGGAAACAGTCAGATGTGAAGGTTATATTGTCCAGTTGAAGATGTGAGACTGCAGTGGAGTGCTGGAGTTGTAGTTTTTACAGCGAAAGGAGCCTAAAAACATGGGGAGTATTTTTATTTTCAATCATGAGTGTTACACTAATTACGAGTGTTTTTAGTGCTTAAACAAAATAATCCGATATCAAGAACCATACTGCTTGGTGACAGGTTTCAAACAGTAGCCATCCCCGAGTTTTGCCACTTCATGATCCTGTGTGACGACATTTTTACTGAAAATTCTCATGAGTGTTACCTGTCAGGAGTGTGACCAAGGATGGGTAAAAAATATATAAAATACATCATCAATGAAAAACTCACTGTTCATCTATAGAACACAAATCTGCAATGTACAATGAGTAGTATTTGCCGATCTAACCTCATTTTCGAGCACTTTCATATTTCACGTCTTTGAGGTTCTCAAACGACCCAAAGCGGCAAATGAAATGAGAATGACCCGGGAGCTAAATTTCGCCAGGCGCGAATGGGTTAACTGGCCATCCGATTAACCGGACACCCTTTTTCTATTTATTTTACTTCCTATTGTCTTCACTCTCCACTATCTACCCACAAGATGGGTTGGAGTAAACATTTCTTGTTTTGCGTAACTTGTTGCTGCACAGCTATTTCCTTGTGAAGGGAATGAAAAGAACATCTCTCACACTTTTTTTTTTCTGTAAATCTTGTGCCTATGAATCAAAAATGAAAGAACTAAAATCATTCACTGTACGCTCACATTCTACAAATTATTTTTGTCCCACACAATGTAGTGTGCACACATAAGTGGACGAACGTGTTCGGAACTCAAAGTGAAGAAAAAAAGGGGGGGGGGGGGGGAATCCTGATTGTAGTCAGTTCTGTTTTTGGCGTACTCTTGTCAGTAAATTTTATAATAGTTTAAGTATATAAACATATAAATACTTGTTTACAAACAGTATACTCCTTGTACTCTACGTATTAATGTTCACTATCTTTATGTTAAATACACGTGTAGTTAATTTGTTTTACAAAAATGCCTGCACATTGGATTAACTGGCCAAAACACCGAACGAACCAGGCTGTGGTCCCAAGGTGGCCGGTTAAGGGAGAGTCTATTGTACTTGATTAACTTTAACATGATTAATTTGGACTGTCTTGTACTAATGATGATTGTATCCATTCAGTCAATCGCTACAAAACTACATGGAAGAGGTCGAAAGTTATTGAATGAATTGCATCGTTTTCCAGGGTGAAGTTCATAAAGGAGTTTCAGCAAGCTCTCCCTTCACGTTTGAAGCGAGTGGAAAAAGTGCAAGCTCGGAAAGACTCGACAGACGCTAGCTCCTTGGATATGATGACTGACCCTCCCTTCGAGCCGACGGTAATCTACAAAATCTTGCGCAAGATGAGGAGTGAAGATAGCTTCCACGAGGAAGGAAGACAAGAAGATGCAGAGGAGTTCCTTTCACTTCTTTTGAACGGCCTTAATGACGAGATGCTGGAGGTAAATTATTAATATTTGTACAATATCTAATGCGATTGTGAGCTGTACAGTTAATGCAACATTAGATGATAACAACAACTGGTGAACGATCTACATGGAAGTAATTTTATTCAGGAATGAGTGGGTACATAGGTATCAATATCCTACTGAATTCAGTGGTGATGATACAAAGTATCTTCTGATTGATGGTTAATTCAAATCTCTTCAAATCCTCTCCCCCTTCAAATAACCCATACCCTTGACTATCCTTCTCCCCTTTACAGTAGTGATCAGCAAAATCAGTGAAGACATGAATGAAAGCATTATCCGAATTACCTAGAATATTACATAAAAACAGTCACATAAATACATGTTACATAAAACCAGATTGTTACATAAATATAGAGGTCTTAATGAGGAACTTGCTCCTATCTTAAATTCGGCATGACATCTTTTTTACTATACTCTCGACCACCACCAATTCACAAGTATGGCGATTTCCACTCTGGAATCAACTAAGCTAACGTGAAACTTTGTTTTTCTTACTTTCTGTGATGTTTAAACATCTACTCACACATGCAAAGTATCTACAATGCATTACTGAACAGTATGCATACCTAACAAAAATTAACAACGAAGAAGGAGAAATCGAAGGGCTTATGGTTCTGGTGTTGAGAATAATTTCCTATACCTACAGTTTTTGTAAGTGGGCAGGAGGATTAACTGTTTTTCATTGCTTGGTTGGCAAACCTGTTCGAGTTGGTTGTAGAATGGTGCTTTTTGCAGGCAAAGTTTTTTGTTGTTTTAAATGTGTGTTTCTGATTTTGAGTTTGTACGTTTGTTTCACATTGTCATGAATAAATAGTGATATCGTTCAGTTAAGTAAATGTCGTGGCTGTTTGTGGTTAAGGGATCCTGAATCCCCCTATTTTTTTGTAAGTCCCTGAGTTGTGTTTACTAACATGCAGAAATGCTTGGCTTACTTGATCAAAACCAATGGAATTAATTATGAATGGATGAGAATTACTACTAGCAGTTAAGTGCTGTTCTCATGCACAACGTGCTTAGGTATGCCTTTTGTGTCCGAATTCTGGAATGTATTTGGTAAATCAAATACGAACTGACCTACTAAGTTAAAGATTTATCTGTTCATTGTTATAAATTCATTACCTAGGTATGTTGATTTCTTGTAATTTTGTGAAGTAATCTTCACTCCTTTTGTTTCAAAAGTCTTAAGTTTTATTGATGACATGAACTGACAGCCGGATGAAGTTGGAGGGGTTTAATTAAACGAAGTCGCCTTTATTTTAACTACCCATCTTATTAGTGCTGTTATTTACTTATCAAAATTATTATAATGACACATGGAGTTGTAACGGGCTAAAAATATTTGACAAAACCAAAATAAGTCATAACAAAAACAGCGAACATAGAATAAAATGGTGAGTGTTACCAAAATCATTTGATCAGGTAACATATCAAGAATCATTACGCAAGACTAGAAAGTGGGTGGATTCAGCTTCTGTGGCGTTTTTGTGGGCTCTCAAAAAATTCAAACTGTTGTTATTTTTATAAAATTACAACTTAAAAAATAAATGAATAAAATAAATAAAACTCGGTGCTCCACGTTTCACCAGGGGACAAGCCCCCTGACCCCCAGGTACCTCTATTTACATACTTCAGAATGTTTTAGGTCACCTAAACACGTGAAACCCGCATATAAGAATGAGATTTTGCGGTGTATCTTATCACTAGATGTCTAGTTGTTTTATTTATTTATTACCAGCACCATATTTGAAACCTCCTCGTAATAAGCTTTCATTTAAGCCCTCACACGAAAAATGCCTATTTTAAAGCTCTCCCCCCCCTCGTCATAAGCTTTCATTGACATCTCTCGGAAAAAAGCTTGCAGTGACATCGGCAAATCTTCTTCTAGAATCCTTAATATTTGATTCAGTTTGATTATTCTCCTTACCGCAAATATCCAGTTTTCAAATCCCATCCAATTGAAGAGTTTTATGCTAAATTGGTGGAAGATCAATGTCTAATAGAACTGCATGTTGTCACTACATGTTGTCATACTACCCACCAACGAATGATTATATTTCAGAATCATAAAATCACTTCTCCGCGTACTAGACTGAACCCTAAATCTAAAACCTATGATACCCACCTGAACAATGAGGTTATCTCAAGTGATTATAAGGATTATTACTCACGGATTCAGATGATGAAATGGCACTCCATTATCAAATGAATTTATTAATATCAGACAAGGAGAGGTGTGAGGATGAAAGAACTGTGAGGGTGGAAGAAATTTTTACTCAGGAATAAACGGTTAAGTAGGTATCAATCCTTGTAAATCTTTGGTGACTCATCGTGACTGCTGTCTGATGCTTAATTCAAATCGACTCTATAATTCTGGTATTAAGGTTCCCTTATCGTTCTTGAATGTGTTGATAAACAGTAATGGTAATGGACCCTTCAGATTTATTACTTGCGATTGCCATTCTGTAATTTTCATGTAAACAAGTGAACTTATGTTGGTTTGTCTCATTAGCTCCAGAAACTGGTGGCAGACACTGTACCAGCTCCCATCGTTAACGGTGAGGTGACTGCCAATGGAAGTGACTCCCATGAAGATGAGGCATGGAAGGTAAGATCTGAAATCTAATTTGACTCGTGTTTTTCTTGTTTCCTCTAAATAGAAAGAATAGCTAGGTGTAAAAATGTGATGTGGAAGAAAAAAAAAAAACTCTCGAACTGTTGTGTTATCTACAAAAGAGAACTTGTGAGATTGTTTGAAACGTGTTTTCTTGTATCCACTGAATTAAGAGAAGAGCAGAAAGTTGTTAACGTTTTTCATTATAGATCTGTCATCAAATGATAGATCGAGAGACTTACTCTCGAGAGCAAGATAAAATCGAGCAACAGGGCCTGTCACTCATTTCTTCTAATTCTGCCATTTATTGCTAGAGAGCAGCATGCGAAATAGCCAAGGCTGTTCAACAGCGAGTATAATGTAGTTGAAACCAAATTTAAATATTTCAATAATTTCACTGCTGCCTAGCGATATGTTCCCACCGAATTCGAGTGATAACTAGTCGTAAAATGAGTATATTACTTTGAAATTTGGTTTTCTTGTATCCAGTAAATTGAGAGAACGGCTGGGAACAAAAATTTGGTTGGTTGAAAACAATGTCTTAGTCTGCAGATATTACATCAAAAGAGAGGTAGAGAGAAAAAAAGTCAAATAGCTGGGGAAGCTCTAGTAGAAAGAGTACTGATGGAGCTAGGCGTGTTGATTATTTCACCTACAAGCATATTGTACTTAAAAAAAATTCATAGGGGACAATCTAGTTTGATTAGAATAAATTATAGAAATAAGAATTCATGATTTTGTTTTGATGTGTGAATTTGCTATTTATTTACTTGGTGTTTACTTATGATTAGGAAGTGACGAACAAAGGCAGTCGCATTACTAGGCGAGCTGTCCTTGAGCGTACTCCCTTGTCTGATATCTTCAGGGGGCAACTTCGCTCAAGGGTCCTCCGTGCCCCTCATGAGGAGTCCACTGACAGTGTCCAACCATTCTTCACCCTTCAGCTGGATATTGAGGTATGTCGCAGGAAAACCTAATGTTGAATAAGTTCAATGATAGATCAAAGTCTCATTTTGATGAAAATCATGTGGGGAAACTTTATTGTGTTCACAATCACTGAATACCTTGAGGATGGTGACAGTTGCGTTTTCAATTTTAGTTTATTTCGTTTTGGCCGTAACGTAACTCAGTCAGAGATTGAACGCAATAGCTGCCACCTTTTTTCTCTACTACCATTGTATTTCTGACTGTACCTAATCTTCAATTCAAAAATGAATTATGTTGGTCTTAACATACCCAAGTCAATCCATTTCATTAGAAATTGTTGATCATTACGTCATCTCGAATATAGACCACATTACAGTATGGTATATCACCGTCACTGACTTTAAGCAGTGTTTAAAGGCTCATTGGTTCAATCCTAGTCCTTCAAATTGAAATACCTGGAATACCATGATTACTTAAGTGGGATGTAGTATGTTTCATTTTATAAGTCTCTCATTTGGAGGTTGAACAAGGTACATGAAATGGAGCTTCACTCAATTAAAGCAGTGTTTGAAGGATTGTTGGACCAATCAAAGTCCTTCGATTTAAAATAGCTGCAATATCATCAAAACTCTTGCATGATATTTCGATGGTCAGTGTACTTGAATACCATTGAATTTCCAGCTGAGTAACAATTTAACAAATCACTGCATACGTTTCTTAGATAATTAATCTCAGATTCACGTATCATTTTGTCTGTACTAACATATTTAATTTTGAAGCTTCCTATACTATTCTCTATTTGTCTTAATTTTTGAATTGTTTATTATTGCATAATCTCATGGAGATTGAGATAAATACTATATGGTCTGCTACTGTCACTGAGTTGAAGCAGTGTTTGAAGGATCGTTGGACCAATTCAAGTCCTTCGATTTAAAATAGCTGCAATATCATGATTACTTATGCAAGACGTATTTCTGTGGTAAATACATTAGAATACCATTAGATTCCTTGCTGAGTTACAATTTAACGAACAACTTGGATACTTATAGGCCTTGCACACAGAACGCACCCGAAAGCGCTGTTGATGAGAATGTGAGATTGCTGGGCAGCTATGGGCGGGTCTCAGAGCAAAAACAACCAAAAACCCTGATTTTCTATCTTGTGAAATGCTTCCTCCATCCTTTGCGACCATTAATTCATATGGTTTTGTTTGTATCTAGTGAAACAAGAGTCAAGTAATAGAGTAAAAAAACAAAAACGCCAAGGTTTTCCCTTCCAAACAAAAATTATTATGTCATCAAAGTCGACTTACCATTGTAGCTATTTATTTTTGTGGAAATAGAAAACATAATTCATTGAAATGGGTTTCCGCAACTTAGTGAGATTGATTTGGTTTAGTTTGTTTTATTTCGACTTTAGTTCGAGTTCGTGAAGCTGACTGATGTGACTTCTGAGCGATAAGTGTACCCAATGTTTTCCTACCACTAATGGTCAGACCTGCCCAAAGTGTACACGCAACTGGAAAAATCGTGGAATCGCTAAGCTTAAAAGTCAAATAATTACGATAATCGCAGAATTTTGTCTCACGAGAAGAATTCGGTAGGTTTCTACCCATTAGGTTAGTGGTGGTACCCAGAAGTGGTCCGTGAGACTTTTTCGAAAACTTGATACACTACATAGCAATTGATTAGGTGACCGGGAAAATCCGAGTAAGTTCGTACCCACCTATTAATTATTTGTTTATTGACAGCTGTGGTATCATACAATCGATAAAGAAAACATTACTGTAAATTTGGAATCGTTGACTAATGACTATCCGAAAAATGCTACGTAGTCCATTTAGTATAGAAGTGATCTCAATATTTACCTGATGGTACAAGAACAACTGATGGAGTCACAAAACGACAGGAACTGCTTGGATAACTTCACTGTTTCAAAAATGGGGAGCTCTGGTGCAAAAGTGCTTTGTCATAACACAGAGACTCCAAATTCAGGGATATCACGCTGAAACTTTTTACTATGTTCTCTACTTCCAATCTTAGCTAGCATCGATTTTCATCTGTTCTCGCGCATAGGGCTGGTTAACCTATTAATTAATTTAATGGTTAATTCTATTGATTTCATTTTCTGTTAATTTCAAGGGCTGTAGGCCTTCCTGGACTATGCAACACCCTCGTAATACGGGAAACCCTACAAGACGGGAACCAGGAAGGCCATCCAAAGGAGGAAGGGTGGGCTCGAGGAGGCCGGTTGGGGTTTTCCCCGACTCCACTGGCTAGTATGAATGTGCGTGTTTTTGGTTGTGTATGTATTTATTGTGTGAATGGGATTTAGTACTGTAGTCGAGAGTAAACCTGTGATAATTTGTGCAATTTTAGAATAGGAATCTAATATGTAGGTAGATCGCTATAGGTAGGGGAGGATATTCAGTACTCGCCCTGCCTCAGACATTCTCAACGTGAGATGGACCAGACGAAACATGACTACCGATGATGGGAAGACCACAAGATATAAGAAGAGGTGGCTTAGTACCTAGGTATCATGAACTCCTGTCCCTAACATGTACTGCATCCCATTAAAACCTGGCACCTCCACGTGGTCCATCCCGGGCACACTCAATGAGTGTGGCTAACGCCAGAGGGGACAGGAGGGCCTGCTGTATCATCAAGAAAGAGTGAGGGAAATCCACTACTGCCGCAATCATTAAGTCCTGCCAAGATTGTATTGGGCCAGAATGGCCCCAGAAACAATCTAACCCACTCTGATACAGCAGGTTAACCTATTAATAGCAATTGCGACAAGTTTTCCCTACACATGGATAAAGTGGTCAATAACACGCTCGTGTAACCATAAAATTAAAAAGTTGTCGAAATTTTCAAATATATCTACTTTAAAACCTTCGCGAATAACAAATAGTGCTAAATTACTACTCGGTATATCAATAAAATCAAGTGATGCGCGAACAATTAGTAACCTTATTAGTGGTCTGCCAATTTAAAAAAATTAAGAACCCTTGCCCTAGGTATTATGTAGGTGGTAATTCCTGGCTAATCAGGTACGGATTCGGAACCCAAAAACGGATATGAATAGGAAATATTTATTTTAAAAGAAGTCTCTTCTGCCTAGTTCTTGATTACAAATATTTTTGTTGTTAGTTATAAATGGCATGAATTTGAGAGAATTCCAACTTGTTTGGACTTAATCAACAACACATTATTTCTGTCTTCGGTCCGTTTCGTGGGACTTATGCAAAGAAAATATGTGAATATGTGAACCATCTGTCGTGAAATTATCAGGATTGGGGCCAAACAAAAGATTCCTCCTCTTTCGCCTAGCTTTGGGGGGGGGGTTGTTGCCTTGTTGATTTTGATGCTATTCAAGAAAATCAAATGATTAGTATAATTTTGTGACTGCCTGATGTTATTTTCTTCTTCTTTTTTAAATTTGCAATAGACTGGTTTTATTTTCTTCATTGAGTTGTACCTGTTTGCAACCTTTGAAGTATAATTTACTGAGTTGGTCGCTGAGTCGTGTGATATTCACACTGTAGTTCACCTATGAGCCTTGAAGAAGATAATAAATTTATCGAAAGCTTGGCGAAGGAGAAGGAATCATTTGTTTGGCCCCAATCCTGATAATTTCACGACAGATTACTGCGTTTGGGTCGATAATCATTTATTCTTTATGTGAACTATTTAGTTTGGATGGATGATTTGACGGCCCTTTACAATCGACGTGACTTCGCAATGAAATGTTGTTTTTTAGTTAACAAACTATGTAATAGTTGATTTGTTAACTTGAAAAAAAAAAAAAAATAAAATAAAATAAAATAAATAAATGAACAAATAAAAAATAAAATAAGAACAGTTACCAGCAAAATAGAAAATAACAATAAAAATGTGGTTGTTAATGTCGTAAAAGTAGGTACATCAAATTCTTAGGTTTCATTGTTGCTGAAGTTTATCGATCTACTCACAGACAGTTATTTCGTATTAAAATAACATTCATGAATGTCAGAATTTCGTGAATGAATAGAATTTTGGAAGACCAATAAGGAATCAGAGACCATCAAAACTCGGGATCACACACATCGTACCGCAAATTACAATCCCACTGTTTTACCCAGCTGTCGCTTGCTAGCTCTCGATCTGTGCATGGCCTATCCTGTACAGGTAGTCTTCAATTCGTATTAAATTACTTTCGTCTTAACACGTTTGTATTGTGCTCAATCTTTTTGAAATTACAACATTCTTACGCTATTATTACCTATATTGTTTATAGTTGCGTCATCTCATTTCAAATATTCAACACGAAATGCTATTTATGATACGGAGCTTTACTCAATTAAAGCAGTGATTGAAGGATTGTTGGACCGATACTGGTCTTTCGATTTAAAATAGCTGCGATATTATGATTACTCTTGCAAGATTTCTTTCCGTGATACTCAAACACCATGGAATTTCTTGTTTAGTTACAATTCAACAAATCACATCATAAGTCCCTGTAGGTGTTAACCTTCAATTCACACACACTATTTTCGATCTTATCTTATTTCATTAGGTGTTCCTGTTTGAAGCTACCTATACTATTCCGTATAATATTTAATCTTATTTTCAAATTGTTTACCATTGCATCGTCTCTTTGAGATTGAACTCGTACGACTTAGCCCTCCAGCTTCTCTCAATTGAAGCAGTGTTTGAAGGATTGTTGGACCATTCCTAGTCCTTCGATTTAAAATAGCTGCGATATTATGATTACTCTTGCAAGATGTATTTCTATGGTTATTACACTCAATGCCATTGGATTTCTTGCTGATTTACAATCATGGAATCACACCTTAGGTTTCTTTGTTAATTTTTCATCTCTACGCCATTTTCGTGATCTTATCACAAACTGGGCTTAATCTAATCAAAGTTACGTTATTCTATCCAGATTTGCCATACTGTTGATTTTTACGTCATCCCATACATGATAGATTGAACACAATAGGTATGGCCTACCACCTTCCCTGAATTGAAGCAGTGTTTGAAGGATCGTTGGACCAATCCTAGTCCTTCGATTTAAAATAGCTGCGATATTATGATTACTCTTGCAAGATGTATTTCTATGGTTATTACACTCAATGCCATTGGATTTCTTGCTGATTTACAATCATGGAATCACACCTTAGGTTTCTTTGTTAATTTTTCATCTCTACACCATTTTCGTGATCTTATCACAAACTGGGCTTAATCTAATCAAAGTTACGTTATTCTATCCAGATTTGCCATACTGTTGATTTTTACGTCATCCCATACATGATAGATTGAACACAATAGGTATGGCCTACCACCTTCCCTGAATTGAAGCAGTGTTTGAAGGATCGTTGGACCAATCCTAGTCCTTCGATTTAAAATAGCTGCGATATTATGATTACTCTTGCAAGATGTATTTCTATGGTTATTACACTCAATGCCATTGGATTTCTTGCTGATTTACAATCATGGAATCACACCTTAGGTTTCTTTGTTAATTTTTCATCTCTACACCATTTTCGTGATCTTATCACAAACTGGGCTTAATCTAATCAAAGTTACGTTATTCTATCCAGATTTGCCATACTGTTGATTTTTACGTCATCCCATACATGATAGATTGAACACAATAGGTATGGCCTACCACCTTCCCTGAATTGAAGCAGTGTTTGAAGGATCGTTGGACCAATCCTAGTCCTTCGATTTAAAATAGCTGCAATATCATGATTAGTTACTCCTACAAGATGTATTTCTACGGTCAATACACTCGAATACCATTGGATTTCTTGCGGAGTTACAAGTTTAGGAATCACTGCTTAGTTCTCTTTGTCAATCTTGAATTTATACACCATTTCAGTTGTTGAAACATTTAATTATGGTTAATCTTATCTTTGTTATTGTGAATAGGTTTATCATATTGTTTACTGTTACGTCATTTCATTCATAGATTGAACTCAATATGTGATCTGGCCTACCACCTCCCGTGAGTTGAAGCAGTGTTTGAAGGATCGTTGGACCAATCCAAGTCCTTTGATTTAAAATAGCTGCAATATGATTACTCTTGCAAGATGTATTTCTATAGTCATTATACTCTATATCATTAGATTTCTTGCTGAGTTACAAGTCAAGGAATCACAGCTAAGGTTTCTTTGTAAACATTTCATTTATACATAATTTCTGTGGTCTCGACATCTTTAATTATGCTTAATCTAATCGAAGTTGTTATAATGTAGGTATCGGTTTATCATGTTGTCATTCTGGGATTGAACACAAGATATTATGTGGCCCCACTACAAAAACTGAATTGAAGCACTGCGTTGAAGGATTGTTGGACCAATTAGAGACTTTGGATTTAAAAATAGATTTAAATACTTTCGTGTTTCTTGCTAAGTTGCAACACACATCAGTATATAAATGCCACGTAGGCTTAGGTATATTGATGTTGAATATTTAAGTCACACACTAAACCACTTTAGTGGTCTGAAATTTCAAATAAAGCTCGCTATAATGCGAGTTGCTATCTACTATGTTGAAACATTCTCGTGTCATTCTAGTTCAATTGTTTAATCCCTCGTCTTCTATATTTTATTGAGTTTGGGGTCCCTCATATTCCGTAATTTTGTTTCATATTGTCATCAAAGTCTTCGGATTCAGTGGGCAAAGCGCTTGATAAGCTGTTTGAAGCTGTTACAATCGACGGAGACTCGAACGCTGACAACATTCGGCAGCAACAAACACTGGACGAACTCCCCTGTGTCCTCATACTCCACCTTAAATGTTTCCACTACCGACAGCAGACAGTATCTAAAGTCATCAAGGCTCTGCGCTTCCCAGTCGACCTCAAATTGGACCCCAGTAAGTTATAAAGGATTTATCTCCTCTCTTACTCGTATAAAAATCTTTAGGGAAGTAAATAAATAACGTGTCAGGACATCTAATGAGATTTAAAGAGAGGGTCCATACCTTTCTCCTGTGGGGTTACTAGTTCGAATTTGATTGAGGTTTCTATAATTACCACTCAAACCAACTGAGTGTTAGATCGAGTGGCTTTATATTAGGGATGCAAGAGAGATATCACAGTTACGCAATTGCCCAGTCAATCGCTTTTTGAAGTAAGAAAATTTTGAATTTCCTGCCCTATAGCCTCTCAGTGTTGCCCCTCATGTCCCAGTTAGCATCCATTAGCCAGCCGGCAAATCCGTAAATTGCCGGAAGGGATACGTTATCTGCTATCAATTCTCATCCATTATTTTAAAGATAGACATGACTAATGCCTGTTGCTCCCTCCCCTTGTTTCAAAAACTCCTTTTTCGATTCCCCTGGTATCAGTTGCCCTGCGTCTGATGGCGAGTATTTGCCTGCTGCGGAGGGCCTCTTCCGGATCCTGAATAATTATATTGTTTTTTATTATCTCTCTTTACCAGTAGGTCCAGCACGGAAATCTGTTGAGATGCTGAATTTGCATGTTTGAAGTTTCGAACAAGTTCTGGAATGGTACCGCCGAACAAATTATCATTTGAAGGAGCTTTTTCACAAAATTGCTTGCAAATAGAATACTGAAGGAAGTTCTGGCACATCTTAAAAGTGTTATAAAAACCGTTCACAAGGATAGCAGATGCGTCCCACAAAAAAACCATATAAATTGGCCATCACTCATGGAGGAATTCTACTTGGACAGGATCCAAGAAGCTTTATTTTATAGTTGTCCCTTCAATCAGCTGGGTGGTGCCTTTTTACTATCAGATCCGATCCAACGTTGTGGGGTGATTTGATTTGATTAAGCAAAGTTCAGGTTTGACCATGGTTAAAAATTCCACAACATTTCCATTTCAAATTGAATTTGACAGTTTTAAAGGACAGCCGGGACAAAGTGAATTGGACGAATAATAGGGCACTTGAACTGGGTTTTCTCAAGAAAATTAAAAATTAAGCATTTGGCAAACTTGCTCTTGATAATGTGGGTGGTAAATGAATGCCAAACCTGAGACGCAAGTGATGATTGCCACTGCCCTTCGTCTCGATTCTTTCTTTTTTCATTGGTTACCGTCATTCTAAAAATGAATAAACAAACAAAAGCCACCCATTGAAACTTGAAAATATTCAGAATTTCAGAGAAAAATCTCTACCACATAAGTGAAGCCAGCTTTATCGTATTTCAGACAGGGTTGTGTAGCAGATTTAAATATATCTCGATATCCATGTATTATATGTTAACTACCTATTGATCAAAATGCGATGAAACTTAGTCGGCCTGGAGGAAAGGTCCTATCCTCATTATTGATAGCAAGGTTTCTACGACTTTGATTGAAATGAAAACAAAATAGATTACCCAGGTCTTTATCAATGAAAAATTTGAGATGGGTGTAACCCAACCATTTTTGAAACACAAGGTGCAACATTTCAACAAATCAGACGTTTCATCAAGTTATGTGTTATTCATATACTCGGGAAAGAGGCATTATAGGCTTAATACATTTACTCTGTGTTAAATTTCACATTTATTTCCTCAATAATTAATTGTAAATAGGAACATGAATGTAACCAACACTTTGTATGGCTATTGATGAATGTTCGAGGCATTCGGATTGAGGAGGAAATTATCGTATCTGAACAGAGTGGGCCATCAATGTCGTAGAACCCTTCATAATTTCTGAAGAATTCATTAAAATTTACGAGAATGTTGTGTCCCTATACATTTTAATTCAACACTGCTCGTAATCATCACAGCTTTGGCATGAAAATTGGAAAAAACGAAGAAAATTTATGTACTGTGTGTGCAGGAAAATTGATGATATTTTGAAATGAAATCTAATCAGCTTTAAGTTATAGATCACTAGGTATAATTAGATTCAATTTACATGTGTATTAAAACATTAACATAATATGTGAATTCATAATTGCACATGCGCGTTAATAATTTACCTTATATTTTTCATTGCAGGGCTCCTATCATCAAAGAACAACAAAACTGTTAAGGGGAGACATTACAAATTGTTCGCAGGTAAAAAAAGTTAATCGTAATGCTATTAATTTTTATTGGTACTTAGTGTGTTTGATATTATTAACTGTCCCAAATAATGCCAAACTCTTTGTTAAAAACATGAAACCAAAGAGTGTGCCGGGTTTGGGTACATAAACTGGAGCAAAAACAATATTGAGATCAGTGAACGGACCTTTCTCAATGTAATGGCTCTTTACATTCCCGTATGAGTGAAACTGCTCTTCTTGTTGAGGCTATAAAAATGCCTACGCATGATTTAGTGAGGTTTTGTTATTTTAAACAATTGTGTCTCAATAAATTCGCTGTAAATTGATACCAAAAATTAACAAAATATTATGTTCCTTTTAACGAACATTTATCAATGATTTTTTGGTTTTGATTTAGTGGTTTACCACGATGGACAGGAGGCAACCAAAGGTCACTACCTCGCAGACGTCTTCCATCTTGGGCACAGTGGGTGGATCAGGTATGATGATGCCTCTGTGAAGCTGGTCAAAGAAGAACAGGTAAGTGTCAAATCCTTCCAAGTAGGAAAAGCAAAATTACTTTTAGTTTAGGGAAGGGGGGGGGGGGGGGGAATCTAGTACAATACTTCACAATACGTTCCCTGCATGTATTCTGTATATAAAGGTTTTAATATGAAAAATGCAGTTATTTTTAAAGGTTGAATTTTTATTCTTTTTTAAATCATAGTGTATAATTATGTTCCTGGGTGTTTGAAGAACCGCTTATCAGTGAGATCATTACTCACAATGTTATGTTTGAAGCCGAAAAGCAAATTGCAGCAGCTACTCTGTTATCCTGCGTTCCCACAAATGTGGCATGGATCCATAGGACTTGACTTTCAAGAGTACCATTATACCACCAACCTCCGTGTAATAAACTGGCCTCCTTATAAACCATTACCAGACTCCGTATAATAATTGCCACTCAGCCCAATGAAGTTTCAGGCCGAGTGGGATTATATTAAGGGTATGAGAGAGATGTCACAAGTGTGCAGAAGTTCCTTCTGTGTCCGTTGAATCGTGCGTGAAAGAATCCAATTTTTAAAAATTAGCGGGAATAGCCTTATCGTTAGCCTTAGGTTAGCCTCCCATGTTCCACCCAGGCTGGTGCCCCTTCGATCGAGTGCCGTTCCTGTGAGCCATCTGTTCAAAGAAGAAGTTTGTGAAAAATGCAGTGTCTTGCTCTGGACGTGAGTCTGCACGGGAGGGAAAATGCCATGGAAATTCCTCCACATAGGTATGTTTTGTCTTGCTATTTGCTGGCAGGGGAGAGTGTGACATCTCTCTCATACCCTTATTATAATCCCACTCTGCCTGACACTTCGTTGGGCTGAGTGGCAAATATATGGCTGGGTATTTCGAGAGATGTCACAAGTTTGCAGGATGTCACATGTGTGTGTGTGTGTGTGTGTGTGTGTGTGCAGGATGTCACATCCAGGGGGGAGATTAGGGTGAGGTGTCTGTAAGGAACCAGAACTCTGGAACTGTGTGTTACCTGACAGATCCAAGTTCTCAACAAGAATAAATAAAATTATCCAGAGAGGGAAGATATTAAGGAGAGCGAAGGTTAGTACATGATGTCTCCCCCCCCCCCCCCTCTCTCTCTCTCTTTATAATTTAGGTTTCTGTTTTACCTTTAGTGTGTATATTTTCTTTAAGAAGGGTCACTTTCAGGTTTATAAATTTTCATAACAGGTACAAAACTGGAGTATTTGGCAAGAAATAATGTAATTCAAAAACGCTGCAAATTATTACACAATGGTTTATTATTTCTTTAATAGATAGCCCTTCTAAGCAGATCATTGGTCTACAATTTATTATTAAACCCAGTATGTAATATATAGTCAGAACATGGCGCGTCGTGCCTCTGAGAAGGTTTCACACTTTTACAGTTCCAAGACTCTGCAATTTTACACTTCAAAGTACAGATGTTTTAAAAAACGGGAAAATTATGCTTGAAGTAATTTACGTTAGCGCATGTGCAGAATGGAGTAATGATTTGAGAAAAACGAAATTGGTAGGGTACGATCTACACCCACAAATTCCCAGAAAATGTAATCAAAATCTGATGAAAACTAAACCTTGTTCCTCTGAGTACACTTTCGCGCATGCGCAGGAGCTAATAATGATGAAATCATGTTGAAATTAACATGAAATAATTAAACCATTGTCCCCAAACTATGCACAAAATTTTAGGTTTATTTTAATTTTAGGGAATTTATGTTTGTGCATGCGAAAAATGGAGTAATGATTTGAGAAGTATGGAATTAATAGTGGACCATTTGCAGCCTAATCCTCACATTCCCTGAAAATTGCATCAAAATCAGATAGAAACTGTTGAAATTAGACTGGCTTAGAAAGGAATACATATTCGCGCATGCGCAATGGCTACTAATGATAGGATCATGTTGAAATTGCTAGGGAAGGCTCAAATTAACCTCTCCCACCTATCCTCCAAATTTGAGCGAGATAGGACTACGGGGGCATGAGAAAATTATGGTTGATGGAATTTGTTTGCAAATGCGTCGAGTGAAGTATTGATTTGGGAACAACGAAACTCATAGGAGACCATCTTCACTCTAACCCGCACATGCCATGAGAATTTCATAAGAACCGGTTGAATCTTGTGGAAATTAGGCTTGTTACAAGGATTTGCGGACATACACACATAGATACACTCACAGAGATAGAGAGAGAAAGACACGGAACGAAAGTTGTTCAGAATAGTGTAAAACGTAAAATGCGAGTGGAAATTTTACCTCTGTAACAAAACACCAGCGGTTTGATTTTAGTGGAGACCACAACTTTTAAATCTCTCGAAAGTGAAAACAATGCTTACACTACCTATAGGTAGACTTGAGAGCAATTTAAGAGATGAAATTTAGCATTTAGGTACCAATACTTCACTAGTAGGTACATCGCACGGACTATAGTCCGTAATAAACTCGATTTCGCAACGTTATAATAAATTCCATTGGAACTATATCACCAGATAATTCCAATAGTGGCATTATGTCAGCTGATATTTACAAAGCAATTTTTATGTGTTCCAGTATCACTACTATCACTATGTAGCGATCTTTGATTGAATTTACAGCTTTACCGTCTAATCAATAGATCCGCTAGCAGCGCCTGATTTCTCCTTCTCGCGCTTAGAAATTTGAAGGTTTTTTTTTCCGATGTTCAAGCCCTTAGGGAAAGCAAACTATTCAACCTACAGCGTTGCGGGTGGTTTTAAACGATTTTTTGGGATAAATTTATCACTGACAATTAAAAAATTATTACTGTTAGTTAGAAAGTTTTCGAGGTCTCGATTTTTTAAATTTTTAGCCCTTTAATACAACCCTTTAGAGTTGATAAAAATTGATGCCGAGCTTCTAGGATCATCTTGACCCCAAATTTGATTTCCAACACAAGTTTCATATAGTTTGGTCTAGTATTTTTGGAGAAAAGCCGCGGACGGACGGATTTTTTTTTTAAATTCGATTTTATGGAATGTACGTGTCTTGAAACGTGAACCAAAAATTTTCAGGGGTGTCAAATTTTTTTTCTTGGTCGATTATAGAAGTTCATTATTGAAAATAATTAACCAAAAACCAATACAACAGGTAAATTTGAACCAAAGAATATTTAGAAAAATGATTACATCAACGTATGATGTTGGAAAGCAAATTATCGATCAAAGTATAAGTACATAAAAATAGGTAGGAAATACAAAGTTAGTAAAATTCACTTCTGATTAGGTATGTATAGGTATAATAATGAGTACATAGGACAAAAGCAACAAATGTGAAAAGCACATTTAGGAAGGGAGTGTATCGCCCTTGGAAACAAGTCCTGAATGGGGTGGTTGTATATTTTAGCAAACATGCAAGATGAGTCTGACCATTCGGCAGCTTTAAAAATGTCATTGATGTCTATGCCTGCTTTGGCAGCCGCACTAACAGAGGCGTGTCTGATTGAATGAGCCGTGAAGGCGGATCCCAGCAACTTGCAGAGTATCTCTTGCCCATCTAGCCAGTGTTGAGGTTGCTGCTGGTGAGTTGGCCGTGGAAGAAATTATTAAAAAGCTGTGAACTATTGAGGGTCTGATGGATTCCGAGAAGGATCAAATGCATGAGGAAGGCTGTTGAGGGAAATTGGGGAAATGAAGAGTGGCAGCCGATGTGCTTGGGCGAGAAGTTTTGAGCAGTTTGTTGATGAAGACAGACTCTCGATTCTGGGAAGTGGATGTTGTGAATCTCAATTGCAACCATCGTCTGTAGACGCTGCCCAGAGGCTAGTAGCATCCACGAGGAGCTTTTTTGACAACGTGATGAGTGAATGAGGTTGTTCCGTCTGAAGATAGCTGAGGACAGTTTTCGGATTCCAAGTTAAAGTATATTTGGATCTTGGTGGATTAGACCTTGGTGGATTAGATTACCTTTCATGAATCTTAATGAGATCGTTTTTTCCAAGATCGTGAGAGGATATTAGGGATAATGACGAGTGTGTACCGAATGATCTGTAGGCTGTTACTTCCTTCGTAAAGATGATGAAGGAAGGATACAACAGCTGTGGGAAGTACTTCCATGGGGTTGTGTTGGATTGAATTATAATACATTACGCATTGTCTGTTAGTCGATTTGTATTGCCTTAGGGTGGACGGGGCATTCGATTTTTTTAGTGTATCAACAACTGCAGATGAGGAGATGCCTAATGACATGAATTTCTCCCAGACAAGATCGCTGCTATCAGAGTGAGGTGCGAGGTCATTGGATGAGTTGACATGCTGAAAGGAGAAAAAAGCATGGAATCAGATGGTCCAAAACGAAGAGTGTTTTATATGATTCAAGAATGAAAAACTGGATTCCAAGGTTGAGCCCGCCAATCGGGCACTACAACTACTTCAGTAGCTTGATCAGATATTATTTTTTGAAGTACTACACTAATCAGAAAAAAGGGGGGGGGGGGGGGGGGGTGGGAGTATAGAAGAAAAATTTGTCTCGTGTGAAAGTGAAAGCATCCACTTGGAATGCAGAGGGGTCAGGTTTCCATGAGCAGTAAATAGAGAGATGATGGAGTCGTGCAGAACCAAACAGGTCTTGTCAGGAGTACCTAAGGTACATGATATTCTAGAGAAATATTGGGAAGACAACCTCCACTCGTAATCACTGAAGTTACGCCTTGATTCTATGTCAGCTTCCACATTCTCTGCCAAACTGATGTATGAGGCAAAAAAAATTAATTTTCGGAGTTCACAAAAATCCCAGATTAGCTTGGATATGTTGTGTTAGTTATTGAACTTCCCACCTCCCACCTTTTTTAATGCAGGCAATGGCGGTGGTGTTATCTACCTGAAGCAGGATAATCGATGTATTCGACCAGTTGGATGCAAAGAACATAAGGCCTTCATGGACAGCTTGGAGCTCTTATTCGTTTATATCTAGGCTGACCTTCAGTCTAGAAACCACCAGTGGTGGCCGGTTCTAGAAAAGCACCTCACCCCGTATCGCTTGCATCAGAAAAAAATTGTGATCAGAGTGATCCGATGGGAATCGATTAACCGGATTTTTCAAGGCAAGGAGCCACCACTTCAAATCAGTTTGTGAGTCGTTGGACAGGGTAAACGTAAAGGGAGCATTAAACTTATTGTTGGAAAGTTACAAGGCATTGTAACGATCCCTTTCAAGTGACCGGCAATGAACTAATGAATAAGGGATTGCTGATATTGTAGAAACCAACAAACCAATAACTTTAGCTCCTGGCGGATGGATATTCGTTTAGAAGATGAAAGCTGTCTAATAGGTCAGAATTAAAATTAAAACCCAGAAAACGGAAACAGGTGGAGGGAAGCAAAACCGATTTTTCCTTGTTAATTCTAAACCCTAATGATGTTAATAGGTCTATTGTGAGAGCTGTGGATTCTCTGTGTTGTTCTGGAGAAGGGGCGATTAAGCAAAAATCATCCAAATAAATTATTAAGATTATCCATTTTTTCTGTAGATGAGATAGGCCAGGTTTCAAAATTTTGGTGAAGACAAAAGGGGCGCAGGATAAACCAAATAGTAAACACTGAAAAGAGAAGCAGACATTATCGTAATCAAAGCACAAAAATCTAGTGTCGGATTCATAGATTTTCAAGGCATAATAGGTATTTTCTAAATCTATTATAAGAGCACTGTCGCCTTTTCTAAGAAGGCGCATCGTAGTCCTTTGATCTTTCATGTTAAACCTCAATATAAGTGTAGAGTGTTTTCAAGTTCAAAATAAATCGGGATTTTCCTTTAGGCTTAGGAGCTAAAACGAATGGGGGAACGAATTGATCTTCAGAATGAGGAGTAGCAGAAACTGCCCCTAAAGAAATTAATTCCTTAATATGTTGATCAAGTAGGATCGAGCGTTGGGCTTGTGGTCCTACTATTGATTGGATGGGTGGGGTGGATTTGAGAGGTATTTTTAATCCTGCAACCCATTCTAAGATTTGAGAATTATTTGTAATCTTTTCCCAATGAGTTCATAAAAACTGTAAATATCCAGAGTTGCTTACCTACATGACGGGAACTGATGAGCTCGAGTTTGTTTTGTAAGTCTCGTCCGTCGCCACTGCCTCCAGAAGTTGGTATGGAAGCAGGGTTCTACTGTCGGAGGGACCCACAGAGGTTTTGTCATCTAAAGTTGATTTGATGGCCACGTCGGGCGTTGCTGGGCCCCTGTATTGATGGGGTGTCTGTGCATAAGGGTTCCGTCGGTCGTGTCGGTGATTCACACCCTGTGACAGTTGTTTCCAGTTCCCCAACGATGGCACAGGGCAGTAGGAGTTTCTCTGATGCCGACCTCTTACGAATTCATCCGACAAAGTTAACCTAGTTTATCTTACTTAGATTACATAATTACGTAGAATTGGTGACAATTTCAAGCAGAGGGAAGAAATTATATAATTTAAAATAAAAAAAGAAGGAAAAAAAGAATTACCGTGTTTTCAGAAGTTGCCGATGTTGGTGAGGATTTGTTGAAACAAATTGGCGTGGTTGTGGTTTGATTGCCTCCACATGAATCCGCACAAGTAGAATGCACATGAATTCGCACAAATAAATCAGAATGCTGTATACAGGTAGGTGGTCTGGATGCTCGCAAGCTCGCATCTCAAAATTACATAACATCAAGTAGTCAATCCCGTAGTAAAATACAGATTAGTTGGACATGTAGATCAGAATGATGTGTATACTTTAGCGATCTGGATGCTCGCAAGCTCGCATCTCAAAAATACATAACATAACACAATCTAAGTTAGAAGTAATGCCTAGAAAGATCGGGCGGGCGTGTTAAAGACAAATTGACTGGGGGGGGGGGGGGGGGGGGGTTATAACGGAAAAGTACTGAGAAATTTCTAGCGGTGCTGGCAGATTTGCTGGCTTTTATCCCGGATGGTATGATACCACCAAAAAGTCTATTGTCTAGGGGAGAGCCGCCTTACCATTTTCCCTGAACTCCTTTTTAAGGGAGAAAGAAAGGACATTTCGTCTTATTTTAGACGTTTTGTCGAAGCCTGTGGCAAGGAGGGCTAGGGCATCCCACAGGAGGCCACACAGGTCCTCGGAGATCTCTGTCTAGAGGAATCGGGCGTCCAGACTGTTCTTCCCAGGAGAGATGGTTCGTTATAATGGTAAGAGCGACATCAGTGGCCACAAAGGCCCGGGCTGAAACATCCTGAGTGTTGACCAAGGCTGTGTCACGTTTTTTCTATTAATTTTGATGGATAAGGAGAAATTTCTTCATCAACTGGAGGCGGGACCAGAGATGGTAAATGAATTTTCAGGTCGTATGCTTTATAAATCTAAATTCTAGCTTTTGAAAGGTAAAGCCCCCTGAACCGCTATTTCCAACCAATTTGATTTTAAAGTTTCGGTGCGACTTATAGCCCACTTGACACCTGTGGTAGGTGTTTTGAGATATCTTTAATATTATGCTTACTTGACTTCATGCGTTTGGTTTTTTTCTGGTGAACCTGAATCCCTTGATCGTTTGAAATTTCCTTTATGTTGGCTGTGTTTATGAGGTCGGTCGTACTCGGAGGAGCTCCGAGTAGACGTGTTGTCATTTGACGTGTCGGTGGAGTATTGTGAAATTTCTCCCTCTGATCTATAAAGCGAGATTTTGGCTTCGTTACCCGATCGACACTGATGCACGGGGCCCTGAGGTGGAGAATCATCAGCAGATGATGTTGATGAGGACCTACGACGTCGATGTCTATAGGTTTCGTGGTCAGTATTTTTTCGACCGGCCCGAAACCTCCCTGACTTTGATTAATACCAGTCTTGGCTTTCGGGGATGCGAGGAGAGAGAGAATTTTCTCTTGTCCTCTGAAACCGGTGATGGTGATGATGGCGGTTGGAAGTGTCCCTCTGACGCCGACTCGAAATTTCCACTTGCGAGGAAATTTTAAGTTCGCATTCGATGAAAAACAACAGTTTGAAGGGCGGATCTTCTAAGAAGTTCTTGTAGAAAATGATGTACACTAGGAACGCGAAAATATTAAACTAATTGAATTTGTACACGAACGAATTCAGCAAGTCACACGCGAAAAAACAAGATGGCTCACAGGATTAGCACTTGACCGAAGGAGCACCGGACTGGGCAGAACACGAGGGGCTAGCCTGAGGCTAATGGTAAGGCTATTCACGCTAATTTTTAAAAATTGGATTCTTTCACGTGCGGTTCGGTGGATACAAAAGGAACTTCTGCACACTTATGACATCTCTCGAAATACCCTGCCATATAATCAGCCTCCATGTAATAAACAGGCCTACGTAGTAGATCAGAATGATGTGGATAGTTTGTTGGGGTAGATGCTCGCAAGCTCGCCAAAATATCCAT
Source organism: Adelphocoris suturalis (assembly GCA_030762985.1). NCBI lineage: Eukaryota > Metazoa > Arthropoda > Insecta > Hemiptera > Miridae > Adelphocoris > Adelphocoris suturalis. The sequence continues at coordinate 125,573,966 of CM061040.1, forward strand.
AATCAATCCTTTTTTTGGAATACAGATTAGTTGGACGACAGATCAGAATTACGCAAAAATTTAATCGTGATTGCAATCTCGATTTGAATCGGCCAATTAAAATCGTGTTCTGAATCAAAATTAAAATTAGAACGATTGCAAGAATAGCTAACGATATATTTTAACATTCGCTAAAAATGAGAAGTAGTATTGTTTTCTCGTGTCTGAAAACTGAACATATTGCTTCCCCAACTTTTTAGGCGGAAAATAAAGATAAAATTGAATAAAGAATAAAGTAGTAGAGGCTCGGCTCATGAGAATTTCCGTGAAGTAGGTAACCTATTAAATTCTTACGTTGTGATTTTTTAAATCTCCATTGTCAATTCTTATGTAGTGGGTTGTGGAAGGGGTTATTTAGAGGTGCACCCCTGTGGTGATCAGTATTTTATTCAATGTTCTCGTTCTCTAGCGCTTTCGCCTGTGTAGGCCTTGTTAGGAGCTCATATTGTAGTTAATACTAGTGTGGGTTGTCCCCTCCATGCAGGGTTCTTTCTTTCTCCATCTGTTTTCTTTGTTTTGCATCTTCTGGTGAATAGGTGGTGTTTGATTCTTATTGTGCGTTATGTGATGACCACTTTAGCTTGTTTGAAGTTGTAGTTGGAGGATAGAGTATTTTATAGTAATTTTGGCACTTGGCTTTGAGGTTTTCACTTATGTTTGGGGATATATCAAATGGTTTTGGGAAGCTAATCATATACCCCCCAAAAATAATTGAAAACCTCAAAACCAAGTGCCAACATTACTACAAAATACACTACTTTCCAACTACAACTTCAAACTAGCCAAAGTGGTCACCACCTAAGGTACAAAAAGAATCAAACTCCACCAATTCACCAGGAGATGCAAAACAATGAAAATGGGAGAAAGAAAGAACCCAGCAGATTTTGGGAAAGAACAAGTAGTTCATTGCCTCCAATGAGACTCTAAATCCACTCAAGTCAATGGCCACATAAATCGAGTAATCGAGATACCTAAGTACCAAACAACGCTAACAAATTATCATCACAAATATTTTGATAGATAGGTAAAAAGTTCCAATCATGCAGCATGATCTTATGAGCGAATTTTCGTAATATTCGTACTATGAGTGTATTATGTAACATTGTTTTGAAAATTATGGACTGAGGGAAAATAAATCGTTAATTGAGAACTCAACTTACCTGTGGGAAAGATAGAGTAGAATTATAGTTGGTCGTAGTAGAAGACTGTTTACTGATGCAGCTCTCGTATAAACGCTGTGTTGCGGTGAATTTCACCTGCGTCTCCCACCTTCTTGGCTCATGCTGCCCCACTTCAATTCAAAGACCGTACCTATTTGCAGGTGAATGTATGGGTGGTGCATAAAAAGAGGCGTCAGCCTGGGTGGGTACTAAACAGTCTTCTACTACGACCTACTATAATTTCTACGATCTACTATAATTCTACCCAATCTTTCCCACAAGTAAGTTGAGTTCTCAATTATAGTACTGTTTACTGATGCAGCTCGTTCAAAAATCCCTTTAACCTGCTCGGAGGAGGAAGTGGTAAAGGAAAACTCCTGTCTGTGGCCCTCAGTTTATACCCAACCAATGAAGGAGAGGGGGTTGGTAACACAATTTCTACCTAACTTCTGGTAGGTGCACACTTATTGTGTGTAGGGGACCCATGAAAACGCCCAACTCCCCCACCCCACCTACCTATGCCACCTGTGAGTGGTGTGTGGTTTTACCCCCTTCCCCTACTTTTCTGAGAATTATATAGTGGGTGAAAATAAATTATATACTCGAGAGGGATTTAATTAATTATTGTTTCGTATGATTTTGGGTCCTATTTCGACTGCACCACTGTAACGGCCCTAAAATATTTGATACCTCGACAGGAGTTCGAACTCGCGTCTTTACAACACTCCAACGATCTGAGCTATGAGGCCAGGGTGATCAAACCTCTTTGACTGTGAGAGTTATTTTCCTGGAGCGTAACATTTCCCTGGAGTCAAATACCTGCCGTCTCGGCTGGTTTGGTTTCGGACGAATGACAAAGTGAAACTGCAGGCTGCTGGCTCAGCAGATGCTCGCTGAACAAGTCAGCAGTCGACCGAGGTCATTGACACGGTGTGATTTGACTCAAGTGAGTGAGGAGGTGCTAATGACAAGAAATGTGATGTTTAAAGTCTTTTGGCTCGAGAGGGATTTAATTAAATATTTTTGGGCCGTTACAGTGGTGCAGTCGGTAGAACCCGAACCTACACTGCCAAAGGGAAATTCTGAAGACGGGAAATTGTAGCGCGATGTGGGGCATTCGTAATCCAACGGCAGAAGGTTGAATATAGATCTCACCTGTGAAACTTGTAGTTGGTCTAGGCTGTTGACTTCTCTCAGCATTGCCCACTACACAAACATGCTGTATGACTGGAATTTTTTTTTTTTTTTTTTTTCAATTTATTGAATCCACACAGTCACAAATAGGTAAATTAGTCTTCTCTATTTGGGATGCACGAGCGCAATATTGTTACTGCACAAAAATATTTGATACCTCTGACAGCAGTTTGAACTCTTGTCCTTACTACTAAGGGGAAACTTCCCTTCAGTTGCAACACTCCAACGAGTTGAGCTATGAGGCCGATAAATCAAACTCGACTAGGGGTTATTTTCTTTGAACATAACATACATACGTGAACATTACATAGCATAGCACACTACAATATGTATAAATATATGCGAGCTTGTTAGCTTCTAGATCACTAAACTATTTAAGTACATCATTCTGAATATTTGTCCAACAACTCTACCTATTTTACTAAAAGGATTGATTTAGGATTTTTTCTTTTGATATGCAAGCTTGCGAGATTCTAGACCACAAAACTATATAGGTACATCATTCTGATCTATTTGCCCAATTGATCTATATTTCACTAACAGGTTTGATTTAGAAACGTTTCATTTTTAATTTTAGAAATGAGCTTGCATAGCGACATACTAGAAACATAATGTTAATGAATTGCCAATTATTCGCCCATAAGTTGTCTACCTACTGCTTACCCACAGTTTGTTTACTGTGGATATTGTTACGGTTATGGTGGAAAGTTGAATAAAAAGAACTGTTAACTGGTTCTGAATTCACTTTAATTAAATAACCGAGCACTTGTGGGATCGTCGGGATCGCGGCAAGGGTATGATCATCTTTGACATGATCGTTCTGATCTGGAATCCAGGGAAGACTGCCTGTAAGAGGGGGGGGGGGGGGCTCCGGGGAGCGGCACGCTGTGTTGGTATAGCCCTATGGTCCCCTCCTTAACAATATTGCTACTAGGAACTTAGGCGAAAATCGACGGCCTTATTGGTTGCTCTTACAACCAGCTGAAACCAAGTTTCTCGAGATTGCTTGACGCTTATCCTCTATTATATTAAGGGTATTCAAATGGATTGGCACTTCTACACTCCAGCCCATTATTAAGTCCAGGTAAGTCTTTGTTACGTAGTCATTGTTACATATCGTTCTCTTGCAGGTTCTTGACCCAAAGCCTCCGCGAGTTCCCTATCTCCTCTACTACCGACGTGCTGACACCATCGGTCCTGGCACTCAGCGCAACACCTAGTCTGATTTTCTCGTCTTATCCCTCTACAAAGTGCACTTAATTTTGCAAACAAATTTGTACAGTGTACATATCTGTATAACACTCCTGTGATTATTATCTCTAAATAAGTTATAGGGGCCTGACAAATCAGGAGTCCGTTAGCTTATTACTTTTTAAAATTTAATTGCGTTCTTGGAGAAAAAAATACGTATTTTCCCTCTCCTCCAAATGTATATAACCGTGCCAAAAATTTGCTAAAATTCTACTTGAAGTTAATTATGTTTTGCTTAGTTAGTCATTCATTTTGAATGTCAATTTAAACCTTTTCAGCACTCAAAGTGCAACTGGTTTGAACGATGCAGCAAAATTCCCCACTATATACCTTTAACGGCATTTTTATCAATACATGGTGCTTTTTCCTGCAAAACAGATTGAATTTATATTTCGAAAATAAACACAAATTAATTATACCTACAGATTAAATTATATGAATGTATCGAATGGAATGTTTATGCGTTTATTCCCAGTAAAGGAAATAATTGTGTATACTTATAATGGTTAGTTTTACCTCAACAGTTCTTCCTTCTGGAGAATGTCATTTTGGATATCATCGATTTTATGGAACATTTGTAATGTACAGTGTTTTATTTCTGTTTTTCTGGATTTGTGGAATTTCCTGACTAAGCCCAACTGAACCAATACCACCACAAGTGAAACTCCTCTTTCCTGTTGATATTGGCGATTATACATCTTTTTAAACAGGTAGTCTACGGAAGGGAGTATCTGAATTGTACTTTTACATCGTAAAGGTACAAGGTTTTGGAATATCCTCTACTTGATGTAACTGCATCCGATTCCTAATCAATTGTCACAATCCAATGGTTTCACAATCCGTTCATTTCCTGCTTTCTTCATGTTTTTTCTTACTCTCGACACTACCTGACTGAAAAAACGAAATAAATGAATTGAAATGAAAACAACTATGAAACTTTCACTTTTTGACGGTAAGTTCTTCAAACTCAAATCCAACCTCCTCATTTGGTCTCCGTTGAATCCTGCACGTTTTGAAAACAAATATTTGCTAACTTCTGCTTACAGTGTTGATAATTTCTGTGTTATGAGGATGGGAATTTTCAAAACACTTTCCCACTTGTGAGGGAAAAATAAAATTCTGGCAGAAAAATGGGAAACTAATATCCAGCTCTTCAAAAACTATCAATATAATTGAACAATTTCGTTCTCACAACCCGTTTACTGCATGATATTTAAATTACTTTCTATGTTGTGACCAATCACTTTAGGATTTCGTGTTGAGTAAGTACGTTTGGTGTTATCAAATTATTGTTTGTTTTTAGCAACTCTAATAACTTCAATCGTTCTATTTCACACCTAATGAATACAGAAAACAGAATTCGAGTTGAAATTTATCGATGAAAGGAAATAAGTTGATGGATTACCATCTGATCGTTTTCGGTTCAACTTTTTACACCAAAAGAAGGAAATGAAATGTTCTGAGCTTAGAAAAAAGGACTGTCCGCAACTCTTAGAAATCATTTTTCGGGCACTCATGACTTCGGTACTTTCGATGTTTGCTCTCTTGGGATTTATAATTTTCTGTTAATTTTCAATGATATCCGAAAAAATTTTCATACAGTTTTTGTGAAATCAAAACAGTCAACAAATGTTAGAAACACCTACTTATTTTTATAGTTTAGGGATTTAAATTGTCTACATCGTTTTGTAAGTGTTGTGTATTATATTTTAGTTAGTCCTTTACTCTCGTTCAATCTTCAGTTAATGTTATGTTTGGAGCCTAGAAAATCGTTTTTCACAACGAAAAGAGTTTTATGTTGTTATTTTAACCTTAAATCTGTACCCACTCCTCTAGGGTTTTTCCTGACATTACGAAACATGAAATAGTATATTTACAATAATTATAGTACTGTTATATAAAATATAATGTTTTACTCTTTCATGTAAATATTTATCAACTATCTGCTTTACTTAACTGATGTACATATTATATTACTGAGCTTGCTAATTTTTGTAAATAATGTTTCAAATGAACTACTATTTTGACGAAAAAAAATAAGTGCTTTCAATTTTAGGTGAAATACTCTAATGCAATTTTAGTGTGGTGGACTTCTGTTGGCCTAGTTATTTTTTTTCGTTTTTAAATTTCACCCTTACCGGTTTTTTTTTTTTTCTCAAGTTTGTAGTGAATTCATGTTATTTAAAATTGGTTTGCATCAAAATTCGCAACGTCTGTTCCTTCCCGTTATTATCCTCTAGTTTATATTCGTTCTTAAGTTCTACGAAAAGTTCTGTTATGAATGATATTGAACTAATTGAAAGAGTTCTTGAAGTTTCACGAATGGCGAGTCGAGAAACTGAATATGGTTTTTCTGGGGATAGGTAATGCAGATGCTAACCTCCAAATCGTGCTGCAGCGCTGAAAGCCTGGTTCCGAACTGATCGTTGTACCAGCTTCTTAGTTCAGCAACAACTAGTTGTCACCTTCAATAAAGTAGTCTTTCAAAAGGGGGGCCCCAGTTTGTGTTCCTTCTCATTGACGTTTTCCCCTTCTGCGTGCACGTGCGTTTCATTAAACTTGCTACAATTTCCTCCCACTCCTGAAACTGCAAGAACTCCATATTATCAACCTTGGCCTATATCCCCCTTTCTCTATTTTTGTTTGTCTTCGAATTAGTTTTCATGAGCAAATGATTCATACTGGAGTGCATTATTGGTTTATGCACTTCTCAAATCAGGTTATTTCTTAGATGTATGATCGTTCTGTTATCATCATTTTTTGTTTGTGATTTATTATTTATTAAATTATTGATATGAGTATTTTCTCACACCATTTCTTACAGTCCCTTTCTTTTTAAAACTTGTTCGTTCTCATTCAGTCTTGTTTTCTTGATAATACTTTCATAACTTATTTTGTTTTAATTTTTTCCATTTATTGTGTGCATTAATTTGTATTTGGTTGTTTATAAATAAATACAACCACATAATATTGTTGAGGTCTTTAAATATTTATTCTATACTTTTGATTACCCTTAAGATTATAATATACCTATCTAGTAATCAATCCTCACCTCGCGTTTCGGGTGTTTTAAATTGTCTGTATATTTTGTTGTCCCATTTGCATCGTTGTTCGATTTTGCGCTCAGGGTTTTTGTTGATTAGTTCAAAAAGTTTTGATCTTTGTGGTTTTCGTATTTTGCAAAGAAAAGCGTATCGTTTAATATGCTACATTTTGATTTCTTATTTTTTGTAATTTGTTTCAATAAGGCCAATTCAGAGTGATGTGAGAGTTTGTACTAGCAATTGTTTGCAATTCAATTACAAAATTTAAATAGATTACTTGGATTTTCAAAGGTTATTTTTAATTTTGTTTGGAGTTAAAGAGTTATACGTTTTTATAACCCTTGATTCACAGGGACCTGACATTATTATACTACCGGAAAACATGGCGTACCTACATTTATATTGTTCAGACTTCATTCGAATCTGTTCGAAAAAAGTTAAAAACTGTAAATACAAAGACTCTATCTACTAGGCCTTAAAACAAGTACGAGCATAAAAAATATAATTTTGGTGGAATTCGCATGCTTTACTATTCTGATTAATATTTATTGGTAAATTATGTATTCATTTAATCTCAATTTTCGGTTCGTTTTATGTTTTAACTCCCACAAGACTCATCCTTATATGAAGCCAAATTTATGTTGAAGTACTATACTAAGTAGGAGGTACCTTTAGAGAATTACCCTACAAAAAATGTATAAAATTGAAAGAAATGTAAAATGCTGTAGGCAAGTAAATATAGTTAAAATGAACATGAAAACGATACACCTAAACGTAATGATTAAAAGCATTTTTCGAAAATATCATTTAGTGCTCTTACTGTGGGTGAAGTCGAAATTCTATATTAAAGATAGGCTTGAATTCTGGAAAGATTTCAATAACGAAATATATTGATGCGTTTTGTATATATAACTAGGTTATCTTAAAAAAAAGAGGTATTAAAAAAACAAAAAAAAAAAATGAAAATGAAAAAAGAGAAAATGTGCCCTACAAATTCGAAGACTTCTATAGAATACTTGTGTTATGTTGTAACACAACAGATTAGACCTTGTTATTGAATTGTTTCTTGAAGTGTGTTTTATATTAATAAAATGAAAAAGTTGGAAATGGTTTTATTTTTCCTGAACCAACAGAGGCTCTTGAGCCATGACGTCCTCCACATCTTAACAAGGTGGCGTACTCGCTGCTTCTAGCTTTGGGGGAAAGAGTTCTACCTAAAGATGGGTCGTTCCCATGAAAACCTCCAGTTTCCTCACCGGGATGGTTCCGAGTAGGGTTTCCAAGGTTCTGACGTTTACCCTCCGATAACTGGTTCCAGGGAACTATACGAATTTAACACAAACGGTTCATAATTATGCACACTTGGTATAAAGAAAAATAATGAATAATAATGATAGTTACCTATTCAAACAAAGAATAATAGTGATAGTTACTTGTACCGTGGAGAATGAAGAGATCATGGAGAACGAAAAATGTGACAACTGAGAGCGGGTGTACAGCTTCTTCAAATTTTCCGTTCACGCCACATGGATATTTCACTAGTAAAATATCCATGGTTCTCGTTCACGAGCCAAATGGTTCCTCGCCGTTTAGTTCACGTTCTCTCTTTACTCAAATCTTTGAACCCGTGGAGGGGGGGGGGGGGGGGGTGTTCTGTAACTTTTGGAAATATAACCAAGACTTAGACTAGTTTTCCACTGGACTAATTTTCCACCAACAGGCACAAAACGAGGGCAAAGCAACAGTAATAAACTAACCAAGAGTATTTAGTTTCAGGCATTACTGCTAGAACCGCCATGGTTCAACACTTTTGGTGGAATTACAGAGTGATGTAGGACGAGGAAATATCAAAATCTCAGTGTAAACACACTAACTTAACCTCATCTTGTAAACCTTATGACCAGCTATGGAGGTAGTGAGAAAGTTTACTAGAATGGAAAAGATAACTGCTTCACAGAACACCTGGAGAAGTTCTCTAAGGCAAAAATGGTGGCGTATCTTTAATGCAGAAAAGTTTTCCCATCGAAATAAAGTTTCAGAACACCCCCCCCCCCCCTCCCAGTTTAGTTATTCCTTCCAGTACTTAATGATTTCGTCTTTGTTATTTTCTTTCAGTTTTGAAAACAACAAGAAACATTTCTCTTATCATCCATAAGTGGTGAATGACTTTAAATAAATGAAATTAATTTTTTCTGGGAGCCATCTCAAACCGTTCCAGCCGGAACTGATTATTGCTACAACACTATTCTGAGGGTGGATGGGTTCCTTGAAGTGGTTCAGTCGGAACGCTCCATCCCTAATTCTACCATAGAGAAGGTACTTCCTAGTAGGCGTGTAGGACGTATTGATATCAATACTACGTGTGCTGTGCCCCCTTCCCTTGAACTCTACCTCTATCAAATCTAATTTTCCACCCTCCATCCCTCCTCTCCATTTCCCTCCCGCCTACTGCAGCAAGAGGTACCCATAATCTTTCGACACTCAGTGCAAGAGTTACCCAAAATTACTTCTCTAAACAGAGGGCTCTAGTCCTGACGTTAGGAACAGAATCGAGAAGGGGATTGTGGTCGAGAGAAACCGGATGAGGATGGTTACAGATCGAGAACGCTTTGGAGAATAGGTGTTGTGAGTCACAAAGCCCACTCTTATGGGAAACATGGAAGTACTGTATCGATAACTTGAGGGACCTGGAACAGTTCTGGAGCAGTTCCATCGCGAGGTTAGGTTCCACATTCCCTGTCTGGGAGTATTGGTTCACCTCTAATTTAGACGGTATGATTAGTTATATACCATAAGTTAGAATTTGAATCATTTGTTGTTAGCACAAAGCCGTGTCCTACAAGTCTTTTAAATAAATGAATGAATAATAAATTTCGAATAAAAAAGCTCATAGGCTTCTGATACAAGTATTGTGCAGTTAGATTTTTTAAAATATAGATTCTTCTTTATAAATCCTAATTAATTGGATATTTTTTGCGTTATGAGTGATTGGATGGAAACCTACTCAAGTAACTTAGCCGAAATCGGTTCTTTCTTGTGAATTCATTTTTGCATTTCACTTGATTTTTTATATTTTCAATGAATTCTCTTTAAAAAATGGATAAATCCATCGACAGACATTCTGCTAGCAACTCCGTTCTTTTTTTTCGTGTTTCTGTGTTTTTTACAAGTGACTAAACCTCCACTGCACACTAGGAGATGGGTTGTTGGAAGAACGGTGCTTGTTTTGTTGAACATACCTGGATTTCTGTACGCTCGCAGTCTGTTCGTGTACACGATACTTCACACCTCCAGAGTGGCTGGCAACCTTAAATATGGCTTAGATGTTGTACAATCTTTTATTTTCTTTTTTGTTGGTAATTTTAAAATTTATTTATTAATTTTTTTTTTTTTTAAGTTAGCAAACCCGTATTTCCTAGTTTAACTAAAAAAAGAAACATTTCATCAATTAACCTAAAAATAACTTATAGTTGTTGTTGCGTCGCCTCAACGATTGTAACAGGCTGCCATGTGATGACAAAATATTGACATTTCACATATTTTCCCCTACGAAACTGATGAACGACAGAAATGGGTTGTACTTGATAATAGAAAAAAGTAAGTCTAGACAAATAAATTTGAATTCTTACAAATTCACGCAATTTATAACCAACAACAAAAACATTCGTAATCACGAACTAGGTAAAATGGTTTTCTTTTTAAAAGAAATTAATTTCCTATTTAGCAGATACCGCTTCATATTCGTCTCCTTGGGTCCCAAATCATACAACACTCAAGTAATTTAGTCGGGAATTATACTAGATACCTACTTAGGTAGGGAAACTTACCAAATCCTTCTTGTTAGACATAAGTTTCGTTCATTTTACTGAAATTCCTTGCCATTTCTAACCTGAATTTCTAGCCTAGCGAGATACTATGATTTTTCCAGTTGCATGTAACTACACTTGGGCAGGTGTAACCATTCATGGTAGGAATACATCGGGTATTCTTTTCGCTCGGAAATCACATCAGTCGACTATTAGATCTCATACTAAAGCCGATACATAACGAACTAAACTAAATCAATTGTGACTAAGTCGTGGAAACCCATTGCAATGAAGAACGTTGTATTTTTCACGAAAATCTACGTCCACAATTAGATCATCATCAGCAACACATAATAACTGAACATTACTTTGGTATCTCAACAATATTATTGACTTGATACACAATTCATTTTATTCCAAGAACGGGTTACATTCATAAAACCCATAAAATGTACGCATGCACCTGGAGGTAGGAATCAAGGGTTTTTGGGACCCCCTACCTTGACAATCTCGCGTTCACTCAACATGGCGCTCTCGTGTGTGTCCTGTGCGCTTGGCCTATATAGTGGCTACTGGAGGATCACATATATTATGTTTTGTCGGTGGCTCTTTCTCCATTGTGGTTACCTCGATTGCATTGCCAACATCAATTGACATCCTTTCCAGAGTTCTCTTGAGAAAATCAATTCTCATATCAACACTAATCGTCTTGGAAGCAAATACAGATATCATGAAAATGCACAAATGCAAAATCCTGCTCATGAACTCCCCCCCCCCCCCCTTCCGCCACATGGATATCACATCTCACACCCCAACCCACCACTACACCCCTGACACCTGTCAGGTTCACAGTAGCACCTTAATATACCGTCGTAGGATCACAGAAGGTCCCAGGGCTAGTGTATGGACGTAGTAGACTAGTATCTGATTGCTAGAACAGAAGTGGAGCTCGTGCAAAGGCAAAATCTGCATTGGCCCTAATGGTTTCTGTGTAAGTGATGAATGAATTTGCATTTTTATTAGTCGATCTCTGCAAACGTATTTACTCAACAGGAAACATTCCTGATGACTGACTGAACTTACTCTCACATTACCCACAAATTTCATTTCATTTCAGGCGGGGTTTCGAATAATGAGTTGATGTAATTGACGTAGTGGTTGTTATTGGTGGAAATATCAGCTTTTATGGTAAGTTAATATTTTTTATCAAATTCATTTCCTTTACATCTGTTCAGTCAAAATCCGATTTATATTCACTGTTTCATTCATTAGGTAAGCCGCAAGGTGATTAAAACTATCAGTCGGAAATACAAGTTATCAATTGATGTATGCTGAAACTTCCATGTGGCTTAATCTATAATGTTTCTAATTTCAGGCTTGAATACTTCAAAACATTGGCGAGAGATGTAATTGTTGTGAGTACAGTGATTGCTTGAGATATGAGTGATGGTGGTAAGTAGGTTTCTTCCCAAATCCATATCTTTTCCTCCTGTTCTTGATGAACTGATTTATATTCATGGTAATACTTCATTTAGTAATATGCTTCTGAAATTTGCTATGATTGCTTGCTTGAATCTGGAAAGATTTACAATAATTCATCTTTAGAGTAAACTTCACGTGGCTCAATTTTGATATTTTCCATTTCACACACAGTTGGTTCAAAATATTTATGAGAGATGTACTGGATGTAATTGCAGTGATAAGAAGAGATATCGGTGGTTGTAGTAAGTAGACCTCCTCAAATTAATTGACTTTACGGATGTTCATTCTGTTCCTGGTTTTTATTCATGGTGATTCATTCGCAGATAATTTGCGTTTGATGTTAGCAGATTACAACAGTGAATCTGAAAACAATCTCAATTGATTGATGTTAGTTGTTTGTATACTATCTTATGTTTCAGATGAGGTTGTTTTCAACTTCTGATGAATTGCACTGAATGGTTGAGATATCAGCGGTTGTGGTAAGTAAACCATGTCAAATAAATTTCCTATTACGTACCTATGTTCTTTCTGTACCTGCTGTTATTTCATGATGGATTCAATCATTGGGTAATTTGCGTCTGAAGTTAGCTGATTACAACCGAGAATCTGAAAATAATCTCAATCGATTGCTGTATGGTGAAACATCGAAGTGTATATCTGGCTCAATGTACATAATTATCTTATGTTTCAGACGGGGTTTGTTTTCAACTTATGATGAGTTGCTCTGATTGGTTGAGATATCAGCGGTTTTGGTAGGTAAGTAAACCTTCTCAAAATAATGTATTTCTGTATGTTCTTTCTGTTCCTGGTTTTCTTTCATGATGATTCATTCATTGGGTAATTTGCGTCTGATATTAGCTGATTACAACTGTGAATCTGAAAAAAATGTCAATTGATTGATTTTTGGTCAAATATCCAAGTATACCTGTGGCCTTTAGTGTACTACTATCTTATGTTTCAGACGAGATTGTTTTCAACTACTGATGAGTTGCACTAATTCGTTGAGATATGAATGGTTGTGGTAAGTAAACCGTCTCAAATTAATTTCCTTTTACGTATGTTCTATCTGTACCTGGTGTTCTTTCATGATGATTCATTCATTGGGTAATTTGCGTCTGATTTTAGCTGATTACAACTGTGAATCTGAAAACAATCTCTATTGATTGATTTTTGGTCAAATATCCAAGTATACCTGTGGCCTTTAGTGTACTACTATCTTATGTTTCAGACGAGGTTGTTTTCAACTACTGATGAGTTGCACTTATTAGTTGAGATATCAGCGGTTGTGGTAAGTAAACCTTCTCAAATTAATTTCTTTTTACGTATGTTCTCTCTGTACCTGGTGTTCTTTCATGATGATTCATTCATTGGGTAATTTGCGTCTGATGTTAGCTGATTACAACCGTGAATCTGAAAAAAATCTCAATTGATTGATTTTTGGTGAAATATCCAAGTATACATTTGGCTCAATGTGTACTATCTTATATTTCAGACGGGGTTTGTTTTCAACTTATGATGAGTTGCTCTGATTGGTTGAGATATCAGCGGTTTTGGTAGGTAAGTAAACCTTCTCAAAATAATGTATTTCTGTATGTTCTTTCTGTTCCTGGTTTTCTTTCATGATGATTCATTCATTGGGTAATTTGCGTCTGATATTAGCTGATTACAACTGTGAATCTGAAAAAAATGTCAATTGATTGATTTTTGGTGAAATGTCCTAGTTTACATAAGGCTCAATGTGTACTATCTTATGTTTCAGACGAGATTGTTTTCAACTACTGATGAGTTGCACTAATTCGTTGAGATATGAATGGTTGTGGTAAGTAAACCGTCTCAAATTAATTTCCTTTTACGTATGTTCTATCTGTACCTGGTGTTCTTTCATATCCAAGTATACCTGTGGCCTTTAGTGTACTACTATCTTATGTTTCAGACGAGGTTGTTTTCAACTACTGATGAGTTGCACTTATTAGTTGAGATATCAGCGGTTTTGGTAGGTAAGTAAACCTTCTCAAAATAATGTATTTCTGTATGTTCTTTCTGTTCCTGGTTTTCTTTGATGATGATTCATTCATTGGGTAATTTGCGTCTGATATTAGCTGATTACAACTGTGAATCTGAAAAAAATGTCAATTGATTGATTTTTGGTGAAATGTCCTAGTATACATAAGGCTCAATGTGTACTATCTTATGTTTCAGACGAGATTGTTTTCAACTACTGATGAGTTGCACTAATTCGTTGAGATATGAATGGTTGTGGTAAGTAAACCGTCTCAAATTAATTTCCTTTTACGTATGTTCTATCCGTACCTGGTGTTCTTTCATGATGATTCATTCATTGGGTAATTTGCGTCTGATTTTAGCTGATTACAAACGTGAATCTGAAAACAATCTCTATTGATTGATTTTTGGTCAAATATCCAAGTATACCTGTGGCCTTTAGTGTACTACTATCTTATGTTTCAGACGAGGTTGTTTTCAACTACTGATGAGTTGCACTTATTGGTTGAGATATCAGCGGTTGTGGTAAGTAAACCTTCTCAAATTAATTTCTTTTTACGTATGTTCTTTCTGTACCTGGTTTTCTTTCATGATGATTCATTCATTGGGTAATTTGCGTCTGATATTAGCTGATTACAAACGTGAATCTGAAAACAATCTCAAATGATTGATTTTTGGTGAAATATCCAAGTATACATTAGGCTCAATGTATACTATCTTATGTTTCAGACGAGGTTGTTTCAACTTCTGAAGAGTTGCATGATTGGTTGAGATATCAGTGGTTGTGGTAAGTAAACCTTCTCAAATTAATTTCCTTTCTGTATGTTCTTTCTGTACCTGGTTTTCCTTCATGATGATTCATTCATTGGGTAATTTGCGTCTGATGTTAGCTGATTACAAAAAACAATCTCTATTGATTGATTTTTGGTGAAATATCTAAGTATACATTAGGCTCAATGTGTACTGTCTTATGTTTCAGACGAGGTTGTTTCAACTTCTGAAGAGTTGCATGATTGGTTGAGATATCAGTGGTTGTGGTAAGGAAACCTTCTCAAATTAATTTCCTTTCTGTATGTTCTTTCTGTACCTGGTTTTCCTTCATGATGATTCATTCATTGGGTAATTTGCGTCTGATGTTAGCTGATTACAAACGTGAATCTGAAAAGAATGTCAATTGATTGATTTTTGGTGAAATGTCCTAGTATACATAAGGCTCAATGTGTACTATCTTATGTTTCAGACGAGATTGTTTTCAACTACTGATGAGTTGCACTAATTCGTTGAGATATGAATGGTTGTGGTAAGTAAACCGTCTCAAATTAATTTCCTTTTACGTATGTTCTATCTGTACCTGGTGTTCTTTCATGATGATTCATTCATTGGGTAATTTGCGTCTGATTTTAGCTGATCACAAACGTGAATCTGAAAACAATCTCTATTGATTGATTTTTGGTCAAATATCCAAGTATACCTGTGGCCTTTAGTGTACTACTATCTTATGTTTCAGACGAGGTTGTTTTCAACTACTGATGAGTTGCACTTATTGGTTGAGATATCAGCGGTTGTGGTAAGTAAACCTTCTCAAATTAATTTCTTTTTACGTATGTTCTTTCTGTACCTGGTTTTCTTTCATGATGATTCATTCATTGGGTAATTTGCGTCTGATATTAGCTGATTACAAACGTGAATCTGAAAACAATCTCAAATGATTGATTTTTGGTGAAATATCCAAGTATACATTAGGCTCAATGTATACTATCTTATGTTTCAGACGAGGTTGTTTCAACTTCTGAAGAGTTGCATGATTGGTTGAGATATCAGTGGTTGTGGTAAGTAAACCTTCTCAAATTAATTTCCTTTCTGTATGTTCTTTCTGTACCTGGTTTTCCTTCATGATGATTCATTCATTGGGTAATTTGCGTCTGATGTTAGCTGATTACAAAAAACAATCTCTATTGATTGATTTTTGGTGAAATATCTAAGTATACATTAGGCTCAATGTGTACTGTCTTATGTTTCAGACGAGGTTGTTTCAACTTCTGAAGAGTTGCATGATTGGTTGAGATATCAGTGGTTGTGGTAAGTAAACCTTCTCAAATTAATTTCCTTTCTGTATGTTCTTTCTGTAC
Source organism: Adelphocoris suturalis (assembly GCA_030762985.1). NCBI lineage: Eukaryota > Metazoa > Arthropoda > Insecta > Hemiptera > Miridae > Adelphocoris > Adelphocoris suturalis. Next base: position 125,590,072 of record CM061040.1, read on the forward strand.
CTGGTTTTCCTTCATGATGATTCATTCATTGGGTAATTTGCGTCTGATGTTAGCTGATTACAAACGTGAATCTGAAAAAAATGTCAATTGATTGATTTTTGGTGAAATGTCCTAGTATACATAAGGCTCAATGTGTACTATCTTATGTTTCAGACGAGATTGTTTTCAACTACTGATGAGTTGCACTAATTCGTTGAGATATGAATGGTTGTGGTAAGTAAACCGTCTCAAATTAATTTCCTTTTACGTATGTTCTATCCGTACCTGGTGTTCTTTCATGATGATTCATTCATTGGGTAATTTGCGTCTGATTTTAGCTGATTACAAACGTGAATCTGAAAACAATCTCTATTGATTGATTTTTGGTCAAATATCCAAGTATACCTGTGGCCTTTAGTGTACTACTATCTTATGTTTCAGACGAGGTTGTTTTCAACTACTGATGAGTTGCACTTATTGGTTGAGATATCAGCGGTTGTGGTAAGTAAACCTTCTCAAATTAATTTCTTTTTACGTATGTTCTTTCTGTACCTGGTTTTCTTTCATGATGATTCATTCATTGGGTAGTTTGCGTCTGATATTAGCTGATTACAAACGTGAATCTGAAAACAATCTCAAATGATTGATTTTTGGTGAAATATCCAAGTATACATTAGGCTCAATTTATACTATCTTATGTTTCAGACGAGGTTGTTTCAACTTCTGAAGAGTTGCATGATTGGTTGAGATATCAGTGGTTGTGGTAAGTAAACCTTCTCAAATTAATTTCCTTTCTGTATGTTCTTTCTGTACCTGGTTTTCTTTCATGATGATTCATTCATTGGGTAATTTGCGTCTGATGTTAGCTGATTACAAAAAACAATCTCTATTGATTGATTTTTGGTGAAATATCTAAGTATACATTAGGCTCAATGTGTACTGTCTTATGTTTCAGACGAGGTTGTTTCAACTTCTGAAGAGTTGCACTGATTGGTTGAGATATCAGTGGTTGTGGTAAGTAAACCTTCTCAAATTAATTTCCTTTCTGTATGTTCTTTCTGTACCTGGTTTTTTTTCATGATGATTCATTCATTGGGTAATTTGCGTCTGATGTTAGCTGATTACAAACGTGAATCTGAAAACAATCTCAATTGATTGATTTTTGGTGAAATATCCAAGTATACATTTGGCTCAATGTGTACTATCTTATGTTTCAGACGAGGTTGTTTCAACTTCAGAACAGTTGCACTAATTCGTTGAGATATCAGCGGTTGTGGTAAGTACACCTTCTCTAATTAATTTCCTTTCTGTATGTTCTTTTTGTACCTGGTTTTCTTTCATGATGATTCATTCATTGGGTAATTTGCGTCTGATGTTAGCTGATTACAAACGTGAATCTGAAAACAATGTCAATTGATTGATTTTTGGTGAAATATCCAAGTATACATTAGGCTCAATGTGTACTATCTTATGTTTCAGACGAGGTAATTTCAACTTCTGAAGAGTTGCACTGATTGGTTGAGATATCAGTGGCTGTGGTAAGTAAACCTTCTCAAATTAATTTCCTTTCTGTATGTTATTTCTGTACCTGGTGTTCTTTCGTGATGATTCATTCATTTTGTAATTTGCGTCTGATGTTAGCTGATTACAAACGTGAATCTGAAAACAATCTCTATTGATTGATTTTTGGTGAAATATCCAAGTATTCCTTTGGCCTTATGTGTACTGTCTTATGTTTCAGACGAGGTTGTTTCAACTTCTGAAGAGTTGCACTGATTGGTTGAGATATCAGCGGTTGTGGTAAGTAAAGTAAACCTTCTCAAATTAATTTCCTCTCTGTATGTTATTTCTGTACCTGGTTTTCTTTCATGATGATTCATTCATTGGGTAATTTGCGTCTGATATTAGCTGATTACAAACGTGAATCTGAAAACAATCTCAAATGATTGATTTTTGGTGAAATATCCAAGTATACATTTGGCTCAATGTATACTATCTTATGTTTCAGACGAGGTTGTTTCAACTTCTGAAGAGTTGCATGATTGGTTGAGATATCAGTGGTTGTGGTAAGTAAACCTTCTCAAATTAATTTCCTTTCTGTATGTTCTTTCTGTACCTGGTTTTCTTTCATGATGATTCATTCATTGGGTAATTTGCGTCTGATGTTAGCTGATTACAAAAAACAATCTCTATTGATTGATTTTTGGTGAAATATCCAAGTATACCTTTGGCCTTATGTGTACTATCTTATGTTTCAGACGAGGTTGTTTCAACTTCTGAAGAGTTGCACTGATTGGTTGAGATATGAGTGGTTGTGGTAAGTAAACCTTCTCAAATTAATTTCCTTTCTTTATGTTCTTTCTGTACCTGGTTTTCTTTCATGATGATTCATTCATTGGGTAATTTGCGTCTGATGTTAGCTGATTACAAACGTGAATCTGAAAACAATATCTATTGATTGATTTTTGGTGAAATATCCAAGTATACCTTTGGCCTTATGTGTACTGTCTTATGTTTCAGACGAGGTTGTTTCAACTTCCGAAGAGTTGCACTGATTGGTTGAGATATGAGTGGTTGTGGTAAGTAAACCTTCTCAAATTAATTTCCTTTCTTTATGTTCTTTCTGTACCTGGTTTTCTTTCATGATGATTCATTCATTGGGTAATTTGCGTCTGATGTTAGCTGATTACAAACGTGAATCTGAAAACAATCTCTATTGATTGATTTTTGGTGAAATATCCAAGTAAACCTTTGGCCTTATGTGTACTATCTTATATTTCAGACGAGGTTGTTTTCAACTACTGATCAGTTGCTCTTATTGGTTGAGATATCAGCGGTTGTGGTAAGTAAAGTACACCTTCTCAAATTAATTTCCTTTCTGTACCTGATTTCCTTTCATGATGATTCATTCATTGGGTAATTTGCGTCTGATGTTGGCTGATTACAACCGAGAATCTGAAAATAATCTCAATCGATTGCTGTCTGGTGAAACATCGATGTATATATGTGGCTCAATGTAATTATGTTTTGTTTCAGTCAAGTTTTGTTTTCAACTTTTGATGAGTTGCTCTGATTGGTCGAGATATCAGCGGTTGTGGTAAGCAAAGTACATAAACCTTCTCAAATTAATTTCCTTTCTATATGTTCTTCCTGTACCTGATTTTCTTTCATGATGATTCATTCATTGGGTAATTTGCGTCTGATGTTAACTGATTACAACCGAGAATCTGAAAATAATGTCAATCGATTGCTGTATGGTGAAACGTCGAAGTATATATCTGGCTCAATGTAATTATCTTTTGTTTCAGGCAGCGTTGGAGGAATTCCCCAGCTGAACTTGTTCAGGACTTTGCCCTTTCAACCGTAATGTATGGCACTATCCAATAGGGTTATTAAACACTTGGCAGATAACTCTGTTGAAAATTTTCCACTAGCATCCTCTCTATGTATTAGCCTAGTACACCAATGTAGATGACGTGCATGGGGGGAGGCTCCGTGGACAGGCACTATTAGCTTCCGCTGGCCTAGAATTGAGAAAGTGGGCCTCAGATGACTCCAAAAAGCTGAATCTCCAACTCCTAGGCAAAACTATGTCCAAGGTCTGCCCTAATTTTCCGTCCATTGATTAGTTAGCATCTTAATTAGTTGAAAATTCCCTACGGTGGAATCACCTATCCGATTGGTCCATTCGTAGACTTAGACCATATTTGTCGAATTCTGATGTCTCTAGTGAAGTCCGAGCTTCCCAGGTATCTGCCGTGGCAGTAAGCCCCGTTATCTCTCCGCCTGAAATTGTGGAGTACTTCAGCTCCTATCCCTGTCTCCACTAATTTCAGTTTTAATTAAATTCAGTGGAGTGTCGATAAGTCCGCCAATCTCAGCAGAGGCATTTCAGTGAAATGTACTCTACTCTCAAATCCATCAAGGCTGTTAAGACGTTAAAAAAGTTTGTAACCCAACTCTCCGTTTTCATAGCCCCTGACGGAATACTCTGAGTAGGCGGTCGTCTCTCCTTGAGTCAACTGGAGTATCATACTCCCATCAAATGATCACCTGACCAATCTATTAATTCGTTATGCACACGGGTCTGTTCTGCATGTGGGAACTTGTGCCACTATGACTCATTTACCGAAAGTCTGGGGGATCAATGGTAGGGCTGTAGTCAAATAAGCTTTAAAGGGGTGTGTGCTCTGTTTCAGCTTAAAACCTCAGTCCTACCAGCATACTATGGGGCAACCCTTCTGACTGTGTTGAACAAGCCTACTCATTTCAAACTGTCGGTATTGACTATGCCGGCCCTTTCCAAATCACTCTTCTGGGAAAGAGAGGTTCCAAATCACTTTCCCTGTATCTTGCTCTGTTTGTGTGTTTAGTCACCAAGGCTGTTCACCTCGAGATTGTCATGGATCTTTCCACCAACGGTTTCCTCCAGTGCCTTGAAAGGTTCATGGCACGTCGTGGTGTCTCCACCACCATTTGGTCCAATTTTGCTGGAGCCGCACGACTATTTTCCGTAATTTGTACGGCCATGGACTCGGGTGTTTCCCACGCCTTAGAGGCGTGGCCTCAAGGGGAGTCGAGTGGAAATTCGTTCCTCCGCGAGCTCCTCATTTTTGGGGTGTCTGAGAGGCCGCTGTTAAGTCCGCCAAGAGATTATTGATTATTGCTCTCCAATTGCACATTTCGAGCCTTCAAACATTCTCGACAATAGTTGTCAGAGTTAAGGCTATCCTGAACAGTCGCCCATCAGTTCAGCAATCAGAATCTCCGGATGATTTCCTTGTACTGACCCCAGGTCACTTCCTAATCCAACACCCTCCCACAGCCTTGCCTGAATGCCCCACCCTCGAGATTAGCTCCTGCCTTGCTCCTAAATAGGAATTTATTAACTCCGTTGTTGACCAATTCTTGAAGCGCTGGAGAACTGAATATCTTCTGGACCTTCAGTCCAAGCAAAATGGGATACTCCTTTTCGCCCCGCACAAGTTCGTGATATAGTCCTCATAATGCAGGACAATGTTCCCCTTCCCCCCTCTCCTGGCCTAAGGGTCGAATAGTGGAGCTCTGTTTGAGAAAAGACGGTTTTGGGATTTCCGGAGTTGCTTCAGTTTGTACTGCTAATGGTGAAATAGATCGCCATATAGTCAAATTGTGTCCCATTATCGCTGATCACTGATTTACTCAATTCCGCTGGAATGGGGGGGGGGGGGGGGTTGTTGACCCTCAGTTGAAATCATAATTACCGTCATCCTTTCCGCGCCTACAGGTAGGTAGTTCCCAAACTCTCCACTAGAGTTATCACTCGCGTAATCAATTCATTGAAACTTGTGATATCTTTCTTTTTCCTGTGAATAGAACAATTGTGAATAATCATCAAATTAATTTCCGGTTTTAAATATCGCACTCAAATCATTGATCTCGTTGATAATTGCAAGAAGAAGTGAAACAAATCAAAGACTTTCCGCCTCTAGAAGGCTTCAGATATTAGCTTTCACGGCTGCCCCAAGAGGGGCGAACAACCATGTTCTCTCTGCCATCATTAAGTTGAGTTATTATTCAGTCTATTTGCACTCCCGCTGTATCAGATTATAATAAATCCTACAAGTGAATCAATTTCAAGTTTATTTTCTTTCCACATTTATTCAGATGCTGTATTGCTTGTTATGACATGCGGTTTGATAAACATCTGCCTAATGTGGGGTGATTTGTTATTGGCTCGTATGTTCCATGCCAACTCTAGGGGGTATAGAGGTATTCTCTCCCAAGGAATAGCTTTGCAGGTTTGTAGCCTGTTGTGGTATGCTATAGTGTACTACATTTTTTAGTCCTAGGATAATTTTCCAAGTTTGTATTCCATTCGTTATGGTTTTCCACATATTATTATTAGGCAATCCACGGCATTGTGGGTGGCATAATGAGGTTGTGTGTTTTTTTCTCCTATACATACCATGAGCTAGGAGGAAATTCTTAAAGCTAGTTGACTTAAGAACGAATGCATTTACGCTAGCCCTATTTGTGGGATACCCAAATTTCGTGAATATGTTTGTTTGTAATGCTTGTCTTATTGTTAATGATCTACTGTAACCATCTATTGCAACCAGAATATTCGTGTGCTGTGTTCTGGTGCAAGGGAGGGGACTGTGATTCTTAAAGCTAGTTGATTTAAAAACAAATGCATGCTAGCTTTATTTGTGGGATACCCAAATTTCGCGAATATGTTTGTTTGTAATGCTTGTGTTATTGTCAATGATGCTTGCTCTTTGAGTGGTATGAGGAAATAGTATCTACTGTAACCATCTATTGCAACCGGAATATTTGTGTGCTGTGTTCTGGTGCAAGGGAGGGGACTGTCAGACGTCAATGTACAATTTTTTCCATTGGTTTTTGGATGGGGGTTGATGATAGTGTTCCGTAAGACTGTTGATTCGGTTTGTTTCTGTGAACTATCGCTTCTAATTCTATATGGGTGAACGATTTATTTATTTGGGAGTAAGTATGTTTTTTTTTTCTGCCCAAATGTATTCCTAATGGTGCATTGTGGTATTAGTCGGAGACAATGTCGACTAGTCCTTTTGGAAGGCATGACTTTTTTACTCCTTGATTGTTTTTATAGTATAGTACAGCGGTTCCCAACCTTTTTAGCTTGGGGCCCAATAATATTTTTTGAAAAAAATCGAGGCCCACCCCGATTATACATATATATATATATATATATATATATATATATATATATATATATATATATATATATATATATATATATATATATATATATATAATATTTTCCTTCTACTAGTGCCGCAATAGTTTTGTTATGATCATAGATTCATATTATTTTTGTCCATATTTTGCCTCAATAGTATATAAATATTTTTATGTAGATAGCTAAGTTTTAGAGCACTTATGTTTGCAGTTGTTTCAACCAATGGTATTATTCTTTTAGCCCTGAAGAGGTTCTACAAATAGAACGAAACGTTGGCATGAAAATCTGAGCATTTTTTCCCCAAGACCGACTCTCAAGAACCCTACACCGAATTTAATCTTTATATAGCGGTCAAGAACAAAGTCACATTTTATATATATATATATATATATATATATATATATATATATATATATAATGTTCCCATAGGTATTTAAGCAAATGTTAAATCAAATTAAAACAAATTAAAACATACTGAGCAAAAAGGGGGAAAAAAACTTTTTACTGAAGTGAAGAACCTTTATTTATTTATAGATATATATTAACATGGCTGTTCAAACTTTATGGGATTTTTGACATTGTTTGTCCCCTACTAGTGCATCAATATCGGGATCGAAACTTGACAATTTTAGACTTAAGTCACTCCCCACGTTTAACTTATTTCTATACTTATTTTTCAAATATAATAAAGTAGAAAACGCTCTTCACACAGATAATTAGCTGAAAATCCCATCAATTGCGTCAGTGCAATTTTGTCAATTGCGAGATAGTCTTTTCGCACATTTATCCAAAAAGGAATCAATGGGGTCATTTTAAAACTTGATTTCAGATCCTGATCACAAGACAGTTCAATTAAAGAGACCTCTTCACATGAAGATGTGTTAACTTTTTTAAAGTTATGTTCATGAAAAGGGTTTTTGATCCATTGGATTTCGCCTTCAATTTGAGGGAACTAGTTCCTAAAAGAAATATGAAAAGACTTAGTTTCTTACTGTGATTTCTCAGGCCAAAAATAAAAAGTCAAAACACAAAGCAAAAGAAAAGTGATGAGATAGGACAAGTAATTGGAATAAATTTTGATAAATATATATTTAAAATTTAACTACCTGAGATTGGAAGCCAAAGATGAGAGGTGATCTTTTATGGTTGCAGCTGTTGTTTCATCAATTTTGACTTCGTCGGTTTCAAGGAAATCACGTAGGACAGGAAATACGTCGAAAGAACTTTTTTTTTTTTTCAATTTGTTTAGCCCATCGTTGAAGTTTTATTATCATTGCCTCTATTTTTTCTTTTACAAGAAACTTATGAATATTCTTGCCCTGAAGAGTTAGATTAAGAGTGTTGAGGGCACCAAAAATATCTGCCAAATACGCCAACCGCTTTAACCAGTTTTAATCGGTCACACAGTCTAAGAAAGAACTTGCACGTTTGCCATCATATGCCTTCATCAGGAAAACCCAGAGTTCATCACGAAGTTCAAACAATCTTGATAAAAATCTTTGGATAGCCACCGAACTTCACAGTGAAGTAGAAGCTATTTGCGTTGACTGCCCATTTCATCACACAAAACACTGAAAAGTCTCGAGTTTTTTGGCCTTGCTTTAATAAAGTTGACGATTTTTACTGCATCGTCAAGAGTTTTTTTCAGACACTCGCCCAAACCTTTAAATGCAAGAGCTTCTCTATGTATGCTGCAATTTGTCCATTTGACAATGGGAGCTACTGATCTAACTCTGGCGATTAACCCCATATGAATACCAAACATAGCTCGTGCCCCGTCAGTTGTCAAACCTACACACTTTGATCAATCTAATTAATCTTCTGTTATAAAATTGTCAAGCGACTTGTAAATAAATTTAAAAAATAAAGTAAAATAATTGAATCACTAAACTTACACTATCCAAGAGAATTCCTAAATTAATATTTTATCGCGAGGACCGATTTATTTATACCGTACTTATTTTGCAATATTTTAATATTATGTTCCGGCCTGCATCCGCGGCCCAGTAGCGAGCTGCTTGCGGCCCACAAGTGGGCCGCGGCCCAGCGGTTGGGAACCGCTGGTATAGTACATTATTGAGCAAGAGATAGCTTGTGTTTGTTTGGTTGTTGCACAGCTGCTGAATTATGCTACAAAAGTTTGGCTCCTCTGTTTGATGATCCACTAACCCGGAAATATTTGTGGATACACTTCCAGGATCGCAGAGGATTTTTGCCTTTGTTTGTGCTTTTGACGCTTGGAGAGGAGACTGCTCATGTTTTTCTTTGTTTTTAAACTCCTTTGTGTGAAGGCGGGGTAGGGCCCCAATAATGGTGTGGAAGAGTGCTGGTTGCGTGGAGTCCTTCGTTCTGGTTCACTACCTTGCAACGTCAGTGTTCTCCTTCTGTGTGTGTGTGTGTGTTTTTTCGCGTCCTCCTCTTTTTTCTTCATTTTTTGCTTGCTCTTTGCGAAATTCGTCTGGTTTGATCTTGCTGCTGTTATTGGCAGCTTGTTGGGGCAATAGTTCACCAAGGTCTAGGTACTAGAAAAGACAAATGGAGGTGTAGGTTAAGGTTTTAGGATGAGGTCATTGGGCTGAAGATGTGCAGTGGAAGCTTTTTTATTCAAGTTTTAACTTGGACTTCTCGAAAGAAGTTGAAACTATTGTTATTTTATTTATTTATTATTTTGCCATCGGCCTTTTCAGGAGTTTAACTAGATATGGGACTTACTCTGGAGATACTCCTGTGTTAATTTCTTGGTTCGTCCGGTGTTGTTTGTAGTTTATGAATTGCTGTATTTGGTATTTTCACTTCTTCCCCTGCTTCATTCAAAGGGGTTGTAGTGTTGTGCACTGATTGCTTAGAAGGGAATAATACAAAGTGTTTTTTCGCTTATTCTAAGTCAATTGATAAAGTTAATGAGAGGATGAGAAATTTTGGGGATAGTTATAATTTCTTTACTTGCTCCATACATTTCTCAGATTTTCATTTACTTTTTTCATTGACTTAGAATCACTGACAAAACACTTTGTATTATCCCCTTCTCAACAATCAGTGCACAATACTGTAACCCCATTGAATGAAGCAGGGAAACAACAGAAAAGACCAAGTATTGCAACTCATAAACTACGAATGAAACGGAACAAACTAAAAAAAGGAGCAGAGGAGTATGAAGAAGAAGTTGGGAAGTGGAGCCCCAAGTAGCTCTAATATCTACCTACTTCCTGATGAGGACCGATGGCGAAAGTGCTCAATAAATACTACCAACAAAACTCGGGGAGACGTCTCATTACCTCCCCACCCCCACAACTCAACTAAAATTCACGGTGCATGGTAGGTGTTGTTCAATTTCAAAATCTATTAGGTAAAGTGTGAGGTGAGGAGAGGGGAGACGCCATTAATCAATTTATTGGTGGTTATGATTGATTTAGTGTAACAGAATAAACATCAGGTCAACAAAATTAATTACTGTAACTAAACATTGTAGGTAAACCACGAAAATAATGTATTATCATAATTTAACAATATTTTCTTATTCGGTCGATTTCCTATAACTCAGCGTTTAGGGTTTAGGTGTTGTAGAGACTGTTGTAGAGACAGTTGTCACAGTTGTCGGGCTTGATGTTGGTGCTGGAGTGGGTGAAGGGTTATTGGCTTTGCAATTTGCTTCCCAGAACCACACGCATTTGCGCTCAGTTGGGTCGTACTGCCTTAATGGAAGGAGGATCCAACAGTCGTGTTTAGTCGCTGAAGCTTTTCCAGTTCCAGCATCATACTTGCAGTTGTAGTACGACATGCAGTGCCAAGGCCCCAATAGTCCTGATCCACTTTCCGGATTCTTGTAGTTCCCTGATGCCTTGTCTGCGACAGCATCTGCGCATGGGTCTGCAGAAGCTTCAACAGCTGGTCCTATCCATGCTACCACCAGCAGGAAACCAACAGCAACTGAAACAATCAAACAACACCTAGTAAATCACATACCTCCCATAAGTATATTCGTTACAAAGATTCAACGTATCTTTTTTAAATTAATTTTAATTTAATTCTTTTAATATTGTTCTTTGATCATTTTCGCACTAATTTTCTTCAGATGTTGCATTTCTGCCATTTATTGATGAACAGGAAATCAAAGCTATGTATTTACAGTTCAGCTGAAACAAACTCAAAATCGCTTTTTACGAGTGGTACTATCCAATTTCGTAAGGGGAGTTGTCGGTTGCAAAATCAAAGCTTATGAAGAGTGTGAATAATATAGGATGTGAACTTTTTTGTAAGTCCACAGCTGTACTACACGTACAACCGTATCTCTCATATCACTTCGTCACTCATTCCATAAGTACAAACTTTTTTTTTTTTTGCCAGTTATTCCACGTTTTTACTCGTGGTAGACATATAAGTAACAATAATAATGCAAATTCATTATTATTGAGGCAAGTGCTGATCCATTATTGATATACAGATTTGTTTTGTGGTATCAGTGGAAACAATTTCAAAGTAACAAAAAGGCTGACAAGTTGTGGGCATACTGCTTGACTAGTTTCCTCACTCATTACTACTGCGTGTCGAATTCCGTTCTCGCGTTACTTCAAAACGATGTAATCTAACGTAAAACGATAATATACGAAAATTCACTCATACGATCATATTGCATGACTGGAACTTTTGTTTCTTTGAAACTCATCAGGAATATTATTGATCAGTTATTGTGGTATATCTCGATATTTCACAACGCTTTCTAGGCTATCCCTCCCATCTTCAACAATAAAGGAGAATAGATTAATGACAAGTATTTCAAAATTATAGAAATCTAGCACTTCATAGTTCCATATTATACCTTACACAGCGATTCTTTTTAAAGTGTTCCACTTTGTATTGATTTTATCTCGAATACCTACATAGGTACGTATTGAAATAGAAGTGAAATAAAAGGGAAATTATTCCACTTTTTGTAGCCTGAGCAAAATTGTCACAAGTAAAGAACGCATTTTTTCGAAAATAACTCTCAATGGTTTTACTGACTGAATAAAAGTCGGGACTCGTCAATCCTAAAATAAAAAAAATATTATCAATAAATTACTTAGGTATCTATTATAATAATAGGATACATACAAAGTGATAACGCTTGAACGCCTGCACCGATTCTCTTCAAATTTTTTTTAAACTGACCGGCATGAAGAAAACTGGTGCAGATAATTCTACCAAGTTATAAATCAGATTCCTTCATATTAAAAAACAAGAAAAAGTGCAAAAACGAGGGAAAGTTTTTAGTGTGCGGTAACCACAATAAACAACGAGATTTGTTTATTAGGCTGTGGCGGTAACAACAGTTGCCATCAATTTACGGTAAGTAAGAAACGTAGTGTAGTAACTAACATCTAGGAGAGTTATTTCTGAACGAAAAAATTGAAACTGAAGAACTTAGCGGACTTTATATATAATTCCGAACGGTCTTTATGTATAATTCCGAATCAGCACAGCCCCAAGTTTGTTGCAAAAGTGTCGGTAAGTAAGAAACGTAGTGATGGGGTCTTTTCTGATCAGCTGAGTGAGCTAAATCCTTTCCTGTTCACTGTAGGAAGTTGAAATTTGATAGGATGACTCTCTGGGACATTAAGAGACGAGTAAAGTGATGGGGTCTTTTCTGATCAGCTGAGTGAGCTAAATTTTTCCTGTTCACTGTAGGAAGTTGAAATTTGATAGGGAGACTCTCTGGGATATTAAGAGACGAGTGAAGTGATGGGGTCTTTTCTGTTCAGCTGAGTGAGCTAAATTCTTTCGTGTTCACTGTAGGAAGTTGAAATTTGATAGGGAGACTCTCTGTTTATTAGGCTGTGGCAGTAGTAACAACAGTTGCTACAGTAAGTAAGAAACGTAGTGTAGTTACTAACATCTAGGAGAGTTATTTCTGAACGATCTTTGAAATTGTGAAGAACATCGCCTTAGCTTTGCACCAGGTCACATAACGCCTCAAATAGGAAGAACGTATATCGTTACTATAATGTGCCGAGTTCCTGTTAGGTACTACTGTTATACGGACTAGATTAGGGCTTTCCAAGCCCTAACAGGCTTTTAAAGTTCTGCGGTAACACAGCCCTAACAGGCAATTAAAGTTCAAATTAAGAATACTGAAAATCAAGGACAGCATCACAATGGTTTAGTATACACCCGCAATGTTATATTTCCTGAAGCATTAGAATAAATTTTGTAACTGAATGAATGTAACTTTTTTTAATACAACTTGAATAAATAAAAATTAAGTTGAAACAGAAAGATTATGCTTTTTTATTTGCATAATTAAAGTTTGTACTTGCATCCCGTGGTGACACGGGCTTTTCCACTTGTTACTAATGTTATTAGTATTCCTTACTAAGTAATAGGGTTGTAAGGTGCTTAAATGCTTGTACTTGTAGTCACTCTGGACTTTCTGGCCAGTGAGTAAAGATAGAAACTTCCTGATTCCTTGATTCCACAGCCTTTTCAATGTTATTTAGTTGTAAAATACGTGGGTTATCTTTTTGGAAGGTTACACAGTTTTCATGGTGCCCTGATGATGTGTTGAGGAGCTGTTGCATTACCAATAAAAGTGGAGAAAGAGGACATGGGAAAATAGTAACAGATATTATGAAGCAACTCTCTGAAACTTAGTTCCCAGTAGATGATATTAAAAAAAGAATTTAATTTTGATAAAAATATTAAAACTGTTATTGAACCTAGAACAATAATGACCATATATCAGAAAGTCATGGATAGCGCTGACATAATTCGCTACACTGACAGGCCCAAAGTTATTGGACCTTGGGGAAATTCGGGATTGGGAGTTTGGATCCCTCATTGTCAGATTGAGGCTTCAAAATTGCGCTGGCTTCTTACACTACCGTGTACCAAAACTGTTAGCCATAAGTTTTTGCCTTAAAGAACTTATAGACTGAAATGTTTTAAATAAAGCTATATCTATATACTCAGTAGTCAAACAAATATTAAAACAATAGGAAATTTAGAGATTAAAAGTGAACTAATTAGGGAAATCAAACTTATAGCAAAGAACTACATAATAGAAATAATAAAATCACTTTAAAATTAATTCCAAGGCAGAGGTTTTATGGTAACGAAAACATGAATAAAATTGCTAAAAAAAGTACTGAATTATGGGACCAGAACACAAATGTGTAAAATATCACAACACAAATGTGTAAAATGAAAATAAACGATTATATTTAAAATCTACTTTTCATGTTATATTTCTTTATTATGTTATATATTATTATATTTAGGTTATTAAGTCTTTTTCTTGTGTTATATTTTATGTTAAAATCTACTTTTATATCATATTTAAAATCTAAAATTATGGAAAAAGAGAGTCTGTACAAACATTCCGAAAATACCAAAACAACGAAATTTATTCCAACTTACAGGAATTGGCTATTAGTACTAAAAGAAGGGTCATAGGGGCCCTGACTGGCCACTACGCCGCTAGGTCAAAAATTAAATAAATCCGAGTGTCGAGCTGATGCACATACGAGTGTGTAGAGACTATGGAAATGACTGTGCGAATGTCCTCTTTGCTAAAGACCTAGGTAGGCTTCTCAGTTTTGAGGATAATATAAAACATAAATGATATTAAAAATAGTGATTGGAGTACAATTCTTAGATTTATCGGGTATTCAGGAAGTTTCAAGGAACCTTTCTAAAGTACTAGAAGTAAAATCTAATCTATAAATCAAGTATAATTCTAAGCAAAAACCGATTAAATGCCCCTCATTTAGAATAGACTTGTAATAATAAAAGTAAATAAGTTATTGTACTAAGATAAATTAAGCATAAATAATAGATAAATAGAATAGATTTTCTGATTAGATATGTGGTGAGGAGCAGCAATGTGAGGCGATCAGGACCGAAGTACTAACAATCTTTTATCAAATTATCATTGTTAGTAATTATAATATAATATTATAATTTTTCATTAATTATTCGACAGATGGATTTCCAGTCCGGTTTTCTTAATTAAGGAAACTACACCTTGAGCCAGTATTTTGTTTGTACCATGGCTGAACCTACACAACAATTCGTTGTTAGATTATCGTGATAAGCAATTTTACATTTAAAATTCTCTGTTACAAATGCCTTGGAACAAGAATAATGTAAAACGACCTCCCATTAACAAACATGCCTTGACCTGAGATGTAAAAAGCTGAAGTGTAAAATGGAACTAATTCACACCCATGTCAACTCATGGGGTCCACTACCATATCTATTTTTATATATATATTGGTTTATTATTTCCAATAATAAGCCTATGTGATCGTGTAGCCAAAAATTTTTATAACCCCCCCTCAAACATTGTCACTTTACGTTTCAAGGTGCGTAGAATCCAAATTTGAAATGTCCGTCCGCCGTCCGGGCCATAAAAGGCCTAAGAATTTACTTAAAAAACCCGTTCTTTCGCACATAGACTCCATTTGGGGTCTAGTTGGTCCTAACGTTTAACCATCCCGATCGCTTTACTCGCATAGATGCTATGGGCCAAAAACGGGTGAAAAAGTGTCTTTTTCGAGGCTTTGAGTGTTAGACGCACGCCTGGCACGCTTGGCAGGGGTCACGGTGGGTGGCGAGGGGGGTGAGCGGGGGGTGTAGTGAGAGGAGGCGCCGCGGCACCTTGTGGTGGCTGGAGTGACCAGGGGCGTAGCGGAGGGGTGTAGGAGAATGGATATTTATTACTTTTACGTGTTATACCCATATAATACACTGCGGCACCATGAGGTGGGTACAGCGTTCCTTCGGGGCATGAATATATGTTTTTTCTAGGTCATATTTGTGTGTTAATACCAATGCTTTTCCTACGCATATCTAATAACATATCCTCTCGACTTTTCGTACGTACTTAGATAATGATATTATTAAGGCAATAACTATTTGAATAGATAGGAGCTCAAATCGAGAAATATAAACATGCGTATATAATTATAGAAGTACCTAGGTATAGGTTGTGGCAACTCGAAATAGGACACGCCGAGGAGTCTGGACGGGCCTTATGACATATGCAAGCAAACTAAAACTACGATCAAACTCAATTGAAAAAATAATAAACCTTTTTTTTTTTTTTTTTTTTTTTTTTTTTTTTTTTTTTGGAATTTAAGCCGCGTCTCAACCGGAAATTGTCATTAGCGGCAAAATATCTATCTACTTATTATGTTGGATTTCACGGGTTTTTTTCAGCAATAGTATGCGAAATCGAATACTGTAAACTGTTTGACTGTAGGAAGGCTGTTTTGAACGTTCAGAGAGCATCAGTCTACATCTTAAGTTTTTTTTTTTTTTTTTTTTTTTTTTTTTTTTTTGAACCGGAGTTAGCGGAGCTTTTGAAAAAACTGCCAATAAGTGGGAAAATCGATAAAAAGGGAAAAATACAGCGAGGAAATAATGTATTTGCTAACTTTTTTGACATGAATGTCAATGTTAAGGGTATCTGAACCAATTGGAATAAGGTGAGGGCAAAACCAAAATCCTGAGATTCAGAGTAAGTGCTTTAAATATAAAGTGAATTTTGTACGCTGAGCGCACTCTTTTCAAGTTTTGCACCTATGTTGATGTACATTACAATCATTTTTCTCCCATTAATGAATTCTACATTCTTTTCCCAAACTAGAAATATGATCAAATTGATTAAAACCTCACCTTGGATTTGGGGGATTTGCGCCACACCTGGACCATAGTGCAACAGCGCGTAATGCCGCTATCTGCAAGCCTAACACTGTTTAGCAGTCATTGATGAAACTTAGAAAAATAACTCTCTCAATAACCCTAGGAAGGAGGGAAGGGGCTCGCCATGAGAGGAAGGAGTTTTTTGGTAATCCAACCCTTTTCGGCTGGCTACATGCTGACCAGGTAAACTCCGGAGCTGTTTTTGTCGTAAAAACCTGATTAGGACATTGTCCCGTGAGTCATTGCTCATTATCTCGTGAGTTATCATGAATCCTTTCACTTCTTCTGTTTGTCAGTTGTGTTTGAGTTGTAAACAGGGTTGGTCAAGTTCGATAACGTGGATTGGTAAATACGATTGGTTGTTTTATTTTATTCCCAACACTTCTTCATATTGCGTAATGGACGAGATACGCGTTCACAGTCAAAGAAATACATCTATAATTTTCATCTTTTCATTAAAGATCACTTGGATTCAAATCCGAATGCGCGCAAGCATCGGAGAAGTTTTTCTTCACAAAGGTACATGAGAATATAGGTGAAGCGGTCGGTCTCAGTGGAAAAACAATTCAAAGGATCATAGCTGAAGTCGAAAAGGGGTGTCACGAAGGAGATGACGACGAATTGGAATTGAGTACAGATGCAGAACAAATCATTCATTCTCCAATAAAGAAACATCTACACAGCAGACCCATCACTATAAGTGCCTGAGTTTTATGATAGAGGGGAATATCCTACACTAAGAAAAGTTAGCAAAATAATGGAATCGTCAATTGGTTTTAAAGGTAGTCTAACTTCTATGTTCAGAATCTTTCATAATCTTGGGTTCAAATAAATAAATGCAATGATGGAAGGTTGTTTTTGATGGATCGGCTTGATATTGATTGTGCCAAAAATAAACTTTTAAGAAAATGCACGAATTAAAAACAGAAACCCGACCTCGCATCTATTCGGACGAAACGTGGGTTAACCAAAACCATTCGCTTAAGAACATTTGTCAAACCTCTGACAACAGAGGAGGTCTCAAAGTGCCCATGGGAAAATGAGGGAGATTAATTATAACTCATGGTGGATTCATTCCTGGAGCAAAACTGGTATTTCAATTGAAAAAAAAAAAAAAAAACATTGGTGATTATTACCAGGATATGAATGGTGTAGTTTTCATGGAATGGTTTTTTGAGTTGTTGAGTAGGCTGGAAGAAGGGAGCGTCATTATAATGGACAATGCTCCTAGAAAAAATACCTTTCTCTAAAACGAAAATGGGTGACATAATAAAATAGCTTTTAGGAAAAAATATTTAGCATAATCCATTGGTAACAAAACCTGAATTACTTTCAGTGGTAAAGCAGCATAAACACAAGTACAGGATATATGAAATAGATGCAATGGCAGAAGAAATGGGGCCCACAGACTTCCTCCATACCACTGCCAATATAATCCCATTGAACTGATTTGGGCACAAGGTAAAAGGGATGTCGCACATGATTCTACATTTGAAATAACAGATGTGAACCGCCTCACAGACAATGATAAGGTCACGGTAGATGACTGGAACAAATGCGTCCAAGAAGAAGATTTCTTAAAAGAAGGGATCTGCAGTTCATCAATGGGTCGATTGATTATCAATCTGAGAGAAGGGAGTGAAGATGATGTATTTGACGGCGAATTGTTTGGTGAAGAGGATGAGGATGGAGTGTTTTTATAATGTAAGAAAAATGAGGTACAAATTGTAAATGTAAGTATAATGGAAATAACATGTGCCTATGTTGATGTACCTATGTAATTTAATGTAAATAATAAATGGAGTAATGATGAATCAAATATGTACCTAATAGTTTTAAATATATATTTTTTTTTTTTTAAATCTTGAATTGAAACCTTTTGAATTGAGTTTTCTTTCTTGAAGAATTATTCTTCACAACTGCAAAGCGCTTCATTTTTCAATAATTTCCTTGAAACACGTACAAAGTCGGGAAAAAGGGAAAGTTCAAGCTATAGTTGGGAGTGGTCAGGTTGGAGAAGTTAGATGGAGACGTGAAGAGGGGGTTCGTTAAAGCATGGAAGAGGGGTAGGCCAAGTGCGGGCCGCGGTTCAATTTCACTGGACAATATTCTTGGCATCTACTATAGTTAGTTCCCCCGAAAAATCATAGGTCGCTATTATAGCTCGTAGTGAGAGAACGGAAGATCTTACGGGTTAATAGGATGATTTCATTCGATTTGTCGGAAAAATATATGTAAATGACAACCAAAAAAAACATTACTGTTAAGTACCTACCTTGAAAGTTTTCGAGAACTCGATTTTTTAATATTTCAGCCCGTAATTACTACCTTAAACCCTATAGGGTTGATCAGAATTGATGCTGCTGTTACTGGCAGATCCCCGGGCAATGTATGATCTTTCAGCCAAATTTCATAAACTTTGGCCATTAGTTTTGGAGAAAAGCTCTAGACGGCGTACGGACAGTTCGATTTTTAGATTTCTATGCATCTTGAAACGTGAACCAACAGATTTTGAGGAGGGGTTAAAAAAAATTTTTTCACAACAATTACAAAAGTTCGTTATTGAAAACAATAAACTAAATTCAAAAGCGGATGAGAAAAACGAAAATATGATTTATTGTAATCACCCCCTCCATTCACCACCATCTTCAGTAACTTTGAGCCTGCCAAGGTTTGTTAGATAACTGGACTGAAATCTGAATCAAATAAGAAATCTGAAATCAGATGACAATAGTGTAAACATCACGAGTTATCAGTATTACCCCCTACATTCACCCCCTTCCTTAATGCAATTTGAAACTCTTCACATATATTTTATTACTGTACCCTACACCCTGAATGCAAAATGCAGTCCTTCCTTTTGAAGAGTTGTCGCTTACCTTTTCTTTGCTTATTAGCTCCAACCTACAATAGATGGCGCCAAAAGTCGTATAACTTGGTAGAGGTTGAAGAGACGAATTCAAAGGTACCAATAACTCAATTTTGGAAAATTTGTTGGTTACCCCCTAAATGCATAAGGCCGTCCATTTGAAAACTAGACAGAAATCTTGATTAAAAAAAAAAAAAAGGTCGAGAATTTTTCTTGGGCAGCGCTTGAATGAGTTGAAAACTATTCCTTCCCCTTCCCATCCCTGCCGCAAATCCGGAATTACCAAGGTTTGTTTTACAACTAGACTAAAATTAGGGTTGATTAAAATGAGAATCACAAAAATAGGTTTTGAATTGTAGCCTGGCCAGTATCGAAACAAATTTTCGCAGAAAAGCACTTTTTCTGCATCACTTCCATTTTCTCCCTTCCGTCATGAAATTCAAAAATTTCTAGGTTTGTTGCACAAAACTTGATTAAAAATCAGATCGAACAGTGAAAGTATCTCGAGAATCGGTTGAGAATTGTGGCCAGGGCAGCGTGGACAAAATTTATCACATATGCGCACGCGCAGACATGTTTTTTTACGGATCGTGCTTTAGAATGGTCTGAAACGGATTTGTATTCGGGGGGGGGGTTTTTTTCCCACGTGCTTGGGTTATCCCTCACCCCTTGGATCAATGCCAGTCGGTCGTCTCTCTCATATATGAAACCTTGCCTACGTAACCTAACTTCAGAGGGGCGTCCTATTAAATAAAACTCGGTACCTAATACCTGCACCTTATGAACGAACAAAGTCCAGGTTTAATCTGGACCATCTTAATCCGATTAAATCATTTTTGTTGGCAGGTATTCTAACTTTTTAAAAATATTTAGAAATTTGCTCCTATTGCAGAATGTTATCGGAAACAAACTCTTGTTTCCTCATAAATTTAATAGTTTTTTCGTGTAATAAGTTTTAAAATAAATTGCTTGCGGAATTAAATTTGATCTTACTGCACGACGGACTTTTATTATATTTTGTGCTAACTAGTCAAATTCGAAGAGCTTTAACAATCACCTAAGATAGATAGAAAAATAACAACAATTGAAATTATCGCTTAACAAAATTAAAAGGTTCCTGTGTTAAATTATGTTCAATTTGGTCAATAACTTCCACTTCATGTAAAGTTCAGCACAACATGGATATAACTTACTATGCTTCATCATATTGAGTGGTAAGATTCGGCGCACAAATGTCGAGAACCATTGATTCGATCTGATTTTATAATTTCAATTCCCCCCGCTAACGAAATTTTGAACCATTCTTGGAGATCGATAAGTAGGCACCCTTTTGGTTTATTTGTGTTCGAGATCACGTGCAATATCTTAGCATTAGGTCATCTTTTAAGCTTTAGGATTATTGGGTTTCCGTGTTCTCATTTTATTTTATTTTTTCCTCCTTTCAGTTCTTTAATCTCCCTTTCGTCATAAACAAACAATGTTGGATGAAGAGATAAGCGAAAAGTTCAAAAAATTCGACAAGGTTACCAATCACTCTTTTTTGTTAATTCTCCTATGCCGCACCTGCAGTAAATCACAATATGACTAAGGAGTGGTGACTTGTTTCAAGGAAACAAGATGAAAAATCCATAATGTGAAACACTCTTTTCGTTCGGGGAAATTAAAAGCTTTCTAAAATATCTGGTACTTTTCCGTTATACCCCCCCCCCCCCTCCCCCAGTCAATTTGTCAAAAGAATTACCGTGTTTTCAGAAGTTGCCGATGTGAGGATTTGTTGAAACAAATTGGCGTGGTTGTGGTTTGATTGCCTCCACATAAATTCGCACGTAGAATTCACGTGAAATCGCACAAATAGATCAGAATGCTGTGTATAGGAGAAGGTCGCAAGCTCGCATCTCAAAATTACATAACATGAAGTAGTCAATCCCTTAGTAAGAATACAGATTAGTTGGACATGTAGGTCAGAATGATGTGTATACTTTGGCGGCCTGGATGCTCCTCGCATCTCAAAAATACATAACATAATCTAAGTAAGAAGTAATGCCTAGAATAGAAACATCGGACGGGCGTGCTGAAGAGAAATTGACTGGGGGGGGGGGGGATAACGGAAAGTACCAAATATCTAGTTCTCCAGCACGATTTAAAATGCTTTTTTTTCATTCGCATTTTGCGCATTAACCTTTTTATGTAGGTACGTATTTACCACATCAAAATTGTATTGTATCATTTCAAGTCTGAGGAAAATTGAAAAATTTTAGCAAATTTTAGTAGAAAATGCAAATAAATAACAAACCAACAAAGAAAATAAGTCCGAAAATTTCCAAAATGAAAGTTTTTGAAAATTTTCTTCGTTGAAATCCGTTTTGAGGCATGTGGTGAAAACCACCCCCTCTTGTCAACAGCCCTTTTCAGGGCTACCAAAAAGAGGTAGACACAACACAAAAATATTTACAAGACGTCGAGTTATAACTCCGTCAAACAAAATATTTCACCAGAGAGAAAATACTAAATTCTCTCTCAAAAGTGAAATATTAACTAATAACACACAAGGCGACCTCCCTAAACACTTACTGGGCGAGAGAGATGCGACAAGCATCTCGAAACAAGTCGCCTTGAATGAGAAATCTCAAACAGAAAAACTCAAGGTCGTCCAGCCACCCCCGGGGACCCCGTCGCAGCGACGGACGTGGGGAAACCACCCCGAAAGACCAGCTCAGCTATCATACTCGCAGATACTGAGAAAACAATGTGCGAACCAATGAGATTACACAGTCGAATTAATGAAATTAAGCGGACCAACCAGGAGGCGGCAGGAGGCGGCCACCTCCCTATAAATACCCCGCTGGGAGCCCTCCGAATTTCATTCCACTCTCCGCTCTCGACGACGACACCTCGAAGTACGAAGAATTCTACACGCTCTACGCTGACGAACCTTCTGCATTCCGAGTTCATCTCAAGAACGGCTTCCTACTGCTTTCTACAAGGCCTACCTTCTCTCCACACAGATCTCGCATTGGCATCTACGAGTCCAGTGATTATTCATCCTGCTCATTGCCCAACGTAGTTCATCTGTCAGGACGCCACCCGGTACATCTATCGATATTCTCTTTAGATCGTACGCCCGAGGGACGTTCCGAGCCGTGTCGCCCGGGATTCGTAGCAATAAGCTCGTAACCGACCGCTGTGGGCACGCCGGTAAATTACTCTGCTCATCCGCTCTAATTTACCGTCCAAGGAAGTCTTTTTCAAGACTACGAGGTAGGACCCTGACATACGAGCATTGGAAAGACGCTCTGTCAAGCGAGTCCACCTCCCAAACCCTCTATTTCTATACATAGAGGCATCGAAACGAGCTAAAAACTCGGTTATTTCGATGGAACGTCGGCCGTCTTATTTCCTCATGAAAGGGGAGGCAGACGACGGCGAAGCCGGGCCGCGTAGCCCCCGTAGCGCTCCCTACAGGCTACCCGGCGAATCCGCTAGTCCCAGCGACGGCGCAAGGCTCTATCCTCACGACGGGATCGCCTTCTCACCCGACGTATTCGTTAAAGAAACGTTCGATCAAGCCTCGCCTATACAAAAGATCGAGGATACCTTTCAGACCCGCTCTGAAGCCGATCATTACGATTCAACCAAGCTGTCCGAGTACCCACGATATTCGACGCAGGCCTACCCGGCCGATCCGAGTGTCAAATACACTCCAAATGTGCAAAAAGCGAAGGATACTTTTCAGTACCTCAACCAAGCTCAACATATTCCTCCTACCGATATAAATCTTAGGCCGGAATATTACAAAACGGCTCAGTACCAAACTGATCGAACCCAGCACCCACTATGCGAGCCCAGTGCTCCACGCGGCTGCGACACGAACTATCTCCCAGTTCAGTCCGCCAAGCAAGTTGACCTTGGCGGATCCGCTCACATTCCTTACGGGAATAACCCGGGGACTAACCCGCATAATCAGAATATAAATGTCCCACTTGGCCTACCTACGCCAAGTAAAACATATTTAAATCCACTACAAATGGTGACCCCGCCTTTGAACAGGCTTAACACGGAGCATTTCGTTCCCTCTTATGAAGCTAGTGGATTTCAGGGAACCACTGCGGGCGTGCGACCCCCGCCGGGCCTCTACGCCCCACATCTCACGCAACATCCCTCTACACAAAGTGGCTTTCGAGCACGTTTAGAGGAGATGGGAGATTATCAAAAACCAATCTTCCAAAAGAAGAATATCGATCATGCACTCGCCGAGTTCGATCAATACTGCGTGCGAAAACACCTGAGAACGCAGAACGAATGCTTCTCAGCTATATACAAGTGGGTACCAGAAGAAATGAGGGAAGCTATCGACTCAGCTTACCTCACGGCACCCCACGCACCCTACGAAGAGGCCAAACAGCGCCTACAGCGAGAATATGGGTTGTCCTTACAGGACAGGCTCCTCGCACTCGAGGACCCCGCATCTCTCGCCAAAAAACCCAGCACCAAGTACCACGAAATGTACTCTAAAGCTGTTGGGTACTTTTCGGAAGCTCTGATCACTCAAAAGTGGATCGAGACTCTACCCATCGAAGCACGAGGTATGGTCGCAGCTCAGCCTAACACGACCGCCCGGCTCGACCTAGCTGATACGCTACACGCGTACAAAACAGAGAATACCTCTCTAAACATACGAGGAGTAGAATCTACTCCGAAACCCACGAATACTGGTTTCAAAAAGGCCCTCTCAAAACAAGCTGAGTTCAAACCCCAACCAGTAGAGAGTAGGCCTCACAAACCGACGGCCTATGTCTGTCGAAACCACGCACGTTTCGGTAACGAAACTCGCAAATGTGCAGACCCAGAACACTGCACTTGGAAGACAAACACTGCTTACAAAACTAGCAAAAAGGCAGCGACTATAAGCCAGCCTAAAACCTGGGTTTCAAACGAAAATACTCAGAGATCGGTACAAGAAAGTACCGTTCCAACCTCCGACGTAGAGAGTTCGGAAAACGAATAACTGCCAGTGTATCTGAGCCTATACACCGGCAGTCTACTGAGTATAAAAGGCTTTTTTTCAAGTGCAAACTAAATGGCACTGAATTTCTCATCGACACGGGAGCAGAAGTGAACATTCTGCCCCACAATGTCACAAAAAAATTGGGCTTAAAAATTCGTAAGTCCAACGTTAAGCTCACAGCAGCTAACGGAGCCCCTATAGACACACTAGGGCGAGCTGACACGACAATTAACATCGGCCTCGGAGACATGACCACCGATTTTATGATCACGAAAGTTGATCTAGCGATCCTAGGTATACCATTCCTCGAGTCTTGGGATATCGGAATACGGGTCAAACATAAGTACATTTATAAAGATAAAATAAAGAGCTATGCCGATCAAAAAATAGCTGCAGTCATGAACAAAAAATTCACTGACGAACAAATAGCAGCTACTATCCCTCATCGTGACAATAACCCTCAACCAGAGGACGTGCAAATCACGGAGGACGAAAACATTCGCTCTATTATTGACAAATACAATGAGAAAATGAGCAAACTTCAAGGAAAGTGGAAAAACAACGGGGTTTACCACCGTATAACCACGGAGGGAACACCAGTACACTTCCGAGCAAGACCCATGGCAGGCGAAAAACGGGCTCAAGTCAAAAGTACTTTTGACAAAATGCTTTCAGAAGGCATAATTGCACCATCAGATTCCGAATGGGCATCCCCGTTACACTGTGTGCCAAAAAAGACGGGTCATGGAGAATCACCGGCGACTACCGTTTCCTGAACGCGAAAACGAAGAAAGACGCCTACCCTCCTCCTCACATTCGCTCTTTCCAAGCGAATTTACATGATACACGAATCTATTCGACAATAGATTTAAAATCGGCATATTATCATATTCCGATGCACCCAGATGACGCTCATAAAACTGCAATTATTACACCTTTCGGTCTTTATGAGTTTAAGAAAATGAGCATGGGTTTGGCCGGAGCGGCCCAAACATGGCAAAGATACATGGACAATATCATGCGAAAATTTGATTTCGCATTTGTATACCTAGATGACATCCTGGTGGCTTCTAAAAATTATAAAGAACACATGAACCACCTCAAACAAATTTTTGACAAGCTAGGGGAACACGGACTTCGAGTAGGTTTTGATAAATGCGTTTTTTCAAAACCTACCGTCGATTTCCTAGGTTTCACTATCTCGAAAGAAGGGATAATTCCTAAACGAGATAAAATAGAAGCCATAGAACAATATCCTAGGCCAATAGACGTACGAAGTCTACGCAGATTCCTAGGTATGTGTGGTTTCTACCGAGCATGCTCAAGTAAATTCGCTCACACGGCACAACCTCTGTATGACTCCATTCAGTCAAACAAAAAAAATGACAGAACACCTATCGAATGGACATCAGAGAGAGAAAAAGCTTTCAACAGCTTAAAACAAGCAATGATCAAAGCAACATTGCATAACATTGCTCACCCACACCCTACAGCAGAGTGGAGATTAGTCTGCGACGCATCCGACACACACATCGGAGCGGCACTAGAGCAGGAAATTACAGACAAACATGGCTCGAAATCTTACCAACCATTGGGATTTTTCAGTAAAGAAATTCCGGAACAATGGAAGAACAAAGCATCATTCGACAAAGAAATGTTCGCCGTTTACCAAGCTTGCATTCACTGGCATAATGACTTGGACGGCAGATCTTTTCATATTTGTTCTGATCACAAGCCTCTGCTAGGCACGATGCTTAAGAAAAATGCACATTTTTCTAAAATGAGATTAAGATGGCTAACATACATCTCTCAAATGACGAGTGACATTCGTCATATTCCCGGAGAGAGCAACGTCGTCGCCGACGCACTCTCCAGACCCTTCGATCCGGTTGAAATTCAAACAAAATCGATTTCAACCCAGACGGACGAGGGTCCACCCATAGCCGAAATTTCGCAAATTACGGCTGCAATAGAGTGCAATCTTCTACTGCACATTTCAAATTCACAAATTCGTTCTCCTCCTAACGCAGAGGACAAATTGAAACTCACACGAGTCGAATTTCCTCAAGGAGAAATTTGGTGTAACCTAGACCTAGGACACCCAAGACCTTATATTCCAAACGAAATAAGGCAAGAAATAATCAGCCAAATTCACAATTTGGGACACCCAGGTATACACTCTACAGTGTATAAAGTTAAACAAAGATATTTTTGGCACGGACTCCGTGCAGATGTCTCCAACTGGGTCCGAGCGTGCGAGACTTGCCAACGAGCAAAAATCACTCGCTCCGTGAAGCTCCCTTACTCCGAATTTGAAACGGCAAACAAATTCTCACATGTACACGTTGACATTACCGGACCTTTACCTTTAGCTAAAGGAGGGAAACGTTACATTCTAATGATGGTCGATAGAGCAACGGGTTGGCTAGAGGCAGTCCCTCTTAACAACATCGAAACAGCCACGATCACAAACGCCTTTATCAATATTTGGGTAGCCTCAAAAGGCGTACCTAAATACATCACAAGTGATCAGGGCACTCAATTCGAATCAGATCTATTCAATTCCATTATGGAACGTCTCGGAGTAAAACATACTCACACGTTACCATACAAACCATCAACAAACGGAATGGTAGAACGCAGAAATAGATCTTTGAAAGAGGCTCTCAAAGCACAAAACGAAAATTGGCTCGACGCACTTCCAAAAGTTCTACTCGCCATGCGTACGGCAGTAGACCCAGCAACGGAAACTACACCGTTCCAAAAAGTTTACGGAATTGACGTACCACTCCCAGGAGACATTTTCGTAACTTCTACAAACCTTTCGGAGCCTCTCTTCTTCCGGCCTACGCATATTAAACATAATAATACGAAATATGCCGTAAACATGCCCAAAAATTTGGATACATGTACACATGTCTATATCAGAGTGCCCACACAGCTCACCTCTCTGCAATGTCCTTACACGGGACCATTCAAAGTGGTTAAAAGAGATAAGTTTTCGGTTACAGTGCAAATTGGCGAACATACAAAAAAAGTTCCCAAACAGCAAATAAAACCAGCTTACACTCTAAAAACAGACGAAGCTGTGTCACTAAACAAAAACCAGGCAGAAAATAAGGAGGAGACTCCCCGAAAATCTGCCAGAAGGCACGTCCCCTCTACCAAATTCGACGAGAGGTGGGTGACGGCGCTCGAAACACCCCAGCTGGCGTCGTCGTTAATAACACGACGTCTTGGGGGGGCCCCTGTGGTGAAAACCACCCCCTCTTGTCAACAGCCCTTTTCAGGGCTACCAAAAAGAGGTAGACACAACACAAAAATATTTACAAGACGTCGAGTTATAACTCCGTCAAACAAAATATTTCACCAGAGAGAAAATACTAAATTCTCTCTCAAAAGTGAAATATTAACTAATAACACACAAGGCGACCTCCCTAAACACTTACTGGGCGAGAGAGATGCGACAAGCATCTCGAAACAAGTCGCCTTGAATGAGAAATCTCAAACAGAAAAACTCAAGGTCGTCCAGCCACCCCCGGGGACCCCGTCGCAGCGACGGACGTGGGGAAACCACCCCGAAAGACCAGCTCAGCTATCATACTCGCAGATACTGAGAAAACAATGTGCGAACCAATGAGATTACACAGTCGAATTAATGAAATTAAGCGGACCAACCAGGAGGCGGCAGGAGGCGGCCACCTCCCTATAAATACCCCGCTGGGAGCCCTCCGAATTTCATTCCACTCTCCGCTCTCGACGACGACACCTCGAAGTACGAAGAATTCTACACGCTCTACGCTGACGAACCTTCTGCATTCCGAGTTCATCTCAAGAACGGCTTCCTACTGCTTTCTACAAGGCCTACCTTCTCTCCACACAGATCTCGCATTGGCATCTACGAGTCCAGTGATTATTCATCCTGCTCATTGCCCAACGTAGTTCATCTGTCAGGACGCCACCCGGTACATCTATCGATATTCTCTTTAGATCGTACGCCCGAGGGACGTTCCGAGCCGTGTCGCCCGGGATTCGTAGCAATAAGCTCGTAACCGACCGCTGTGGGCACGCCGGTAAATTACTCTGCTCATCCGCTCTAATTTACCGTCCAAGGAAGTCTTTTTCAAGACTACGAGGTAGGACCCTGACATACGAGCATTGGAAAGACGCTCTGTCAAGCGAGTCCACCTCCCAAACCCTCTATTTCTATACATAGAGGCATCGAAACGAGCTAAAAACTCGGTTATTTCGATGGAACGTCGGCCGTCTTATTTCCTCATGCAAGGGGAGGCAGACGACGGCGAAGCCGGGCCGCGTAGCCCCCGTAGCGCTCCCTACAGGCTACCCGGCGAATCCGCTGATCCCAGCGACGGCGCAAGGCTCTATCCTCACGACGGGATCGCCTTCTCACCCGACGTATTCGTTAAAGAAACGTTCGATCAAGCCTCGCCTATACAAAAGATCGAGGATACCTATCAGACTCGCTCTGAAGCCGATCATTACGATTCAACCAAGCTGTCCGAGTACCCACGATATTCGACGCAGGCCTACCCGGCCGATCCGAGTGTCAAATACACTCCAAATGTGCAAAAAGCGAAGGATACTTTTCAGTACCTCAACCAAGCTCAACATATTCCTCCTACCGATATAAATCTTAGGCCGGAATATTACAAAACGGCTCAGTACCAAACTGATCGAACCCAGCACCCACTATGCGAGCCCAGTGCTCCACGCGGCTGCGACACGAACTATCTCCCAGTTCAGTCCGCCAAGCAAGTTGACCTTGGCGGATCCGCTCACATTCCTTACGGGAATAACCCGGGGACTAACCCGCATAATCAGAATATAAATGTCCCACTTGGCCTACCTACGCCAAGTAAAACATATTTAAATCCACTACAAGGCATTATTAAATCCTTGAGTTTAACGCTTTTTAACACATACACACACACACACACACACACACATATATATATATATATATATATATATATATATATATATATATATATATAATATGTTGTTGTTTAAGAAAGAAATTTCACAAATAAAAGAAGAAAATTTAGGATCTGATATTTCAAAAAAATCTTGTTCACAGAAAAATTAACCGATTTGAATGTTCTTTTTTTAAATTTAAAGGTTATTATGTTTGCAACAACTTTTATAGAGTAGTATTTTTTCCTATCTGGCTCCAGTTCGAACAAAAATCTTGAAAATTTTTATTTTACTTTTTTCACCTTTTCATAGTGAAATATTAATTTTTTGGCTTTTGCTAGTTCCACGTTAGGGTGGAATGGGCTTCAGAGGGCATTGGGGCCCGCGACTACCGCCATTTTCATGCCGTCCGGGTGGCCACGTTAGCCACCTCGGTGAGGTGTTCACGGAGTAGTAGCGGGACAGTCGGGCCCTTTTGCCGTGCCTGTCGGGGTGAAAATGAGAATCTGTATCATGTGGTGTGGCAGTGTCCAAGGACTCATGGTGGCCACATTCTACGTCATCATGCAATTGCCAAGCAGATAGCAGGCGCTTTGTCATCCAGCGGTTGGAATGTCAAAAGGGAGAGACTGTATCACTTGCCAAGCGACCGGGGCAAGAAGCCAGATATTATTGCCGTCAAGACCGATGGGTCTGCTATAATCCTGGATGTCCAGGTTGTCTGTCAGTGGCAGCGTGGACATGGAGAAGACCTGGTGGGCTAAGATAAGCAAGTATGACAGAAATGACGTACAGCAAGCAGTTTCCGAGCTAAAAGGAGTGACGAACAATAACATCAAGGTCATGGCCGCGACCATGTCATGGCGCGGGGTGTGGTGCGGGAAAAGTGCCACAGAGTTACTCGAGTTGGGCATCTCGACGGGAGTGCTTCGTGGTATCACCAACCGCGTTCTGAGAAGTTCTTACTCAAACTGGTGGTCGTTTTATAGGGGCACTTCCTTTCACCTCATTCTTCCTCCTCATCCTTCTGCAACTTCCCTCATCCCTAGAGCCAGCATTGGGTAAACATGGGTATCCTCCCCACTTCAAGTGTGTGTCTCATTCCAGACAATAACTCTCCTATGGATTGAGGTAAAACTTCTGTCCTTGCCCGAAGAAATAAGCTTTCCAAATGAAAGGATGAGTTCGTTTGCCAACACTTTTTGAGCACATTAAATTGGCCACATTTCAAAAATGTACTGAAAAAAATCACTAAAAATGGCTAAACGAATGAACTTTAGAATTATTTCAGCGCCAATGCAAGGGTCTGGCCAGGTCGGCTCGTCGACAATTGTCGAGGGCCCTTGTGCCAGAGGGCCACCAAAGAGGAACATATAATTGGGTAGTGGCACCATTATTCGGCAATGCACCAGTTTTCGACAGTTTCAATTTCTATTTAAAAATATAAATAAGGGTTTGGTAATAATTTCAAATTCCTACCAAAGGTCAGTCCTTCTTCAACCCCCATGGGCAGTCGAGTCTTGTATGGAATCATGTAAAGAAGTATTCAGTGTTTTTCGATTACCTATAGGTAATATATGTGATATCTTGCTTTGTTTTGGGTTCCATTCATTTATCCCCAAATCTCTGTACGTTTTATGTCTTTATAAGCCCAATCTGTGAACTGGATGGTATTTGGGGGTATTCATTCTTGTTTTTGGTTTATCTTTCTTTTTCACGCCAATGAGAGTTGATAACCATCTTGGTTTACCTGAAGGGGTTTTTGAAATCATTTTACAACATTGAGATTAGGAAGATGTTCTATGTTAGTTTGCTTTGGTTGGCGCAATGCCGTCAATAGCGACCACATTTGGGAAACGCTGTGCAAGAAAAACATATCGGAGGAGACACTGAAGTTTCGGACTGAACACTGAAGGCAAAAGAGTGGGATCATCATCGTACGAAGTATTGGATTCGGAGAATTTGCCGAGGCTCATTCTCCAAAAGAACAGCCTCGGCAAATTCTCCGATTCTAGTATTACGTTCGTTCTACAAAAGCGCAGATACGTAGATGACATCGATCTCAAAAGAAATTTGAAAAATGGATGCTTCCACGAAGACTTTGAAAGGGATACTTCGTATCTCTTTTTTTTTCAGAGACTGATACTCATTACAAACACCGACGCTACTTCCTATGCCTCCCGGCAGTGGCCTGAAATAACAGAGAACACAGCCAGAGATAAGCATAGAAAATACAATGGATTCGCAGAAGACCTCAGAGCCACATGTACACCCCTCATTATTTCATTTGAGGAGGTGTTGCACAGGGAATTCCTCGCATTCCAAAAGACACTAGCAATGACATTAGCAGGGAAATGGGGAAGACCCCCGGTCTCAGGCTGGGTGTCGAGATTAGAATTCAAATCGCCACCATACGTGCCGTGTCAATGCGACTGAGAACCTCAAGAAGGAATACACACAGTCTTCGACGTGGAATGAAGAGCGGGAACACATAGGGCTTGAATATGGGGCCCTTCTACCCACCTGCGCGGTAAAGAGGATTACGACTAAAAGACCTGAAAAGAGATGCAATGGGGAAATGAATACGGAGATACAAAAGAAGATTGAGAGAAAAACAAAAAATTCAAGAAAATGTAAGAAGCCGAATCAACAAGAAATCCAAGTTCTACTACAAACACAAAATAATACCACTTGCTTTATTTATACCTAAGCAATGTAATATTTAAAAAAGTTGTCAATAAAATGTTGTTATACATATAGGTAGTCATTATACTTTTCTTCTATGATAGTATCAATCTCTTGTGGGAAGAAGTCAGTTGCCAGCCTGTTGCTCACTGATCATGAAAATATGTTCTGGGTTGTCTACTAACTATGCATCTAAGTTTGAGCTTATTGATGTCATATCCAAACTGCGAAGGGAGGGGTTACCTTTAGGTGAGAGTCGGATATAATGGGCTGAGTAGTGGGGAGAATTGAGTTTAGCTTAAACTTCCAGAAGCACTAGGGGCATAATTTATTATTAAATGCCCCATGTGCTCCTTCTTTTTATTTATCAATATACGCAAAGGATATGACAGAATGTGTGTATAATGTAAAAGAAAGAATTGTGTAAGTATTCAAAGACTTGATCTAAAATTAGAGAAAAAAACTGTTAAAAGGAAAAAATTGTGTATAAACGTATAAAAGTATTTGAGAGAGACCAAAACATTTAAAACCAAAAATTAAATTAATTATATTATGTACATGTAGTTAGGCAGAGATAAATGCATTCAAGGAGGGTGTTAGAGACAAAAAAGGGTTGGAAATTAGGGAAGGAAAAAGTAAGGAGATTAACGTTTTCAAGTTGTTAATTAAGTTTTCAAGATTAAGAAGGTTGTAAATGAAAGTTGTATTTTGTAATGTTACTGCTTCTAAATTTATTATTTTCTGTACATATTTTTTATTTCATTAATTTCGTATATTTTCATTTAGTTACGCCTTGTTACAATATGCTACCATTGTTTTTCGAGTGTGCCTTATTGGACCAATAAGTGTCTGTCGCACAATAAAGTTATATTATTATTATTAAAATATGATGTTAA
Organism: Adelphocoris suturalis; assembly: GCA_030762985.1. Taxonomy (NCBI): domain Eukaryota; kingdom Metazoa; phylum Arthropoda; class Insecta; order Hemiptera; family Miridae; genus Adelphocoris; species Adelphocoris suturalis. The sequence continues at coordinate 125,622,825 of CM061040.1, forward strand.
CTTGTGAACAGAACCGAGTATCAAAGAGTATCTTTGAATCTTGGAAAGTATCTGTTTAATGGGATATATGAATTTACGTGTTTGAAAGTACCTGGTGAATATGAATAAAGGCAAACAAAAAATAATGAAATGTCTGATTAATACAAGTACCTACCTACACCTACCCTTTGAAGAATAGAGTATCTGAGGAGGTTACTGTACATGTGCAGACTTTAGGGTCCTCTGTATATCATCGCATATACTTGGAAAAGCATTTAACATTAAAACGTATCTCAATTCAGAAAATCTTCGAAAATATTGATTTTAAATTTGTTTGAGCCATTGAAATAGCTTAATTTTTAAGAAAATTTACTAAAATCGGGAAAAAAGTTCCAGTCATGCAGTATGATCGTATGACCGAACTTTCGTAAATTATCGTATTTGTGTTTTCAAATTGGAGATTTTTGAGTGCAATGAAATTGTTAACTATTAATATTATGGCGAAAAACGTATTTTAAACAATAACCTGCTATTCAAAAAAGAGGTTTCAGATTTTTAGCTCTTTTTCAGTTTTTGTAGATGTTTTAGCAAACTTTAATGAAAGTACATTTTTCAACATGATTTTGTACATAAATTTTTGAATATTCTATTTATCGTTAATAAACTTTTATTTGAGCAATATTCTGCAAAAAACTTTTAACGATTTTTATTGAATTTTTTTAGCACATTTTTTCTAATTTTGGCCAATTTAACCCCTTCGCGATAGGCGTTGTTCAGCCACTGCAACGTACCTGGCCTGGCTGCCTCGGAGCCCTCCAACCCCCCGTGCCTGAATAATTGGCCCTCCACGCGCGGTGAACCACCTTCGCTTTTCGGAACTGGATCAAGAATATTAGAATTTGAAATTTCCCAAGTATCATGATCACCATTATCGAGAAAATCGTCAAAACTATCGTCTTTGAGTTGATCCAAAAAGTTTGTTGAACGAGCTTCAATTTCAACGTCAATCACATCACTCCCTAACTCACTGTGCCCCGGTTATTATTTCTTTAAGAATTTCTTCATCCGTCCACCTGCGGTGGTCCATGGTGAGGAATAAAAACGGAAAAGAATGTAATATATGTAGTATGGAAACAGGTATGAGTAAAATTATGACAAAGACTGAATGCGGGCAAAAAACAAAACAGTGACCAAGTCAACGTTTTTCCCGCTATTTTGATCAGAATATAAACTCTCAACAACGTCTTTGATCTCGGCGCATTCTATTAGATACTAGACACAAATGTTAGTTACAATGCCTCTCAACGGATGGATGGCATGAGAGTCGAGGAAGGGAAATTCGAAAACGCCAAAATACGTCAGCAGGCGTTACGGAGCACTTGATGGCCAACGTATTAATACGTCGTTAGGCGTTTTACGGAGGACATTTGTGCCGATGTATTAATACGGCGGCCGTCGCGAAAGGGTTAATGTGCTCATAAAGAGCTGGCAAACGAACTCATTCTTTCTTTTGGAAAGCTTGATTTTCTGGCGCAAGAAGGGAATTTTTATCTCAATCCTAAGGAGAGTTATCGTCTTATATATATATATATATATATATATATATATATATATATATATATATATATATATATATATACATAAAAGCGTTAAACTTTGAGATTCGTTTCAGAATGCCTCAAAACGGATTTTGATGAATCCGATCGAATTAAAGGATTTGATTTAGGATATTTTTATTTATTTTTGAGATGCGAGCAACCAGACCACTTAGCTCTCATCATTCAGTCCATTTGTCCAACTTATCCATACAATCTACATAGATGCTTAATGGGCATAAAACCAAATCTGAGGTTGCAAGTACATTACAAAAAGTTTAAAACTATAAAAATTACATTTTGTATGAGTGGAGAGAATTCGTACATGTTGCTGGCACATGATCAGATGGGTTCTTAGGTGTAATACGGAGGCCACTATTTTTAGAGCCCCCTGAGGTGGTATAGACGTAATTCTGATCTAACTGTCGAACTAATAGGTTTTTTTTTTTTTAGATGCGAGACCACCAAACTGTACATAATTCTTATGTGTAACAGCACAAATATCTTAAATAAATCCTTTTGGTAAAACATAGATTACTTGGACATCTACATCAGAATTATGTGTGGGGCTTTCAAGCTCGGATTTCTAAAATTAAAAAATATCCTAAATCAATCCTCATTGTAAATATAGATCAGCTGGATAACTAGATCGGAATGATGTGTACACTACCGCAGGGTGCTCTAAGAATAGTTGCCTCCGTATAATACCCAAGTACCGAGTTCGAATATTAAAACATTCTCTCATGGCTGTAATTCTGAACTCTAAAAAACATGTTGGGGGCGCCACTACCCCCGAAAACTACCTTAGTCACAGAGTCTACGTGGGCAACGTCAAGCTGGAGAATTGGTGACCTAATGATATTTAGCAAAATTTTGTAGAAAATGAAGCTATTGCAATGGCTTCAAAATTTTAATATCTAATATAATCTTCAGTGAAAATCGTTTTGAGTCATTCTGAAACGAATCCTTGAGTTATATATATATATATATATATATATGTGTGTGTGTCTGTCTGTCTGCTGTCCTTCCAGACAATAAATCTCCTTAGGATTGAGATGAAAATTTCGTTATTGCGCCAAAAAATCAAACTTTCCAGGCGAAAGGATTGTTGGCTTGCACAATGATTGATGGCGTGGCCAGCACTTTTTGAGCACAATGAATTGAATACATTTCAAAGAATGTGTAGAAGAAATCACCGAAAATGGTTTAAAATTTATGTGTGACCATGCAAAGGAAAAGGGAGCCTAACTTTTCCCAAGGCTTTTTTTTTCCTCAAGCCAACGAAAAAACGAAGATCGAGTCAAAAAAGGACTTGTTTATAATGTTTTTCATCTCTCTTTTCCAATAATCATCAAAACTTGAATTTTCAAATTTTTCGGAAAATTTCTTCGTTGAAATCCGTTTTGAGGCATTCTGAAACGATTCCTGAAGTTTGCGCTTTTTCATAGGCATATGTATCATTCCAGACAATAACTCCTTAAGGTTGAGATAAAATTCCGCTCTTGCGCCAAAAAATCAAGCTTCCCAAACGAAAAGATGAGTTCGTTGGCCAGCATTTTTTGAGCACATTAAATTGGTTAAATTTTAAAAAATGTGCAGAAAAAAATCACTAAAAACGGCTAAAAATTATTGCATTTATAATTTTTGGTAGAATATTGCTCAAAAAAAGTTTATCGAATTTAAAAGAGAACATCAAAAAATTTATGCACAAAATTAGGTTGAATTAAATTCAATTAAAATTAAATATAAAATAAAATAAAATCGATAAAAACTGCAAAAAAAGCTAAAAATCCAAAATCTCTTTTAGAATGGCTGATTTCTATTCAGAATATATTTTTGTCATAAAAATAGTAGTTAAGAATTTCATTGTACTCAAAAATCTCAAATTTCTAAACATTCGCAACATTCGTACGATAATTCGCTCATACGATCATGCTGCATGACTGTTTCATATTTGTAATTGCGAAAAACTGAAAGGGAGTCAGAGATGAGAAAAGTGAGCTTATCTTGCCTTATGGGAATTTCTTCAGGCAAGCTTAGCTCCCTTTTGTTGCTACTCACTCACTCACTGCTCGGGGTTTCCATGGGAAAAGGCCTTTTTAATTTAAAAGAGGATTCCGCCGGTTACCCCGAGTTGGAGTCGTCACAAGCAAACCTTTTGCTTAAATCAGCAAATTTGTTTATTCTTTTCCTCTCTATGTCTCTGAGGGAAGCACGTACAATTATATGATACCCAAATGCCTCCGTCTGGATCTCCAGTACCGGTTGCATCTGCAAAGAAAGTGCTCTGCGGAATCCTCCTCGAGTCCGCAAGGGCACATAGATGAGATATTGCTACCTATCTATAATATTTAGCATTCTACGGAAAGTATAATGTAAGAATGCCAATCATAGTTCTAATTGAATTTCTGCTTTATGTTTGGGATCCGAAGACGTAACAAGCATTCTGGTTTGTCTATATTTAGCTGTTTCTCTACTCTGGAGAATGTTAAGGTCCTGTTTGACCCAGTTTTTAATTTAAGTTTCACAGGCATTTTTGGAAATGCAGATGGAAGGAGAAGGGCCCAGAAACTGTTGTCCTGAGCCAGCTCGCACTAAACCGTCTGCATTATAATTGCCTTCGTGATTCTCATGACCAGGGATCCATTTTGAGGTTATTTTGTTGTTAAGAAACAAATTGTTAAGTATTTCTTTGTTTCCCAGACCAGTTTTGAGGTCGTGAGGGGGTTCAGGAGTGCTTTAATGCTGGCCTAACTATCGGTAAAAATGTGAATGTTTTTGTTATAAGTGTTGTGGTTTTGTAAGGTGACCAGGCACTTGTTGATAGCATAGATTTCTGATTGAAATACAGTTGCATATTTGACAAGGCTATAAGAGTCTGCCACTGGTGCTTGAACTCACCAGCACCAGAGGAAGGTTAAGATCCCCTATCTATCTTAGAACCATCAGTGTAGCAATTGATGGTATCTATAGTCTTAACAGGGGTTCGCTGATTGTTCCACTCATTTCTATCTTTTATTTCAAAGGTGATTTTCAAGTTCCAGAAAAATCTCCTCTTCATTTCATCAGAGGGCATGAGGGTTTGTGAAGCATAAGCGTTAGTAGCTTGTTTGATGTAGATGTGTCCTACTTGTGTGTAGTGAGAGAGATGACTAGTGTCATGCACACAATCTCCCAAAAAATTCAACCTAACCACGGCTTGCACGGAATAAACCATTGCGAGAGTATCCAGTGGTGCTAGTCCAAGGATAATTTGAATGCTTATAGATCATTTTTAGCGACTCAACATGAATTTCTACTCGTATGTTGATAAAATGGTCAATAGACTCATCCACTTGTTGGCTGTTGGATAGGGAATTAGGTTTTAACGAGAGAGAGAATTTGAAGACTCCAGAGTTTTGCAGAATAAGATAGTACCTACTGAGGTGTGGGAGGTGCGGATGTGCGTGGGGGTTGAAGAAGAGGTTCGGGTTGGAAACTAGCCTTCAAGACCTTGATTTTTTAAAAGTAATTTCATGTGGTTTTTAACGAAACGCACTTGCCCCACCGTAAAAAAAAGAGGGGGAAGAGCGTCTTATTGATCTACTGCAGCAATTTTTGTAGCCTTGAAGTTATCAAGTGCGCAGTTCATGCAAAGACAAAAGGTTGAAAGATAAACAGTGGAATAAACAGGAAAGGAAGGGTTTTAGACAAGAAAACCATTGACAATTTATTGTACCTCCCTCAGATTGACATTCTGATATCGGATGAAGGCTTCCAGGAAAATGGTTCCAAATCAGTACTGCCAAACCGTTTCAGCAAAAAAATCCCTCCAAATTCCCCAGGAAGAAACTGAAAATCTCTAAATAGGTTTTGTAATAGGGTTATTACAAAAACAGGAGAAACTTCGTTACCAACAGTAGGCAGGTACTAATGGTGAATCATGTTGTCAATAAAATAGAAACTTTGAGAGCCCTTCAAAATCCCCCTCGTGGGGATAAATCCCCCGCGTTAGCAGCACTGTTCCAAATACGCTCATTTGCTCACTGAGGAGGTTAAAATTTTTATTAGGTGATCATAAGCACCTGTTCTACCATTTGCTAAGAAACTTATTAAAATAGAGTGGCCTCAGCGAAATAAAACGAGACGCCCTTGCCCCACCTGACCCGAAGGTGTTTTCTAATTTAAGGATAGAAAACTGTTATTCAAAGTAAATTGTTGAAAAATGCATGTATTTCAAAGTTTTTATGTATTAAGGAAATTCAAAGAATACTCAATGGATTTACAATTAATTATAATGAATAAGTAAATCTTGAATACGACTTGTTAATTATTTTTGACTGTAGTAGGCACAATATATGAAAAAATTACATTATGTACAAGAGAAGACAATTAGTAGAAAAGTAGACCTTCTACCAGAAGTGTAGAACTGCAAGTTCATTTTCAGGTTTTTGCACAACTATCTTGGAACAGGAAGGGTCCGGAGGAAGAAAATTCAGGCATTCGACAGATCGTAGGATTTCACGTTTCTTTATATCTCGAATGAGGAGATGCCTCTCTGTATTAATGAGAATAAGGTCGTCCATGACAATGTGAATCTTGGAAACTGATCTGCTCTTAACTGGAAATTTGTCTACAAGACACAGCTTTTCTGTATCATAGACAGTCACGCTGGGGAATTCCCCAGTATTTTCTGAGTAAGTAATGATATTTCCAAAGGCCTGTACTCTGATGGCCTGTACAGGGCCCCTATGTTGCAACAACGTGGTGTCCAATTTTCGACCATCTCTCAAGTCGAAAAAAAGAAAATATTTCTCTCTAAAATTTGTTCCACTCATAAGTGCGACGGTTTCCGTGCATAGTACACTTCCTAAACACCCTTGTAGTTGTAGACAAGTTTTACTGTAACTAGATTTATCTATATCGTAAGAATAAATCGAGGTACAACTGTGATATGTCAAAATTGTATGTATGATATTATCACGTAAAAAGAAAGAGGCGCATGATAGTAGTTCTCCAGGCATCTGCCAAGGAAAAGCCACTTCTTGAACTTTGGTTTGGGATTCCAGATCCCAGATGTGCAGTGGTGAGTACCGTGGACCATAGTAATATGACATGCCAACAAGACTCTTACCATTGTGGTCACACCTTACGAAATGCGTGTTGCTAGGGTAACCAAATTGGTTATACCAGTTTGACAGATCTTGGGTATCGGGGATGGTCTCCGAATGGTCCCTGTCAAACAAAGCGAAAAACTTGAACTTCAGGTTATTATTTTCGTCTTTTACATATACCTGAATCAACGTGCATTGAACAATCACTAGGATGTTGTTGGATAATTTGAAGAGTGATGGATTGTGATTACGCAGCGCGAGACGTATTTCACCTGTCATGATTGGCTCGTCCACTATGTTGAACACGGTGTATGATTTTGAGGTGGGCCACTTAGACATCAATAACACTTCACTATCAGCCTCCAACCAGTTCGAGGGAAATAAAATATCGCCGAAAAACTCCATAGTAAAGTCTTCCTGGGAGCCATTCTTCCAATTTCTCTTGAGATCGATGTCATCCATGTATCTCGTCCTCCACGAGCATACCCTTGGCAAAGTCTCCGATTCCAATAAATTGTACGATGATCCAACTCTTTTGTATTCAGTACGTAACTTCAATCTTTCCCCCGATATGTTTTTCTTGCACAGCTTTTCCCAGATGCGGTCGCTATTGACGGCATTGCGCCAACCAATGCAAACTAACGAGCAAGATAGAACATCTTCTACACATAAACGTTGTAAAATGATTTCAAACACCTCCTCAGGTAAACCTAGATGATTATTAACCGACATTGGCGAGGAAAATAAAGATAAACCAAAAACAAGAAAAATGTTCAATGAAAGATTGAATAATTTTAGCAATTCAACACATGAAACATGAACGTAGGAAGTGATCAGTATCAGTTGAGTTGTTTTATCTTTTTTATGTTGTCAAGGATTTTCCGTAGAAGACACAGATGTGTAGCATGAAAGTAAATTATGTTCGGTTTGCTAACCTCTTGTGCAGAATTTCTTTCTTCTGTAGGTGGAACGTCGAGGTGTAAAGCAGTGACCCCGTAAGCTTAATTTTAATTGGTTTTAATGAATTTTTTTTAGGGTTTTCCCATCTATTTATTGTTAATATATGGATTAAATGTTCAATATTGTTAATGAAAAATTTAAATTTCCTCTGCAATTTACTTAATATGTTGAAGTTTAACTAGTTTTGTTACAATCATTTTTTCTATTTGTTTTTACATGTTATATGACTTCATTATATGAATCTTTGTTACACATGTTACTTTATTGTATTTTAAATATGTATTTCGTTTTCTTTGAGAAAATTGGCAATGTCTAATACCTAGTTTTTCATATTTTCTTAATCCATCCTTAAGCGACTGTATATTTATTTGATGAAATGTTTAATATTCCTACCATACACCCTTGGAGCAGGGCAGAAAGTTATAAACAAAAATTTTAGTTTAAGTAAATAGTAGTGAAAATAACAAATATATGCTCAATACTTTCTTCAGTCACGTCATCATTGCATTAGGTATCTGTAAAATTTAAGCACATGTGTTTATGCATTTACGCGGGAACCCGCTTAAGGACACCATTCAAACATGCCAGCTAAGGTACTCTAGCGGATGCGATCTGTACCACTTACATAGTTTTTTTTTTGTGAAACACACTTTTCTTGTGATAATGCGATAAAAGTACTTCTGTCTGCCGTAAATAAACCGTTTTACGAAGATACCTAAGGTTTGTAAATACTTCATTTATTTACTAATAAGTAAATAACCCGTTTCCCAGTCACAATCATTGTATGATTTGGCACAAGATATGTTCAAATACCTCTGGAGAGATGTAGTTAATCAGCTGGCGCAGTTTTTCTTCTTCATCGGCTTTTGTACTCCGGATAAAGTTCTGCAAGCGATGTATCCAGTGGTTCCAATCCCTGGAGGCGGAGGTTGTATCAGGGTTCAGGTTAAATAGGTACTGAAGGTAGGAGAAGTTTTTCCATTGAACGCAACGTTTTGTTTTTATGCAGAATGAATTGATGTATTTTATGGAACAAAGATTATATCTGTAGAAAGGTTTTATTCTGCATAAAACAACAGAGAATGAATGAAATAGGAAATTGGGGTTTCTTGAAACAAACGATATAAATAAGTTTCCATCGAACGATACCAGCCAGTGAGTATACATAATATTACAGTATCACAGAACCTTTGATCGTTCATCATCATCATAACTAGGTTAATATAATTTTGAATGTGGTAGGTACCTAATCATTAAAATAATCAATAATACCTACTGAATATCTCAATGGAGGAACGGCAGTTTGTTTAGTTTATAATTAAATTTACCCAAAACGTATGATGGTATATAACTGGTACATAACTTCCTTCCTCGCATTTTAAAAGTCTCTCGAATTCAAAGTGTTGGGTCAACTCTTTGAGTATTAATAATTATTAACAATTGAACATTTATTATTAACAATTGAATATTAATACTCAAAGGGTCAACTAGACAGTTTCCTTTCTAGTGTTCACAGAAGGAGGGGCACACAGTTGGCTGCAGCTCTGTCTGGACAGAAAAGGAGATAGAAGGGGAAGAAGACGCCACTGAAATTGTTGGGGTTCTCTTCACAATCGCATAGCATATTCATCTTCTCCTTCACTTCTGTGTTCACACCGGATCCTAGAATGCATTTCAAATTGTTGTAAATTTTGTGGATTTAATGATTTGTTGGAATGTTTGCATGCGTTTTTCAACGAAATTGAGATTCCGAGACGTAGTTTTGACGCATTGAAATGGCATCACCTTTGGAGCAGTTCGTTCACAATGTACGGACGCTTTCGTCTCAAGGTATGACCGATTGCCTTATCTTATTCTGATTTTCTTGCTTTGCGACTTCTTCGAACATTTATCTCAGCTAAGTACTTACAGGCTGAACGAAATAACCAATCTTGTACATTTCATCGCATCTTTATCTTGACAATGCATTCATGCATTACGCAGCCTCATAATGGTGTCATTTAATGCACTTGTGGTCACTGGTCTATCGATCATTAAACATTTAGGTGTTTCACACACCCGTTTTGTGTAATATGTCGTTTTAGTGCAGTGCAGCCAAGTTAGATGAAGATCTGAGTAGATAGTAGAGAGGTAAGTATCTACTACCTGCTTATCGCTATCTATTAACATTCCATTTTACTTGGCTTTAAATTTTAGGATTCACATTTCTTATCTACAATTCAATGAAAGATCTATAGATTTTTACCTCTAAATACAGATCAGTTGGGTTTTATACCCTCTGTATTAGGAATTACTAATATAGCAAAGAAAAGTCAGCTTATGTAGCACAACGAGAAGTTCGAAAGCTCGACATTATTGCCGGCGAAAATTGGGACAACCTGGACTTCCTTTGAGAATGGCTTGTATCTGATTCTGACTCCGAGGTTCACCTTCACGGAACCACATGCTAACTATCTGCCCCCAAAACCACAAGATTGCCCGATGCTTACCCGTAGTCGTAATCCAGAGTCGCTTCCTGTGCAAATGGTTCGCAGTGTTCACTATCAACTCGTAATTTCATCTCTTTATTGCAACATGCACTCGATCATTTCCTGAAAGTTCAACTCAATCGGCGACTGTCTCAACGGTTTCTGCGGAAAATTGGTTCAATCTGAACTCACCAAGAATTGTGATCCACACTAGGTGTGTTCCAACCACCCCTCTGAGTTCATGAACTCAGACGGGTTTTATGAGTTCATGAAACTTTTAGGTTCAAGAACCCGTCGGTGGGAACACTGTAGTTCACATGTCAGTCAATGCACTATCTAGCGCTAGCGTCGTCTTTAGTAACGTGAACACCTTGCATCAAAATCCTTTGATCATTTTGAAGAAAAGGCCAAAAAGGTGGAAAAAAAAAAACGGCATTTTCAACTTTTTTGAAGTTTATTTGCTAATTGCCCCCTCAGACTATGTTCCTAGGTATGAAGGGTATGGGATATCATTCCTATCCAGAAGAAGAGTAACTGTTGAGATTTTCATCAAAATCCCTCTAGCCATTATTGAGAAAAGGCAACAAAAAAAAGTGCTAAACACGACGTTTTTTTAAGTAAGGTAGGTTGAGCCAAGTGCGCCAAGAAAAACATTAAGTAGTTTGACTTTGCCTGCCAATTACCAACTAGGTACCCTTAAACAAATGTTTTCTATCTATGTGTAGACAGCTGATAAAAGAAAACTGACGGTGGTAATAATTATTCGATGGAGCAAATTGAAAAAGAGATGTGAAAAACGATAATACAACAAGCATCAAGCAGGCTAATGACAAGGCATTTAGCGTGAAGGTTCGCAGTGAAATGAGATTTTTGGAAGGTTACGAAAGGTTTCCTTCAGTTCGAGTTCTCAACCCTATCCCCGAGCAGGTCTGAAAAGTTCATGAACCCGATGCGGTGGGAACACCGTAGAGTGTTGAGTTCCTGAACTGAAAACGGTTGGAACGATTCACGTGCACGTATGGCACGATTCACGTGCGCATACAGTTCGGCGCCGAACCAGTTCCGAAAAGTTCATGAACTCGCGGTGGTAGGAACACACCTTATAGTTTCCGGTGAAAATGGCTAATCACTGGAGTGCACCTTTAACGCGCTAGTTTCATCCCTTTAATGCAGCTGACTGAATATTAACTGGACTGGCTATTAGCACATTAATGGGCGAAGTCCATGATCTTGTCAAAGACAACGATCAATGGTGTGAGGCTTACACTCCTGGCAGTTATCATGGTTCAGGTATTTGGGTCAATGATTGTTGGATACTTTCTGTTCACGACAAGAATGCTGAGTAATAGGTAGAGAGAGGGACTCTCACCTGTTCAACTGTGCTGAGATTGTTGGTTCACACAGTTGACTCATTTCTTTCTACTCTATTCTCACGTTGAGGGTAGTAGTGAAGTTCGGCTGATAAGGGTTGGGAGTCGGATGTAAGGTGGGATCAGGCCAGCTCGGCAGACTCGTCGCAGACATATGCAGTACATGTGCAGTTGGATTGAAATGACAAGGGGTCGTTTAACAACATGCGAAGCATTCTATGCCTCGACAGATGCTGAGAATCCGCTGGACTTGCAAAATCCATAAGCGTATCCTTCACCAAAACCCCCTGGTGTGTCTAGTGGGGAACAAAGGCCGCCTATTGGGCTCCATGGGGTTGTTGTTTCATGTCACGTAAATGAAGCTGTGAACATGATTTTTAGTTCCGCTATTGGCTGCCAAATTTTTAACTCCAAAATTCAAATTTCTTGTTAGTTGTATTATAAATTTAGGCTCGCTGATTGTATAGTTTTTGTTATGACTTGGAGTACGCAAAGTTATATTATAGTAAACCAATGAAGTGGTTTATTTTTATTTAAGAGCCAATGGTTGCCAAGAGTCTGGTGAGTCCTGCTCGAGTGGAAGGGTATATTTTTTTCATTGAAGAAAACTAAATAACTAACTATTGAAGAAAAATAAATACATAGGTTTCTCTGTGCTATTGAACAAGGAATATCTGAAAACCATTAGTAGTGTGCGATAGCACTCATTCTCTATCCGCCATGTTATAATATTAATAAAATCTCAATTTGAAGTCGTTGCACTTGCTTATCGTAGTTTTCACTGATAAAAAAAGTATATTGCTGTAAACTAGTTGACTAAAGTGTCGTGTTGACTTCGAATCTTGATAGGAAACATTTTAAGTTCCTCATAAATTTTTGTCACAGCAACGTAAAACAACAATGATATGGAAAAGGCAGGTGAGGTCTAAACTGTAGTCGTTTCAAGTTGTCCGTTTCCTTAAGTTCAACGCCTGCTTGCAGAATTGGTAGGGAAGTTCTATGGGTTTCCTGTTTCTGACATACACAATAGGGAGTTTTTGCAGCGCTGAGTCGTAGTCGAGTGGAAGGAACTACGAATAGAAATGGAGCATTGCGCATGCGGGAAAATTCTAACGGTGTCACATGGAGCGGTACGAGCGGAAGACGGAACGCAATCTGATTGGCTGTTGGGACAACAGTTGAGGATGGTGGCTGCCATGTTGCCGGAATGGGCGGTCTGCGGACGGCGGTAGAAATTTTTATATCGTTGCCGCGTTCCGTCGAGTGGAGCGCAAGCTCATTGGACAGAAATGTTGACAACCGCAATTAGAGAGAGAATAACCTTCTACCTAACAAATGGATAAATAATAGGCATTTTGAAACTATTGATTGGAAATGCATAGCTTCGCACATAATAAAGGAAGATGAAAATCTAATGTCCCCACCAGGGTTTGCCCTCTATGGGGCAAAAAACCGGACGCTACTATGATGGGCAGACTAAAAATACTCATTTAACTAAAAAAAGACAAAAAGTTCCATGCATGCACAATTACTGATGTGCATTTTCGTTGTAGACTATGTTCAATACCGTGCAAAATGTGACCTAATATTTATATTATTTATATGTTTCAATAAATATCACTTGCCGACTACAATTATAGGTGCATTTGGATAAGTTTTAAACGAATTTTTTGTTAAACTGGTTCGAAGATGGAGAAGACCTCTCCATAGTTCGAGAATGGAGTAAATTTTGGATGTAGATGTTAGTAGATGGATTTATAAGTAGTCTTTGGGCATCATCACAATATGTGAGGAATTTATACAGCCCTCCCAAATTGACAGACTTTTTTTTCTGTTCGAAATTACTTTCAAACAAATTAAATCTTATGAAACTACCTGTGTGGAACCACGAAAAGTTCATTAGATTTAATAAAGATACGTCCATGTTTCAATATGTGAGAAAGTTATACTGCCCACCCAACTTGGCAGACGTTTTTTTCTGTTGGAAATGACTATCAAACTCGGCACCTTATGTGAAACCACATTATAAGAAAATTTCAGTACTAACAGAACTGTTGGATGTTAAATGTTTGTACGTATTTGTTTTCCCCGTCTATTTTTCTTATGGGTAGGCCATTATTATTATCTGCGTAGAAGGGCTATCCTTTTCATGAGGTTGGAAATACGGAAGACGTTTCGACGGAATAAGGAAGAGCGGCTCCGAAAACCAATGTTTTCGTCTACATTTTGTTACGCTCCAGTAATATAACTTATTAATTTAACAGGAAAATAACTCTCACAGTCGAAGAGGTTTGGTCACCCTGGCCTCATAGCTCTGGTCGTTAGAGTGTTGCAACTGCTGGGAAATTTCCCGTAGTTGTGACGACGCGAGTTCGAACTCCTCTCCGGTCGAGGTATCAAATATTTCTAGCCCGTTACAGTGGCGCAGCCGAAATAGGACCCGAAATCATACGAAACAATAATTAATTAAATCCCTCTAGACCCAAAAGACTGTAAACATCACATTTCCTGTTGTTATGCCTTTCATTTCCTCACTCACTCGAGTCAAAACACACCGTGACAATGACCTCGCTCGACTGCTGACTTGTTCCAGCGAGCATCTGCTGAGCCAGCGGCCTGCAGTTACACTTCGTCATTCGTCCGACCCCAAACCAGCCGAGACGGCTGGTATTTGACTCCGGGGAAATGTTACGCTCCAGGAAAATAACTCTCACAGTTGAAGAGGTTTGGTCACCCTGGCCTCTTAGCTCTGGTCGTTAGAGCCTCGCAACTTCGGGAAATTAATAATAATTTCTCGTAGTTGTGACAACGCGAGTTCGAACTCCTGTCGAGGTATCAAATATTTTTAGCCCGTTACAATTTTTGTTCACTACGATAGGAAAAAAGAATTTCATGTCTCGAAACACGCATGGGATCAAATTGAAACTTCAACAAACATTTTAAGACCAACCCGAGCAAAAACCATCGACATTTACTCGGTCTAAGGCGGGGAACGAACGCATTTTTTCGTAATTTTCCGCATTCTTTCGCTGATTTCTCCGGTAAGACAGTATCTTTCAGCGACTTTGATGGCACCATCGTGTTCTACGGGTCCTGAAACGTAACTTTGTCACTGACATACGAAGTGCTCTCGTCATATTTTAATGTGGCAGCGGATAGAAGATCAGGCGCTCGGGGGAAAAACGCGCATTAAACCCTCCCGCCCTCCAGCCCATGGTTCGGGTGGGATTAGAAAATTTTAAAATAGCCTATATTCTGACCAGGAGATTTCCGGTCACAATTTAAAAAAAATCCCGTTTGGATCCCTTTGTCTGTTGACACAGACTCACAGACAGAGTTTCATTCTTTCAATCTTTCAATTCTTCATTCATTCTTCATTCATTCTTTCAATTCTTTCATTCATTCATATAATAGAGAAGAGATATATCATTGATGTTGACTGACTGCATAGGGCTTCCGTAGAAAGAAATCCCAGGCCTAATGGCTTATATTTCCCCAAAAGGGCCCCTTTTGATTTGGGGATTCTATGGCTGTTCTGTGTCCCTAAATTTGTTGCTTAGCGCAACAAACTTCTTAATCTTTTTTCCAATCTGGGTCTCTGAGTGAGGCCCTTTTGATTGTATAATGTCTCAGGACCTCTTGCCTAGATCTACAGAATCTATCATGGCCCAGGCGTTTGCCTTAGCCTTAAGCTGAAAACAGACTACGCTGACGTGACGTAGGATGACGCATGATCAGGCAGCGACAGACCACGTCAGAGATGGGCCCACAGGTTCACACTCTGCTGACGTGACGTGAGGGTGCTCAAAGGAGGGTGGAAGGTGTGTTCAGTTGATGTGTAATCTTCGACAATGCAAGAACTTCTCGACTTGCTTGACGAGGAAGAGGAAGCAATTGCTGGGATGGCATTCGCCTATGCTGCAGCAGCAGCATCAAGGATATGGGTGCATCCCATCAACTGCACGCGGGGCCTGTACAGCGAATTTTTTACTTTGATGCCCGAATCGGTGGAGGACGAAGTGCGTTTCGTCATGTATTTCTGCATGACGAAAAATGAGTTCTATCATTTGTTGAAATTAGTTGGTCCAAAAATTGAGAAACGCTCGACTCAACTACGAGAGAGCATACCAGTGGAGATCAGACTGGCAGTTTGCTTGAGGTGAGTATAAACTGATAACTTAATTATGACCTGACGCTGGCTGATGTCTTCACGCGACTGACGAAAATCCAAATCTTTTGACTTTGACCTGATGCGTAGATGGCGTGTTAAGGCGTAGGATACGCTGGACGGCATCATCCCACGCATTACCACGTCACATCAGCGTAGTCTGTTTTCAGCTTTACACGCTTTCCGCGTTATACCTAGGGCTGGGGCCGTCCTGTAGTAATTTCTAGACGGCCCCGACCTGGCATGGCTCTCTATTCCTCATTTTCCATGTGTCCTTCGTAACCTGGCACCCAATTGACATACATTTTGTTGTCAAATTGAGTGCCTAACTTGGTCAGTTCATCTTTAGCCTATTTTATCATTTTTGAGGTAGTGACCGGATTCATCAGTGCTTTACTACTTGTCTGTTTCTCATGTTATTCTCTACTAAGCTGTCAAAACACCTGATAATCGCATACAGCTCACTCTGGAAGACAGTGGTGTGTGCATCCAGAGTGAAGCACTCAGCTATAAATACCAAAATCAGGTGTGTGCTATAAATACCAAAATACGTGTTCTGGTTGTGCTCTCAGATTCAACTCTAGAGCCGTCTGTAAAGCTCGACGGTCTAGTCCTTTGTGTTCGTGGAACTATCCTGTTCCGTTTTTCTCTATCACCTATAACGTAGGTAGTGGGATCCTCCCATGAGTAAGTTTTCCCAAGCTCGAGGTGTGGCATCTTGCATTTCTGGGATTAACCCTAGTGTAGCTGGTGCTATTAGACATTAGGCATTCTGAAACTATTCCTGAAGTTTGCGTTTTCTAAGAATAGTTTTGGGCGTGACAAAGGATTCCCTCAGACTCACTGACAGACAGACTCACAGAACCAAAATTCATCAGCAGCCTTTAAAGCAGTAAAATTAAGTGAAAACATTGATTATTCATACCAAATTTTTCATAGGATAGTCATAGTAATCTTTGCAGATGTGATATAACTTATCCCGTTGTTTAATCAATAATGGAAAAGTCGAGGAGACTGCAAGATCTCTAAGATACAAGAACACCCAAAGTGAGAAAGAAAATATAAGTGTCTGCAAATTTCACTAATATTTGCTGAAAAATCTATAAAAACTGCAAAAAAAAAAAAAAAAAAAAAAAAAAAAAAAAAAAAAAAAAAAAAAAAAATCAAAAAAAAAAATTCGATTACCGATTTTATTTTTGGCCATAGAATTGGTTTTTAACAATTTCTTTCTACTGAAATTGCTCAAATTTCAATACAATTTAACATATTATATTGAATACATAGGATAGGTAATTTAAGAAAATTCGGTCATACGATCATTCTGCATCACTGGAACTTTTTTTACTGAGATTTATCTTATATAGCCGATTTTCTGGATATTTACCTGCCTGAAATTGAAAATTTCACCTTTCCATAATCTGGTCAATGAATCGCTTTATTCCCATAAAACGTGTTGACCAAAAACGATGAGGACCTTATGGTCGACTCGGTAAATAGTCCTGGTAAGAATCCCTAGCACAATGAACAGTTTACGAAGAATCTTCCTCATCGTGTACCTTACCCATCGTAAAAGCCACTCTACTCTCGACCCTCTAATTATGAAAGGGTTATAGAAGACACAGTCCCAGACTACATACAAGCACATTTTATAAGAGGGTTTGGGGCACCACTGGTGAATACAGAGGACGATGGAGGGGATGTGGCTTGGAAGAACCGCTGGCGTAAAATAACAAAACTGAAAGGAAAGTATTATAAAATACCACAAGGAAATGTGGGCCGAAAATTGGCAACTATGTTGACTTTCGAAATTTTGAATGTTGTAAACGGAGAATCCACTTCAGAAAAAATACTGGTTCTTTGTGCTGTAGTTCTACAAAGAGAAAAACTAATAAAATCAGGCCCAGACATAAGAAGGTCTCTAAACAAACGAATGGAACTATGCGAACAAGGCAAGTACGATGAGCTGGTGCAAGAGGCGGTTCGATGTGATCGAACAATAAGACAAAACAATCACAAAATGGATCATAGACAAATGGTTAGAGTCTTCACAAGGCTCGCCACAAGTGGAAGACTACGTGACGCAACAAGATGGGTGACAGGAGGGGGAGAAGGAGAAGGGATTCTACAGCCAGAACAAGTTGTCAACAATGAAGGTCAAACAGTTCTAGACATCTTAAATAGAAAACACCCATCTCAAATGGTCCCTACTTCAGATATCTTTCTTTCTGATGACCTTCCCCTGCTGGTCGAAGTGAATATCTCAGCAGGTCACATAGAACAAGCCGCACACCGCATGCAAGGAAGTGCTGGGCCAAGCGGCATGGATGCCGAGCAGTGGAGAAACGTCCTTTTTCGATACGGAACCCATAGCCTCCGCCTGAGAGAGGCTGTCGCAACCCTGACCCGCTTGTTGGCAAACAATGTAATTGATTGGTTCAAAATCCAAGCACTTGGTTCAAAATCCAAGTACTTGGTTCAAAATCCAAGTACTTTGTTCAAAATCCAAGCACTGTTGTCACGAAGAGGTGTTGCTTTGGATAGAAATCCTGGGGTGCGCCCTATAGGCGTTGGTGAGGTACTTTACAGACTTTGCTCAAAAACTATGGCAATGGTCAACGGTGAAGACTTGAAGGAGGAATGCGGTGCGGATCAGTTGTGTGGGGGAGCAAAAGCGGGGATTGAAGGGGTGGTACACGGGATATCCCAGTTGTTTGAGGGAGAAAATAGTTGCGAAGGGATTTTGTTGATGGATGCCACAAGTGCCTTCAACACACTAAGCCGTTCACTGGCTCTGTGGAACGCAAGGGTCTTATGGCCAAGATGCGCCCGCTTCCTCTTTAACACCTATCGGGGGTTCCCCAGAATCTTGTTCAGGGGCAGCGAAGCCTCCATCCTAAGTCAAGAAGGAACAACACAAGGCGATCCTCTTGGGATGCTGATGTACGCTGTTGGTACCCTTCCTCTCATAAGAAAATTGAAAAGCACACAGTGGCATCAAAATTGGTATGCGGATGACGCAGCTTGTGCAGGAGACCTCCAAAACATACAAGCATGGCTCACTCAACTCAAAATTGAAGGACTTAAATGGGGCTATCTTCCACAACCTGAAAAAAGCTACCTCATCGTAAAACCAGAAGATGAACAAAGAGCCCAAGATATGTTTCCATATCTCAAGTCATAGATATCTAGGGGGGGGGGGGGGGGGGGGGGTGCTAGGGTCATGTGAAGCGAAAAATGACTATGTCAAAGAAAAAGTGGATAAGTGGGTAAATCACGTTTTGACCTTCAGTGAGTTCGCCCAAGAAAGCCCTCAAGCAGTTTACACCACCTTCACAAAATCGTTACAAAGAGAATGGTCATATCTACAGAGAGTGGTAAGTGCTGCCCCAAATCAATATGAACCACTGCCAAATGTGATCCGTCAAAAACTGACACCTTCAATCTTGGGTCGGGAAATAGCTGATCAAGAGCATAATCTATATGCTTCTACCAGTCAAGTTTGGAGGTCTAGCCCTAGAAGATCCGGTGTATACAGCCACAGAAGCCTTCGACACATCCATTCGGGCCACGTCAGTACTGACATCATGCATAGTAATAGGAGCCGAGTTTGATGAAGAAGCCCATAGATTGCCTGTGTTAGAAGAACTGAAGAGGGAAAAAAGGTTGAAAATGGAAAGATGCGAACAAAAATGTCAGCAAGCCATGGAAGCCCTTGACCCACACGAAAGAAAGACTATAAAACGCATTATCGAAGGAAACGCTTCACAGTGGCTTTCCATTATTCCTTTGGCAGCGGATAATTCGGATTTATCGCCTACTCAATTCAGGGACGCACTTTCAATGCGATACGGAAAAAATCTGATGGGCCTTCCAGTTACCTGCGATGGATGCGGTGAATCATGCCCTCAACTGCAAAAGGGGTGGACTAGTAAAGCAAGGGCATGACTGGATAAGGGATGAAGTTGCAGGATTGGCCAAACTAGCTTGGAGAGGAGTAGTGGTTGAACCGATTATGTAGGAGACCGAAGACGGCTCACCCGGCTTGATCGCTGACATCAAGGTACACGGAGTGTGGGATAGGGAGAGAGCGGCTTTTTTTGACAACCGCGTTATCAACGCCGACGCTCCTTCCTATTCCACACGAGAGAGGTCCGCAGTCGCCGACGAAGCACCAGAAGTACGATGGTGCAGCCGAATACTTACGGGGATCGTTCACATCCCCTGATCAGCTCATGTGAGGGAGTCCTGAATCGAGAGTTCAACATTTTTGTTAAGAAGTTGGTCTCAGTTCTAGCAAATAAATGGGAAAAACCCCGGTCCCAAGTTGCAGGCTGGGTACGAGTAAAACTCCAGATGACCATCATCCGGGCCATCTCCATGAGACTGCGGAGGTCTAGAAGAAAAATTGAAAACCATGGACACTTTCGACAAGAGGAGGGGGGTGAAATGAACCTAGAGGATGGCGCTCCACTCCCGATACCAGAGGATTGAGCAAAAAGAAAATAGCTTAGAAACTTTACCATGAAGACCCCGAGCCTAATCTTTAATATCTAATTTAAAATATATTTTGTTGAATTGAAAAAAAAAATTATGAAAGGATTAGGTAGGTAGAGTTTGTTGCTTCGGGGTGAACGGTACCTACCTGCGTTACTCAACACTATTTCAACCAGGAGTAAATGACTCACAAGTTAATTAAAATACTGTGGCAGTACCTGTTGGAAAATTGATGAACTATTTTGCACCCCCGACCCCCTCAAACCCCTGTCAGAAATTTCAGTTTTAGTAAGTTATTATGCACGACGTTCAACCTGTCATGATCAAATTTTGGGAATAACTCAAGAATTAATCTTTGAGTGTTGAGATGGAAGAGTTTTTTTTTTCCCTCTAAACCCCCCCTTCCTCCAAACAAAGTTATATTCAAATTTTTGGGAAATTTCGCCTTCATCTCAACTTGTAAAAATGACTCAGGAATAAGACATCCCCTTAGCTATTTTTATATCAGATTGAAAATAAAGGATCTAATCGACCAAAACACAACAGCCCAGGTGCAACGGCCCTCAAGGACCTTGATATGCTTTCAGCGCCTTTACTTCCCTGGTCACTCTCTTGCACACTATACTATAACTACTACTACTATATTACTCATTATCATACTATAGTGCTATCCTAAACTACCTTTCGTGATTTTCAGGAAATTTCAGAGACTTGTGCGACATTCTACACAAATCTACCGAGCTTCTGTTGAAAAATGGTCAACACTTGGATACAGTCCTTGAGATGCTTGACTTGCAGCAACATTCACTCGCTATGCTTGAGGTTCGGATATATTTTAATAATTGATGTTTTCTCATCAATCTGGAGTTGTTTGTTTCTCTTGAGATGTTCCAAATATACTTAGAAAACTATAAATTTTTGTTATTGCTATTTTAAGGTTCTTGGTGTCAAGCTATCTCTTCCTGCTCCAAACGCTCAGTCGAGCGGACAGTCAACACAGCAAGCAGACTATCAAGAAATTTTATTCACCCAGGTTCACGAATTCATCACTGGTTGTGTCCCAGAACAAATCCGCTTCTCACCGGAGTCATGTGAGTGCGCACATTTACTAATTCGGTTGTCGGATCTGAGTATTATGGAACCCCGAGACTTCTCTCAGGGCTTGGAATAAGCTTCTAAAAGTCATACTGTCATGTGTAAAGGAACCGAACGGAACTCTATAATCTTTTTAATTTTTTATTATTATTTTTTGTTTTGTTTGCTTTCTAAAGTTCAATCTTGAAAAGTTAATCAAAGCGAATGATGGTTAAAATTGTGCAAGACGCCACAATACGACTGTGTCTCACCCACTAAAATCAATTATTTCTTAAAGCAAGCTTCCTTTGTCTTTATTTTAAGGTTTCTAGTTGATCTACTTGGTTTGAGAGATGTTCGGTTTATCTCCCATCTGTTGAAAATTAGATAGAGATGCTCAAATGAGTATACGAAAAGTGATCATTACACATTTCTTTTCTCTTTCTTGTATCACCACCATCGAAAACTATCAAAAATCTTCATTTAATTATGAAACTTACTTATAGATGCTGAACTTTGTCACATCACCACCAAGCAGCTGGTGGAGGCAAAAATGCCACTTCGTGGAATTGAGTTGCTGAGCGTTGCAATATCCAAAATTCAGACATCGCCTTCTCAGCTGACACTCATCCACGCTGATCTCTGTCACCTTTGCCTCGTTGCAAAATGTTTAAAACCTGCTCTCAAGTTCTTGGACACTGACATTACGACTATTTCAACGGTTGATGAAGTAAGTCTGGTAACGTCAACATCATGTTTCTCCAATGGTTATGTCGACAGTTTATAGCCTACAATGTTATGTGATATTCACTCTTAGGCTTAAAAGGGGTTTGAAAGTTTCTTAATTTATGGAAGTAATTTGCCTGTAGTAAGGCAATAAATCATGTTAGAGTTACTATATTTATGTTAAGATCTGGTACAGTGGAAGTCTTTGGACATTCATATTGGGCTACTGGCTTGTTTGTTTTACCATTAGCAGATGTATTCTGTGTTAAGAAAACACAGAAAGTGTGCCGATTTTAATCATGCTTTATTAATTTGAATACCTACTTACATGTGGTACTATAGGAAAAAAAAGATACTTCAAGAGGACGCTACAAAATATAAATCTAGCTTTCGAGCTTAGCAAGATTCGAAGATTTTTCCAGTTGCATGTACCTACACCTTGTGGAGGTTTGTCTATAAGTGGTAGGAAAACATTGGGTACGCTTTTTGCTAGGAAATCACATCAGTCGACTTTACGAACTCAGAGTAACTCGCGACAAAGTTGTAGAACATTCCAATGAAGAATACATCATCTAGTTCACGGAAATAGCGAGTTACAATGTTAAATTGACTTTGAGGGTTAGGTAATTATAAGTAGCTGAACTTAACTTTGTTATCCCAACAATTGTTGCCTTGGTAACTTAACCCTGCGTCGACCACGTGGGAGCTAGAATAATAGTCGCCCACGTGGGGTCCACCAGGACACCACTCATATTTCTGGCTGTGCCGCCCTATTGTTGCATGGGACTAGCGTCAAAACATCATGCAATCAATTCTGAGGTGTCTACGAGGATAGTCTCCTAATATTGTGTCTATGGTAGCAAAGTTGCAGCTTGTAGCTCCGAAATTACATGGGCCAAAGAATTTCCTCATCTAAGAAAACCAAAAACGCAAGAGAAAGGAATAAAAAGCAAAACTTTCAAGTCTTTTATTTATATCAGAACGAAATATAAACTTTAGTCAACTTTTTAGGCATATAAACTCTAAGAAGGCCCATTGTTTTTCAATAAAATACGGAACTTCAGCCAACACAGAACTTTTTCGAAAATTGCTTTTTCATATTGCCTTTTCGCATGGTGCCTACGAAAGTGAATTTACATTTAGTGAGCACCTCCGCTAATACGTATCACGCGAACCAATTGTTTGCAGTCACATTGCGATTGGTATTTTTCATGTTTTCACAACAAAGAACTCGTCGGACACTGAGTCCTCGTTAGGCAAGATTTCGTCCTCCACTTCACTGTCTACTAGTATGGATAAAAAACGACTGATTCACATTCCAAGTTTTTTCCATGGTGCAAACAGCTGAACTAAGTAACCACTACGTATGTATGCTCAAACGATTGAAAATTAAGACAAAACATGTGAGTGAATGTGCCGAAATTTTTTTTTCACGGAAGTCCACGTGGGGTCTACTCAGACCCCAACAACGATTTTCATCAAACAGAAATGAATTCAAAAGGTACACTATCCTGGAGGACCATTGCTACCTCGCCAACCTCTGGAGCAGTACTGAGTAGGAAGCTACTCGAGGAGCAGGCAGTGAGGGGCAAAGTGGCTATAAGGGAAGGGGGGAAAGGTGCGCATGGGGTCCACCTGGTCGACGTTGGGTTAACCATGACAAATTAGACATCACTCGCGTTTCACTAAAAACAACACTATGCATTCTTATGATTCTTCATCTGCGTATTCCTTTCTATGGGTTGTGTCATGGATGGGTAGCATTTTCTACAACAATTCACTAAAAACCGGTGAAAATGTTTTCAAAGTATGGTGGAAGTGTTTCGCCCGACAAAAAATCAGGGTTTTTTGGGTACTCACAGCCACCCTGCCCTGAGACACCCTCCCTCCCCCCACGCCACCTCAGCAATTACACGTTCTCCCGACTGAGCGCTCTTGTGTGTATGACCTTTAAAGATGAGGCAGTGGTTAATGATTAATAAAAATTATTTCCAATACCATTATCATTTTGTTACATCAACATATACTCTATAAGACTATGTTACTATAAATGGGCTAATCTACTTCCCCAGCTTGGAAACCCGTTATTTCACTGCTGGTTTTATTATTTTTCTGTCTTACTTCTTTACAGGCAGGGCAGTTCGACGCTAAATATTTTCTATTGTATTATTACTATGGGGGCATGATCTACACGGCTCTGAAAAATTACGACAGGGCCTTGTACATGTTTGAAGTCGTTATATCCACTCCAGCTATGGCGGTGTCACACATCATGCTTGAGGCTTACAAGAAATACTTGTTGGTATCTCTCATTCTTCATGGAAAAGTGAGTGAGCTTCAAATGAAATTATCATCCATGAATTGATCACAACTGTGATCAGGTCGATAGGATTCCTCTACCTTTTAGGTTATGGGAATCCTTCAATGTGCCTTCAGTTTTGGTTACACAATTATAAAATCCAACCGTAAACAATATCATTTCCTCGTGTTAATACAATTCCATGTTTTCTTCCTCTATTTTAAGTTGTTTCGACTTTTTAATTTAAATAATTAACTACATAGGTACATTGGCTTAGCGTAAAAACTTCCTTAGTTTATTGTAACATGAAAAATATGGTAAAATCATGTTTCAGGTTATACCAATGCCAAAGTACACCTCTCAAGTAGTCGGGAGGTTCATAAAACCGTTGAGTCAAGCTTACCACGAACTAGCCAGTGTTTACTGCACGAATAATACTGAAGACCTCAGATCGGCTGTGAATAAATATCAAGAAACGTTCGTAAGGTGCGATTGATTTTTTAATTCTATTTCATTTTTTTCATCTTAATTTTAATATTACTCATTTGTTAATGTTATCGCTAATACTTTTATTATTGATTATTTATTTTTCTTTATTGCTTCTTAGTCTACCCATAGGTAGTGGAAGCATTATAATCACAAATCTGGAGGTTGAAAAATCCGTCCTAAATCAAATGCTTACTCGCATTTCATGTTTTGACCGTCCTAAATAAGTTTGGTTTCTTGTCTGTTTATTTTTGTTTATGTGTGGGTTGATCTGCTGATCCGTATATCGTTCATTCCATGTATTGTAAGATACATTTCGATTTCTATCAAATTTTCGGGGTTGGAGGCTAGTCGGTCCCGTATCAGTTTCATCATTCCAGACCAATAGTAGCTTCTGTGCGTGACCTTGTAATAATAATAGCTTTTACAGTTTGCATCAGATTTCTTACAAAAAATTCTAGGTTGTTATTTAGTAATAGATTATCTCATAATTGGCACCTATGATTTTGATTTAAGGTAATTAAGGTCAAATTATACTTAATAAATTATTTTATTTTCATTAAAAAATAGAACATATTGAGCTCACTATTGAATTGCTCCATGCAGCCAAATATAGATTGCTCCATGGTTGTCTATGAACTTTGTGTTGCAATGTTTTTTTTTTTTTTTTAATTTTATTCCCAATCAGAAGGGTCATTAGCGGCATTGAACAAGGTGTCTCAAGGGACATTGGAAGTGGCACGATTCTAAGAGGAGCCATGTTGCCATCCTTGTCTAAAAAAGGAGCGCCATCATGGACTCCCCTGGCAACTCGGAGTGGGAAAAAATAAGGGGTACAGTGATGACCACTGTTTAGCTCCCAAAGTGTTGCAATGTTACTTCATGATATACTGGTTTTTCAGGGATGGGAACATGGGTTTGACGAAACAGGTGGTGGCATCACTGGATAAAAAGAACATCCAGAGGCTAACGAAAACATTTCTTACCCTGTCGCTCACTGACGTGGCAAGCAGAGTTCAACTTTCATCTCCTGCTCAGGCTGAGCGGTACATATTGAATATGGTTTGTGCTTACTTTCCCAAACATGTAGAAGCTATTCAAGTTCTTACCTCCTTTCTATTTTTATAAGCAATGGGAGTGATGATAAGGGAAATGCGACTACTAATGCTCTGATGTTTATGATTTATTCATTGCAGATAGAGGAAGGAGAAATATTTGCTACAATCAATCAAAAAGATGGAATGGTCGTATTCCACGATGATCCAGAGAAATACAATAGTCCCGATATGCTTTGCAAACTTGAAGATGAAGTAAGTAGTATTGTGATTACGTTTCACAGTTTTCTGTAAAATATGGGTGTTGCGTTTATCATTGGTGAATTTTTCATTCCGGGTAAAAACACTAAGGGCAGAATTCATAGACAAAGCCTGAGTGTGCGTGTGTGTTCACTCACACTCATCTAAATAGAGGGTCACCCTTCACTCACCAGTTCGAATTCATAGTTGAGTGGGGTGGTTCACTCAGCAGTTAGGGGCACACTCTGATTACATGAGTTCGATAGTTCACTCAGGGGACACTGAACGCTTGTTCAAGTCGGCAGCCCTGACAGTATGTTGTAGGGGAAGTTTCTCTGGTTTTAGGAAATAGGGACGGGAAAATTCCCTCTCACATTCCATACTGATCACTAACAGTTCTCAAAGGTTACTCTTTTCTTTATGTTTTTGCTTTTTGTGCTATTATCCTTGTTCTTTGGGGAGACAGGACATAGGCCTTATCAGACAAAGACCAAAGTCATTGGTACTCCCACCTGGATTGGGCTCCCCGAGTTGCTTGTTGTTTCCTTGTAGAATCCTTGTTGCTTGAAGTGCTGATAATTTGTGTTTATATATAGAGTTGTGTCAGAAAAGTTGTGGGAAAATGAGATGACAATGGTTCACCAGCTAGATTGAAGGACAGAGACGTAGTTGAAAATAATAAAGGTTGTAGGTAGGTATAGGAATATGAGACTCTGAGACTTGAGGTTTTCGGAGAGATTCAAGCAATCGCATTTTCTTGGAATCGTCATTCATTGTACTATCCTGATGAATGGAAGATAGGTTCCTACCACCAACGCATTCCACAAACCAAGATGAATCGGAAAATCATGCACTACGGACTTGGTATGTAGAGATTGCATAAAATCAAAGCGTGAACAGCACTAGCTGTGGTGGTTATAATTCCTCTTCATTTATTTTAAGCTCCTTCAGGTTCGTAGCTATGAATGTCTCTTTTCTGAATCGGAATAGTCTGCGAAACGTTTTCTTGTTGATTGAATAACATTCGAATGGGATCTATTGGCCATATCAGACATGAAGATATCAAACACGTACCTAACTACCGTTTAAGTACCTACCTACTCTTATGTGCCACTATTTTTGAATAAACGACATATGTCCTACTATATTACCAGTACCTATACCTACGTGAAAATAATAATAAAAGTTATCAGTTGACAGTTATCTATTGGCTATATCAGACATGAAGATATCAAACACGTACCTAACTACCGTTTAAGTACCTACCTACTCTTATGTGCCACTATTTTTGAATAAACGACATATGTCCTACTATATTACCAGTACCTATACCTACGTGAAAATAATAATAAAAGTTATCAGTTGACAGTTATCTATTGGCCATATCAGACATGAAGATATCAAACACGTACCTAACTACCGTTTAAGTACCTACCTACTCTTATGTGCCACTATTTTTGAATAAACGACATATGTCCTACTATATTACCAGTACCTATACCTACGTGAAAATAATAATAAAAGTTATCAGTTGACACAATTAAGTGACCTCCTGACATCACTCAGGATATTGCATTGTTGAGCTGAGGGTGACACACGCGTTTTTGAATCCCATTGAGTGTGCATTTGGGTTGCACACTCAGTGCGCCCTCAAATCACGTCTTAATCGCGCTGAGTGCATGAATTCCCTTATCAATACACTTATGAGCTCATTCAGACTATTCCCGTCTATGAATTCCGCCCTAAATTACAGTTCAATGTTGATAACGTTTTCAGTGTGAATAGGTTTGTAGATCGTCCCTAATAGGAGTTGTCACAAACCAAGTAGAGAGTGCTCGTGCACAAACATGAATCTATCTATCCAGTTCTTTTCTTCCCTATTATAACAGTCTCTTTTTGCCTGAGTTGAGAGTAAAAATTTGGCTCGAACGTGAGGTGTTATTCCTTGAAATTGCTAAAATCATAGAATTGCCTAGTCCTGTAAAAAACACGCTGCAGAGTCATTCAAGTCTCTGTCTCAATCCTCAACCAATTGGGTTTTCTCTTCGAAACGTATTTTGCTTTCAAAAAGCTTTTCGACGCAAAAGTGGTAACAATAAAATCACATGTCCACTATTCTTCCTTACAGATGGCGTTAACGATAGATTTGGATCAACGACTTCAAAAAATGGAAGAAGAGATCCTCGTGAATCCTCAGTATGTCAAAAAGGCATGTGGGGCACCCGAAGAGGAGCTAGCACCCGCCCAAGGCTCGAAAATATCTTACCTAATGTGAAAACACGCTTGCACTGCATTCGTCTTTATGTTGTTAATTCCTCCCCTCCCCTTTCTGTCTTGTAATATAATTCTCCTAATATTCCTACCATGTCTCATGTATTCATTTCCGTATTCAAATCTTGTTTGTTTTTTCCCTTCCCAACTGTATTTTACTTGTAATATTTTTCATTATGGCGATTGAATATAAAATATTATGTTTCCTCATATATTTCTTCACTACCAGTTCCTGATTCTTAAGTTCCGTATCAGCCTATCACAACTTGCATCCCTTTCACTACAGGTTGATGAGTCATTTCCACCGGTGATTGTGCCACGGCAATATTTTTTGATATAGGCGGGGCCTTCGACAATCTGTCGTGGCCAGCTATCCAACTAGGACTTGACACCAGAGGGTTTGATTCCCCGATTATTAATTAGTGCAAATCCTATCTATTAAATAGGAATCACCTGCTCTCCAGGTAATATTGAAATAATTACTTTCTCAAGAAAACGAAGTCCTCCACAAATAACAGGACTGTCATACCTAAACACAAACCTCTCACCCAGTAATAAGGTGAAGTATCATTATCCTTGTACTAGCACCACTGCAGTGCTCCCGCAGTGGTTTTGGGAGAATGGGCACATGACACTAGTCATCTCTCTCACTTCGCACAAGTAGGACACAACTACATCAAACAAGCTACTAACGCCTATGCGCCAGAAACCCTTATGCACTCTGATGAAATGGAGAGGAGATGATTTTTCTGGAACCTGAAAACCACCTTTGAAATAAAATATAGAATGTCAATGAGGAGAGGTCTAAGCTAAAACTTGCTAGTCAACACTTCGGAAGGTATTTAACCTTGAGTCGAATGAGCTCTGGCAGAAATAGATCAGACAACATTAAGGTTGCTAGGTGATTTTGAAGGGCAACATTAGACAGGAGGAGGAGAGGCCTCACCCAAATTAGCCTGATTTTAAATTGTTTGTAATTCGCTTATTTGAATAATTCATAGTTTAAGGGTCGAATCGCTTCGTTTAAGCTCTAGAACTTTGTGTGCAAACATTTCTGTAGGATGCACAATTTGAGGAAATGCTTTTAAAATATCCAATTTTAGCAATCTTTAAGAGGCCGCCATTTTATATTCCACCCATTTCGAGATGGTAGGCAAAAATTGTCTTACTCAGAGTGGGCTAATTTTAATTAATTTAGTACCTCATAAATGGTCCAGTACCCCTGAAATTAAGTAGCTACTACCCATTAGTGGCCTTCACACTTGAGTCTTTCCCGCGCGCTTGGATCGTGAAGGATACCGCTCAAGTAAAACTGTCACGGCAATTGTGTGGGAAACATTTGAAAGCCAAAAAAGTGAGGAAGAGCTTACCCAAGACGAAAGCTTACCCGCTTGATAGCGTTTAAGGAAAAACACCATTATAAAAGGGAATCCCTCACGCGATCCCCAGAGCGTGGAATTACGGCTCAAAAATATTTGATACCTCGAACTGTGTTCGAACTCGTGTCCTTACTACTAAGAGGAAATTTCCTTCAAGTTGCATCACTCGAATGGGTTGAGCTATGATGCCAATGTAATCAAACCTCTTCGACTGTGGGTTATTTCCCATGATCATAGCATTTCCCTGGAGTCAAATACCAGCCACCTCGGCTGGTTTGGGGTTGGATTCACGAAGTGAAACTGCAGGCCGCTGGCTCTGCAGATGCGCACTGAAAGAAGTCCAGAAGTCGAGCAAGGTTATTGTCTCGGTGAATTTTGACTCGAATGAGTGAGGACATGAAAGATGCTAACGTCAGGGAATGAGACGTTTACAGCCTCTTGGCTGGACAGCCAAATTTAATTGATTATTGTTTCGTATTATTTTGAGTCCTACTAACTTGTGCCAACTAGAAAACGGCTCAAAAATATTTGATACCTCGAACGGGTTGAGCTACGAGGCCAATGTAATCAAACTTCTTCGACTGTGGGTTATTTTCCTTGATCATAACATGGAGGTTGTCAGACAAACAATTTATGGAGTCAGATCAATTGAAACGAAGTTCTCCACACTATAAATGAATGTAAGAAGTGGATATAAATGAATTCCAAGTGGTTTCACATTAATTGTAATTATTTTTTCTTCTTCAATTAGTTTGTTTACAGAATTTTTTGTTCTTAGAAAAAACATTAATTTATTATTACACAACAACAACATATAATTAGAACTTTACCGTATAAACACATTTACGTATATATATTACAATTTAGAATCACATCTGAAAATTCGGAGATTCACAGACCTTTCTGTCTTTTGAAAAAAACAATATGTTTATACAAGAAATATGACAATATAAGAATTGAATTACAGAGGTAAAGAACACAAACGCTTGACTTTTTAGCACAAATAATATTGGTGAAGCAAAAGGAGCTAGAGATGACTGCCAATATCTGTTGGTCGCGTCATGAAAAGTCACTCTCATAATGGCACATAATGACAGGAATAAATGAACAAGGGAAGGAAGGCCGGGGTTCGAGTGGGTTATCAGTTCAATGACAGCGTATTCAAGCAGCAACGAGCGGGAATCCAACTCTGATGTAGGTACCTAATCAGTGGACCATAATAAAAAATTGGATCTATCGTATCATTTTCCCCCTTGCATGGAATTTCTTCCTACCTACATAATTTAGTATAATATTGGGTTTCGTTAAAAATGGATGAAACTGAAAAACTCGTTCAGTTTTCTTATTGTAAATTAACACTCGGTCGTTCCTTAAGTAGTAGGTACTACTTCTCTGAAGTTGCGATGCTAGGAATTTAGTGGCTCTATTATTGCATGAAGAATGTTCACGTTGCTGGAGTCATTCTATGGTAGTAAAAAAATGTTTGGGCTTTCCAATTCACTCGGGAGATGATACCTCCGTCTCTTTTCATAAATTGGATTCACCCAGTATGATCATCGCAAATTGTAGGAGTTTTCAAGAAAAAAGAAATCATCAACATCCATTTTACCCTTAACCACAACACAGTCCTTTGCAAACTAACAAAAGCGCGAAGAAGCTTGCAGTAGATGATCCAAACGCTCTAAAACGCTACTTTCATAGCAGCGGAACCAAAACGAGGGGAAATCTCACCTGAAGGTTGAACGTTGAATGCTTAAATGATGGGATCCCATGGTACTCCCATTTCGCCCCACACTCAACTGGCTCAGTACACTTGACTGGATAAGTGAAGCCTGGAAAACCTGCTAGTAACCAACTACATGCCTAGAGATTTATATTTCTACATATATAAAACCATCCACCAATTTACTATCAATATCCAAAGGTAAGAGAACACAGTGGAGCCCACGTTCAGGTTTATCCGACGCTGGCCCTTAGGATAAAGGAAACTGAAGAAGTAAGAGGAGGGAGAGAGGGATGTAAGGAAGTTTCTCTACAAAAGGGCCACCAGTAGAGGTAGGAACCCCTCGGGGGGTGGTGATAGCAAAAAGCACTCCAGCCAAGACACCCAACTCAAGAAATATTTCCAGTACCCATGACACAGCCGCAGCAATGACCTTGATGATTTTTCGTCGCCACTCCCTTTAGCTCGGATACTGCTTGCCACAGATCTTTTCGGTTTTAGCCCACCAGGCCTGCTCCATTGCACAGCAGTGCTCAGTTGGCCGCTTGTTGGCACATTAACAACGTGCAGTGAAGGGACTTGTACATTGTAACAGGGAAAGAGCAGGAAACACTTGATACCGCGCATTCCTAAGTTGGGCTATCTCTGATTATAGCTTAGCTCATCCTTAATCATAAGTGATGTCACTAATGACCTTTCTGGTTGTGGTGTGGCTTAAATCAATAAATAAAAAAATTCTAAAAGGCAGTAAGACAGCCAACATCTTGGCTCCACTGAGTTTTACCCTAAGGGAAGAGCTAATAAGGGTCAGGAGTTATTCGTGAATAACAACGATAATAGGTAGTTTTTGCAACACTGAGTCACAGTCGAGTGGGAGGAACTACGAATAGAAAAATCGTATTCAGAGCTCAAGGAAAGCCGAATACAGCGCTCCGAATATGCATGTAACATTGTATGACTATAACTTGTAATGCTATAATCTTTTTTTCGTTCCTATTTCAAGGTGGTATGACATGGTCATTGTAATATTCGTGATTTCCAAAAAAAAAGGTGGTTGGTTTGGAGGATTCATCCTCACTTAAATTATGCAGATACCTTATAATGGATTCTAAAGCTTCACGATCTACCATCAGTCCGATTTCGATCGAGGGTATTTGGGTACAAGTCTCAGGATGGCATCCTACTAATTATGTTGAAATAGGTAACCATTGTACCAGCCGAACCTGAAATTGGTTGTTAGAGGCGAAGCTCCGATACTGATAGATCGATTTTTATGAAATGGGTAGGGATTGTGCCACTTTACAGAGAAGATTGACACAGACAGAAACTGCTGTGTTCGCCCTTTGTATTAGCAGGTATCAACATCTTCTATAATGGTTCATTATTTTCAATAATGAAACGTAATTGGCCAAGGGAAAAAGGTTAAAAATATCGTACTTATAGGTCGTTCACTATAAGGAGGCGCGTTTCTCCGAGAGGGGCTCTGAAGAGCAGGGCTGCGCAGAACCATCTGAACCCCTCCCGTCTTTTGTGCGGATTTCCCGGGGAGCTTATACCTCGGATGGGGTGGGCTACCAGGTAATAGGTTGGTAAGAGAGGGGATGTGAAAACTTCAGTCTAGCTGCGCGAACTTTTGCCGGACGGTTTGGAGAAACGCGCCTCCTTATAGTGAACGACCTCTACATTTGTACGTAAAAGGTACATAGTTATTGTGATTGATATTTATAGTACAACATGATCGTTGATCATGTTGAAGCTCCCGAATGAGATTCTCCTAACCCAAGAGGAATTTCGATGTTGCCTTAATAATTTCCCTTACAAGATCCCTTCCTTCTTCCACCACATCTATTTCTAGTGAAAAAAATAAACCACACAGATGAAGTAGTTGCTAATTTAATACTTCTTCCATTAAGAAAGAATACATTACACATTAGGTAATCTATGACTCGGGCTTAATTATGAAGATTTAGAGTAGTGTAGTCACATTAGTGTGACTTTTGAATCGTTTCATTCAATCGTACGATTCCCTATTTGTACAGTACGAGTCAGTGGTTAGATTCTGGTTTGTTTTCGCTAGAAAAACCTCATTTCGTACAACGACTTAGCTGAACGACTCAGATGTTAAACTGCAAAAACACCCTATTGACTGAATCGTCTCAACGATAAAAGAACTAGTTAAAAGGAAAGCTTATATTATGGAATCCATAACGGAATTCAGTGCAACATGAGTGACTATGGCATAGTTGAGTCTCTAGTTAGAATGGCACCCCAACATCATCCTCCTGGAGGAACAACCTAGAAAACTATAAACATCAAGAAAAAAATCTTCGAGATAACAGAACTAAATGCATGCTTGAGTACAATATACATCGTAAATTTTCAGTCAAATAAAACCATTTCAACAAAACATATAATTATTATAAAAGTAATACCTATATATATATATGTACATTTTTGACATTACTGATTCGGGCAAACCTAAAAAATAATTAATAAATAATATCAAATATATAATATTCAGCAGAGCGAGTTCTATGATCACTGGTCCTCAAAACGTTCAATTTTTAAATAATTATAAATGTAGAAATGTACAAATTAGATGTCACGAAAACGAGAACACCTTGTAGAAGGAACAACGATGAGAAGCGAAATCAATGGTGGCACATAAAATTTAGTTTAGTCATGCTTGATATTGTGATTTTTCACTCGTAAAATTAACATAACATCAACTATTATCATCCTAATGACACAATCCACGAAAATTCCTGGTAGGTGTATTTTTTCAATTTCAGTCCAACTCGAACATATCAACACAAAGTACCTTCCTATCATCAATTCACCATACCTCAACTCAAAACTTGGAGCAGGTGTCATATATGACACGTAGTGATGTTACAGCAAAAACTAGATGACTCACGAGCAAAGCATGGGATTGAGTTATCTTTATCAAAGAACAATAAATTCATTCAATCATGCTTTCACTGTTCTTGAAAGAGGATGGTAACCGAACCTTGGGGAGATTTTATGGACTTAATTATAAAACTTAGTCAAGAATGGGCAATTATCATGTCTTATGAACTACTTTTTTCTCAAAAGTGAAAGGAAACATGATGAAAAATTGTGTGGAGTTGAAACTATAATCCATTTCAAATTCGCTAGAGTCCTTTGATTACTGGATTTGTTAAAATGTATAGTAAACAAAAATAACAATTCCGGTTGAAATAGTGTTTTTTTGTTAAATTAAAGATGGGGGCTAATCAAATCCAAAGACTTCTTACGTTATATTATAATAAAAGAGAGCAAAAAAACTGTGTAAAACAACGAAGATTCAACCCTCCCAGCACGGATAGGATGGTATATATTTCCCAACTTTTTAATTTGTTCAAAGACTAGAGGAAGTTAATTAATTAACAATTCAGTTCTAATTAAGTAGTACTAGGTACAATTTTTTCCTTTAAATAGTATTTATCCTATTCCAAAACCGCAATTGCCGGAAGCAATTTCTCTGAGGGCAGGGTTATGGGCAAATAGAGTTTTACTGAGCACTAAATCAAATCAAGAATAACGACCTTCAAACAGCTGCATATATATATAGCCAACCTTTCCCAAAATATTACCTAAATATAATTTATAAATTAATCGATAATTTTATTGGCATGATAGATTGAAATTATACTTGGGTAATTGAAGGGAAAGGTTAGTATGACCCTTCCTAATTTTTCTTTGGTAAGCTGAACTAAGTCATCTACCAGGCTATTAGAGTAAATGAACGAAATGAGCCACAGACATGAGCCGGGCAGGAGTACCAATAAAAGAACGTGGAAATTCTTTCTTTTTAAATAGAAAATCCTTTTGAAATCGGTCCAAACTTACTGCTGCCCCCGCCTCCTACCCAACAACTTCTCACTACCCTATTTAAAGAGCCTCATTCAGCAGCTACCCCACTCATTATTTTCAGGAGACCCTCATCCTTCCACTCAACCTTTTCTGATTCGGCCTAAATCCCACCATTCAACCTTGAGATCGAAACGGAACTTATTTAGTATTTTATGAAGACCCTCGTGAATTGTCTTAACCACCTCAATGCGTTTGTCATCTATCGATTATAAGGCGAGCCTCCTCCCCTCACGGATGTATTCAATACATGAAACAAGCCTTCTCAGACGCCCTCTACTTCATCTCACTGTGGGACGGGCTCGAAGTGTCCATAGGTCTCTTTGAAGGGTTCATAGCATCAGTTTCAGTCTAGCTGCCGTACAGAAGGCCACAGCCAATAACTGCACTAGTTCAAAACTAAATTTGTAGTTTTTTTTCTTTTCTTTTAAATCACAATTTTAAGGCATCTCCAAAACACTAAAAATTATTACAAGGTTGATTACTTATTAATTTCTGTAGTAGATATTCCTTCTGTGCAGATCACTGGTCTATAGATAGCAGTCCTAAATATGACTGCATAGACGTAGACACCGACCAAAGAAATAAAAGTACAATGAAACAAAAAGCTATCTCTACCCCATAGGGATTCGAACCCCGGTCTCCGACGTGATAAGCGGATATTGTCGCTAGTTTGCTATTGAAGTGTATTTGCATGGATGGCCTCTTTTACTTCATCAATGTAATATCTATTAAAATAAGCCAAAAAATTATCCTTCCATTCAAAACGCTTTTCAGCTAGGTATTCCCGGCTGATATTTGAGTTGAAAAAAAGAGTGAGTGTCACCCAAGAAAAAGATTCATTTTACAAATTCCATTTTCATTTTAATTAAAAAAAAATAAAAATAGACTAAATTGTGCGTCTGCAGGCGAAAAGAAAATTTGTAGTATCTTTATAATTTCAAAAGTTATGTTTTCTATAATTTACCATGTTTTCTATAGTTGACCACGCTCCCACGCTTCCGAAAAGCGCTCTCCTGAAAAGAAGCTTTTCCCAACGTTTTCTCCTCTTCCGGCAAACTTTTATTTAAAAAAAACTGTACCGATTTTGATAATTTTTTGTTCTGTTCACTTGATTTGTTTTAAAATTTCTGCTGATTTAGTTTTTCTAATAGTCAACTAGAATAATCCTGGGTGGGAAAAAAGTGGGAACTTCGGAACACATTAAAAAATTTTCTGACAGAAAAATTGAAAACCCTAGTTCAGCAGTTTTTTGAGCTGGAAGAGATGTAAAGAATAAATGTAAAACAATAATAACAATAATAATGAAATAACCCAAATAAGTTGAGTATAACCCGAGTAAAGTGCACCTCAAGTACTAGGAAACATAATAGGGTGATACACGCCTGAAGCCAAATTTCGTAAACTCAGGTCCAGTAGTTTTGGAAAAACACTTTATACAGCAAATAGACAGATTTTATTTCGATTTTTGGAATCCGCGTATCTTGAAACGTAAAGCAACATATTTTGAGGGGAATAACAATAAATTGTATTTCTAGGTCGATTATAAAGGTTCATCAGTTGAAATAATGGCGGTAGACATTCTACCCATTCTCCCATTTCGTTCTTTGATATTTTCGCTCGTATAAATTAGAATTTTTTGATTAAAAAAAATTTGCAAATCACAATAACTGCCCATTAAAAAAAACCTATGAGATTCGAGAAGGTCCTAATTTTCCAAATTAGGACTAAATTGAATACCTAGTAAATTTTTAGCCTCAGCACGAGTGTGCCCTTGGGGTGCCTGTGGTTATTTCAGGCGTAGGGCTGTTGGGTCGATGATCCCGGCTGAGGCTCGAACTGCTAATCGACTTTTCTCACAGTATCACACAAATCGTCCATTTTCCTGTAAAAGAAAGTATGTAACAATTTAGCCTCTAGTGATATCATACGTAGTACAAAAATATGATTTAATTCTAAAACCCTACAAGTAAGGGATTATTCAAAGGATATAATTTAGTAAATACGAGGTCAACAAACACAGATCGCCAGTGTTTCAAACTCACAATCAATCTAATTTCTGAAGAAAATGGAAAATTTAATTTAAAAAGAAAAAACTTTTTCTTAATGTAGGTACCTAAAATTTTAAAGGTAAAATAACTATGAAAATCCAATTTAAGCACTTGTAGTACCTATAATGATGAAAAGAATAGGAAGACAACAATCGGCGATTTAAAAAAAAAAAGACGGGGAAAACAGAGTCTAGCAACAGCCGCTATCAGGCACCTAAGCAAGGATGCTACAAACGGGGACCGGCGCACTGTGGGGCAGAATCGAAAAACCTGGCCAAAATAAGAAAAAAGTTGGATATTTCTACAGGTAGCTTGTGTTTTGGTCACCTGACATCCCCGAGAAATCATTTCATAAGTATCTGACCTCTGGACCCTCTTCCGGCAGAGTAAAGATCGGAAAAACATTGACGTGCTCCGATCATCGATCAACCTGTTAATAGGTAAGCTGGAAGAAATAACTGCTAGTTTAGTATTGTTCCGATGTTTATTAGTGACGTTTCGGGCCGGATCTACCTGAAAACATGTCAGCAAATGGTAAGAAATTATTATCACTATTTAAAAGTCGTTTTAAAATACATGAGATTATTTCATTAGTGAAAGTGGTAGTTTTTCAAAAATGGGATTATTTCATTATTGAAAATAACTACGTATTGAGGCGTATTGAATGCCGATTCTTTTTTTGTTCGATAGGGTAACTATTCGACTAACTTAATCCACTGAGATCGCCCGCTAATATGTGGCTATTCTTGACGTCATCAACTTTTGTAGTTGAAAAACACGATTTTAATTAAAGTAACGGAAATTTTGTTTTTCTCTAGATTGCGCCGGTGTGAGTAACAGCTGTTCAGCAACAACTTCAATTGCGAGGCTTCAACTTTGTGAATGGTGGTGGAATGCTAATAAAATAGAGTTGGACGATAAAATTAAATTTCTAGCTGGCCGAATTGTTGATTATTGTGAATCAATCTACATAATCAACAATTCGGTCAGCTAGAAATTTAATTTTATCGTCCAACTCTATTTTATTAGAATTCCACAACCATTCACAAAGTTGAAGTGGTTGCTAAACAGCTTTTACTCACACCGGCGAAATCTAGAGAAAAACAAAATTTCCGTTACTTTAATTGATTGACTACAAAAGTTGATGACGTCAAGAATAGCGCATATTAGAGGGCGATCTCAGTGGATTAAGTTAGTAGAATAGTTACCCTATCGAACAAAAGAAGAATCGACATTCAATACGCCTCAATACGTAGTTATTTTCACTAATGAAATAATCCCATTTTGGAAAAACTACCACTTTCACTAATGAAATAATCTCATGTATTTTAAAACGACTTTTAAATAGTGATAATAATTTTTTACCGTTCGCTGACATGTTTTCAGGTAGATCTGACCCGAAACGTCATTACTAAACATCGGAACAATACTAAACTAGCAGTTATTTCTTCCAGCTTACCTATTAACAGGTTGATCGATGATCGGAGCACGTCAATGTTTTTCCGATTGTTACTCTGCCGGAAGAGGGTCCAGAGGTCAGATACTTATGAAATGAGTTCTCAGGGATGTCAGGTGACCAAAACACAAGCTACCGGTAGAAATATCCAACTTTCGATTTTTCTTATTTTGGCCAGGTTTTTTCGATTCTGCCCCACAGTGCGGCGATTCCTTCCCCTTAAAGTGTTGGCGATTCCTTCCCGTTACTCAATTCCTTCCGCCGTGCAATCGGCGATTCCTTCCCGTTACTCAATTGCTTCCCGCCAAGGTGTTGGTTAGTTTTGAAGCAAAAATTAACTCTTTATAGGACTAAACCCTTAATTGCACATTCAATTACTTAAAGCCCAAATCAAAGTATTAAAATCACCAAGTATTAAAATCACAATAATCACAAAATAAAAAATCCGTTGTAAAGTTCACGAGTCATTGCTCAAAAATCCCCCCAAATTTAACACTGACCCTTTTAGCAAATTGGTAAGGGTCATCCTCGGGACTTTGTCAAGCGATAAGTTGCCGGATTCATTTTTTTTTTTTTTTTTTTGTCTGACTCTTGGGAGTATGTTGGTCGCTGTCATATGTCTGAGGGCCATGTCATACGAGCGCTATTGCTGTCGCGCTGATGCCGCTGCGTTAAAAACGCTCCGACCCGGCAATGGGGTTCTTATGGAGCATGTCATACGGACGCTAATGCTGTCGGCGAGTCCGCGTTAGCCGGACGCTAATGCCAACGGCGAGTCCGCGTTAGCCGGACGCTGAGCGCAGCCAACGCGAGACGGTCGCGTTAGCGACGCGGCGCACGTGACGCCGGGACCCTGTCATACGGAGCGCTAGCGCTAGCGGGACGCATTTGCCGCGTGAGCACTGGCAGAACAACTGGAACACCTTTGGAGTGATCATTAACATAATTGCCGCGACGTATGACGTATTGGCGGGACGGCATCAACGCGACGCATTTGCCGTCACGTATGACATATGTACTTTTTCCGGCGCTATCTCGACGGCATCTGCGCGACGGCAATAGCGCTCGTATGACACGGCCCTTAATGTAGATTTCGGTTTGTAAATTTTTAATTTGTAAATTTCCGTGACAGAAACAGTGTCAGCAGCTCCTGGATCCATCATCGATCATCTATTATAACTAAACTTGCAACTTATTGTTTTGCAACTCCTCCTGACGGTCCTTATCACTTTGAGATTGAAGGGGAAGGAATCACCGAACCTCGGCTCACTGGCTGGCCTCACACCGGTAGGACTCGCCATCTCCCTCAGGTCGCAAGGTCCAACTTTCACTTTGACGGGAAGGAATCGCCGGTTCCCCGCTACAAATACAACTCCACCGAAAAAATTGGATGACCCCCCTCGTCCTCGTGGTTTCATACATCCGTTACCGCCTGAGTTCTGGCTGAGTTCCCGCCCATTCGTCCCTCAACCCCTGACATCGTTACTTACGTGGTGTTGGAGGATGTGGAATTGGGGTAGAGAGGGGGGGGGGGTCCTTCTCTAAGTCCGCTACACTCACTTTCAACAACTTTCGTTTCATGTCTCTTCTATCGTGTCGCAAATCCTTGTAATTAAAGTTTTCATCCAACGTTGATAAAAAATTTCTGGGAATGTGGGGGTTAGCCTATAGTGATCCTCTCATCATTTACAAATCAATACTTCACTCTGTGCATGCACAAACGTTAATTCGACCAACCGTAATTTTTTCATGGTATAATAGTCCAATCTCATCCAAATTTGGAGGATCGTTGGGAAAAGATGATTTAATCATCCCATATCAATTTCAACACGATTTGTGTTGTGCATTTCAACACAGGGTAGGGGGGGGGGGGATCCTTCTCTGAATCTGCCACACTCATGTCACTTTCAACAACTTTCGTTTCATGTCTGTTCTATCATGTCAGCAAATCCTTGTAATTAAAGTTTTCATCCAACGTTGATAAAAAATTTCTGGGAATGTGGGAGTTAGCCTATAGTGATCCTCTCATCATTTACAAATCAATACTTCACTCTGTGCCTGCAAAAACGTTAATTTGACCAACTTTTTCAAGGTTTAATAGTCCAATCTCATCCAAATTTGAAGGATCGTTGGGAAAATACGATTTAATCATCTCATATCAATTTCAACAAATTGTATCATTAGCAGTTGCTGTGCATGCGAGAATGTAAAATCCTTGTAACACCCATTACTTCCACAATGTTCATTCGATTTTGAAGAAATTTTCAGGGAATGGGAGGGTAAGTATGTTTCATTGTTCGAAAATCAATAACTTCACTCTGCGCATGCGCCAACGTAAATTCGACCAAGCATTATTTTTTCACAGACTAATATTCCAATCCCAAGCAAACTCGGAAGTTATGGGAAAAGACGTTTACACTATTTTACAGCAATTTTACCACAATTGTATCATTACGAAAAACGGTAAAACAGCCAAGCACGGGAGTGTGGATGGATGAGAGGAGCGGAAAGATGTGAAAGGCTGAAATGGGGGAGGGTTACCACGGCAACAGCTGACGACGGAGTTGACCACTTTTAAGACTGTGGTATGAAGAAAATGGACAATCGGTGTCGAACAACTGTAAAATAAGATAAAAACATAGCGGGTTCACCCTACCATGTGGTCCGCAATCTCGTCCCTTGCCCCCCTCTAAGGGCCCTGCATGCTAGGTCGGAAATGGACTGGAAACAGCCATGGAACGCAGGTCGTTTGTATGTAGCTAATTGACCATAAATCCCGTCAACACTCCACACAATAGGCAGGAAGAGGCTGGGAGATAGCCAGGGGAACAGCCTGGGACAGACAATGTATGGAACACGTTGCGAACCCTCGGAGTGAAAAACGCCACGTCTGGCCCACCACCTTTCAATGATTACTTTCCCCACATTGACGATCCACTTCCTCACCCTTTTACCACCTCCCTTTCTCCCCCCCCCCCCCCCCTCCTAAAACCCTTAATTTTAAGGCAGACATCTGGCGAAAAATGAAAGTTGCAGAAACTACAAGCCTGTTCAGATACGTAACGAAAATGTACCATTTGATACAATAGATGAGGTTCGATGACGCTGTTCAGATCAATGAAATGGGGTCACGTAAGCAACAGTGTTTCAGAGGATCATCAAGCAGTAGACTTCCATTATTGTAAGTGCTAGTGAAAAGTATTCAACAGCAGAGTAGTTCCACCATTCTAATAATGATTCAGAGTTTATCAAGTATGTATGTGTTGCTTGAAAAATCAAGAAAAAATGTGAAAAAACACATTTCACATTTTTTCTTCACATTTAGAGGAACGCAGAAACAAGAGAACTTTGGTCCATCTTAAGCTTGGCATATGTGTACCTCAAGGTGCGGTCACACATGCGCTATAGTGAGCACA
Source organism: Adelphocoris suturalis (assembly GCA_030762985.1). Classification (NCBI taxonomy): domain Eukaryota; kingdom Metazoa; phylum Arthropoda; class Insecta; order Hemiptera; family Miridae; genus Adelphocoris; species Adelphocoris suturalis. The sequence continues at coordinate 125,665,022 of CM061040.1, forward strand.
ACCCCCGAGCATTTACGAATAAACTTAGAGGAGAAGGTTCCATCTGCTCATCTAGACTAGGCTCGCAAAACTTTTATTAATGCAAATGTTTATTACGAGTTTTTGGGGGAAAAAATAAGATATTGTGGGGAAACGAAAAACGTGTTATGTGTGTGGGAGTGAGGTGAGGTAGTGGCGTGTATTATATGATCCCGTAATGATGAAAAATCTAGCGTTTACTGTCAATTCTTCATTTCTTAAACAGCTTTTCACAGTCTTCGCACAAAAGAGAAAAAATATATAATACACACACAAACATACATTTGGGGAACGAAATTCACTGATAACGATTAGTCCTTATTATAGTCCTGACAACTCGTTAGTCACATTCGGTTTAGCGTGTCAAAAAACAGAGGTTATCATACTTTACTAAGCACATAATTGAAATTTCTTTTTATGTTCTCCTAAATTGAGCGATTTCAGCAGCACACGATCTATAAAGCGGGTGTATCACATTAACGTCTTCATACTTTCAACAGGGATAAACCACGGAACAATAATATGGAATTGATGGGTGCACAGATAATTTGATCAGTTCGATTGGCCTGAAAACTAACATACTACCAATACTTTCACCATATTGTATGTAATAAAAGTTATTTCAAAAACATTATGCCATTGTTTCGTAAATGTTGATTATACGATCCGAGGGCCGCTTTCACCAAGGTTTTGATCCAACTTCAAGACACGGTTTGACCAGTGAGCGGAGATCGTCCACAATATAGTACTTCTCCATGAAAGTTCAAGGTAGATCTCCGACTGAACTCATGTTCAAGAGAACTCTGTGAACTAATCTTCCAACACAAAACGGAAGTTAGGGGAAAACGTCTATTTCCACGAAAAATAAAGAGTTACGATGTTAAATCGATTTCGATGGTTATTTTTTGTTACTGATGATGGCCTAACCGTCGAAATCGATTTAGCATTGTAACTCTTTATTTTTCGTGGAAATAGACAACGTTTTTTCACTAACTTCCGTTTAGATACAGGGTCGATGCTGTCTGTTCTGGACTGGAAAATCTCAAGGCCCTTCATCAGCCACTCTGTCATCCAGGCGTCACTCGACTAAACCATTGGGTGTGAAGTAAAAATTTGTCTTATTCGATGGAAGATGTCAGACAAGTGGTGGCTGCATGTAAAATGTGCTCTTAGCTGAAGCCTCGATTCTTTCAACATCATGGTAGACTTATTTATAAAAGCCACTATACCTTTTGAGAGACTTAACGTGGACTTCAAAGGACCTTCCACAACATTTTCACGTATCATTTGATATTGAGAACAACTTCTGTCAGGAGGAGGAGAAATAACAGCTTAAATATTAAAGACAACAAAGCAATAAAATAGCAACAAACCAAAGACTTCACCCATCTCAATGAAGACCGTTGAGAATTTATGTGTACACACTGACTATCTCAACTTTCTTATAGATTTTAAGAAGTGAGATAGGTATGGTGAAGGATCAGAATCACGGTGAAGCTATTATTATCAAAGTAGACTGAGATGGGTGAGTACTACAATATCACTGTACTCTCTGCTGGACACACAATACAAAGTTTGGCGAAGCAATGTTACCCTATGCTCTAAGCAGAAGCAGGTAGATAGCTAGCTAAATTGGAGAGTATAATTAGGCAAGACGAATAGATGGTCGCCGAGCTCTGCATGTCCTCACATACTAGAGAAGGATAGTCACGTGGACTGCTGCTGGTAGGTAGGTCAGAGTATGAAGTTGGAGCCCGAATCAGGATCGCGGTTTATAGTTGAAACTACATCTGATATATGGAAGTTCACAAAAAAGTTGATAGTATCTGAATCTCTGATCTTAGATGTCGTGGACGTGTCCTCAAGAAACGAGATGTGATTGGAAAATGAAGTCGAGTTCTGAATTATGTAACTTCAGTACCAATGGGGCTCACAAGGTCTGCTGGTAGGAGCGGTAGGGGGAACATGGATGGAACACCTAAGGAACATGGTGGTTGACACGACTTTCCCCTTGTTGATACCTTTTCTCGCCCCTTTTTGTTCTACAATTGGATCCCTTCTCCATCAATCTCATCAACACTAGTCAAAAATGAGAATTATGTTATTAATAAATATATTATTATAATAAAGAAACACACGAACAAACAAAAAACCGACCAAATGAAAACAACTTCTGTCACGACTGATAAGACTGCCCTTATCGGCAACAAAAGAATAGCAAATCGGTAAGGTTTGCTTTGCTCTATCTCGAGCTTCTCATGTACTGAGCCCCATTGAATGCCATCAAAACCTTTTAATGTTTAACGCTTTAACACAACGAAGAACCTAGCCTCTCAATTGGATGAACATCAGAAACCTTTACGAAAGGAACGAACGTACGAAGTACCAAGGTGTTTCGTAAAATAGAAAAATGTCCACCTAGAGAAGGAATGTGATGCTGTGGAGTTTTAAACCACATTTAGTTTGATTCAGGATTTAATGGGTGCGATTTGGATTGGTGAAGTTTGACAATTAACTCAAATGAACCTCGTAATTTATCAGGAGTAAATTGGTCTCCAACACTTATTCAAGTTTTTTAAACAGCAAACTAATGGGGAAAAAACCTTTGAGTAATATTTTACAAAAATATGATGGTATCTCCTGAGACAACATATTGAACAAAACATAAAAGTTACCTTACCTGTGTTTGTCTTCATTCTTCCAACTGCTAACAGCTATGTGTGGAGGAGGCAATATCGACCGCAAGGACTGAACTAGCTGGATTGTATCCATGATAGCTGAAAAATAAATTAGAAGAACCATTGTTAATGGTGATAATACCGTGAATATATACCAGTACTGAATGCAGGCAACGAGAAAATATTCGATTCTACTCATGTGTTGATAGGAAAAATTCAATACTAAGCAGTGATTTGAGGAGCATATTTCGCGACACATTACCTTTAAATGATTCAACGAGTATGATGTCAACTTAACAGCAAAATAACTGCCAACCAACTGATCAGATCTCAATTTTTCTACAATAGTCATGTTATAGGATTATCCTAAAGGATTATCCTAGGATAATATAGGATTATCTTAGGATTATCCTAAAGGTTCCTATATACTTTAGCTAAGAATGCTGAGTGTGAAAGTAGAATCACCCAAACGGAGGGTCACCCTCCACTCCCTGGTACGGATTCATAGTTAGGGGTACTCTCAGATTATTCGAGTGCGACAGTGCATTCAGAGAACACTCGAACAATGTTCACCTTCGCAGATCTGATAGAATCTTATAAAGGAAGTTTCCCGGTTTTTGGGGGAAAGGGGTTCCCCTCGCATTCGGCATTGGTTAACATTTCTGAAAGTTCGAGATTTTACTTTTTGTGCTTAGGACTCATGTATAAAGTTGTGATGCAAGAGAAGTGAGAATATTATGGGGAGGAGGAGAAGGCACTTAGTTTCGGAGAAGAGAGGTGTTGTTGAAAGGAAGAAGAGCAATAAATATGATGAATCTGATGGACAAACGGAAGATGTGAAGTTTTGGCAGAGCATCAAGCAATCATGCTTTTGCATGTGTAGGTGAGAACCCACCCACCACCTTTCGACTTTAAAGTGACCTAAATTGTATTCGTTTAGAATGCATGACAATCAAAACGGAATATTTTTTACACAGTTTTACTTTCAGAGCATCTGAATTCCAATTTTGATTTTCAAAACATTCCATGCCCAAACTTTAAATGCGTATAACTTGAAAATTATGCATGGAAGCGAAGAAATTCTTTTTTCACAATTGCCTAGGCGCTTAACCAAATATGGAGAAATTCGACATTTCTAAGAGGTAGTATTTTTTTCTCCCTCAGTTCTTCACAGGCTTTTAAAATTCAATACTAAGGACGTTTTGATGCTGATTTGGGGGGGGGGGGGGCTAATGTTTTAAGGCTCCAGAATTTCCATGTAATCCTCAAATCCTCATGCTCACGAAATTTATATCATATTATGTAATTATATTTCAAATCAGTTTTTATAAGTGTTCCGAAAACTTACTTTTCTGCAATGACTCCGACTGTTTTCCATATGGCTTACACATGGCAGGCCTTACACAAGCCTTGATTCTATTCATGTTCTTCATTATTTCGCCAAAAGCTCGAACCACTTTTTCTTGTCCAACTAGAAGCAAACAAACGTATGGGTGATATTATAAGTTAGATAAATGTATTTCACATAAAGTAAGATGGAAGAAGTTATTAGTTACCTTCAGAGGAGTCTGAGCTCCACGAGCCGTTGTGAGCAGCAAGAAGATCCTGCAATTTCATCAGAATAAATTATTCAAAAATAAATAAATAAGAAAAAAATATTGGGAACATTACCGTAATAATATATAACATTTTTTCAAAAGATGCACCCGAAGACTTTGTCCCTTCCTTTTATAAAGCTTTTTGGTGAGGATCACAAGAATTGTTGAACATGGAAATGAAACCCATTCGAATGAAGAAAACGGAATTTAATTTAAAACGTTGTCTACTTCCACCAATTATAGAGTTTTGATAGATTTTGACAGTTAGGCATCATCAGTAACAGAACATATAATTGAAAGGAAGTAGCTTATATAGTCACAGGTGAAAGGGAGCTTGTATCCCATTCGTATAGAGAACGGAAAGGGCTGGGAGATACAACCAATCAATGCAAAAAAAGTGAACGGCGGATGGTTACCAAGTAGTTCGAAAGCTCACCTGTATCTCTCCCTCGCACTAGTGTCAAGCTCAAACTCTTTCACTATCAAAATTATGGGAGTTACAGCACCCTGCCCAAAGTGATGATGGGTGAACAGCTGATGATTAAACATTTTCTCTTCAGTGCCTTAGGCACGGAATTAAGTTGGGGTCAAATTTTTATTTATCACGTTGGTATAATGAATAATTTGTCCACTAATTTGCAGTAACGTCTTTGATTTATTCACCCAGGGTTATGGAATAGGGTTCTTATGAAAAAGATCTTATGATAAAATCCGTTTAAGATAAAATCATTGTTTGTGATAAAATTGGGTTTTGTGAACTAGAATGTTCCGGTGGGCATGAAGTGTAGACAAACTGATAGAAAAATGTGGGAAAGAATAAACGCGTATGAATAGGACTTGAGGGACGTTAAGATGAAATCTTCATTTGCAAATCATCTTAAGGATTCCTATCATATAATTTTGATTTGACAGATAGGTAGTCAGTTAGTAGAATTTCTTCTGGCTACAGAGGTACGTTGCATGTATTAAAAAAATTCGAAATTAACAAAAGTCGTAGTAAATATCTAAATGAGAATATTCCTCAATTTATTTCACCATTGATAGGTCTATTTCTTTAACGCTTGGTATTGCCCCCTTCACAATGTTAAAAACTTGTTTTTAATCAGTAGTAATCAGAAGGAATCATTTCCCCTCCCCTTCACATCTTCTGACCAGTTACAATGTACATTTCACTTTGTTCGCACTTGGTTGATTCTCAGCCCCTTCCTTTCGGTTCAACCAATGGAACTCAAGCTTGCTGTCCCTGAGACTACATAAGCTGTGTCCTTTCTATTGTGTGTTCAGTTATTTTTGTTACTGACCGTTGTTGTTGTTATTATTAATGACCTAACTGCTGAAATCAATTTATCAATGCAACTCTATGATTGGGGGAGATAGGCTTCCTTCAAGGTTTTCATTTTTTCTCCCCTTGCCAGAACTAGTAATATGGTACTCGGAAATGAAATAAATCAATAATCAAAGAAGCCTCAGGCATAATAAGTTCAAATGAATGTGATTTTACTTTACGTTTAATTATAAAGCAACTCTTCTCCAACTGCAACACATAATAAGTTTGTTTCGTGTTTTTAGCTGAGTAAATATCCTTTCCTTACCTTGTTGGCGCCCGTGAGGCTTTCGAGATTTTCTATACTAGTCTTCAGGAAGTCGCTTAGCTTGTGCTGTTGTTGATTGGATGGTGGAACGGGGGTGCCTTTGCTTTGATCAACTTCCTGTGAAGGGGTTGGTCCAGGCGGAGGGGCATGCGACCGGGGTGACTCAATTTGAGTGCTGTGAGAACCTAAAAGCAGCAATACGTTTCCGAATTCACATCACTATCCTTCCATTTAAAACATATCAGATTTGAAAAGAAAAGCCATACATCGGTAGGTAGGTAGGTATAGCTCTCTCAGGTTTTAGAAGTGCAAAAGGAGTGGTACGGCAATGCAGCGGGCCAATGCGAGACTGGTCCGTTCGTGGCCCCCTCCCCTCCTCTTCCCCACTCATAGGTGAATTCACGGATCGTGATTCGCGGTTCAGGCCACCTATATGAGAGGGGGAAGAGGAAGAGAGGGGGCCGCCACTGCCCCTTCCCCGGTCCTTTTGCACTTCTAAATCCTGAAAGCTCTATATAAATAATCTATACGTGTTACTACCTGTGAAAATAAACAAAATGGAAGGTCTTTACTTTGGTCAATGTTGTCGCATCTACGAATAAATGTCTTACTCGTGTGAAATTTCCAGTTCTCCATTACAGTGCAGATGACCATTGTTGACATTTGTACTATTTGTGAGACTATTTTCATAGGAAATTTGACACTGTTTAGGAATGCAGCTTCTTGAAATTTTCTCAGACACCTGGAAAATGCTGTATACTTTTTGGTGTTGATCGGACCCAATATCTAATGAACCTCCTCAAAAATACGTGTTTGGTTTAGATTTCCATGGTTTTTGATGTCTTGAATCATTTGAGATGTCTTTTAGAGCGATTTGATTCCATGAAACGACACTGTCGGCAACAATCGCCGACAATATTAGGTGACAAAGTTCAAATACCTATCCATAGTCATTGTAGTTTCTGTTATTTTTTTGGGATGCTGGATATAATGATCAACACTGTTCAAAGCTCAATCTTCTTTCGCATTAAAAATGTTGCCCAAGTTAGGGACACTTTTCATTTCCAATGCAAACTTAGGCATATACAAACTTGAAATATTTTCCATTGGGTAGGTTGCCCTTCATTATCCATGGTTAGGGGGTGTGAGGGGATGAGTAGTCAGGCACTATATAGTCGATAGATAGGGATGACTAGATAGTTAGGCAGTAGATAGATAGGACAGATAGTCCCTAGCTCAAATCAGTGAAATATTTTCATGAGGCCCTTGCTCTATCCAATTATTTACTTTTCCACTTTATTTTCCCCTGGACAAGTTATTAATCACTTAATACTAATGGATCCTATTAAATCAAACAACTTAAGCAGTCAATTTGCTGTTAACTGATGCTACCAAATAATCTGCAAAAAAACATGTATATATGCCATACTGTCCAACTACATAATAATACTCCCTGATGAGGCCAATACTAGTGAAACCGCTCGGAGGGAAAATAAACTGATGAGAAAACGTGCCTAACTATCTACTCATCGCCTCACACTCCCTAACAATGTTCCAGTAAATTTGGGAAAAAAAAACTCTAGACGGCAGACGGATTTTTTTTTTGTTGGAATCTACGTTTTTTGAAACGTAAAATATTAAGGGGAGAGGGTAAAAAATTATGTTTTTCTGGTTCAATAACGAAGGTTCATTTTTGAAAATTGTACCAAAAGATATAGGCATTTTCACTGATATTTCATGCTGATAAATACACAACTTTCCTCCGCATTGTTGGGAAAATATTATTACAAAATTACACTTACTAGAGGGTTCAGGAGCTGGAGGTGGGATGTATGTTGGTTTAGGAGGCTGTGGGTGAATGTCCAACTGCGTTTTGTAGTACCTGCAAGCAGGGTTGGGACAGTTGTTCACTACCTCTACAATAAACTCTTTCTCCATTCCAAAGTTTTCACGCCCAATGGTGTATGAATCCATTACCTGAAGATAAATCAACAATTAAGTCTAGTTAAAAAAAAAAAAAAAAACATTGATTTGACAGATGAACTATAGTTATAGATGACAGAAACGGGTTTGATTAAATTCAAAGTATAAGCAGCTATCTCAATATTGTGGTGACATGCCGTGATCATGTGTATATATATATATATATATATATATATATATATATATATATATATATATATATATATATATATATATATAGAGAGAGAGAGAGAGAGAGAGAGAGAGAGAGAGAGAGAGAAAGACATGATGCTCCACTTTCTTCATCAACTCAACAGTGTACAAAATCATTTTGGTTGGTAACTTTTTGGACCTTGAGCTGACTAACGTTAAACATCTCAGAGCAAGTGACCCAGTTTTCATAGCGGATGTCACTCACCCCCCTTTCGAGTTGACTGTCTCCGTCGAATCCTCAGGTTCTCGATTCTTCCCAAGTAAGAGATTCTCATGCAACTTTAATAAAGGTGATTACATATCCTTTGAAAATTTCCTGTCAACCCATAATTGGGATGAAATCTTGGATGGCAAATTTGATGAGGCAGCGGAAAAGTTTTATTCTATTGTTCATTGTACCATTGAAAACCGACTTCACCGCATTCAGGCATTCCTTCCCGAAATGGTTTGATCGCAGAATTATATCCCTTTCTAAACAGAAGATAATAGCACACTCTCGGGGGAAAATGACACACCAGTGCAAGGACTACAACCTTTTTTCCTCGTAGCGTAACCAGTGCAAATCAATATTTACCAGACACCTACATTCTTGATGTCGCGTTCTATTCCTGCTTATACCAAACATTAAACATTTCTGGAATCATAGCATCTTGATGGCAAATATTTTTCAAGCTCATGAGACAGCAGAACTTTTTGCACGGCGCTTCTCTCTTCAGTCTTAGAGCCTCCTAGCCCAAATGCTCCAGTCTACCCAAACATGGACTTGTCAACTTGAGTGAATTGGCTCAATTCAAGTATCAGAGGACGATGTAGTGCACTAGATGTTAGCAAGGGTATGGGACCTGACATTATTCCTAACCGTCTTGAAGGAATGTTCCTTCAACCTTTTCTACAATCTAACCCGCATCTTCAACAAGTCACTTCCACAAGAATGAGGACAAGGAAATCACAGATTTTATCGACCTTTCAGTTCCTTATCAGGTATACGAAAGGTGCACGAAAAACTAATTGTTCATCAACTTTCTGCTACTTTCTCGTCATACATAGCGACAGAAAAACATGATTTACTGAAGAGTCGCTGCATTGTCTCTTTCTGTCGTTCCACTCAGCCTATCATCAAAAACGATAATTTGTGTGGGGTTCACTTGAGAAGTTGCGAGGAGTTGGTTGACCTGGTGGTGATCGTGACAGCTATCTTTCTCTGGACACATCGGGGTGATTGCAGGTCGAACCATGCGAGGTCTGGGGTTTCTGAAGAGAAACACGAAGGAGTTCACCAGTATTCACGCTATTACATTGTAGTACAAGATGCTGCTCTCCCAATTTCAGAATATGCTTCCTTAACTTGGTACCCGACATAGACTGTGCACAAATATAGTCTAGAGAGGGTTCAAAACAAATTCCTTTGTTTCATTGCTTATAAATGTGGCATACCTTTCGCGCAGTGAATTACGAATCCATAATGAAGATATGTAACCTGATCCCCCACGAGAGATGGCATAGTATAGTGGAGACCACCCTGACCCAAAATTTAATGAACAACCGAATCTCGTGCCCCTGCTCTCAAGGGTTGGCATTCTGGTGCCTCAAATTTCAGCTCGGTCGACAAATAATTTCTTTGACCAGTTCTCCTCGACTAATTATTAGAAGAACCATCCCCTGCATTTACTCCCTCCAACAGCGAATCCCTTCATGGAAACGAATCTGGAACTGGACTTTTTCAATTGGTCCCTCACCACCCTCAGACATCTGGTCTCATCGACATCAGTGATTTAAACCAATCACTTTGCCACTCTTTCATTTTTCATCGACCATCAATGTATCCCTAAAAAATTGTACATCGAATTGTTAATATCTACCATTTCCTCCTTGTGTTTGTTATTATTTTGTCTTTTCTTCAATGTGATTGGGTGCTACCCTTACAATACAAAATAAACAAATTACACAATTATGACTGTATTTTCTTGCTTAAAGTCGAATGGTCCAGCAATAGAATTTATAAGGTACCATCAGGAGACAATAACCCCTTAACTTCATGCTGGAAGTATAACTTTTGCTGGTAGTGTTTCAAGAAACGCAAGCTAAAGTTTGTTATAAAAAACCAAATTAATTTGGCGACTACCCAGCTTATTTCATAGCGAATTTTGAATAATCATACTACACTTACAGCTCTCAAAGTGGCTTCCAACCCCAAGTGAAGTCCATGAGGACCATTCATGTGTTTCAGCATAACAGCGTTTGCGAAATGCTCGAAAGGCAGAATTATTTTACCATTTTCTCTGAGAATAAGCCGTCCTTGGTTATCCAGAGCTATCCGAGAAGCCATCATCCTGAGTGAAAACAAACAAATATATTTCTATTGAAATGATTTGAACACCACCAAGTACAATGATTATTGTCTAAGCAGTACATAATATGAAATAAAAAAGATAAAAGAATAAATCTTGCAGGATGCATCAGTATAACTAAAAGCTAAGCACCTATACTCCCCTCCCCACCAAAACGAAATCTGTAGGTTACGGGGTACTGCAAATCGAATCAGGCAGATCTCTACTCCCGCCCGCATCGTATGGAGCGCCATAGTAGTTCATCTTTCCCACCAACCATATTCGTAATTTCTTACCTGCTTGTATATGGCGGGGTAATAGCTGGCCATAGGCACACGAGCAGATATATGCGTCAGGTTTATTGGTTTTTTTTTCGAGTGGTATTGCGATGAAAGATTTGATGATTGGTGATTTTTGTTGGTAAACGACCTTGCAAGGTACAAATGCCTTTCAAGGAATAACCCAAAAAATTAAATTTTACGTGGTTTGGCAAACCTACAGTAAACAATTTTCTGGTCAAAGTGAGACTAAAAAAGTGAAATTAGTTTAACCCCGAAAAGGATGAAAACTAACAGATTAACATCACCTTTAGGTGTGATATCTATATGGCTGAGAAGCTTTTGTTGGTTTTTCTGGGTGGTTGAGATTTCTACTTATAAAAATTAATTCGCGCGAGTTGGATATATACCAAGAAATGAGAGGCCAATGTTGAAAACAGCATTTGGAATGAACTGCTTGAAAACTAGAGTAACATCTACCTATAGGTCGACCAGAGATGGTCAGTGTTCCGAAGGCAAATTCTGCTGGAGAAGAAGGAACTACTTATCTCCTATCATTTAAAAATTAATTGTTGGTGCGTACAATATTTTTAATAAATTTTTTTCCCTCACGAGTGTCTCTATTTCTCTCCATTCCTTTGAGGGAGTATCTGCCCTCAAACTTTCATGTTTTTAAATTAAATGATGCGTAAATTGCATTCCTGCTTCTTACTTTTTTTCAATACAGTAAACCGCTAGTCCTTTCCCGAATGTGAGGAGAGAAAAACATTAATCTCCTGGTTTAGCTTAAGTATTTTGTGGTGCACGGACTTCCCGAAAGGTTATGAGAAGGGAAAGAATCGCTCCTTTATTCAAAGAATCACTAACCAGTGACTCAATAATGAAAGAACTAAAAACATTCACTTTCTAGGAATGACTTTTGCTTCCCACTATTCACGCGTATAGATACGGATATAAATATTGTTGTTATGTCATGCACTGACAAACATTCTCGGAAGTTAAGAAAAACTATACTTCTTGATTGTAGTCAACAAAATAATGAATACCTACATAGTTACGAAATTCTCGTCGCATCACTCATCAAGTGACAAATATTCAGCTTAGAATGCTCTTCAATATTCTTTTGAGAGAAGTACCCGGTGACATTGTAAACTATCTCCCGAACTTGCTTCCAAAGTGTTTTTCCGAAGTGAAAGGACAAAGAACATCCTATTTTAGGAATGTTTTTCATAACGAACAGATGAAATTAAATAAGATAAATATAACTATCTTAATAAAATAATGAAAACGTTAAAATAATGAGGGATGAAGAGTTCGCGTGACGGTTACCTACCTACCAAAGCTTCAATTTTTTTTAATACAATTTGCGCTCTCCAGTTAATTTTATTTACGATCGTATGTTCAATATTCCAATAATAAATCAGTTCGTGTTTTTCCTCCAACAAATAGGTAATTTGTTTTTTTCTTGTAAAATATAATCTCTTTTCTACCGCATAGGGTGCGCCCTCAGAACGCAAACCAACTCTGGTCGACCTATAGGTAGATACATAATTTTCTTGTGGTAGGTACCCCTCAAGAAAGAAGGCAAAAATTCAAAATTCTCGATCCTCATAATACGATCCCTGTCATTTTAGCACTTGACATGACGAGTAAACCTTGTTGTGATGAAACAATACAACGAGCTCAAGATTGAAGTAGAAACAGCCTTATTACTGATTACCCATCATCTAATCATCAGCCCTCAGACATAGACAGTATACAACTTTCACCCTTTGCATGTAGGATGAGATGAAAACTAAATAACCTTATGATCGCATATTACAATAGGATGACAAATGCCATGCCCCCATAGAGTAGGTACCTACGTAGATATGACACAAAATTCCCACCAATTTCGTGCACAAGTCTACTATAAATAGCCCTTGAGGTTGAGATTGTGAAATGTTATTATTTCATTATTTGGTTATTACTTTCAATATAAATACTACGGAGAACTATTGCTCTGAATTCAACACTGTTTCCCTGTCACAAGCATAGCCACTAGCATAGCATGGTTCCTTAAGTAACACTTTCAGTGCTGGACTCAAAACCTCGTTCATCCCTCCAACTCGAATCGCAAAAATCGACTTTCACGGGAAAAAACTCGTAAAAAATGACTGGAAAGAGTTTTTTGGGTCCTAGGCAGATGGATCGAGAGCTGGGCTCATCTCTATTATTTATAAGAATGAAACTTCGTCTGTTTTTCTGTCTGTCGTGTCTATGCACGGCCAAACGGCTGAGTGGCGGAAGTCTACGAGTCGGGGATCTTCTTGGGATTTTCCGGAATAGTGTATAAGCGATTTTAGAATTTTCTAATCCCACCCGAACCATGGGCTGTATAGCGGGAGGGGGGGATGGGAGCCGCTTTTAATGCGCGCTTTTTCCCGTTCTTTTCGACTTACCCGCCTCCCCTACCCCTTTAAACGTCCGTTGAAAATTCGTGAAAAATACTGGTTTCGAAGGTTTTTCTACGAGGAAGACGACGGCATCATCGGATTGCGAAAAAACTATCGTGAAATGCGTCAAAAAAATTAAAGAGTACGGACCCGTTTTCTCGAAAATTCCGACGAAAAACTTGATTTTTCCCCATTAAAATATACCCCATAAACGTACGTTTTTCGGGACGGTGTTCGCGGGCGAAATACAGGTTTGATTCCACCGAATCTGAATCTGAAATCGGATTTCGAAAAAAGTGACGGGAAACTGGTCAAATTGCGAGGGGAAGGGAGGCGAAGCTATTAAAATGAGAAGTTAATTGTGCCGTGGACGACGCAGGCGAGTAGTTCGAACCTTCTCGGCCCCCCGTCTTGAAGGATTGAAGTTTTCCGTTCGAAAGACATTTCAACAGAATAAAGACGGGGTTTTTCCTACACATATACAGCAATACCTTGCGAGCAACATTCCCTACATGTTTCAATTGTAATAAACCTGAATGGGGGGGGGGGGGGGGGGGGGGGGGGGTGTTAAAATTACGTGTCCAGCCATGCAGCCACTCGTTTCAAAGTGGTCATCCTCCTCGTCTTCCTCGTTTACTTTCTCTCGAAACGATGACAACAACCTACTGTAATCTAGGAAATATCTTAAATTACTTGAATTTCAATCGGCAATTGGCCGTACATCGATCAGCTAATATTTTGAAGTTCCAGGAAAAGTCCGGAATCTCCCAGAAAATTAACTGCGTGAGTCAGAAGGTTAAATTGTTTAAAATTATGGGTTTGACTACCCTAATGGTGGAAACCGTGGAGTCAGATGGCTATCAGGATGTTTCAAGTTGTGATAGAATTAAGAAATTTGAAGACAAATGTCGAAATTCATTTTCTAGGAAAAATTACCTTAATTTGTAGGCATGAAACCAGTTAGATTTGGCTCAGAGAATCTCCCAGATGAATAATTGAAAATATTCTGGATACTTTTTGTGAATGTGACAACTTTGAAAATGTCAAAAAAGGACCTTTTCTTCACTTCCCACACCCCTGCAGGGAATAATCCGCAGATTACGCCACCAGTTTTTAGAATAGTAATTCTTCACACTGCGTAGTTAGGTTTATGTAAAGTAATATGTCAATAAATGTTGAAAAATACGTGATTAGAGGCAGGGACAGAAATAGCTTCATATCACTCAGACAGTTCTGAAGTATAATTCAGCCGAACCTAAAGCAGGACTGGACACCAGCTGAGCAGTAGTTGTTGTTGTGACGACTTTATTGTCCCAGCGTGCTGTACTGTCAAACTTTTGCTTGGACAGTTTGCTCAAACTCCGTTAGGTAAACTTCGTTATCCCAAACTGGGTTTTACCGAAATTTGGGTTGGTGAAAGATGGCTTATCCCCACGTTCATCAGAAAATAATTTACTGGAGTATAGCCAAACCCCGATGCAACTAATCTTGTACAAAATCATTTTGATAAGTAAAAATCACCAACATACCTACAAAAAAAAGTTACACAGTTACTAACAAGGTTAATTTGCTGGCTCTCGGGCGTTTTTAAACTTGAATAATTTCGGTGCGCCTTTAAACTCACGCAGCAGTCTGATCAGTGAGGGGTAATCTTTAATATTTTAAACCTCTTCGAGTATAAATTCATTTAAAATTTGGTTAAAGTGGGTCTTAAAAGTAATTGGAAACTTAATACTACTATATCATAATTCAAAATTTTCCACTGTAGCGTTTACTGTAGACGGAATTCATCAAGTATTGAAAGGTTAACTAACTAACTAACTACAAAGCACTACAGGCCGATCAATTGCGGTCATTGATTTCAAAAAGTTGATATGATCAATTGCGGTCATATTCGAAAAGTGCGGTCATCCACCTGAGACCTCCGCATCCCCACCACCTGCAGGTCCCTCAAGATCTAATCAAGCCAGTGATTCCGAGGACGACCTCTTCGTCTTCTAGTTTCCATCCGAGCTCGCAGCATCATTTTTGGGCAGGCCCCCCTTGGCATGCGGTCAACATGCCCTAGCCATTGGATGCGCCCAGCCTTGATAAATGGGACTACGTCTTCATGCTTTAACAATACATCAATTTCTGCATTTTGTCTAGTTCTCCAACCTCGACCCTCTCTGACTGCACCATAGATTCTTCTTACAATCTTTCTCTCAAATACCCGCAGTCTTTTCTCATCCTCAGCTCTCATGGTCCAAGCCCCAGATCCGTAACAGACCACAGGCCGCAAAAGGGATCTGTAGAGCCTCATCTTTGTCGTCCTGGAGATCACACGGCTCCTGAAGAGTTTTATATTGGCATAAAATGCTCGGTTTCCCACCATTATTCGAGAGCATATCTCATCCTGTACTTTATTCCTATTTGTCACCAAGCTCCCCAGGTAGGTGAATGACTTGACTTCATCAAACTTATGAGTACCAAACGTCACCTTCCTGGGTACTCGCTGGGCACGGAACGGTGGAGATATCTTGAGATACTTGGTTTTGCTTTCATTTATTCGGAGCCCCATTGGCTTTCCCTCTTCTTGCAAAACCTCGAAGGCTTTTTGTAGAGCATCAAGACTTCGTCCCATCAATGCAATGTCATCGGCATATGCCAGAATTTGCCATCTTTTGTCGACTATCGTGCCTTTCTTATCTGCATTCCTGACAGCCTCATGCAGAGCTAAGTTGAATAGTGTGGCTGACAGTGAATCTCCCTGTCTGAGCTTACCTCAAAGGGTTCCCCGCAGCGGTTACAAACCATAACCTTTGAAGTGCTTCCTTGAAGGGTCATTTCAATGAGCTTGATCAATTTTTTGGGGACCCCGTTTCTCTCCAATGCATGCATTATCCCTACTCTGTTTTTGATCAACTTGGTAGTTATTCGTAATACAGTATTCATTACATTTGTGCTATCCTATCCACTCGCGTACGCACCAATCCAAATGGTTAATCCATAGATCAGTGTGCTATAAAAATGAGCATAGTATATGGAGTTTCGGCAAACTGCGACGTCATGCTAGGCAGGGAGAGGTGCGATGACGTAGCTTTTTGCCAACACTTTCAAAAATCATAGAAATAATAATACTTGTCGTAGAAGACTGCGGTTGGTGTTTGTATTCTTAGAATTTCACCGGCTTTTATTCAAACAAGTTCCAGCCATGCAGCATGATCGTATGAGCGAATTTTCTTAAATTACCACCTTTCGTATTATGTGTATAATATCATGTTGAATTTTATTGAAATTTGAGCAACTTGCGTATAAAGAAATTGCTAAAAACCAGTGTTATGGCAAGAAACTCGCACTAATTAAAATTTAGCAATTCAAAAAAGCTTTTGGAATTTTAATTTATTTTTGCAGTTATTATAGATTTTTCAACAAACTACCGAAATTTAAGTACGTTTTTTGGCATAATTTTGTGCAACAATTTTTAATGTCCTATTTAATCGTTGATAATCTTGTTTTGACTTAAACTCTGATAAAAATGATAAGTTTAACGATTTATGTCCATTTTTAACCATTTTTAGTGATTTTTATAAGCATATTTTTTGAAATTTGATCAATTTAACGTGCTCAAAAAGTGGTGGCCAACGAACCCATCCTTTCATTAGGAAAGCTTGATTTTTTGGCGTAAGAATGGGATCTTTATCTCAATTCTAAGGACAGTTATCGACTGGAATGACACGTAAATACATACATATATAGGGTAGAGGCACCAGTAGTAGCCACCCTTAAGCAGCCTAGTTTCGGTATTTACAACGTAATTTCTCCATTTCCCCGTTCTTTCTTCCAATTCTGTATTTTTCCTTTCCCCCCATGCTCTATCGAATTGCTATTTTAAAAAATCGAATGCGTTGATTAGTTTTGCAAAAACCGAAGAAAAGGAAACCAAGATCTGTCGCTTGTAGTAGCGACCAAAATCTTTAGTAGTAGCCACCAGTAGTTGCCACCCCCTGGCTACTACTGGAAATACTCATTTTTCAGGAAAACTAATTATATCACTGTGATACTGATGAAAATCTAGTTTATTTTTATGTTTTATATGAAAAAACACGAAAACTCAGAATTGGCCACGTCATGGCTACTACAGAAATTCGCTAGGTTTTCAAGAACTGGCAGTAGCCACCAAACTCTTTATTAGTAGCCACTGTTAGGGACCAGCAGTAGCCACCTCCTGGCTAATACTGGAACCTCTAATTTTTCAGGAAAACTAATTACCTAGATCACTGTGATCCTGATGAAAATCTAGTTTATTTTCATGTTTAATGTGAAAAACCACTAAAACTCAGTAGTGGCCACATCATGGCTACTACAGAAAATCGCTAGGTTTTTAAGAACTGGTAGTAGCCACCCCACAAATATGACCCTAATTGTCTAAAATCCTACTTGAAACAACTTGAAATAAATCAAGAAATCACCAAGGAACGTGAATAAAACGAAACTATCTCAAAAAGTCCTAGAATGAAGTGAAATATTGAGGTAAACAAGGACTTCGTCCTCAATCAAAACCGTTAGTGAGGAGCTCATCTGATCAACTGGTAGTCCATCTGGGTTATAAGGCGTGTTGTTAATCACACTGGTTTCTTGATCATGGCGAGAACGGTTGGAATGCGTAGCTGACATTTCCTGCTTTAAAATGGTGCTAATGTCGAATGTCTCGATGGTGCCAAATCCTTATTTTTCAAATCTAAAGTTCATGGGTGGCTACTATCGGTGCCTCCACCCTATATATATATATATATATATATATATATATATATATATATATATATATATATATATTGTCAACAAATAGGTGTTTTCCAAATTAGTTCACTTTCCCACTACGTCGGGCAGATACAGGATAGGGATTGGTCTCAATCCATATTGGGGTATTTCTTCATATTCCATGAAGCCTGGTGACGTCAACCGTTCCATGACACTGCCATCTACTTCAAACTACGCTGCCTGTCAGATCGTCTCTTGACTCCTTACGTTCCCCGGTGTTGGTAGGACTGCTCCGCTCAACTCTGGTTGGCTGCCCAAGACCGGCTCCACTTCTTCCAGCAGCTTCGCCGCGGTTCTCTCTTGCTCTCAAGATATTCAAATCATACTATATTTTCCTGAAGTATTTTATACATTCAGTTTCACTATAGTAAATATAGTTCGTGATTCAATCCATTTGTGATTAATCTAGTGTCGAAGTTCTTTCAATTCACCACATCAAAGTGAGTAACTTATTTAGTTAATACATTTCCCGATCTTCTGAATTAGCACGAATTCGTATATCTGTTCAGATATTTCAGCTCTTGATCGATGTGTTCGACAATTATCCTCTGTAATCATAAAACAGCCTTTTTGCTGCCCCGCAATCTTACGAAATGAGAATAGCAGTACATTGTTGATTTTCTGTATGTTATCCGCAAGGATCATGTAATATTTCTTCTTTAAAGAAAGGGGGGTCAGTTAGGTGTCGTTCCCTATTCCATGGCGTCGTTTGATCTCGAATCGACCGCCATGTTGTTTTTTTCCTTTTGTTCTTTGTGCACAAATTTAGGTAGGCAGGTTAGGCGCCCCTCCGCGAAAAACGTACGATAGTTCGGGAGGGAAATTTTCCCGCCGGGGAAATATTTCGCTCCGACCGACCAGCACTGATGTAATCTCTTATCAGTGTTAAGGTTACCCTTTCCTTTAATTACGCAATCGTGTTTTTGTTTACAAAATATTACGATCAAAGTCTGAAGTAGAGCTCTACCTAATTCAATTGAATTAGTTAAATGAATCAAATCCTAGGTACATATTATCCTCTGCCAAGATTCCAGTCCCCAGCATTCTGAGGAGAATGAAGTTCGGCCGTTCCTTCTGCCCAAGAAGGCGGTCCGGGCGACGAGTTCCGTTGATGGG
This sequence comes from Adelphocoris suturalis, assembly GCA_030762985.1. Lineage (NCBI taxonomy): Eukaryota > Metazoa > Arthropoda > Insecta > Hemiptera > Miridae > Adelphocoris > Adelphocoris suturalis. The sequence goes on from CM061040.1 coordinate 125,684,039, forward strand.
TTTTTGCTGTTAAACACCCAGAGTGATTTGTCAAATGTACGAACCCTGGAGTTAAATATATGTAAAAAGCGCTTTGCTCCAAAGTCAGGTGGTGCGTGTTTGCTTAAAGCAAACACTTAAATAATAAATAGTTCTACATTGAATTGACTTTCTCGAGTTGCAGCCCTCGACAAGACAGATACCGAGAACTCATTAAGGTCTGATACGTTTTATAAAATAGAAAACGTCCGTAGGGCAATACTAAAGGGGTATATATAAAAACGAGACTGAATGTGTCCCCGTTACTGGATAGCAGAGAGGAATAATAAATTACAAAATCAACAATGTCAGATTACTAGGAGTCCGGGTCAAGTGTAGAGGACTGTAGCATAAAGTGTCTTTTCTCTAAAATTTGTTTAGAAAATGAATATGAACATAACATCAGAGTAAATTTTTAATATCTTACTAAGTGAATGCATATCTGACTTAACGTACTACCTTGCATATTTCCTACACAGTCTTTTCTCTTGAGTCGGATTCTCTATTATGTACTGCTTAAAATCCCTCCAGGGCACTCCTACCTTTTTCACCAATCTTAGTTAGTTGATTTCTGGCGGTCTAACAACTTAACAATGAAGAAAAATAAATATCAACCAACAACAGGGTGTCTTATGATGCTGAAACCTCAATTATACAGATTGGCTAACGACCCGTTAGTACTAATTAACCAACGCGTGAAGCATTGGAAACCTAGTCACGGTGAGGTGGCCTCTCTCTGTCGGAACTGAGGTTCTGGGTGCTCGAACATTAGCGAGTACCAGCCACACTGAAAAGATATATATTTTGTGTCTAGCTTACTATAATTTCCCTTCCGTATTGACTCATTGAATAGGCGGACACTGTCCGCTCTAAAGCTAGGTTCACATGGGAAATTCTTCTTTCCCAAAAACTAAGCATCCTCACTTCCAAATTATTAAAGTACTAGTAGATGAATAAATCACCTAATAATTTGTTGACTGTGAAACAGTGTGGAGCATTGACACCCTTAGCCAGACAACAACTGGCTACAAAATAAAGTCAGTATTCAGCCACAAGGTTGGTAGGTGTAAACAAACCACAAAAGATGATGAAAAGGGTAGAGGCAATTTCGTAAAATGTCAGTATCTGTCTGTGACGCAGGATGTCGATTAAAAACAAAGTGCTACCAGAATTGCACCACAAGCACTCAAGTGCCACAAAGATGAGAGTCCACTGAAGTCAAGAATTTAAAATTATACCGAAGCTTTAGTTAAAAGAAAAGTCATTATGAAATTCTAATCTCTTTTAATTTTACAGGATGTCTGGCTCTTCCGATCTCGATTTTGAACGATCCGATTCTGACCTTTCTGAGTCGATGGACCATCGTCCTGAGGATCGCCGCCGTCGCCCCAAAAGGCAATCCTCAGTCGCCCGCAAAACACGCTCAGAGTCCGACTTTGTTAAGATGCTTGCTGATCTAGAGGCCAAACTAATGAGTTCCTTGAAGGAGGTAAAGGAGGAATTTTCTACCATTAAGGAAAAAGTGAACCATTATTCTGAGGTAAGAGACATAGATTTTCTCTTTGGTGACCGTTCTAATCATACCCAAATATCAGATAATGTGCATGAACCTATGGATACCTCTAATGCTCTGCCTGTAGTTTCTGAAACCCCTGTTCTTCCCTCTATGTCAGCACCAAATGTAGTGACTTCTACTAATACTGTCTCAGATCTAAACTTTGTAGTAAATAACAATCATGAGACGGAGCAGGTGTCAAATCCTTGCCTTCCGCAATCACAAAGTAACAGCTTGCCGATATCAAGTAATCCTAGGAGACTTGATGGAGTACGGTATCGCCCCCTCTCAACAAAATTGGAGGAAAATTCCCAGTTTAAACTCTGGCGTCGGAATGTTGAAGCTGCCATTGATGCTCAACAATGTGGCTTTTTGTTGAGAAGGGACGAGCCCGTGCCAGAAGGGTACACAGCTTTTGATTATAATACTGCTAAGAAAAGAACCAGATTTTTCCTTTTAGAGTCTATGTCTGACGACTATCATGAACTTGTTCAGGAAGTTGAACACCCATTAGATATGCTAACTTCATTAGAGAAAATCTGTGAGCCCTTCTCCCCACATCAAGTGAACCAAGCTGTACTTTATTTTAATACAATGTACTACGACTCATCAGCTGAGAGAGTCATTGACTTTCTGAAACGATTTGATGATGCTCAGCGCAAACTCGTGAAGCTCCATCCAACGATGATGTCCCCAACTTACATACGCCAGATCTTTGTCTTGTCAATTCGCGACACACAAACGTATGAAAAAGAACAGCTAAACCCCGGTAAATATACGGTGTCAGAACTGCGTGAAATGCTGTCTGATGAAGAGATGCGTCTTGAAAATTTAAACTCCCTCTCTAAAAGATCAGACTCCGCAAAGTTGGCGAGGGCTTCACGTAGTACCTATTCTAGAGGAGTCAGAGGAAGGGGAAAACGATCAATAAACTCACACGTTCCCTTTAGACAGAATAATATACCCTTTAGACAGAACAATATTACCCATAGTCAAAACAATCTCCCTAATTCCGTTTTTCCATCACAGAACAGAGGGAATACTTTCCGAGCTCAGAGCAAACCTAGACGCAGACCTCGATGCACTTACTGCCACCGTCTAGGACATGAAAAGGAACGATGTTTCAGTCTTAAGAAAGTTTGCTTCAACTGTGGAGGAGACCACTTGGTCTCCACCTGTCCTGAACCCTCAAGGAAACAAATTCCCAATCCTCTTAAGAGAAAGTCTGAGGCCTCCACGTTCGCTACTCCAGCACAAAACCGACTGTATAGGGCTAAACGTCCTAGGTCGATGTCCGATAAAAAGCCGACCCTTGTCCGAATGCCTTTGGGTCATGCCAAACTGCTTCAGCGTCGGTTGGCTGGGCATCAAGATGCCTGTTTCTCGATAGCTGGCAGCACGGATGGTCCCGATGACAAGAAGGTCTGGGTCACCATGGGTGACGAAGAGGAACAGGAGGTTGCCCACATAAACTATTGTTCTGAGAAAAACTCAGGCTCGAAAGCCCTTACCATCATCACTGGTAAGAATCCTAAGTATTTTAGGGCCATCGTAGACACAGGATGTACAGAACACTTAGCGTCAGATACAATCTGTCTCTCTAATCTGCGTCCGCTTAAAAATCCGAAAATTTTTAAATGCGCGAATAGTGATGAAAATGCAGATTTAGTCGGTACCATGTCAGGAACCTTAAATTTTATTAATAATAATAAACCCAGAACACTAAGTGATGTGATGTACATCCCGGGTCTTGGCTCAAATCTGTTTTCTGTTAGAAAAATGACTGATTTAGGTTTTCATGTGTTATTCACTAATGAAAGAGTCGATTTTATACAACCTACCACAGGTAAAGTTTTCAAGTCTGGGTATTTTAAGAATAATCTATGGTACGTAGATCTAGAATTACTTGAAAAGAACCCTCTTAAAAGAAAGTCTGATCACTCTGTTTATGGAGACAAAAGAATTAGACTCGATAATTGTTTTACTTCTATTCCCACAATAGATTCCACATGTAATCAAGACACTACCACTCTCTCCACCGATATTTTGTTGGGAGGGAGGGAAAATGGTAGTCCTAAAAATGATGATTCCTCCGAATCTCTAGGAGGGAGCGCTGCAAAGTCGCAGTGTTCCACTACAATTCAAGGGGAAAATACTAATAAATTTAATGTCAGTAAAAACTTTAGTGCCAGAAACCTATTAAATAGCGACAGTCTAGTACCTAAACATAATACAAAACAGAATTCAATTCAAGTAGGACAACTTTCCAAAACTTCGGGAGGGAGCTTTACCTCGAATGACAGCTCTAAAATTCCCACTAGTAGTAGAAACTTAGATGATGAAATTTCAAAACTTGATAAAAACATGTTAAGCGAAGTCTACAAGGAAAGTCTAAGAGATAACTATGGTACGCTATGGCACATACGTCTAAATCATGCTTCAAAGTATTACTTGGAAGCAGCCAGTAAATTCCTACCAGAACTGAAGTCAGTTAAATTTGGGAATGAAATTCTAGACTGTGTAGATTGTGCCCAAGCTAACACCAAAAGAAAATCACATAAAGAGGTCAGACATAGAGTCCAAAAACCCTTTGCAGTGTTACACTCAGATTTGATGGGACCTATTCGTCCGCATAACTTTAGAAATGGTGATTCCTATATAGTAACCTTTGTACGTGATTTTTCCAGATATCTGTTTGCTTATTCCCTTGCAAACAAAAGGGAAGTTCATCTTGCCTTAAACAAATGTCTGAATGAAATAGCTACCATTAGTTTGCAACAAAATTCGGTGTTTAAAATTAGGGCTGACAATGGTCTTGAATATAAAACTTCCGAAATGAAAAGTCTGTTAAAATCCAAAAATATCACCCTAGAGACGAATGAACCATATACCCCACAACAAAATGGATGTGCCGAGAGAATGAACCAAGAACTAATACATAAAGTCCGTGTTAACTTGTTGTCAGCAAAAATGCCCTTGTCTTTTTGGGGACATGCTCTGAACTATGTTACCCATGTCTATAATCGAATGCCACACTCTTCAAATAATTTTAAAAGTCCATTTGAAAAAGTGTACAACCATCCACCTACCCTAAAATATATTAAACGCTTTGGTTGTCTAGTGCTAAGTGTGGATAACGAAAATACAAGTAAATTTGCTCCAAAAGCCAAACGCGGTTACTTACTCGAATGTACCAAAACGGGCTATGTAATTTTTAGCGAAAAACATAAAACTCTCGTAAACTCATGTAATGTAAAATGTATAGAATCACAAGTATATGGTGATCATATAAAGGATTATCCTCAACCACTTTCTGAAATCCTTGAAATAGGAGAAAACGTCGGCTCTTTTGAGGAAAGCCTAGGGGAAGTCGACGACTCAGAGAGTCAGCCTTCCGCTATTAATGAAATTCTATATGTTGAACCCTATTCATTCTCTGATGCAATGAAGTCACCTGATAGAGATCTATGGGAGGAAGCCATGCTTGACGAATTAGAATCCCTCTCTAATAAAAACACCTGGGAACTAGTACCAAAGTCAGAACTACCCCCTAAAACAAAAATCATAAAGTCCTGCTGGGTTCACAAGCGAAAAATGGAGGCTGATGGATCCTTTCGTTTTAAAAGTCGTCTAGTAGCTAAAGGTTTTGCTGACACGAATGAGTATATATTGTCTGAAATATACGCACCTGTAGCAAGGCTAGGTGATGTCAGATTGTTATTGTCTATAGCAAACAAATTTAATTTACATTTGTATCAGTTAGACGTCGAGACTGCTTTTTTAAATGGAAAATTGGAAAAACCCGTTTTTATGGAAGTCCCTGAAGGTGTAGTAGAATTAACTGATGTCCCTGAATCTGTTCAGCAAACCCATGTCTGTAGATTAATTAGATCTCTGTATGGTCTAAAAGTATCTCCAAATTTATGGTTTAAAAGATTTGCTGTATTGATGAGTAAGATGGATTTTGAAGAGTATCCTCATCAAAGATGCATTTTCAGATGGCAACAAGGAGAGAAGTTTGCCATACTTTTAGTCTATGTCGATGATATTTTATTAGGTTCTAATTGTAAAACGAAAGCCTGTGAAGTTATAGAATGTCTGAATCAAGAGATTGAAGTGACAAATCTAGGAACCCCAAAGAAATTTTTAGGTCTGGAAATAGAACGTAATCTTGAAAATCAAACTATATTTATTACACAAAAATTATTTATTCAATCTCTCTTGGATGAGTTTCTCGCACCTGATTTTCCAACCTGTGACATTCCAATGACAGGCAGGATATGTACTCTAAAATTTCAGTTAGAACACCAGTCCGAAAGTACGTCACTCCCAAATGTTCCGTATCGCAAAGTCATTGGCTCATTACTCTACTTGCAAGGAGGTACGAGGCCAGATATTTCATATGCAGTAAATTTCCTTAGTAGAAAACAAGTCAATTATACGTCTTTTGATTGGGAGTGTGTACTGAGAGTTCTAAGTTACCTTAAGGGCACTATAGACTTAGGACTCTTATACACTGGAACAGGTGATACCATATTCAGTTATGCTGATGCTTCTCTGGGATCAAGTGATCTCAAAGGCAAGTCCACCACAGGATATACTGTTTCTGTATTTGGAGATTTAGTGACCTGGCGGTCAAAGAAACAGAATCATATTGCCCGATCGACTTGTGAAGCTGAGTACATAGCTATGTCAACAGCTTGTACTGAGGTTATTAGCTTCAAGGAACTCGTAAAATTTCTAGTTAAACTCGTGATAACTCCCACTATATATGGTTACTGCACCCCAGCAATAGCCCTAGCGATGACTGATGAATCTAGAACACTAAGACATATCGTTAAACTCAGTTACCATTTTGTAAAAAATGAATATAAAAAGGGGACAGTAAAGTTGGAATGGGTACCTACCCAGGAACAGCTGGCTGACTGTCTCACAAAACGCCTTCCAAAGGGATTATTTACTAAATTTAGAAATGATTTACTGTATGTCATGTGATTATATGTCACCTAAAGATGTATTACTGCATTCATTTTCGTTTATGTTTCAGATTCTGATGATGAATGTTGGGCCTAGCCTCGCCTGTATCTGCTTGCCTCTTTTTACCATATAATTAATTGCCCAGAAAAATGAAATTCCTGAATTGACTGCTTTAATTCCGGTATGCCTGAACCTACACAAGAATGTTCTTCACCAAGAGTGAGTCAGTTCCTTTTTTTTTGTTTGCCTTTCATCTTTCGCGGAACTATCATACATGTAATCTCATGTCGCGAAACTGTCTCAGGGAACAATCACTCTTAAAGTGACTTTTATGCTCTTACTATCTCACAAGTCTGACCTATAAAACTTACTGTGACAATTTATCTGAAGGGCAGATACTTCTTCCTTTTTAAAATTTGAAAAAGGAGGGAGTGTCAACAAATAGGTGTTTTCCACATTAGTTCACTTTCCCACCACGTCGGGCAGATACAGGATAGGGATTGGTCTCAATCCATATTGGGGTATTTCATCATATTCCATGAAGCCTGGTGACGTCAACCGTTCCATGACACTGCCATCTACTTCAAACTACGCTGCCTGTCAGATCGTCTCTTGACTCCTTACGTTCCCTGATGTTGGTAGAACTGCTCCGCTCAACTCTGGTTGGCTGCCAAAGACCGGCTGCACTTCTTCCAGCAGCTTCACCGCGGTTCTCTCTTGCTCTCAAGATATTCAAATCATATTATATTTTCCTGAAGTATTTTATACATTCAGTTTCACTATAGTAAATATAGTTCGTGATTCAATCCATTTGTGATTAATCTAGTGTTGAAGTTCTTTCAATTCACCTCATCAAAGTGAGTAACTTATTTAGTTAATACATTTCCCGATCTTCTGAATTAGCACATATATATATATATATATATATATATATATATATATATATATATATATATATATATATATATATATATATGAAAAGTGTTGAACTCTAGGATTCGTATCAGAATGCCTCAAAACGGATTTCAATGAAGAAATTTTTCAAAAATTTTGATTTTAAAATTTTCCGACCCATTGCAATAGCTTCATTTTCTACGAAAATTCGCTAATATATAACCAACATGCGGGTATTCCTGTTTGGCCTCGGTCAGGTGATGAACGACGGACTTTTCCTGGGTTTATTTCAGAAAAAAGCAATTTCCGAATTCTGTCAAAATATAATCCAATATAGTCCACTATTACACAAACTTTATAATATGCATCCCTGCGAGCCTAACCACATACATCACATTTCCTGATATAGCAGTCTCACTTCCTCAATTCACCGATTCAAAAACACCGTGGTGATTTACGACGACGGAGACCCTTTCCCGTGAGAAACTGCTTATCTGCTCATCCGCGTCCACTAAATGACTGTGACACTGTGTCAATAATGAAAAGTAAATTTAGAAGCGGTTGTAAATTTTGGTTAATTACTTCCAATTATGAACCTTTGTATTTCTTCTGGAGAACAGGAGGTAGAGGTCATGTCTTAGCAGCTACTCAGTTTGTGGAGAACCTAGACCCTAAGATTATGTCCTATGACATTTATGTCCTTGTTCCACGCAATTAAAACAATAAAATCCTACGTACGAATGGGTATTTTTCTCTATTTTTATTAAGTCAAGGAGCCTGGCGACGCTTGATTTTCATCAAGGATACATTCATAACGGGTAACGTATGTATGTATCCTATTCATGAGATGACAGATGGGTATATCAATATAGTACGGGATTGATTATCCAATGTACTATTAAGCTAGTAAGTCAGACATAGTAGGAGAAATAGAGTAAAAATACTGACTGTAAATAGGCTGCGCTGGGAAGCATCGAACCGTCTTTCATCTCAGACAGGTATTGAAGAAGTTCCACTTGATTCCATCCTTTGTTTTGAAGATACAGCTGAACTAGCATGTAAACTTTCTCGGTGACGTACCCCGTTCCAGCGGCAGCGTAGGGATTCCCCATTTCCGTCTGTATCCCTTTGGCTGTGTTCTTCATGACGTCTCCTCCTCCGACACCTGTTTTCAAATCCATACTTCAATAGGAAAAATCGTAGATTTCTCAGAAAATATGCAGAAGCTCTGATAGAAGCAATCACAATACGATTCCCAAGAGAGGGGTTCGTCCAAATCAATAGAAAACGGACTTACCCTTTCCGAAAAAAAGTTGTCAGGGTTTCAACTCCTACGGCTCACGGCTGCGCCGATGCAAGCTTTCTATGATCGCTCTGATAATGTTTCTCGGACGTTCTGGCTGTTAATTTAATTGATAGAACAGAGGAGGCAGCGAGCCCCTTCGCTGGAGAATAATACGAATGTACCAGAATAGAGGATACGAACCACAAATGCGAAAAAAGTGAATATAACAATATATCCCTTGTTGTCAGCTTAAATGCCCGTTGTTTTGATGGTAGGACTGACACTTGGGTGACAGTGATGTAAAAAAAAAACCTCAAACCAACATGAAGGGACTTCAATTACGAGAGGATGAACTAGCAACTGGCCTGAAAGGTGGTTAGCTTAATCATGCGGTATTTTCCTCCTGCTAGGGCGCGGTAGTATCGCACCTTCCCAATGTAGCAGCACATAAATTGGGGACACATGGGGACACCTTGACATGCATTTCAACAACGGCGAATCGAGTCCTTAAAATGTGTGTATGAGGGGGGGTTTGAAGCTGAAATTTGCCGGAAACATTATGCAAGGTATAAGTGGTGAAATCCACCCCCTCTTGTCAACAGCCCTTTTCAGGGCTACCAAAAAGAGGTAGACACAACACAAAAATATTTACAAGACGTCGAGTTATAACTCCGTCAAACAAAATATTTCACCAGAGAGAAAATACCAAATTCTCTCTCAAAAGTGAAATATTAAAGAATAACACACAAGGCGACCTCCCCAAACATGTACTGGGCGAGAGAGATGCGACAAACATCTCGAAACAAGTCGCCTTGAATGAGAAACCTCAAACAGGAAAACTCAAGGTCGTCCAGCCACCCCCGGGGACCCCGTCACAGCGACGGACGTGGGGAAACCACCTCGAAAGACCAACTCAGCTATCATACGCACAGATACTGAGAAAACAATGTGCGAACCAATGAGATTGCACAGTCGAATTTATGAAATTAAGCGGACCAACCAGGAGGCGGCAGGAGGCGGCCACCTCCCTATAAATACCCCGCTGGGAGCCCTCCGAGATTGATTCCACTCTCCGCTCTCGACGACGACACCTCTGAAGTACGAAGAATTCTACACGCTCTACGCTGACGAACCTTCTGCCTCACGAGTTCATCTCAAGAACGGCTTCCTACTGCTTTCTACAAGCCAGACCTTCTCTCCACACAGATCTCGCATTGGCATCTACGAGTCCAGTGATTATTCATCCTGCTCATTGCCCAACGTAGTTCATCTGTCAGGACGCCACCCGGTACCTCTATCGATATTCTCTTTAGATCGTACGCCCGAGGGACGTTCCGAGCCGTGTCGCCCGGGTTTCGTAGCATTAAGCTCGTAACCGACCGCTGTGGGCACGCCGGTAAATTACTCTGCTCATCCGCTCTAATTTACCGTCTAAGGAAGCCTTTTTCAAGGCTACGAGGTAGGACCCTGACATACGAGCATTGGAAAGACGCTCTGTCAAGCGAGTCCACCTCCCAAACCCTCTATTTTTCACACATAGAGGCATCGAAACGAGCAAAAACTCGGTTATTTCGATGGAACGTCGGCCGTCCTATTTCCCCTTGCAAGGGGAGGCAGACGACGGCGAAGCCGGGCCGAGTAGCCCCCGTAGTGCTCCCTACCGGCTACACGGCGAATCCGCTGAACCCAGCGACAGCGCAAGGCGCGATCCTCACGTCCGGACCGCCTTCTCGCCCGACGTATTCGTTCAAGAAACGTTCGATCAAGCCTCGCCTATACAAAAGATCGAGGATACCTTTCAGACTCGCTCTGAAGCCGATCATTACGATTCGACCAAGCTGTCCGAATACCCACGATATTCGGCGCAGGCCTACCCGGCCGATCCGAGTGTCAAATACACTCCAAATGCACAAAAAGCGAAGGATACTTTTCAGTACCTCAACCAAGCTCAACATATTCCCCTTTCAGATATAAATCTAAGGCCGGAATATTACAAAACGGCTCAGTACCAAACTGATCGAACCCAGCACTTCCAGCGCGGCTGCGACACGAACTATCTCCCATTTCAGTCCGCCAAGCCAGTTGACCTTGGCGGATCCGCTCACATTCCTCACGGGAATGACCCGGGGACTAACCCGCATAACCGGAATATAAATGTCCGACTTGGCCTACCTACGCCAAGTAAAACATATCTAAATCCACTACAAATGGTGACCCCGCCTTTGAACAGGCTTAACACGGAGCATTTCGTTCCATCTTATGAAGCTAGTGGATTTCAGGGAACCACTGCGGGCGTGCGACCCCCGCCGGGCCTCTACGCCCCACATCTCACGCAACATCCCTCTACACACAGTGGCTTTCAAGCACTTTTAGAGGAGATGGGAGATTATCAAAAACCAATATTCCAAAAGAAGAATATCGATCGTGCACTCGCCGAGTTCGATCAATACTGCGTGAGAAAACACCTGAGAACGCAGAACGAATGCTTCTCAGCTATATACAAGTGGGTACCAGAAGAAATGAGGGAAGCTATCGACTCAGCTTACCTCACGGCACCCCACGCACCCTACGAAGAGGCCAAACAGCGCCTCCAGCGAGAATATGGGTTGTCCTTACAGGACAGGCTCCTCGCACTCGAGGACCCCGCATCTCTCGCCAAAAAACCCAGCACCAAGTACCACGAAATGTACTCTAAAGCTGTTGGGTATTTTTCAGAAGCTCTGATCACTCAAAAGTGGATCGAGACTCTACCCATCGAAGCACGAGGTATGGTCGCAGCTCAGCCTACCACGACCGCCCGGCTCGACCTAGCTGATACGCTACACGCGTACAAAACAGAGAATACTTCTCTGAACATACGAGGAGTAGAATCTACTCCGAAACCCATAAATACTGGTTTCAAAAAGGCCCTCTCGAAACAAGCTGAGTTCAAACCCCAACCAGTGGAGAGTAAGCCTCACAAACCGACGGCCTATGTCTGTCGAAACCACGCACGTTTCGGTAACGAAACTCGCAAATGTGCAGACCCAGAACACTGCACTTGGAAGACAAACACTGCTTCCAAAACTAACAGAAAGGCAGCGACTATAAGCCAGCCTAAAACCCGGGTTTCTACCGAAAATACTCAGAGGTCGGTACAAGAAAGTACCGTTCCAACCTCCGACGCAGAGAGTTCGGAAAACGAATAACTGCCAGTGTATCTGAGCCTATACGCCGGCAGTCTACTGAGTATAAAAGGCTCTTTTTCAAGTGCAAACTAAATGGCACTGAATTTCTCATTGACACGGGAGCAGAAGTGAACATTCTGCCCCACAATGTCACAAAAAAATTGGGCTTGAAAATTCTTAAGTCCAACGTTAAGCTCACAGCAGCTAACGGAGCCCCTATAGACACACTAGGGCGAGCTGACACAACAATTAACATCGGCCTCGGAGACATGACCACCGATTTTATGATCACGAAAGTTGATCTAGCGATCCTAGGTATTCCATTCCTCGAGTCTTGGGATATCGGAATACGGGTCAAACACAAGTACATTTATAAAGATAAAATAAAGAGCTATGCCGATCAAAAAATAGCTGCAGTCATGAACAAAAAGTTCACTGACGAGCAAATAGCAGCTACTATCCCTCATCGTGACAATACCCCTCAACCAGAGGACGTGCAAATCACGGAGGACGAAAACATTCGCTCTATCATTGACAAATACAATGATAAAATGAGCAAACTTCAAGGTAAATGGAAAAACAACGGGGTTTACCACCGTATAACCACGGAAGGAACACCAGTACACTTCCGAGCAAGACCCATGGCGGGCGAAAAACGGGCTCAAGTCAAAAGTACTTTTGACAAAATGCTTTCAGAAGGCAAAATTGCACCATCAGATTCCGAATGGGCATCCCCGTTACACTGTGTGCCAAAAAAAGACGGGTCATGGAGAATCACCGGCGACTACCGTTTCCTCAACGCGAAAACGAAGAAAGACGCCTACCCTCCTCCTCACATTCGCTCTTTCCAAGCGAATTTACATGATACGCAAATCTATTCGACAATAGATTTAAAATCGGCGTATTATCATATTCCGATGCACCCAGATGACGCTCATAAAACTGCAATTATTACACCTTTCGGTCTTTATGAGTTTAAGAAAATGAGCATGGGTTTGGCCGGAGCGGCTCAAACATGGCAAAGATACATGGACAGTATCATGCGAAAATTTGATTTCGCATTTGTATACCTCGATGACATCCTGGTGGCTTCTAAAAATTATAAAGAACACATGAACCACCTCAAACAAATTTTTGACAAACTAGGGGAACACGGACTTCGAGTAGGTTTTGATAAATGCATTTTTTCAAAACCTACCGTCGATTTCCTAGGTTTCACTATCTCGAAAGAAGGGATAATTCCTAAACGAGATAAAATAGAAGCCATAGAACAATTTCCTAGGCCAATAGACGTACGAAGTCTACGCAGATTCCTAGGTATGTGTGGTTTCTACCGAGCATGCTCAAGCAAATTCGCTCACACGGCACAACCTCTGTATGACTCCATTCAGTCAAACAAAAAAAATGACAGAACACCTATCGAATGGACATCAGAGAGAGAAAAAGCTTTCAACAGCTTAAAACAAGCAATGATCAAAGCAACATTGCATAACATTGCTCACCCACACCCTACAGCAGAGTGGAGATTAGTCTGTGACGCATCCGACACACACATCGGAGCGGCACTAGAACAGGAAATTACAGACAAACATGGCTCGAAATCTTACCAACCATTGGGATTTTTCAGTAAAGAAATTCCAGAACAATGGAAGAACAAAGCATCGTTCGACAAAGAAATGTTCGCCGTTTACCAAGCTTGCATTCACTGGCACAATGACTTGGACGGCAGATCTTTCCATATTTGTTCGGATCACAAGCCTCTGCTAGGCACGATACTCAAGAAAAATGCACATTTTTCTAAAATGAGATTAAGATGGCTAACATACATCTCTCAAATGACGAGTGACATTCGTCATATTTCCGGAGAGAGCAACGTCGTCGCCGACGCACTCTCCAGACCCTTCGATCCGGTCGAAATTCAAACGAAATCGATTTCAACCCAGACGGACGAGGGTCCACCCATAGCCGAAATTTCGAAAATTACGGCTGCAATAGAATGCAATCTTCTACTGCACATTTCAAATTCACAAATTCGTTCTCCCCCTAACGCGGAGGACAAATTGAAACTCACACGAGTTGATTTCTCTCAAGGAGAAATTTGGTGTAACCTAGACCTAGGACACCCTAGACCTTATATTCCTAACGAAATAAGGGAAGAAATAATAAGCCAAATTCACAATTTGGGACACCCAGGTATACACTCTACAGTGTATAAAGTTAAACAAAGATATTTTTGGCACGGACTCCGTGCAGATGTCTCCAACTGGGTCCGAGCGTGCGAAACTTGCCAACGAGCAAAAATCACGCGCTCCGTGAAGCTCCCTTACTCCGAATTTGAAACGGCTAACAAATTTTCACACGTACACGTTGATATTACCGGACCCTTACCTTTAGCTAAAGGAGGGAAACGTTACATTTTGATGATGGTTGATAGAGCAACGGGTTGGCTAGAGGCAGTCCCTCTTAACAACATCGAAACAACCACGATCACGAACGCCTTTATCAATATTTGGGTAGCTTCAAAGGGCGTACCTAAATACATCACAAGTGATCAGGGCACTCAATTTGAATCAGATCTGTTCAATTCCATTATGGAACGTCTCGGAGTAAAACATACTCACACGTTACCATACAAACCATCAACAAACGGAATGGTAGAACGCAGAAATAGATCTTTGAAAGAGGCTCTCAAAGCACAAAACGAAAATTGGCTCGACGCACTTCCAAAAGTTCTACTCGCCATGCGTACGGCAGTAGACCCAGCGACCGAAACTACGCCTTTCCAAAAAGTTTACGGAATTGACGTACCACTCCCAGGAGACATTTTCGTAACTTCTACAAACCTTTCGGAACCTCTTTTCTTCCGGCCTACGCATATTAAACATAATAATACGAAATATGCCGTAAACATGCCCAAAAATTTGGATACATGTACTCATGTCTATATCAGAGTGCCCACACAGCTCACCTCTCTGCAATGTCCTTACACGGGACCATTCAAAGTGGTTAAAAGAGATAAGTTTTCGGTTACAGTGCAAATTGGCGAACATACTAAAAAAGTTCCCAAACAGCAAATAAAACCAGCTTACACTCTAAAAACAGACGAAGCTGTGCCACTAAACGAAAACCAGGCAGAAAATAAGGAGGAGACTCCCCGAAAATCTGCCAGAAGGCACGTCCCCTCTACCAAATTCGACGAGAGGTGGGTAACGGCGCTCGAAACACCCCAGCCGGCGTCGTCGTTATTAACACGACGTCTTGGGGGGGCCCCTGTGGTGAAATCCACCCCCTCTTGTCAACAGCCCTTTTCAGGGCTACCAAAAAGAGGTAGACACAACACAAAAATATTTACAAGACGTCGAGTTATAACTCCGTCAAACAAAATATTTCACCAGAGAGAAAATACTAAATTCTCTCTCAAAAGTGAAATATTAAAGAATAACACACAAGGCGACCTCCCTAAACATTATGTGCGAACCAATGAGATTGCACAGTCGAATTTATGAAATTAAGCGGACCAACCAGGAGGCGGCAGGAGGCGGCCACCTCCCTATAAATACCCCGCTGGGAGCCCTCCGAGATTGATTCCACTCTCCGCTCTCGACGACGACACCTCTGAAGTACGAAGAATTCTACACGCTCTACGCTGACGAACCTTCTGCCTCACGAGTTCATCTCAAGAACGGCTTCCTACTGCTTTCTACAAGCCAGACCTTCTCTCCACACAGATCTCGCATTGGCATCTACGAGTCCAGTGATTATTCATCCTGCTCATTGCCCAACGTAGTTCATCTGTCAGGACGCCACCCGGTACCTCTATCGATATTCTCTTTAGATCGTACGCCCGAGGGACGTTCCGAGCCGTGTCGCCCGGGTTTCGTAGCATTAAGCTTGTAACCGACCGCTGTGGGCACGCCGGTAAATTACTCTGCTCATCCGCTCTAATTTACCGTCTAAGGAAGCCTTTTTCAAGGCTACGAGGTAGGACCCTGACATACGAGCATTGGAAAGACGCTCTGTCAAGCGAGTCCACCTCCCAAACCCTCTATTTTTCACACATAGAGGCATCGAAACGAGCAAAAACTCGGTTATTTCGATGGAACGTCGGCCGTCCTATTTCCCCTTGCAAGGGGAGGCAGACGACGGCGAAGCCGGGCCGAGTAGCCCCCGTAGTGCTCCCTACCGGCTACACGGCGAATCCGCTGAACCCAGCGACAGCGCAAGGCGCGATCCTCACGTCCGGACCGCCTTCTCGCCCGACGTATTCGTTCAAGAAACGTTCGATCAAGCCTCGCCTATACAAAAGATCGAGGATACCTTTCAGACTCGCTCTGAAGCCGATCATTACGATTCGACCAAGCTGTCCGAATACCCACGATATTCGGCGCAGGCCTACCCGGCCGATCCGAGTGTCAAATACACTCCAAATGCACAAAAAGCGAAGGATACTTTTCAGTACCTCAACCAAGCTCAACATATTCCCCTTTCAGATATAAATCTAAGGCCGGAATATTACAAAACGGCTCAGTACCAAACTGATCGAACCCAGCACTTGCTACGCGAGCCCAGCTCTCCACGCGGCTGCGACACGAACTATCTCCCATTTCAGTCCGCCAAGCCAGTTGACCTTGGCGGATCCGCTCACATTCCTCACGGGAATGACCCGGGGACTAACCCGCATAACCGGAATATAAATGTCCGACTTGGCCTACCTACGCCAAGTAAAACATATCTAAATCCACTACACAAGGTAAGCATGTTCAGTAGGGTGGTTCAAAAAAAAAAAAAAAAAAAAAAAAAAGTTCTGGGATTTGTTGTCCCCATTGTTTTTTTGCTTCCTCGGTATGTAAGGATGATCCTCCTAAATTTTTAGCAAAAAATATTAATCCTAACCACTTTAAATGGGTCGATTTTGGCCAGTTATCGACCGCTATCGTAAACTAACCTCTAAATTGGTGCCGAGGTGATGATTTGAAGGACAGATTTCAATTTTTTGGATCAATTTATGGGTTTTCGCATTCGCATGCGCTGAACACGATGAACTTATTTATTTTACGCTCCGTCCACTAGTTATCCGGTAAACTGGCAGAGGGCGCTGCTTGAAGACTAGTAAAAATCGAAAATTTCACCGAAAATGCTGTTGCCTGGTTAAGAATTGTACGAGAAACCTGCTATTATGGTCGGATAATATGCTTTGGCATGTTCTGAACATGATTCCGTTTTTCACTATACTTTTCCGCCGATGATTGCTTCGTTTATCGGCCATAAACCTCAAATTAATTGTAGGGTAATAGACAAATTCACCCTAATCTCACCGGAAATTATGTCGCGTTGATAATTCAAGGTCCCAAAATACCTTGAGTCGATAAAATTTGGTATTTTCCAGGATACTCAGTACAAAGCCGTTGGTAATTTGGCAATGACTTGAACCGGCATTGTACTAGTCGTTTTACGACCCGATACCATTGTACAAGCTTTTACACGTGACCGATACCACTGACAATAGCTTACCCTACGCTCAAACGATCCAATCACAGTTCAGACAATTCAGAACTACGAATTTGACCCCGGAAAACCGATAGGAATTTTACAGAAAAATTGGAAAATTTAGCTATTTCTAGTATTTAAAAACTACATCATATCCTATTGTTCTAATTTTCCAGCCTAGTTAAAAGTTACTATTATTTTATCTTTTGTGTAGGTATTGATTTTTTTTCTACTCTGTATAAATTTATATTTTTATTTCATCACTTTATCTTTATCTTCATTTATATCACTTATTCGGCAACTTCAATAGATTCGCGACCTCTCCCCAGTCCTCTACCAAAAATCTTTTTTTGTACAGTTTACTGCGCTTGTTCCACAACGCTTCTCTTTTTTGAATTTTACTAATAAGCAGATCGCAGTCAATACCTGCCATTTCCAGGGAAAGAACTATAAAAATACTGGAACACAAACAAAACTTGAAAACACAAATGTAACCTCCCGGCAGCGCGACCATGCGTGCGCACGACCAAAATCAAACCGTTTTGAAAATCAAACCCAAGCGTGCGACCTCATCGCGAATCGCGGCGTCGGGTGGTGGCACGTAGGACACTTCGTTTGTTTTACCTTGTTTGAAATCAGCTGGTCGCACGCGCGGGTCGCTCGCTCGCGCGCTTTGGTCGTCCATGTAGGACACGGCCTTACGCTGGTTACACATTGGGCGGTTTCGGCCGCGGCGGCAATTTTGCCGTCGCCGCCCGAGAAAATCTGCTTGCTTACACACTGGGCGGTCAAAACACCGTCAATTTCATTCAGCTCATCATTCAGCTGTGGTGATCCCGCGGGCTTGGGTTGTAGTTGACGTTTCATTATATGTGTACACAGGCCCAATGTGTAGAAATTAAGTGTGTGTGTTGTGTGTGTATATTGAGTGGTGTGAGGATAATTCAGCAGGTCAGTTGTATACAAATTATTTTGTGTGAGTAATAAAATGGACAGAAAACAACTGTTAGCACTGTTATTGTTCCATCGAAGACGAAAGAGGAGAACAAAAAATCGCAGTGTTTGGATCCATCCAATAAACTTAAGGAGAAAAGAATGTGGAACCTTTTACTGTGTGGAAACTTTTTATGTGTTTAAGGAAGCAAGAAATTTTCTATCCAAGGAACAAATGCGTGTGATTCATTATGGTTTAGCCTATTCCATTATTAAATATGGTATTATATTATGGGGTGGAGCATATAAATCGTACGTTAGTAAAGTGCAACGTATGCAAAACCAGTTAATTAAAATTATTCTAGGTAAAACGTCAAGGTACCCTACTGCTAATCTATTCAAATATTTTGATGTTAAAACAATTAGACAAATTTTCTTGTTTCATTCTTGCATTCATGTATATAATACTGGAATCTGTGAGGAACATGTTTCTACATGTCTAAGCACAAGAAACTATTCTAATTCGGGAATTGTATTGCCAAGAGCACATACAGAGTTCTATAAGAGAAGTGCATATGTTACTGTTTTAAAATTTCTTTTTGATAATAATATTAATTTGTCTTACTTTCACAGTTTGTCAAGTTTTAAGAAGGTAGTAAAATTGTACATTTAAGTTTAGTTAGCCTGGTTTTCAGTGAATTTTTGTTTTTCATGGAAATTATTTCGAATTTAGTGTTTTAGTGCTTTTGATTGTTTATTTTATTTATTTCTTTTCTTTCAATAATTAGGCTTTCGAGAGTTTTTGTTACTTAGCCTTAATATATACGACTATGCTTGGATTTGCGACTCCACCAGATAGCACAAGTTCTTAGGAACTTATTTTCTGGTGGGCGTCAATTGTTTTCCTATTTACCTATCAGTCGTACTGTTGACCATTTTCTTTTTATTTTTTAAATTGTATAAATGTAGTTCTCATATATTATTTTGATGCCAATAAATAAATAAATAAATAAATAAATAAATAAATAGGTACACATTGTTTGAAGACCTGAGGAATGACGAGACTAAATTTTTTAATTATTTTCGAATGTCCGTCAAGTCCTTTGACGAGCTACTTAACCACCTGAAAGACAGCATCCAAAGAAAAAACACACGATTGAGGAATTGTGTTCAGCCAGTAGAAATGCTTGCTGTTACATTGAGGTAAGTAGTATTTTATATACTCTGCTTATTATTATTACAAAACATTACTATTTAAATTTTTCATTTGTCAGTTAATTAAAAAATCTCTGACTCCACTCTAATCCACTCTGACTACTATATTCAATATCATCACCCATTTCACTATCACTCATTTTCACTTGAAAACACGGACCAACGAACACAAGACGTCTGTGGAACCAGCTCAAAGGTGGACTGGGAACTGGCGGCGACGGCAAAAACACCGCCAAATGTGTAGACTCGCATTTGGTCACGTACGCCACTGTGAGCCTGCAGGCGGCAGAAAAACCGCCCGCCGCAGTGGCAGTGGGCGGCTGCA
Organism: Adelphocoris suturalis; assembly: GCA_030762985.1. Lineage (NCBI taxonomy): Eukaryota > Metazoa > Arthropoda > Insecta > Hemiptera > Miridae > Adelphocoris > Adelphocoris suturalis. Next base: position 125,703,895 of record CM061040.1, read on the forward strand.
CAGCGACCGCAAACGGCAAAACGACCGCTCGGCATTTTTGCCGCCCAATGTGTAAGCTTCCATTTAAATCTTCAGACAACTGCTCGAACGGCGGCGACGGCGAAATTGCCGTCGCGGCCGAAACCGCCCAATGTGTAACCAGCGTTAAGGTGCCCCTTTTGAAATTTTTGCCAATAGTTAGTACAAAAAAGTGACTTGAGGTAGCAGCACCATCGGGGAGTTTGCTCTGCAAACGCATGCCGACCATTTTAAGTGTTCTGTCATGGAAGAAAAGAGTCTCTCTTCTTCCATGGTTCTGTGATTGTAACATTAACCTTCCTCTCTGTTAACTCCTATTTACTCTGTGCCAACGCTAACGTGCCTTTGGTAAAGCACTTGTGTTTTGAGAATTATGTTTGTGTTTTGAGAGAGTATTAACAAGTTACGTAAATCGACTAGAAGAGGGGGAATAGGGTTTGGAGAGCTTCTCTTGTCTGTGCTTATCGCCGCGGTGGGAGTGGGATCCAAATAATTAAAACTGTTATCGATCTCAATAAGTTTAGTTTTCTATGATCGAGCTTATCTGATCGAGTGCCGAGTGGCTCTGCTTGTTGGACTCGAGAAACCGTACGCCTATAATACATATAACTGATCGTAATTTGTGCCTTTAACGAAGATGTTGTTTTTTAGTCTTTCATTATTAGTATTTTCCATTGCAACATCTACGTCTCGCACTACAACATACCCTCCTCCTACATCATCGTCTACTCCTACGCCTACGCCGCCTTCTACTACGCCGCCTTCTACTCCGCCTACTACGCCTCGCCCTACAACACCGCCAACTCCTATAGTTTTGTGGCATGGAATGGGTTGGTATCTGTTTATTATTTCAAATATTTTGGTTTATTATTTCCAATAATAATCCGCCGTTCGCCGTCCGCCGTCCGGGCCATAAAAGGCCTAAGAATTGACTTAAAAAACCCGTTCTTTCGCACATAGACTCCATTTGGGGTCTAGTTGGTCCTAACGTTTAACCATCCTGATCGCTTTACTCGCATAGATGCTATGGGCCAAAAACGGGCGAAAAAGTGTCTTTTTCGACGCGCGCACGCCTGGCACGCTTGGCAGGGGGTCACGGTGGGTGTACATTGGAAAAGCCGAAACCAGTCATGTCCCTTATTACTACACCAAGTATCTACTACCAAAATGATAACTAGTAAAAAAAAGGTGTGGCGATGAAGGGCAAATGAGAACCTTTTTTCATTTTTCATAGCGCGAAAGCTGAATCAATAGTAAATCAAGCTGTATAATTATTTTGAAGGAACGTAAGTATAACCGAAATGGGTTACTTAATTATTTTTTATTCATTTCATTCATTATTATTATATTTATATGTAAAACCGTTTCTTCCACATTTGGGTATCGTTCGCTATTTACTACTAATACTATTTTAGTAGTTTACGCTATATACTATTTTTCTAGACGATGAATGAATCGTTACATTCATTCTCGGGACAAGGTTCGCACCTAGTTTTTTATTTACTCTGACTCGTCATAGCAGGAGTTGATAGGCGGGTGCCGTCACATACCTTCCTCAACGTTTTCGTTCATTGTGATCACCGACGGCGGAGAACGGCGATCAAATTAATACACATACACAAGACACTTGAATGAGTGCGTAGTCGGATTATTCCAGTCCCAGGACGACCGGAGATGACCTGGACTTTTGGCACTCTATCAAAGTTGAATAATCACATGATTATTTCAAAAACCCTCATTATCACTGCTTACTCTTGGTGATGCACCAAAAAAATGTGATAAAATGATCAGGTACACCTAAACGTGTATAGAATACGTGGTATATTTCGTCTTGGGGAATTTCTCCAGTTTTGGAGGCGTAATAAATCATCAATACCTGCTACACCAAAAACTTAATTTCAAGCATACGACTAATTATCACACTCAATGCCTTCTCAAAAATGTCTACACTCCTAAATGGGGAAACTAAGGGCTAAGTTTGTGTCTGAAGGTATCTAGGAACAATATGAAAATGGAAAACATTTTTATTAATGCTTTCATTTTTTGAGGTTTTTGCACGCTTCCATCCACTGTGCGCCGCGGCACCTTGTGGTGGGTACGGCGCCGGCGTTCCTTCGAGGCATGAATATGTTTTTTTCAAGGTCATATTTGTGTGTTAATACCAAAGCTTTTCCTACGCATATTTGATAACATATCCTCTCGACTTTTTGTACGTACTTAGATAATGATATTATTAAGGCAATAACTATTTGAATAGATAGGAGCTCAAATCGAGAAATATAAACATGCGTATATAATTATAGAAATATAGGTTGTGGCAACTCGAAGTAGGACACGCCGAGGAGTCTGGACGGGCCTTATGACGTACGCTAGCCAACTAAAACTACGATCATACTCAATTGAAAAAATAATAAACCTTTGTGAAATAATTTGCAGCGTTTTTAGCATAGTATAGGGTTTATCGCAATTTTGTGTACATATTGCTAACTTATGTTACGAGTCGTTTCTTGCCAAAATTATAGATAACCTCGTAGTTTATTTTTATATAATTATAATCATAGAAAAGCTCTTTTCTCGAAGTGTGGCTTATGTACCGAGCAAGGATAAAGTGGAATGGACCTTTGGCAAAGGATTTTGGCAAATAGCTTATAATTAGATAGATAGGACAGGTTGTGGAGGGGGAAGATGCCACTTGAGATTCCGCCCAGTCGGGGAGTGAAACCAGATAGCCAATGAAATAACGATATCAGTATCGATATTTTTGGATCGATAACTACTATTGATGGCTTCGATGTAAGTTACTGAAATTTCAATTCAAAATTTTTGTTTAAACCGAATTTTCCCCGAACCGTTAAATTCATAAATATTGAATTATCTATTTCCCCTGTGATTATTTAGGTCTTCTGTTGTTTCTTCTCTCAATTCAACACATAGGTGTACATATCAGCAGTGTATTTTTTTGTTGCATTTTACTTGATTTTAATTTTCTAGTTTCTAACTTCACTCCTTTGATTATAATCAAACTAGGCAAAGTGGGTTAGAATAATGATTTTCCTGTATAAATAATGATGTTTGGCTTCATGGGGCACACAATCAAATTATTTTGAATTGCCCATGTCGTTTACCCATAAGCGGCAGCTTTCATGCAGTCACAGGAATATAACTTGTAAATAATTTCAACTCTGCTTCGAATAAAATTTGCCTCGCTAGTTATTGTTAGGAAGTAGTTATTCTGCAGTATTCCGTTATTATGAACATATTTCAGTTATAACTCTGTAAGTTCAGAGTTTACGATCACAAAACTGGAGGGCAAGTTTTGAAATGAGGTTTTATAACAGCGTTGAAGGTTACCCCCTAACCATACGATTGTAGGCTCCGCTCCTTCGAGAAAACTGACTTCATGAGCTACCTACCACAGTTTAACAGGCTCATGCCCTCTCTATCCTATTAAGTATAAGCTTTTTGGATTTTGGTGGCGATTCGTGTTTTCGAGTAAGGTAGTTGCGCCACCGTCGCATCCATAATGGTGGGGTAATTCTACCAATCCTCATTCATGGTAAGGTAAATTTTTGCGTACTATGGAATGTAGTTACTACTCTACCTAATTAGAGTAAGGGAAGTACCATTCGGCCATCTAACCAAAAATCAATTTTTAATTTGGCCATATATTGATGTATTTTCAAAATTTAAAATGCCTTAGGCATCTAGACTCTTTTCCCATAACAGAAAAAACAAATGAAAATAAAACGAGAGAAAACGAAGTCTCAAAATCATGTTAGTATCGTATAGATATGATTTTCAATGACACCGGCAGTCAGAGTCAGGATCTACTTAGTTCATTTTGCTGCGGCTAGGCTCGCATCCTTATTTGGAATCGCGAATAGAGCCATAGAAAGGTAATATATATCTAAATATACTAGGTAATATATATCTAATATACTAAGGGTAAATATATCTAATACTAACTTGAGAAGCTAAAGGTGCAGTACAGCCATTTCTGTATTCCATATTATTTCATTGCTCGGTGAGCACAGCATGTAAACAAGGACCTTACCAATTTCCTCTTTTGTTGTTGCCTATAGGTTTGTTCACAGTGCCGGTTGGAAACGGTTGCCAACCGTTGGCAACCAGGTTTGTGATTGGTGTAGTGCGCATGCGTGACCACCACCTAATTTCAAACTGTTGGTAAAGACCGTATCACACTTGCATTTTTTCAGTTTTTTTCTCGAATTTTTAATGCTCGAACAAAGCAAAGCAAAGTGCTTTTTTCCAAGGTCAGCTGTGAATGTCGAAGAGGAATAAGTGCAAAAACAGCTTATTCTGGCGGAATGTAGTTTTATTAAGTCTGTCAGGTTAAGGCTCCTAGGGGTTTTTGATTGAATTTTTACCTTCCCGAAGGTTACGTTTTAGCATTTTTCGCATTGAGGTAATAATTAGAACATGTTCTAAGTAATTTTCCCAAGTGAATTTAAAAATGCTCTGCCAGGATGCGCAATGGTCAAAAAAGCTGACCCACTCTTCTCACAGTGGAATGATTTGATTGGCTACTTTGAGTTGCGGCTTGGTGAGGGGCAAACCCTCAGATCGGTCGGCAGACATTTTTCTGATCAGTCAAACTGATCCACTATCGATACTATACAGTCTGAGATTTCCCCAAATGGTCACTACAAACGCCCCAAACGCGTTTCCAACCGTTTCTTACCAGCTTGATGGTTACTGCAAACAAACGTAATGCCCGCAGTTTGTAACAGAATAAGTTGTTTTTTCTGTTATTTTTGTTTTTGTGTGTTTCTTTAGTATAATATTTATTGATTAATAATTTAGTTCTTATTTTTAACCAGTATTTATGAGGTTGATGATGCAATTATAAGGGGTGACATTGAGGTATGTTCCAATGACCTATGATCATGAACTTAGTGGAGGGGGTTCAAACTGAGGTGGTGGTGGAAGGTGCGAGAACTCGTCCGCTGGAACACCCAGCAGTAATCCACCAGACTGCGCTTCAGGCGCGTTGAGTTGAACACCCATAACCGTGGTGATAACCCTTCTGGAGATTCGAAAATGTTCAATGAACTGGGTGGAATCGTAATTATTCATCTCTGTTTCGAAGTAGCCTTCATTTTTACGAACTGGTCGATCTACTAAAATGTCCTCATCAGACGAATCTGAATCCATTTCTTCATCAAGTACCTCATTTAACTAGTCATCAGTTTCAGAAGATGAATCGTCCAATAAAATGCTGAAAAGCTCAAGATGGTTCATAATGGACAACTAAGCAAGCTAATTTAACATTCGACCAGAATCAAAATAATTGAAAACAAGAAATAAAAATCGAAATGCAGACAGTTGAGATACAAGTAAGGAAGAGCGCTTAAAACGGCAGGAAAACACGTGAATGTAGTCCAAAGTTCAGGAAGGTTCTTTAAGGTTTTCTTCAGTTCGAGTTCTCTCACTGTCCTCGAGAGTGAGAGAACTCGAGAAAAAGTTCATGAACTCGATGCGAAAAGTTCCCACACGAGACGCCGCTGAAACAGGGTTACAGAACTCAGTTATTGAACCCAAATGCGCTGGAACACAGCTGGTTGCGCAGTGGGTTCTACGCCGAATGAGTTGAAGAACTCGTCTTTGCTGGTATATACCTATCACCAAGGGGAAAGTCACATCAACCACCACGTTCCTATGGTCCTTGGCCCCTATAGCGCTCCTAGCGGCGGACCTCATTAGTTCAAAGCCCAATCGGCTCATGGTCATTTGGTAGTCGGGTGAATATGCTGGAACGTTACTTTATTTTTTTCAGAAACCAAAGTCGAGTTTTGGATTATTTTTTCTCGAAAATGTCTTACATACAAGGTCTTTAACATCCTCTGTAAGTATGCACTCACTAATATTGATAGTTAGAGAGATACAGCTTTCTCCAAGAATTAGTATACTAGGGAGGGACATTATAGGGCTAGAGAGTGACACAAAGGTGTGAAGAACGTTGTTAAAAGGGAGGGTGCTGTACACACACAACCAACCAATCTACCTTCCTCAATCTTCTCTAAAACAACTGATGAAGTTTTCATAAACAGCCGCTACTTTTTTGCCTTTCGACTTCTTAAGGAAAAAGCCTCTGAGATTGTCAATCACCACCATTTGAAGTGGAGGGTTGGGAACAGCTGCAATTGGTGGCTGATTTCAAGAGATTGCTCTTACTTAAAGAATTAAAAAATATGGGAAATCGGTGCATATTTTGAGGAGATGGTGTTGGGGAAAGTAACGTTGATTCCTTATGGAATCAGAAAACATGGGAAGCCGAGCAGCCCTCTCATAAGTACCTACATAACTTTTTGTTGTTGATATTTGGGGCTGTTGGAATATTAAAAATATCAACATTTTAGGTGTACTGATAGCAGAAAATTCTCACAATGAAGGGTTAAAAATAGTAAATAACATTTCAGGAGACAGCTGCTGCAACCCTTTGAGCCTCGGGGCTTTCAAAGCTTTCCTGATTGAGACTTTGCCAGGAGTTTACGTGAAATCACTCGAAATCGGCGATGGAGTCATCGAAGACACAATGAACGGATTCTTTATGAATGCCAACAAGCAGGTCGAAGAAGCATGTCGCCTCATTGAAAATGACTCTCGGCTTCAACATGGATACAACGCTATAGGGTTTTCCCAAGGCGGCCAGTTCTTGTAAGTGTTATAGAAATAGGTAGGTTCTTAAAGGTTGACTTAGAAATATTGCCATAATAAACCTTTTCTTACTACATTTCTTCACCTTGGATTTTCCAGGCGTGCGGTGGCGCAACGGTGCCCCAATGGTATGAAGAACTTGATTTCTTTTGGTGGGCAGCATCAAGGTATCTACGGCTTCCCACATTGCATCTATCCGGACCACTCGATGTGCGATTATATCAGGATTTTACTTGACAAAGCTGCTTATTTGGGGTTAGTGTAATGGACTCTATGCTCTATAATAAGAAAGAGAATAGCAATAACATGTATGGGAAATGAAGTCACATAGAAAGAGTCTTCACAGGGTTTTCATTGGAAAAGAGTTCCAGGCAAAGTAACTTACAATCATTGTCTAGAAACCTGTTTAAATATTAAAAAGGAATTCTGCTGGATTCATCACAAGTAAATCTTTTTCCCATAATTAAAAAAAAAAACCTTTTCCATGAAATGTTTTGGAGAACTGTGATTTTCACTATGATTTATAGCTTCCATTCTTGTACTTCCAGTAACAGTCGCATTTACATAAGAAGTACTCGACGGAGTCTTCTTCAAGACTATAGAGACATATTGGTGTTACGTGGGGTGTCTGGAATGGAACGATTTTACCACTGATTCCCAAGACATGTTCAATTTTTTTAAGATCCAAATCCGATTTTAGCGAATTTTGGTAGAAAATGGAGCTATTGCAATGGCTCAAAAAATTTTAAAATCAAAATTTTTGAAAAATTTCTTCATTGAAATCTGTATGTATATATATATACCCTTCCAGACAATAACTCTCCTTAGGATTGAGATGAAAATTCCGTTCTTGCGCCAAAAAATCAAACTTCCCAAACGAAAAGATGAATTTGTTGGCCAGCATTTTTGATCACATTAAATTTGTCAAATTTCCAAAAAAGTGCTAAAAAAATCACTAAAAACGGCTAAAAATAGTTAAATTCATATTCTTAGCAGAATGTTAGCCAAAAAAAGTTTATCAACGATGATCTAGAGCATTAAAAAATGTATGCAGTAATTTATGCTGAAAAATGTATTTACATTTCATTGATATTTGCCAAAAAATTAGATAAAAACTGCAAAAAAGCTAAAAATCCAAATTCTTTTTTTAATTGCCAAAAATGATTTAGATCGAGTTTTATTGTGATAAAATCTCTAGTGTGAACAAGAAACTATCTCAAGTCGTTCCATCAACAGAATGGATACGCCAGCACTACTACCGCATTCCCAAGTAAACTGCTTAGCCCCGTGCGAATGGCCTTCTTTTATTTTTTCATGAGGAGGTGACGTAGATGTTGTCGCTTGTGAAACAGACGTTATTCTTCAGTTGTCCCCTTTTAATTTGAAAATTTTACTGACCCTAGACAGAGTTTTGCGTGGAAAATTGTAGTTAGTGGTTTGCAAGGGTGCCAAAAGAGGGGCAAAATTCTGCTCCATCGGAATACCCCATTGAAAAATTGTTTTAAAAATTAGCCAATCCCTCAAAATTAATCTTAGTATCCACAAAAACTGCTTCTTTAATACTCTCAACAGTATAATTAATTTTACTTTAGTTTGATTATTAGGGAAGATCATTTTAATGTGGGAAACTTTTTTTTTTTTTTTTACAGAATCTAATGTTTTCTAAAAGAATAACCCTCCATGAACCTACTAGGTTGGAGTTGGTGTCTACGTATTTTTCACGCTGATTGGTAACACTTGCAGATCTGTCTGATTCTTTCACAACCGAGCTTTAAACAATTACTCACAAATTTTGCTTTATTTGTTATGCTCAATTGTGTGTAATTTAGGGGTCAAACTACCAGATAATTAAAGTATAAAACCTAAATCCTTTGTGTAACCTCCTTTGTTATTTTCTAATGAACCTAGCTTTCATGGCAATAAATGAATAAATAAAAATAATAATGCTTGATAACAATGAAATAAATAAATAGATGAATAAGAAATAATTAATTATAATTCGCTCATACGAAAATAGACGGTGATAAATTCGTGATGCTGCGTGAGGAACTTTGTTTATTCTCTTCTGAACTACCTAATTTTGAATGTTCCAGCTGGGTCCAGAATAAATTCGTCCAAGCTCAGTATTGGCATGACCCAATCAATGAAGATGAGTACATCCGTTACAGTGTTTTCCTAGCTGACATTAATAATGAGCGTAGTGTGAACGAATCATATAAACAAGGACTGA